>OZ007592.1:37157782-37782782 GCA_963931845.1 Maratus michaelseni | reverse complement strand
TTGTCACATTGATTATCTACCGTTGGTTAGTAGGGGTCACAGCAGGAGATTTTAGCTGAATCAGGATTCTAGCGTCGAACAAGGCCAGATATAATGTATGTTGTAAATCTTTTATCACAGTTCCAATCTAACCCAGGTATGAAATACTGGCACAGTTTATTAAGATTACTCGGCTATTTACAGTACACTAAACATTTTAAATTGGAGTTATCTAGAATTAACGAATTAAAAATTTCTTGTTATTCAGACTCTGATTTTGCAGCAAATAGAGATGATCGAGTTTCCATAGGAGGTTTTATTTTATTTTTAGACGGGTCACCAATTTCTTGGAAAACTTTTAAGCAAAAATGCATCAGCCTTTCAACTATGGAAGCCGAGTATGTAACTCTCACTGAAGCTGCAAAAGAGTTAATGTGGATTAAAAATGTTCTAGAAAATGAAAGTTTAAATTTAAATCTTAAAGAATGTTCATTGTTTTGTGAATCAGGCAGCTATTGCTTTTTCTAATTCACCTGTTGAGAATCAAAGGACTAAACATATTCATATTAAATATTTATTTTTAAGAAATTTAGTTTATGATAAATTGTTTAAATTAAAGTATATTTCAAGTAAATTAAATTTAGCTGATCCTTTCACAAAACCTCAGGTTAAAGAAAAATTAATGAAATTTTGTATGCAAATTTTTAAATTACATTTTTGGCCACTCTTTTCATTGCCATGTTTTTTTTTTTTTTTTGACATGACATTGATTAGACTGTTTTTTTTTTTTTTTTTTTCAGAAGAGTTTAAATATTTTTGAGAGTTAGAAATTTGAGATGATGAGAGTTAAAGAAAAAAAAAAAAATAATAATAACCACAATTTTTGGTCATTTTGATCAGTGCCTGGCCGGTGAGATTGTGTTTTCCCCGACCTGGTTATGATTAGACTGGCTGTTGTTGAATTAAGTATAATGTGTATTTTTCGTGTTTAAATTTTTTGAATATCTTTTTTTTTTAAGTTGTTGTAAAGACTTGGGGATGCTAAAAAGGGGGCTGATTGTTATGTCATGTATTAAAGTTTAAGTGTAAAATATATTTATTTAAATATTTCCTTTTCACATGACATGAGTTAGTTTTTACCATCCCCAAGCCTACGTTAAAGTACAAACGAACTCCATTGCTTCGCGATGTTTTTCGGATAAACACGCGATTCATCCGCGATCTATCGCTGTGTTTTTGGATCGCGGTTAATCACTGTTACTTTCGACCCAGAGCTCGCGTCTGACAATCGCTGCTCTGATTGGTCGTCGTTTGACGTCATAGTCCGTGAAGCCAATGGAGTTTCGCGTACGTTTTTCTCTTTATAGAATGGCAACATCTGTATGCAAATTTTCCAGAACAGAACGGTATATGTAGCAGTTCAAGATGTTTGGATTTCGCCCTTGTCTGTTTTTGCTTTGCCTTGTTTTTCTTACGTAGCTCGCTTGAAAGCAGCACTTTGTTTTTCTGCCATGTAACTACTTACGACGTCGTAGCGTGGCTACGTTTTGAAGGCTGCTGGCGGCTGTTAGTTTATTGATGAAAGTTTATTTTGCTTTTAATTTTAAGTTTGTTCGGCAAAAGTAATGCTGACGTTGGATTGTCATTTGTATATTATTCATCAATAAAATCATCTTGTTGTTACTCCTGCTGTACTCCTTAAAGTCTTCCACATTCAAGCATTTCCATAAGTTAAAGATTCCACTGCGTACTCTGCTTAATATATAGTTAATTATTGTGAAAAGAGAACATTCAACAAGAGTCCGGTATATAAAGATCCACCTTGAGCAGATTCTTCTATTTGTGATAGATATTCATTTAAACTAACGAGCTTTTCATCTGATGAACATTCATTCTAGTTCACCAGTTGCAGCCATAATTCTTTAGACTTTATTAACCTCTTCAGGACTTAACTTCAGCAAAGAACTTTCATATTAAAACTAATAGCATTATCCATATTAATTATAATAATGATCAAGCAGAAATTAAACTTATTATTTAAAAGTGAACTGAAAACTTTCATATTTTAATATAATAGAATTTGAAGCAGATTGTTAAATGGAAAATAGATATATGATTATGAAAATTGTGGTGATATTTTATGAAAGCTTCCAGATTTATTGTGATTGTTCAGTGCATTGATAATTAGAATAAAAATCTGTGTTTCTTCTAATCTGGTGAGTTTTTCTTTTTCTTTTTTATCTTTCATTTTACCAAGATCAAGTAATTATACTAATTTAACTTCACTTATTTACTTTTGCTAAATAATACCTTGATTCTTAACTTAATATTAAACTTATATATTTTATGGCTTCACCTTGTATTGCCACTATCGATCATGCCTATAATGGTGTTTGGGAAAAGTGTTGAATATATTTTCATCTAAATTGTTTTTAGGTTCTCGGAATCACTCCGGTGCAAGTCGCTGGTGATTCACCCCTTTTATTAATTTTTCTTTTTATATTCATCACGTCTCCCGAATATCATTAAAATACTCATTGCTTATAAAATGTTAAAAATGATTATTTTTGGATGCTAATCGATATTTCTTAAACACACAGATATTAAAGGAATAATATAGTTACGTAATGATATTACATAAATTATATTTGTTTAACAGTTTGATACAGTTCTTTTTATATACAGGGTGGTCACAGACCTAGAAAACATGGAAATATCAGGGAAATTCAAACTAAACCTGGAAATTCATTGAAACAAATGTTAATTTCCATTACGATTACAGTAATCGGGAAGAAAAAAAATAATCTTAGCTCTCGGGCTCAGTCCTTGCCTGAAACCAAGTTGGACTCTACTTTTATACCAGTCTTTGGGCTCAGCCTCATGGTGAAACTTTTATTTATACAAAAATGAAAAAAAAAAAACTCGTTATTTGAGAAACGGAAAACATTTCAATAAATTATCCGGTTCTTGTATATTACCTTGTTGACCACTTTCCGTTAAAAAAAAAAAAAAAAAAGCCAAAATATGTTAAATAAACAAATTTAAGAATGTTGCCATTCCAAACTTTTATACGTAAGAATATTAAGGAAATTTGAGTTTAAAACATCACTGAAGAATAGGGTGCTTTAGAAAAAAAAAAAAAATTGATTAATGTAAGACATTGCATAGCAAATATTTAGCATTCATAATGTAACACCAATTATGTTAAACATTCTTTTTCCCAAAATCATCTGAACGAATGAAATTTTATGTCTGATATGTCGATATACCAAACATACGACATACCAGATATAAAATTTCATTCACTCAGAAGATTTTGGGCAAAAGAATGTTTAAAATAATTGACGTTATGTTATTTTAAAGCCTTCTAATGGATATTATTTTATTGCAGTTTTTCACATTAGACCGTCACAGTTTATCAGTTTGTAGATAGTCTCATATCATGCCCATCAATACACACTTTTTTCATGGCAGAATTCCATATATTTGAAAATAGGTTATTGCCCCATTTTCTTTAGATGGCTGATCACAGATCTGTATCAATTTTTCTCAAAATGCAAGAGAAAGCATGGAAATAGAAGTTAACTAATATCGTTCATTAGAAACACTAAACTGACTTATCCTCAAAATAAACAAAAATGGAAAATGTACATCACATGCTAGCTTTGTATTTAAAATCAAACTCTATTTTACCTTTTCGTTATTTTGGAGTTAAATGTTTTTGACATCAGTTAAAATTGATAGATTCTATGCATCACAATATTTTTGGAGGGTTTTTCTGTTTTATTATCATGACATCATCGTTTAATGTCATATTGTTACTTTAATTAATGAAAGAACTAAAGAATTAGTAAAACATCATTAAAAATACAGAGCATCAAATTAAAAATCTCTTGATGACATAACATAACAAACATGTCTAAACTTTTTTTTCTATGAAAAGTGGTCGACGAGATAATAGACAAATAACCAATTATCCTTATTTGAAGTTCGTCTCTATTGTCATTACCATGATACACAGTAATTTTTTATTCAGCTCCCCACTAGATGTTGTTTTGATATGACAATATTCTTACCTTGTACAGTACCACAAGATCTAACAAACAGTAGTGTCTACTTTTGATTAACTATGCAAGAACTTGTAGTGTTTTTTTTTTAAAGATAAAGTTTTACTAAGTAATGACTGTATGCATTAGAGTAATGTTGTAAAAGAAATTATCTATGAAAATTTCATTATTTTAACACTAACCTGGAAATTTGAGGCTAACCTGGAAACATCATGGAAATATCAGGGAATTTTAACATAAGATATTTGTGACCATCCTGTATATAAGTCAGCCCATAATTACTTTGAAGCAGTTTATTTTATTATTTTTAAATTTGATCTTGTTTTAGAAAACTAAAAACCTTGAGAGTGCATATTTTGTAGATTTGATTGGAACAACTGTTGTTATAATTGTATTTCTACATCTAGGTGCTGAAATTGTAGTAGCTACTCCTGGGCGCCTGATAGACTTTTTAGAAGCTTCTGTCACAAATCTTCGTCGTTGCACATATTTAGTTTTAGATGAAGCTGACAGAATGCTGGATATGGGCTTTGAGCCGCAAATAAGGAAGATTCTTGAACAAATAAGGGTAAATATAGCTATTTCTAATTTATCATGTTTATGTATTTATAATGGAATCTAGGAATACAGTAATCAATTAAAAAAAAAAAAAAAAAAAAAAAAAAAAGTAGAATACCAATTAAACCAACAGTTAACAGTGATCTATTTTGGAAGAAATTGGGTCCTTTTAAAGGACCCTTCACATAATTCTTTGTCTAAAAAACAACGTCTTCAATAGAAAACTTTTCTCTCTCCAAACTGAATTTATAACAAATTTAATCATTTAAAAGTAAATTCTGACTGTCACTTTTACATATATAAAGAAAATATGCGTATTTTACAAGCATATATATTCTTAAAAATGTATAAACAAGAACTTTAATAAAGCAATCATTTCAAATTCACAAAATTATAAGATTTTTCACAAATGTAAAAAGCTTTTCACAAAAACAGGACTCTGGGAGAAAAGTCTGGACAGAACCCTGATTAAGGTAAATAGTTTATCTAAATTAATCAAAACAGCAAATCGAAATTAAGATTTCAAGAGATAACCACATTCCTACAATCCAAAAACTGTCGTATAGTGGTTACTAAAAATTTTGTACATTGCATTCAAGAAAATTGATTCACTATTAATGTTCAGATTAACAGACTTAATAATAATTGAAATTGTTTGAATAAAAAGCTAAAAACAATATCATTTATGAAAAAATTTTAGTAGATAAATTTTATTACTTTTCCTGCACAAACCCCAGTAGGAACTTCAAAATAAATTAAAATAAAGTATTACTTACCAAAGGAAAATAAGGTGTAGATGATTTTCAATGAGAAACTTCAAATTATACAAATCAAGAATTTATTTCTATGTAAATGTATTTATGTTAAATAATCCTTCAGAGCCAAACTTTTTTTTTTTTTTACAGTAGAAAAATCACTAATTTCAACATTTGTATTAATAAATCTGGAATATGAAACACTAAATATCTTAAATATATCTATACATATTCAGTGTTGTCTTGGGTATTTGTGTTTGACACTAAAATTCTTGATTATTAACAGTTCTTGAATATATTTTAACATATGAAATTCTTGATTATTAACAGAAAAAACTAAGAGTTCTTGGATATCTTATAACACATAAAATCCTTGTTTATAAACACACTACACTAAGATATCTTAGGAAGATTTAAACACATAAAAATACACTGCTCAAAACAATTAAAGGATATTTGAAGTTTTATATAAAATAAAGATATAAACTAAATTTTTTTTGCCGAAAATAAAAGAAGAGAATCACAAATGCAAATTTTTCTGGTTTTCAAACTGTGGAGTATGCAAATTTTGAGTTCGACGTCAAAAACGTCGCTTCAGCGGCAGCGAATGAAATTTGACTTTCAACTGGATAAAAGAGAATGAAGACAAGGATGATCGGCATTCAGTGATTGCTTTGTTTCGATGAGTACGATGTCTCAGCAAAGTCATTTGACAGATTCAGAAGCTTGGAGAATTGTTGGTAGGTTAGAAGGGGGCCAAACTCAAGCCGAAGTAGCGCAAGCCATTGGAGTGTCACAAAGTGTCATTTCCAGGATCTGGAACCATTTTTTGGAGAGTGGATGTGCAGGCTGAAGACCAGGGCAAGGTCGTAGACGGGCAACAACACCCAATGAAGATCGGTATTTAGCGTTAACAGCTCAGAGACACCGAAACATGAACGCTACTCTTCTCCAACAACACCTTCGCTCGGCTACAGGCACCACGATTTCAACTCAGACTGTCCGAAACCGGCTCCATGCTGTAGGTCTGTATGCTCGCCGACCGATGGTATGTGTTAGATTAACATCAAGGCATCGTCGCGACCGCAGGGAGTGGGCAACCGAGCATGTCAACTGGAGGAGAAATGAATGGAGCAATATTCTGTTTTCTGACGAGTCCCGTTTTTTTGTGCATCCGGATAATAGGCGTATTTTCATCTGGAGGGACCGTGGCAGTAGGAATAATCCTGCGTTCGTGCACGAAAGTGTCAGATTTGGCGGTGGAGGAGTGTTGGTGTATGGTGGCATCTCCATTGGCGGGCGCACTGACCTCTAGATCATTCGAGATGGAGCTCTGACTGGTCGCCGATATAGGGATGAGATCCTCAGACCTATTGTAGTCCCTTAAGCTGCAGCAATCGGAGATAACTTCATTTTAATGGACGATAACTGCAGGCCACATCGTGCAAACCTGGTGGAGGATTTCCTTTTCGAGGAAGGAATCGTTCGAATGGAATGGTCAGCGTGTTCTCCAGACATGAATCCAATCGAGCACGTTTGGGACGCTCTAGGAAGACGAGTTTCTGGCCGCCAACAACCCCCACAAATTCTCCAAGAACTGGAAAGAGCTCTTCTGGAAGAGTGGGGCAGAATACCCCAACTCGTCATTAATAGCCTCATTGAGTCCATGCCTCAAAGGTGTTCAACGTTGCTGGCCGCCCGTGGAAACCATACCCCCTACTGAAAATGATTTTCTTTGAAGAAAACACCTTTTCTTATTCTTTTTTTCTCATATGCACAAATTGTGTTTTTTTCCTTTTGTACACAAATGCGCAATAAAATGCATTTTCTTCTGCCAAACATGTGTAATTTATTCTCATATAACCTACTATGTCTGTCGACCATGTATCAATCAGCTAAAAAGTTTCCCAGATTCAAAATCCACCTAAAACTGCAATATCCTTTAATTGTTTTGAGCAGTGTATTTAGTCATAAAAAACTGCATTACGAGTTCTTGAATAGACATATAATATACAGATTAAGACTAAATTATTAATTTTTTTCTTGGGTAAGCATAATATACAGTTTATAACTAAATTATTAAGTTTTTCTGGAAAAAGTACGATATACAGTTCTTAGAAACTTACGATTTTTAAGGATGAAGACTAGAAATAAACCACACTCATAGGAGATGATGGTTATTCAAGAATTTTATAGTTGAACTAGAGCGGACTGACAAGATCATTTTGTGATTGGCTACTTTTAAAATCAGTTTTAACCATCAATTGAATTTTAAAATCAATCGGTATACTATAATTTCTTGCAGCATGGATGTGTGTGTTCCTTTTTGGATTTTTTAGCCACTGGAGGGCCCCAGTGAATCAATTCTTTGGATGAGAGTGTGGATGGGAGTGCTGTTCTGAAATTAATAATTCTTAAATTCTTAAAAATGCTCAATTAGATGGAATCTCAAGCAATTCTTTCTTCCCATTTTTTCATTAAGCTTAAAATTGCAGTTAAAATCATAACTTTGGTGTAACAAGTTCTTCAAATTTGACATAACGTTATTACCATGATACATCTTTCTTTAGTGAAATTTTAACAAAGAGATAACGATATGACCAGTGCTAATTCCATGATGCATAGTAATCATCTTTAACAAAATATAATAATGATCTGGTATTTTCTCTTCAGCTATCTTGACCAACTCCACCATGATTAAACTGATACTAAAGTTCTGTCTAATCCAGAAAATCACTGTAACTGCATACTTCCAAAATATATGGGTCCTTTAGCGTGGAAGCTCTTCAGTTATTCATAATTTTTTGTCGCCCAATCAAAGTTAAATATGATTTTTTACAAAGTTCCTATTTTATTAGGAGTAAAAAGATTTATTTCATCACCTTTTGTGTTACAGCAAAATGTTTGTATTGTTATATCACTATTTATTTGTGTTACACTTGACTTTCAATTATTCTGTATTTTCAAAGTGAAGTGAACATTCTCCACAATTTAATAGACTACCCAGAGGCTGGATAATGAATTTTTATGAATAGTAATTTCTAAATAGTCTGTAATAATGTCTACATATCTGTAATAATCAGCATTCATCAATATCTTCTTCTGAGTGATTCAAGATACATTGAAGCATTGTTACCTGGTATAATGATAAATTATTTTTGGGCCTAAATATTTTCTATATATTAAAAAAATTCAACAGTTCTTGGATTTCGTGATTTTACACATATACACAATTACTTCGATCTGGGGTGAGTTTTATTTACTTTTTTTTTTCTGAAGTATTATTGTATTATCTGGTAAATGTTATTTTGTTTTTCATAATCATGAATACTTTTCAATCTTAAATATTTAATAACTTAACTAAGATTTTCATTTCTAATTATGTCACTTCATTTAATATTAATTATAAATTATTTAATTTTGATTTTTACATTCACAATTCATAATGTACTACACTATATGTTATGGTGAGTTAGTGGAACAAGTTAATTGAGTCACTTATACTTTTCAAAACATTCCTGATATATTTTGATCCATGTGATCAATATATCAATTCTTTAATTTTTCATCTCTGTCCTTCGGTATTCTATACTTCCGAGATCTCCTGATAAGGAGACAGGAGTTTTTCAGCTTTGAAAATAATCATTTTTTTAATAAATGTTTTTGTCATTTGGAACAAAGTAGAAATTTGTGGGTTTTTGCATAGTAAAAATACATTTTTTGATTTTTCAGTAAACAAATTTTTATGGATTTTTATTTTTAAAAATGCACCTTTTGGGCCTCCGTGTCTAGCATTCTGCAGTACCAGAGATTTGTCTGAGTGTTTTCACCTGAAATAAATTAAACTTAAAAGCACATTGAAATTACCAGTGTTAATGTATCAGTTTTTTCAACAAAAAATTTTATTCTGTTTTGTTTAGAAAATTAAATATATATATATATATGTAATTTTTTTTTTTTTTCAAGTAAGGACTAGGAAAACATTTCATTAAAAAAAAAAAGGGTTTATCCATTGCCAAGATATTTTAGGTGCCAATTAAAAATACATAGTTTCGATAAAATTTTGTTTAAGTATCCCTTTTAATCGTTTACATAGAGAACACCTGACACATTTTTAGTCATAACTAGTATAATTATAGGGAATCATTTGTGTGATTTGTTTTAAAATGCACAAAAAATTTGCTCTTTTTTGAAAAATAAAATATTTTGCAGATTTGGGCATTAGAATGCCCCATTAATCTTCTTTAATATTGGTCTGCTTTGTAACATGCTGTATGTGTTATATATTTAGACACAGAATTTTCATGATTGTCATTGTTGTTTCTTTCTCTGTAGCCTGATCGCCAGACTTTAATGTGGAGTGCCACTTGGCCAAAGGAAGTGAGAGCTCTTGCTGAAGATTTCCTAAAAGAATATGTCCATATCAATATTGGTGCCTTACAGTTGTGTGCCAATCATAATATTACCCAAATTATTGATGTGTGTGAAGAACACGAGAAAGATCAAAAGTAAGATTAATATAACTTCTTGTTAACTATATTGTGTTACATTGATCATTAAGAGAGATAGCTAATTATTATTTCTGTTTGAAAGGTTGTTTAAACTTTTAGAAGAAATCATGAGTCACAAAGACAATAAAGTAAGTAAAAGTCTTTTCATATATTTTTTTAGTAAATACTAGCTGACCCACCCGACGTTGCCCGGTTAACTCGATAAGGATTCATAATATTCCAATAAAAAAAATCCAAGATTTTTAATAATTTTATACAGCTTCTAATAGCATCATTCTAAATTTTTATTTACTTGTTTTGTATCTTTCTTTATTCAAGAGATAACGGACATCTTGTCTGCTATGCTTGCTCGTAAAAAAAAAAAAAAAAAAAAAAAAAACGTTAAAATATTTTTTTCTGCAATCAAATTAATGCGAAATAATAAATATCTTCGGTTATAAGAATCGGATAATCTTAATTTTTACAAACTTGTAATGTGGAAACAGAGAGGATTCGAAAGGTGTTAATTTTAAAATTGTAGCTTAATTAGAATTGTTAATTTGAGTCACCTAAAAAATCTCTTAGTACCTTCTTCTTTACGGTTTCATTATAGAGACACCTGCGACGGCTCAAATTTTTATTAAAAAACGTGTTGATCATTGCAAGATTAAATTGCTCGAAAAATTAAACATTTCTAATTAATATTTCTGAAAGTTGTGGATGGAATTTTTTTTAATTTGACTTTTTGAATTTGCGATTGTTTGTTTATATAGATCTGCAAATTTTCGTGTCGAAAGACATAATAGTTTCTGTTATTTTGACATGTGTCGAAAAGGCGTAGTTAAAAGTCATTGTGGTATCCCAACCTTTTTCCAGTAAACCTAAAATCTTTCTTCCCTCTCCCAACACACAACTCATTTTGCAGTTTAACATTTCTTTTGCACCATTTTCAGAAAAATATGGCATTTTAGAAGCGGTGGTTAATGAGAAACTAATTAATATCTTGGGTAATTATCAAAATATTAAAATTCTGAGGCTCAGGTGCACATGGCCTGACCTTGGACTATCCACACCTAAATTTCCAGACTTCTAGGTGGGCTAGATTTTGCTAGTCATCGCCAACAGAGACACAGAGCGAAACTTTCTTTTATTAATATCAGGGTTGGCAAGTTTTTGCTGCAGGTGGAAAAAACTACGGTTAAAACCGGTAAAAACCGTCCTGGCAAAAATAGGTTTTTGCCAGTTTTTCCCAGCAAAAATGGCAAAAACTGATTTTTTACATATAAATGCACATTTCATTTCTTTTACTTATCTTAAATTAACAATCACAGAATAGTAGTACAATGCATTATGATGCAAACTTAATATACTCATCTTAATTACTGAGAAATTATTAATTTCATCATAACAAAAATTCTTTAATTGAAAAAAAGCCATTGTTAGTCTGATTTTTATGCTGCAAGAAATTAACAATATTGCAAAATATACAAAAATTATAAACACTTCTAGTTTTAAAATAAGATGTATCAACCTATCAATCAGCATAATGCAATAATTCAGAGATGCAAAATATAAGCAATAGTAGTAAGTACATGTATTAATATATTGTGTTCAAATAAGTAAAATCTTAAATTTCTTTTTAAAAATTAAATATTTTAATAACAATAACAAAAAATTACACATTCAACATTTAGCGGCACTTTCCATCACCATCATCATTACAAAATAATTCTTTTTTCAGCATTCCATAACAAAAAACAAGTTTGGAAACATTACTTATTGTCAACCTATTTAGAATTTTTAAGTGGACAAAAGAGAAGTTGGAAAATATTCTCTCGATTGCAGCACTACTGGCTGGGCATGCTTGCAGGTGTGCTATTAACCCACAAAATTCTTTGGAAATTTCACATGACTTTGCGACACTTCTCCACCACTTATTGGCATCAATTGTCATAATTACTTGTTCTGAAAACAATGTACTTTGGAAAGGTTTTTCTTTTAGTTCAAAGTTCACGGCATATGATAGGAAAGATGGATTTAATTTTTGTAGTCATTCTCTGGCCTGTTCTTTTTGTTCGTAACTAAGGTGTTCACCCTTATATTTTGGGTGTAACAAATAGGCAAGAAGATGCCAGGGCAAAATGGCTTTTTCAAACCTTTTTTTAACTTTTACAAAATGGGGTTTCAAATTATCATCTTTCAGCAAATTGCACCATAAATGGCAAGCATCTGCTATTGTTGTTGAATCAGCCTGCAAGATATCTAAAGCTGTTGAGACTGGTTTTAATTGCTTAATGAGATCTTTTACTTGTTGCAAAAGATTAAAATCACGTATGCGAGCAATGATATTTTGGTCCATTTCTTGTAAATGGTCATTTGATACTTTTATATATGAATTATGATTTCGTTCAAAAGTTTCTAGGCAAGTAAACTGACTATTCCACCTAGTACTTCCTGGTAACTGAGGTGAAACATATTCACTACATTCTTTCAGCCATGCTGAAGGAGCATGGTGGTTTCGAAAATATTTATGAATCTCTACTACATGCTTAATGATAGTAGAAGGTGTAATGTCTTCCCCAAGGAGGATTAATCAATGAGCTGCACAACCATATGATATCAGACATGAATTTTCACTTTCATACTTTAGTTCCAGCTCTCATTTAATTTTTTCCATATTTTTAGCGTTGTGTTACTATGCTTTTTATTTGGCAATCATACTTTTTTCCAACAGTCTGAGTCTGAATAATATCACTGCATTTTTTTGACAAGAATTCTGCAGTCATTTTGGTGGCACCTGTATCCTCTATGTCTACAATATGATTTTTCATCAGCTTGAACACATGAAGCCAGTTATGGGTTCATTAGACAAGAGTAGTGCAAGAAAACAGAATAAGAATATATTTTTGGTTTATACTTTTGTTTATTTTTACCAAGAAAACATTTGGTTTCATCTGTTGTTATGATTCCTTTTCATATAAACTGCATCACTGCATTTAGTTATGCAAAATTGGATTTTTGCTGGTTTTTACCAGTTTTTACCACTGTCCTGGCAAAAATACCTTTTTGCCGGCAAAATGACCAACCCTGATTAATATAGATATTAAATTTGTATATATACAGTGAGGGATCATATATTTATTAGAGCCATCTTCAATATTTGAAAAATTCTCATTTTAGTAAGTTGTAAGGAATATATTCAAATATATTTTCAAGCAGATCGGTCTGTCCATTAAAGAGGAAAAAAAAATTTAACTGAAAAATTGATCCACTGTGTACCAGTCTCCCCTATATATTGGTGCCAAACTAGCATAAAAGTACCAAACATTTTAATTTCTGTATTTAAAGTTCTAACTTTAGAATGTCTGAAAATCCTTTTGGCGACATTTAGAAGAAATTTAATTAGCTATTACCTTGTCTGTTCAAAAATTGTATGACTAGAAAAAAACCCACTATAGCCCACTGTCAAAAATGCACAAATTGTGCTCATGCAATGTATAAGAATGTGATCTAACTTAAATTCTTACTAAAATCTATTTAATTAAAAAAAAAAAAAAAAAAAAAAAAAAATCTATTTTAGAGCATTTTAAGTGTTTCCTGAAAAAAAAAAATTAAATTGCTTTATAATATTGTGTAAACTTAACTTTATTTTTTAGACTATCATTTTTGCTGAAACGAAAAGAAAAGTGGATGACCTTACCAGGCGTATGAGGAGAGATGGGTAATTATTGTCTTTGTTCATTTCAAGGGTGTGTTTTCATTTCTAGTGTTTTTTTAAAAATTCTTTTTATTTATTTACTTATTTTTCTTTCTATAGCTGGCCTGCCATGTGCATCCATGGAGATAAATCTCAACCAGAAAGAGATTGGGTATTGAATGGTATGTTATACATTCGATTCTAAACAATGCTAACAATAAAAAATTCAATTTAGAATTTCAGCATTTTCATAATTTAATAAAACATATTAAAAATAATTATTCCTTTTTTGTTGTTTAGAAAATATTTCTTAAGCTCTCTTCCTGTCTTCCAACAATGCTCAATTTAATATGCTTTTGTGTCTTTAAAGCAACTTAGCATTAAAATTACCGAACATGGTCAATTTTTTTTTTTACTTTACCGGCCGAAATTTTTCAGCACCTTTATTTTGGTGCATAGGTAATTACTTTTGAAAGAAAATAACATTTAACACTCAGTATGTCACAAATTAAATTGGTTGGCTGGCTTTATTTATACATATGTACATCAGAATATTATCATAAATCGTTTCTCTCCTTTCCATCCCAAAAATATGTATGTGGCTTACTTGCATGTAGTGGTAGAAAAAAATTATTTGAATGAGGCATTTTTCTTCTAATTATAAATTTCAGTATGAATTCTCATAAAATAAAGGCATTTCACTCGCAGATGTTGAAAAATATAAGAGTTAATATTTAATGGTAATGTTTTAAATACAAAATATGCACATTTTTGTGTGGGGAAACAGGGGGTGGGGGGTGAAATGTAACATACGCTTTATCTTTAATGCAACTTAAGATTTAAATTACCAAACATGGTCAAATTTGTATATATATATATACATATACAGGGCTAGCATTCCCCCTGAAATTCCTAAATTTCCTAACTATTATTTTATCCCCTAAAATTCCTAAAATTCTCCTAAAATTTTCTTCTTGTTCCTAAAAATTCAAGATCGACAAAATTTCACCGAAAAATATCGCGAATTTCGACAAATGGTCACCGAAAAAGACACGTATTTTGTCAAAAGATCGCTAAAATAACGCAAATTTCGTCAAAAGATCGTTAAAACAACGCAAATTTCGTCAAAAGATTACGGGAAAAGTAAATTTAGACACAGAATAGGGGGAAAAAGCTAATTTCGACAAACAATCCTGAAAAAAAAACTCAAAGTTCATCTAAGGATCTCAACAAACACTAATTTCTTCAAAGGATCGTAAATTTAAAAAAACATCTTGGGAAAAAAAAATTAGAATTTCTTAAAAAGATCGTGGAATAAACATGAAATTTGATTTAAAAAAATAAAAAAAAAATTGTGAAAAACCAATTTCATCCAAAAATCAAGAAAAAAAGATAATTTTGTCTAAGAATCACGGAAAAAACGTGAATTTCATCAAAAAATTGGGGGTGGAAAAATGCCAATTTCGTTGAAGGATTGCGAAATTTTGTCAATCAATCGTGCATATAAGACGAATTTCGTCAAACGATCGCACAAAAATACAAATTTCGTCAAAAGATTGCAGAAAAAACGCCAATTTCATCTAAGAATTGCAAATTTTGTCAAAAGATGGCAGAAAACGTGAATTTTGTCAAAGGATCACGGAAAAAATGCGAATTCTGTCAAAAGGTCGTGGAAAAAAGCAAATTCCGTCAAAAGGTTGCAAAAAAAACACTAATTCTGACAAAAGTTATTGAAAAAAACATAAATTCCGTCAAAAGATCACGAAAAAAACATGGAATTTTGTCAATACATCGTGCAAATAAGGCAAATTTCATGAAAGAATCGCGAAAAAATGCATGTTTCGTCAAAAAAACACAGAAAAAATGCAAATATCGACAAAGAAGTGTGAAAAAAACCTTTCAGAATTTTTTTTTCTCATAATCACCGCTGTTTCTTGCCTCTTGTTCTCTAGGTTCACCAAGAACATCCAAAAGAGAGAGAAAGAGAACATTCATTCTGGTTAGGCTCCATGATACAGGAATTCAAAATTCTAATTAATATAATTGCAGTAAGCATAAGCTGTCAAAACGGTTTGTATGTAATATGAAGCCGGTTATTGTGCAAATTTAAATGCCCTCATTCGCAACAAACAACACAAGCACATATAACAAGGGCTGAATTCATTGGAATGATGGGAATATTCTTTGGCAGTGTACCACATGTGCCTGACTAGCTTGAAAATACTGTTATTACATACTTGTAATATTAAAAATATCGCCAATGCCCCTAAAATTTTCCTAAAATTTGGAAAAAAATTCCTAAAATTCCTCCCTAAAATTTTGAAAAACCCTAGTGCTAGCCCTGCATATATATTGTGTGTGTGTGTACCTGCTGAAGATTTTCAGCACCTTTGTTTTGATGCATCAGTAATTACTTTTAAAGAAAGAAAGTAACATTTTAACGCTCAATATGTCACCGGTTAAATTGGTTGGTTTAGAATATTATCATTTATCTCTTTCTGCCCTTTCCCTCTCAAAAATATGTATGTGGCTTGCCTGCATGTAGTGGTAGAAAAAAGTATTTGAATATGGCAATTTTCTTGTAGTTATAAATTTCAGTATGAATTTTCGCAAAATAAATGCATTTCACTCTCAAATAATTTTAAAAAAATGATTAATAATGCTTAAAATACATGCACATTTTTGTGGGATGGGGGATGAAATGTAACATTTATACTTTTTTTTTAAATAATCCATTATTGTCTGTAACAGATTGTTATATTTTTATCATTGATTAAAACCAACTTTTTTTGTTATTGTTGTTAAATTTGAATATATCTATTTCCACTTTCTCTTAACAAAGTTTTGATGTAATATATATATTTTTTCCTTCCTAACTTTTATCATACAGTAATATCATAAATTCTATATATGACTAAGGTCTGTTGACTGGAGAGGTATTTGAGGTATTTCGGAAACTATAAATATAAATACACTTTTGTTATATTTGCTGTGGCTGTACGTGTGTTCCTTTAGGCATAAATGATTTGATTTCTAAAGGACATAATCCATTTAAATAAACTTGCACAAGAAAAAGAAAGATCTACTACTCAGAGCTTGAAATTAGCCATGCTTAGTTGTAGTTTGAGTCTACAAATTTCAATTTGATGACTGTGATTTTACATTCAGTCGTCATTTTTTATGCCTAACTTTTGAAGTTTTCCTTTGCTTGTACAATACAAATTTGCTTTTTTGATCAAACATTTAGAACATTTCTTAATAATGTAACTGGTACATGTGTATCTGCTCAATTTAGTGTTTTTCATTATGCTATTTAAGCAAAATATTTCATTTCATAATGATTCTTCTTTTAAGTAGATAATTTAAAATCATAAAAATCTGTGTGCACCATATTTGGTGGTCTCCATGTGAGTTTATTCTTTTAAATAATATTTAGGAGTATTTGTAAGTCATGAGGGGGGGGGGGGGAACCCTAAGCGCAATTCTATTGCGTAAAAGAAATAGTTTACTTTTAAATTTAAGCACAGCGAACAGTGGTCTGATCGGTGAGAAACAAAATTTCAAATTGGGAGCAGAGTAGTCTATAACAGGTTTAATCCTCAAACAGGATTAGTGATTCATATGTCATGTGCATTCATTCTTGTTTTGTTAAAGTTTAATTATTTTATTAATTTCTGTTGAATTTTAATAAAGAAAATACATGACAGTACCTGGTTTTGAACAGAAATGTTTTAACCCCTAATTTATTTAATAAACTAATGAATATATCTAGTAGGCAGGAATCACATTCGCCCTGTAATTCCTACAATTCCTAAAATTTTCTTAGCCCCCTAAAATTCTACTAAACTTTTTCTTGTTTCCCTAAAATTTGCTTTGATAACTAATTTCGTTTACAAATGACTGATAAACAAAGTTAGTTTTGCTTTGTATCGTGATCGCCAAAGCTGATTCTTGTTAGACATTTTCATTGGTTGTTCAAAAGTAAGTGGTAAACAACAGCAAAGAAATAAAGTATCGTAACTTAGTTTAAGTAAAACTGCACTTGTTTTACCTCATGGTAATGCTGATCCTAAGAGGGGATTTTCTATAAACAATTGTATGCTAAAAGATGGTTTCAATGAACATACGATAAAAAGTTTAAGATTCGTAAAAGATGCTATTCAAAAATATGGAGGTGTGAGTAAAGTACTTATTTCAACTTCCTTGTTAAATGATATTAAGAATTCACATAAAGCTTAACAGCAGTATACATGAAAAACAGAAAGGAAAAGAAGATTGAAATGGAGAAATCCCAGATTTTAAAGAAAATTAAATGTGAAACAAATAAAATCGAAACTTATTTTCTATGATACAGTATAGCCAAAATTTTATTTACTGATTTATTTATTGAATATTCTTTGTATTTCATTTATTTTCTATGGTACAATACAGCATATTATGGATATTTCATTGTCTTTTTTTTTTTTTTTTTTTTTTAAACAATTGAATATTCTTTGTATTTCATTTAACTATGCCTTTGAAATGTTAAAAAGGATCAGGGTCCATAAGCCGTGTTTTTGGCCCATGAAATAAGACTAAAATTCGATTTTGTTATACTGACTTAATTATTTCAATTTTTAATATTAGAAAGTTTATCCTATACGATTTCAACAATTTTTTTTTTTTTTTTTTGCATTTTGTTTGGATTTATATAACTTACACAAGCTCAAAGTTCATATTATTTGCAGTTTTTGATGAAAAATACGTTATTTCTCCTTATTTACCTCAATTTTTAATATAATTTTTTAATATTTCACTATGAGCGCAGCTTTGCAACACTTTTATTTTTACATATATTGTACATTTTGATGTATTTTATAATATATGTAAAGAAGAAAGTGTTACACGATTGCGCTCATATAAATATTTGAGGTGAAATTAGGAGAAATTCAAAACCTACAAATTCATCAAAAACTACAAATAATACGAACTTTGAGCTTGTGCAAGTCATATAAATCCGAACAAAATGCAAAAACTATTGTTGAAATCGTAAGGATAAACCTTCTAATATTAATAAGTGAAATAATTAAGTCAGTATAACAAAATCAAATTTTAGTCTTATTTCATGGGCCAAAAACAGGGCTTATGGACCCTGATCCTTTAACAAGGAAATACGTTTAGCCTCTGCCAAATTTAAATAAATTTGTTTTTCATTCAAATGTACAAAATTCAAGTATTTAAAAAAAGTTTTTTGTGAAAATACCGAACATGATTGCAAGAAATCATATAAGATTTATTAAAGAAACATCTTATAAAGTTGTTAGACTTAGAAAAATTAAGGTAACGTAATTTCTTTACTTTAGTGTTGTTGTTATTATTATTTGCTTTGTATTTGAGACATTTTTAGAATATTTTTATGTTTACTTTAAAATTCTGAACATGACAAAAAATTTTAATCAAGAATTTTCTAAAAATTTATTTGCTGTGTTTCTTAAATTAAATTACTTGTGTTATAATACAAGTGCATTGAAAAATCATCGGAGATAATGGACGTAAATTAGCCCTAAAATATCCCTAAAATTCCTCTCTAATTTTTTTTAAATATTTGCTGCACCCCTTGAGTGGGATAAACTGTAAATATTAGTAACTTTAATGATACTTTTTACTTAATTGCCTAAAATCATTGAACATGGTTTTACTTTTATAAAAAAAAAATTTGAATGATGAATATATTGGTATAATTTTTGTGCATGATGGACATAATTAGAAAATCATAAACAGGGTGAGAAAGAAAAGATCAAAATTCATGCAAGAAAATCCTCTTTGACTTACACAGCTACCCTGTAAAGTTTGCTCTGTAGAATACATGGCGACGTATGTACTCATGCTGCGCCAGAATCTCTCAGTGACATTTTATATTAGTCATATGGGAGCTTTCCTTCTTTATGTAGTTGAAGCCTTTGCCAACGTGATGTCAGCTAGCAGTATATTGAAACAAACAGCAATAGATGGGAAAAATATTGAAACATTGCTTCCCCGTCGTTCAATAAAGTTTTTTTTTTTAGAGGTTATTTGCTCGATGTGTGGTTGTTGCTGCTTGTTGGTATTGTCCATTGCTAATCAATTAAAATATCTGGCCATTAGAAATAGATCTATCAGTTCTTAATATATCTAGTGGATGTTTGTTTTATAAGCTTAAAAACTGTCCTTTTTTTGCAATCTGGGAGGAGGGAAGAAAAAAAAAACTTTGTACCAAGTAATTTTGTTTTACTTTTTATTTCAGAGTTTAAAACTGGTCGTTCTCCAATTCTAGTAGCTACTGATGTTGCAGCTCGAGGACTGGGTGCGTATTCAACTATTCGTGTATCTCATTTATAATTCTCACTTTTCAAGTCTTTTTTTTTTTTTTTTTTTTTCTCTTTCTTACCCCTCTTGATTTTACTTGACTTGACATGGACATGGGAGAAGCACAATATATGGATGCTTTTTATTTTTGACCACTCTGTACCCCCTTGTTTTTATGAAGTATATTACAAATTGTATACAGGTTATTTAGCTTATTTTAATATATATATGTGTGTAATAGGTGGGGAGTGTGTTCCAGGGGAGTTTCTTTTTGTGTGTGTGTGTTTTTTTTTGTTGTTGTTGTTATAAGTTGTGATACTATAAAAATAGCCTATTCATATTGTTGATAAAAATCACAAAATGTTAAGCATTTGCTATTCTTAATTTTTAATACATTTCTGTATGCTTATATAGGTATAGTCGGAAATTAACAAGTATTTATCATAATTATGTAGCATTTTTAAGAATATGTCTTATATTATATAAGCTCAAGCATGTTGAATAAGCCAAATATCTGTTACAGAATAAAAGGTTTTATTTGCATTAAGAGCAAGGTGCTGCTGATATTTTTTCTCTTTAAGTACTTTTAGTAATATTTAAAAGTCATAGCACTCTGTTCAAGAAACAACAGTGAATCAGTTTTTTACTATGCAAGCAGTTGCTTAATAGAAAAGGTAGTAGGGTTGCCTTTTTTTACTGAAATCAAGAAGAGTGTTGTGTTTTGGATGAGCGGCAATAATTGTAACTATTTTTTAACCAAAGAGCAAGCACAATGCAGCACCCTTTTGAAAATGTCCAGTAAAAACTCTATCAAACTGACCACTTACTTGTAACAGGGTGATACATTTTTAAAATCATAAAGGTTATTTTGATAACTTTGGGTTGATATTGCATATGGTTATTTATAGCATTATAAAGAAGCAACAACATGAAACATGATTCTCTGAATTCACTATTTGCATTCGGTCTGTTTCTTGGAACAATTTAGTTTTAAATTTTTAAAAAGTACATTTTTTCCCCTTTTACAAATTAGTTGGCGTGTACTTCATTTTATAAAGTAGTTGTACTTCATTTTATAAATGTATAAAATTATAGGAAAAGGGGAGAAATTATTAAAATTAACTCATTGAATTCATAGAAGAATTTTTAAAAAAAGCAACATATTATAATACAACTGTTATATCATTCAAAAATTCTGTTCTTTCAAAATGTTGCTATTACAGAAAAATCTTTCTGTAATTTAATAGAACTTGATTAAACTAGAACTGAAGAAAGCAAAAAGTTTTAAGGTAGTTTTATATTGCTTCTTAATTGGTTAATATTTGTTTAAACGTGATTGTTGCATAAATCTAACTCATTAGTTTAGCATCTCTATAAATTTTAAGTTCAGCAAAACATTATTGAAATAAGAAGTATTTGTCTTGAAGTATATTGGAGAACTTCAGAAGTTGCCCAAAACCTGTTATATCTAATTATTTTTCCAAAGTCATTTTATTATTTTTATTTTTTCCTTCCACAAAACTATTTTACTGTTGGAAATTTCTTCATCTGATAGCTGTTAATGTAAACTTAATGAATTGTGCGATATAAGTATAATAAAATAGTTTCTTTTTAATCCCTAAAGTCTTGTATCTGAAAACGCCATTTTCCTAGAAAATAGTACATTTTTGGTCAATTTTTTGAGAGGGTATTTATATGATAATTAATATTTGTTTTTGTTTGTTTTTACAAAGAAGATATAACTTTAATACACTTCCATATTAAATATTTATATTATGTGATGCCACATTAAAGTTAGTTAATGAGAAGCAGTTTTAAATTATTTCTTTGTATGCATTCTTAATTACCTGCAACATTTTTATTTAATTATTTAAGCTTTTGCCCTTTATTGTATCCGAAATACTGACACATGATTAAAATAAGTTTATAAGTTCATAGATAAAAACAATAAAGCATAATTTTATGTGTTACTTAATTTTTTTTCCATGTTACTTATGGGGGGTGGGGGCTGGGAATAGTGAATCTTTTTTTCTACAGGGATGCCACTTTTCCATGGATTTCCACTTTTCTTGTTCTTTAAAAATCAATTTGCATATTTTAAAAAAAAAGTATTGATGTGTACCGCGATTGAAGCCAGCAACAGTGGCATTGTAACACAATTAGCCGGTGACCCAGAAAAATCCATGTTAAGAATAGAATAATTTTGGGTTTCGCTCATTAAATTTGTATCTTGGAGATGATTCAGAATGTTCTTCAAATGGTTCAAATTTAGTCAAATGGTCATGGAACAAAAACTGCAAATTTTGTCAAATGTTCATGAAAAAAAAAAAAAAAAATCGTGAATTTAGTTAAGAAGTCTCAAATCTCCTTAATTGGTCACGAAATATGCAAATTTTTTTCTACATATAGGGATATAGTATTTTCTATATATAGGGATTAAAATAATAATAATAATAATAATCCTTTATGATTTTTTGTCAACAAATATACAATACAATACAATTAATGTCAAAACTTTTGTTACATTTATTTTATTAACATCCAAAACTTAAAATGAAATTAAACTTCTCCATATTTCTTGTATATCATTTAGTTTGATTTTTATAGACATCTTTTCGTCATGCTAATAAATAGTAAAATTCATCAGTGGGCTCATTGAATCTGTTGCTAGGTTACCTCAATTGACTAAAAATGCTGTGAACCAAATAAAAATTATGTTTTACTAAATAGTTTGTTTTCATGCATGCATTATTACAAATGGGAAGTAAAGTTGTTTATCAAAACAAAAAGAAATAATTTTTGTTATTTTTTAACATGTTTGATTTTAATCTCTTTAGATATCCAATATCTGTCTTCCAGTTTTTATAAAATTTCAAAAATCTTTTATTAATGTTTTGAGGTGAGTTTTTAAAAAATAATAATAATTAGTCAAATTACAAATGTATCTATTTATAAATAACTGTGGAACTTTTTTGTAAATACTGAATTTTAATTATATTGTGCTTTGTCAAATTCAATAAGGCTTTTTTAAGAATTTTTATGTATGCAATACAGTAGCGTTTGATTGGGAATTCAGGACTGATACAAAACCGAAGTCATAAGTTGTAAATAATGATTTTTGATATCAGTTTCTAATCTTTTGTTTAAAGTTTTATGCATCCATACATTGAATTTTACCTGACTTTAATAATTACTTTTTCAACTATTATTTCTTAAAGTAAAATCTTGATTTTTAGTTACTGGAAAAATTTATTGAAATATTAGGTATACAAATTATGCTATATTTACATAAAGTAAGCCTTTACTTTTGTATAACTTAACAATGGGGTTTTTAATAACTGTTCAAATGATCAATATTTTTATTATCTAAAATAATGAGATTTCCTACAAAACATGGCCACATAGGAACCAAAATCTGACATTGTATTGTTATGTACTTATGTGATTACTACTATATTGTTGGTAAAACAATTAAAAGATATCTTACTATTGAATTTGATCCAAATTATGGTTTTCTGTACATATAAAAGTGGTAGTTAACTATTTAATATTCACATTATTTGCTTCTGATTAGAACACATAGATACCAAACTCTACATTTTTGTGAAATAACGTTAATGTAGTATAAAACTCTACACGTTGACAGGTAGTAGATCCATTCAGAACTTGATTATGAAAATGCAATATATTTATTGCAGCAAATATTACAACATTTTAACATAACATCTTTGTCATGCATTTACTTTATATTTAATATAATATAGTTTACAAAATTCATGCATAAATGCTGTGAAAATATCGTAAATTTTATTTCACATGTAAATTTCTCTTTTTTGTAATTTTCTGAGTGGCATCCCAGTTTCTAGTTTGTGCAGTGAACGATATGATGAACTATCTGTTTAATATGTGCTATTTGTTTTAAAATATAACTGGAGCAAAATTTTATTTCCATGTTCTTGTTTTATTCACAATATGTCACATGGGCTATAATTGTAACCACTCAAAAGGTATCAAGCTGCGATAATGAGCATTTAAAAGTTTTGTCATATAAAGTGTAGCATATAGAAATGATGTAACATATTTTACATATATCATGGATAGGTTAAAGTTAAATGTTAAGAAGGCTTTGAAAATGTAAGAGTTAATTAGGTAATTTTTTTTTGCAATACAAGTGGCATATTTGTATAATTTTTAAATGTTCTTTGTATCATTGTTTCTATTGCTGCTTACATTTGTGATATATTTGAAAAGTGTTGCATTACTTTGACCTTTTTCCATTTGAATTAATCACACAAATTAACACATCCTGATCCAAACCCCCAAATTCCATTTTAAAGCAACTTAACCTGAACCAAGGATTGACACAAAGCCTGGAATGAAACAAAATGCCCACCATAGTTAAATGCAATTATGGAATAATAGTCCACAATAATATTTCTAATTAAAACTTTAAAAGTTAAGAATTAAATAGAATGTATAAAAACTGAAATATTCAAGCATATAATTATTTTTATTTGAAATGTAATTTCAGATTTTCTTGTACAAAAATCATGCATACACAAATCCAAACCCACAGCAGAAAAAAAAAAAAAAATGTTAATCCAACCTGCAACAAAATATTTTAGTCAACCCAAAGTGGAATTTTGAAAGCACTCTGTACAAAGTACTATGTACATCTGAGTTAGATATTGTTTAAATGTAGTTACTAAGCATTCATTTAATCGCATAACTCATCTGATGAGTTTCGCTTTTTGTGTGTTATATTTTTTAGTTAGTATGTAGAAACAGGTGGGTAATTAAAGTTGACATAAGTGGTTTTTAATACATTTTTTAGTACCTATTAATATAAAATAGGAGGGCTTTTGTTGCATACGGTATGCAATTAGCTCATAAAATATGTATTTGAAATAATTTTTTAATTTAATTGTAAATAGTGTCAAAAAATCTGTTTTAAAATTATGTCAGTAAAAATGTTAATTCGCACTTTTCCATTACATTGGTAAATGGAGATGAAATTTGTTAAATAATAGTTTTTTTTTTAAATATGCTTTTTTTTTTTTGTAGTAATTAAATATTACAATTTTTTTTTCTCATTTTTAATCTTAAATTTTAACTTTGTTGAACATCCTTTATTTATTTCTAATTTCTAATGTGTATGAATATCAATTGAAATGTTTTACTTATTTTCATGTGGTAAATGGTGAGATAAAATATTTGTATTTGAAATTTTTATCTAACAGAAACGAGCATTGTTTTACTGCGCAATCAGTTATGTCATCTTGGGGATATTTTGAATTGATGAACCAGTTATGTATGATATTTGTTTTTTTTAGTGTGAATTTTTAAACAAGGGGTGTACAAAAAAATTTCAAAATGTGCATTACTTGTTTTTGTAATGTATGTTCCTTTCCTAAGATGTTTATCGTTACTAATTTGGCATTTCTTTTTTTCTTTTCAGAGGCACTGTAATGATAATTGGCATTAGAAGTGCCTCTGCCTGAACATAAAAAAGCATTCAGGAATGTTGTGCTCCCTGACAGGTGGTGGGTGACTTGCTGTCCACTACCCTTTCATGAGGTCGAGATGCCATTGTCTCATGTATTTTATTAACGCCTGTTCTATGAGGGTGTTAAAAAGTCAGCAGGCAATTATTGTGTCATACTTTCTTATCGGTGTTGGAGTTAAAATTCAGAGTGGTACGGAACTAGAGCCTTAATTGTGCTTAATATTACCTGTGGTTGGCAACTGCTATGTGTCTTCAGTTACTAATAACAACAAACAATTCCAACACATATATCCATACATTTTGTGTATGGGTGAACAGACAACACTAAACAAAACATTTAGGTATACAGAGATAAAGCTATCCAATTGATTAATTAAAACAATTTTATTAAAAGCTGTTATATCAACTTATGTGAGGGGTGGTGAGATTTTCAACTTCATTTTGCTCATTAAATTTCGTTTTTTGGCATCCTATTAAAAATAATTTACCTGTTTTGATATGAAATTAATGAGATTATTTTAAGTGTGTATGGACATGAGAATATGGTTATTTATGTATTTGTTTTGTTGTATGTTTAATTTAAAACTTTTTTCACTTTTGATATTCTTTTAATCTTCAATTTTAGATATCTTCCAATATTTTTTAAAACTACCCTTTTAAAATATTTATCAGTTTATTTTTATTTATTTATTTATTTTTTTGGACAGTGTCTTTAGATTTTATCTTAATTTAGATGGTAAACATGCATTTCATTAGCAGATTATTATTTCATTTAAAGTGTTTAAGTTTTGGTATTAATTAGCTATCTACCATTAATAAAAGATGCTTTCATATTAATTTATATTTAAAATTGTTAGTAAGATAGGTATTCTAATGCTATTGAAAATTGATCTCACCCTTATAAATTTCTAGGCTTTTTTAACTCTGTGTATAATTTTATGTTGTACAAAGTTTTTTAAAACAGAAGAAATGCGGAATGTTCTAATTTGGAACTACGTACTAATTTAATGAACATTTCGGGGAAATTTTTAGTTTTCCTTCAAAAATAATAATAAAACTTTTTGCAACAGTATTATATATACAGGGGTCTGAATCTGTCCAGGAGAAAATTGGATCTGTTTTTGAATTTTTCACAAAATTTAATCTCTGAAAAATTATCCCTTCACAAAATTCAGTGTCATAAATATGGACTCTTCACAAAATGCCCAATGGTGGGTGCTTTAAAAAATAGGTGCTGAATAAAGAAAGGTGTTGAAATATTTTCCCAATAATTTTACATTAATGAAATGAATTGATAATAGGTTCATATTTTGAAAACATTTTACTGATTGGGTATTTAAAATATTTTATTATGAAATTTAATAATCCTTTATTTATTTTTTAAATTCAGTTTTCTAAAATAATTAATTTTATATTATTGGAGTCCTAAGTAAAGTTGAAAATAGTCCTTATTTTAAGTTTTTTTTTTTTTCGTTTAAAAATCAGTGTTAAATTTCAATCCTTTTCCACTTGATGGCTATATTCAAATTTTACATTAATGGAATCTCATGGGAAGTTTGTTCTTATTTCGATTCTTGTAGAATTTAGATTTTTATCCCCATACTCCTGCACTATAAACTAAAGTGAACTACAAAAATATTTCATCTAATTTCTCTTTTGACTGATTACAGGGGTCGTACTTGTCCTGAAAAAAAAATTAAAACGTCCTGAAATATCCTAAAATATTGTAGTCTGTCCTAATATTCCTGAAATTTTGTAAGTTTTGTGCTATATCGGCATTTGAAATCATCAAATAGGGGGTGGGTGTACCTTTTTACTGACGCAAAATGACCACGAAAAAATAGTGATTTTCGTCGATTTGCACACACAAAAAAAAAGCGCAATTTTTGGTGATCAGTTACCAAAAATCACATTTTTTATTGATTAGTCATTAAAAAAAAGTTTGCTATTTTCGTCTGTCAGTCACAAAAAATCACAATTTTTATTGGTCAGTTATAAAAAAGAAAATCTTTTGCAATTTTCGTCAATCAGTGAAGAAAAAAATTGAGATTTTCCTCTTTCAGTAATGCAAAAATTGCAAGTTTTTAGCAGCTTGGTCAAAGAGTTCTGGTAAAATTACTTTTCTTTTAAATGTATACTTTCACAACAAAAAAATTGTGTATATAGTGTACTATTTATGATAATAAAATGTATTGAACAGGGAGTTAAGGGTTTTTTCGGTTAGTACGCCAAGCAAATGTGTCCTGAAATATCGTTAAAAATATGTCCTGAAATATCTCCTAGGGCTACTACTACCCCTGTAATTATGTTTGACAAAATTTTAGAAATTTAATTGATTATTGTGACATTATTTAAGAGAAAAGAAAAGTGACGAAAACCTGAACAAATTCCTGCTATACCAATGTTTTTTTAATCCTTTTTCTTGGTCAAAGAACATTGTAAAATCTTTAGTCTACCTTTCATTTTGGTTTATTTTAAAATTAGAGTTCCATAATTAAATCATAGATAAACATTACTTGTTAACTTAAGAGTTTCTAAGTTTCATTGTAACAAAAGTAAAAGGTCTGAATTTTCTAAACGATTTTAAATTTTTTACATTTAGTGGAAATTAATAATTTTATGCTTAGTCTCTCAAATGAAATTTTTTAATCCCATGTATCAAAAATATTAGTAAATCATTAAACTGATTCTAATTTGATTCCTTCTGAATTTTCATTCTGCAAGAAATTTTTCATTTAGTGCACTCTTTTAAAATTAATTTTTAATTTTAGAATATACCAACTATTGCTTAGTAAAAAGGTTGGAGGGGGGGGGGGGGGGTGTGATAGAGAAACACTTTAAATATTTTTTTTAAGAATTCTGTGAAAGGTGCTAAGGTCATTTTATTATTATTAAATCAATATCCATTCTATGAATTTTTTTGTTTATGTATTCATCAATCCTGAAGTAACTACCATACATAAAATTGATAACAATGCTGTGAGTTTGAAAATCTCTTTTAATTTTGCTTAAAGTAAAATATAAAGGTCTCATCTTAAAATTCTTAAATTTAATATTTGAATCTGTATGATTCGTGATCAAGATTACACCACCCCTAATATGCATAGTACGAATTGGTTTCTCACACTTTTGAAGATCTGCTTCTTTCAACACATACAAAATTTCACGTTTTGATGCACACACAAAATTACTAATTCATCCTCTGAAAATAAAGCTGTTGCAAGAGATTTGAGATGCCTACTCCTGTTGTTTGCTCTCATAAGGATCTATCTTCTGTTAAAGCAATAGGACGGAGAGCTTCAACATGGGAGTTTTCTGGCCTCTGAAAAGTAGCTTGCAGCATTTCTAAGTTGAATCCACCCTATGGAATAGACTCCCAACCACAGGTAAATTAGCTTTGTTATTCTTATTTTCTTGTAAGTATGTGCAAACAGAAAGTATGTAATCTAAAATTCAGATACCTCTTATTTAAATGTTTAAGAAATTTTATTTGCTTTATTGTATTTTTTTATTTTTTTTTTCTCAGCAATTAAGTGAGATATTTCAATACATTTGCCTTTTTATTTCTCCCCATCTACCAAGCATATTTTTAAGTAACTTGTGAAATAAAATAATTTTTAAATTTTAAGATTTAAAAAAAATATTTTAAATTATCTTTATTACTTTTAATTTTTTTTTCCAACTTCCTCCTTTAGGGTTACCAATTTGCCCTGTAAGATGTTAGTTAACATTTGATATTGCCTTTAAGTATTCAAAATTAATAATTTTAACTTGTATTAGAGTTTAAAACAAACCATATTTAATTTTTTTAGAAATGTTTCTTTAATTTCTTTTTCTGCTTAATTCTGTTGAAATTATCCTCAAAGAATGTGTTGTAATTCATTTTCTGTGTAACAGATGTGGATGACATCAAGTTTGTTATCAATTTTGACTATCCTAACTGCTCTGAAGACTATGTTCATCGCATTGGCAGGACAGCTCGTAGCAATAAAAGTGGCACTGCCTACACTTTCTTTACCACGGGTAATATGAAGCAAGCTAATGACTTGATAGGTGTTCTAAAGGAGGCTAACCAAGTCATTAATCCTGAATTGTATGATATAGCAGACATGGGCAGAGGTGGAGGTGGTCGAAGTAAGATTTTCTTTTTACTTTTTCCCCCAGTCATTAAGAATTAATGCTTAAAAAAAAAAAAAACCTTTAGTTGTTCAAATCTTTTAACACTTGCTTTAATATTTAATAAAAATTATGCTTATTTCAGATCCATTGTCAGGGATCTGTTTCAGCAATATTAAAGGATTCATCATCAAAAATTTTCATATTTTAAAAAGGACCTTTCACAAAACTTTTTCAAATATGGACTTTTCACAAATTTTATCATCTTAGACTAAACAAGTTGGAAATTGTACGTGAAACGTGACAAATGAGGTGCGTTCATAAATATAAATATTACATAAATATTCAGATCTTGATGATTTTTAATTCTGGGAAATTAATTATATAATCTTCAGATTAATTAATGTAATAAAATAAGTATCTTGGTTGCTTGATGATTAAACCTCAGAAACTCCTGTAACATGAAAGCACCATTTTTTTTTTTTAATTCAAATTTCTTAATAAATATTTTTATTAATATCTTCTAAAGTATTGATTCGATTTTCATAAAATTTGAAATGTCTCAACAAATTTCTGCAAAGATAATATATCGTAAATTTCAAACCGTTTGATTAGGTAGTTTTTGTGCTGTTATATGCAAACGAACGGATCAGACGAAAACTATAAGTGCTACGTATTTATATAATTACAAACGTACCTAAAAAGGTCTCACAAAGCAGCTGAAATCACCAAAGAACCTATTGGGTCATTTTCAAAATTTGCTTACATATGCTGTCCTAAAGGAGAAAATTCAAACATACAGTAATATTTAAAGTTTATTCGTTCCGTTCCTTTATAACTCGAGTTCCGTTGAATGGATTTTGATGGAACTTGCACTGTTCAATAGATAATTTTTCAGGGAAGGTTTAAGTATATAACACAATGTTCTACATAGATTAATTATAGAATTATAATGGAAAGTTCTGTTACTTTGGACGAAAAGGTTACCATTGGTGGTGTTTTGGCGACTATTATCATTGGTGAAAGAATTGAAACTGCTATATAATTTAGAAAATAATACAAATACATCGAAAAATAAAAGAAAGAAGTTACTAATTTTATTTAAAATAAAAAGAAAGAAAAAACAAAAAACAGTTTTGATGACAAATAATGTTGTAAAACGAAAATATTTAATATATACATGAAAAAGAATGTTCGTAATGCTTACAAAAATATTCAATGTGAAATATTGCAATGAAAACCATATTTGGCGATTTATCGTTTGCATCAGGTTAAGAAAAATACTTCTAAAAATTTGATTTGATAAAATCTGAGTAACAATTTTATTTTTGATTTGTTCTTCTAATTTGTTGATTTTTTAATAAATCTAACTTCTTCATCATGTGACTTACAGAAGAAATTTGCAACTGCAATTATAAAAATGACTGTATTTGTGAGTTCATTTTATTTGTTTATTTACGATTTTGATTTTACTTCTGTCGCCAAACAATTTGATTTTAAGCCAAAAAGGCATAAGCGTTACATCGGTCCAAGTGATGTTTAAAAAAAATGGTGTTTTTTAAAGATTTTAATTTGTTCTTCTTTTTAAAATTTTATTTTTAATAAATCTAACTCCTTCATCATGTACCTTACAGAAGAAACTTGCAGCTGCAATTTGCGAGTTACATTTTTTTGTTTATTTACGATTTTGATTTTACTTTTGTCACCAAAGAATTTGATTTTAAGCCAAAAAGGCATAAGCGTGACATCGGTCCGAGCGATGTTAAAAAAAAAATAAATAAATAAATGGTGTTTTTTCAAGTATACGACAGCATTTTTACTGTAATTTAGTGTAAATTATAACACATATTTAAAAAGTTTTTCACCATTCATTTCTTTTTAGTTTTCTTTGCATACCATTTTTTTAGGTGCGTTCATAATTCTATAAATACGTAGCACCTATTGTCGTCGTCTGGTCTGTTTGCATATAACAACGCAAAAACTACCCAAACGAATGATTTGAAATTTAAAATATTAATTACAATTCTTTGCAGAATTTTGTTGAGACATTTCAAATTTTATGAAAATTTAATCAAAACTTTAGAAGATATTAATAAAAATATTTATTAAAAATTTTGAATTAAAAAAAAAAGAAGTCTGTGCTTTCTTATTATAGGAACTTCCGAGGTTTAATCGTCAAACGATCGAGATACTTATTTTATTACAGAAATTAATCTGCAGATGATATAATTCATTTCACACAATTAAAAATCATCAAGATCTGAATATTTATAATACTAGCTATAGTACAAACACACCTCATTTGTCACGTTTGACATACAATTTCCAACTTGTTTTTTCTTTTTGAACGTTTTAAAAATATATTGGAATAATTTTCTGTGATCAGGTCACCCACCAATTAGCGTATATATTATATTGTTGGAAATTTCGAAACAACTGTCGTAGATGCACTGGGGTTGGTGCCATTTTGGCTCAGAAAAACCCAAAATCCAGATTTTGCACCCATTAGGCCTAGATTCCTAAAGCAGCATGTTAGTTTGATTTTATTAATAAACACACACAATTTTTATTATAAACACACACAAATTATTTTATTTTAAAAAACACATAATGATTAATTTATTATAAAACTCGTATTATTTAATTTAATATAAAACCAATAGAATCTGCTATACCGGATTGCCATACGAAGCAAAATCTCGCCAAACAGATACCCGCGTGTGCAAAAAGTACATTATATTCCACAACCTTGATGAACCTTTCAGATTTATTTTTCAAAATTTTAAAGACATGTTTTGTTTATTTATTTACTTTTTATTTTCAATTTCAATGAAATTTTTTATTACTCTCTGTGGGTAAATGAATAACTAGTCTTTCAGCATTCATACATTCACATAAAGACTGTTAAACTGAATGTGAAACTTTCAACACAGCCTGTCGGATTAAAAATAATAATGAAATTTCATGTTTGAGTTACAGAAGGCTGAAGAATAATTTCTTGAATTATGCAAGAGTTTTGTTTATATTTTCTATGGATATATAATACTCAACTCTAGATGTATAAATAGTTTATTTTGCATCAATCATATTTTACATAGTAGAATATTAACATCCTATTAGTCAAAAACTGATATATCGATTATATCTAAAATTTTAACCAGTTTCAGACAGTTGTTGTGAAAAAGTCTTAAATTATTATGAGTAGTTTAAAGTGAAAATGTTTTTAGGAAGACAAAAATATACATATGTCATTTTTTTTTATTGCTTATGTAATTATAATTTAAAAGCCAAAAACAATATTTTAGCATATTTTTTTATATTTTGAAATATAATACAAAGTATATTCCATAAAAACTGAGATTTATTTTTTTACATAGCTACATACGTAAAATTTTGCTATTGTTTGGGCAAAATAGCTCCAGAAACAGTTAAGTTAATGAAAGAAGCTTACAAAGACAAATGTTTTGGTGAGTCTACGATTTTTAGATGGCATGGTGATTTCAAAAAAGGATGTTTGTCTGCAGAACTGGCTCCTAAGCCTGGCCCATCAGAAAGTGTTGTGAATAATCGAAATGTTAACACTGTGTGGGCAATCTTCCAAGAAAATTGGTGAATAACATGTGAGGAGATAGTGGCATGTACTAACATTTTGAAAACATCAATATTTTGTATTCTACAGAACAATTTACAACTTCGCCATGTTTGTTCCAGATGGGCCCTCAACACCTTACTAAACAAATGCAAACAAGAATTCACCAATGTTGTGAGTGGAAACAGATGCTTCAAAATGATCCAAATTTCCTAAAGACTGTAATAACAAGTGATGAAATTTGGGTGCATCATTTTGATCCCATCGTTCAAACCACTTTTGAAAAAAAATAGAGAAGCCTTTTCCTAGGCGCTGCTTCAAAGAACCCTGCACTGTGGAAATAACTTCAGAATCTGTATTAAATTTTCTGCCACAGAGCTTCTCCTTCAACTTCGAAAACAGCCAGAAATCACATGGCGCGAGATCTGGACTGTAATAGGGGTGTGGCATGATTTTAATATTGCATTTACTAAGATGTTGCTGAACAGAAGTAGCGACATGCGGGCAAGCATAATCGTAATGTAATGACCAATTCCCTACCAGTTCGACGTTTTCTCAATATGTGTTGCAAAATTTCCAGAACTGAAACATTCACAGTAGTTTTTGGAGGCACAGCATGCTGATAGATTACACTTTTATGATCAAAGAAAATAATCATGATCTTTCCAGTAAATTTAGTTTGTCAGATTTTTTTTTCGGAGGTGGAGAATCCGTGTGTTTCCATACACTTGTTGTGGACTTGGTAAGAGGATCAAAATGATGCACCCAAATTTCGTCACCTGTTATTACAGTCTTTAGGAAATTCTAATCATTTTGAAGCATCTGTTTCCACTCACAACATTGGTGAATTCTTGTTTACACTTGTTCTTTATAGTAAGGTGATGAAAAGCCTATCTGGAACAAACATGGTAAACTGTAAATTGTTGCATAGAATGCGAAATATTGACGTTTTCGAAATGTTAGTTGATGTCACTATTTCCTCACATGTCATTCGCCGATTTTCTTGCAAGATTGCCCACATAGTGTTAACATTTCAATCATTCACAACACTTTCTGGTCGGCCAGGCTTAGGAGCCAGTTCTGTAGACAAATGTCCGTTTTTTAAATCACCATGCCATCTAAAAATCGTACTCACCAAAACATTTGTCTTTGTAAGCTTCTTTCTTTAACTTAACTGTTTCTGGAGCTGTTTTGCCCAAACGATAGCAAAATTTTATGGCACAACGCATTTTGTTTTTTAACTCTGAATCACTCACCTCCATTTCTGTTGGGCAAATAAGCAGTTTTTTAAACAAGCACGGAACTAGGAAAATTAAGTTGTCTGCTTCGTTTAAAATATTTATAAACGTACAGTTAACAGTTTGAAAAAATCACCTGCAGTTTTATTTTTTAGTTTTGCGGTGTTGCCACTGCATAAAAAAGTAACTCTTAAGTTTTTATGGAATGCCCTTTGTATATTAGCACAAATTAGTTTTTGATAGTGGTTTATATAATTGCAGGGTTGTAAAAAACCCCAAAAACCAGGTTTTTTTGGTTTAAATGACTATACATTTGGAAAGAACACTGAACATTCATATTTTCAGATATTTGAAATCAAGCATTAAACAAAAATTATTCTAAGTTATTTTGTTGAAATTTAATAATATAATTTTTACTATTTTAATTTAAGAATTACAATATTTTATATTACTATATTTTTACATATAATAAACAATAAAACGTGCAATCACTTATATACTTAAAAAATCAATCACTATTATAGAAATTTTTAAATATCACAATATGTGAATGTTCACATTTTAGTTAAAAACTTTATATAAAAACACAAATTTTAATGCTTTTTCGAGTTTTAATTTATTTTGCAGTTTATCTCGAGTAAGTTGAAAATATTGTCTCTACACTGGCAGGATGCCTTTGCTGTTAAAAGTTGTTCAATTTCACAAAAACTTTGCTATTAAATTTATTAATTTCTTTTTTGGCTTTTTTACCATACATGTACTGTTATAGTATATACAATGCCATAGATTCAAAGAAGCATTCCTGGAAAGGTGAACTCTTTGCATTGAATTTAATAATCAATGGTACGAGTGAATTTATTGGATACCTTTGCTTTGAAAAATGAAAAGCATCTTTTTGTTTTGAATGCAGCATATATGCAATAAATATATAGGTGTTAAAGCCATTTTATATTGATTATGAAAGTTTTTCATCACTACTTTATTTTCTTGTTTTTCTTCGACTTTTTTTACGAGGTCTTTCCAGATATACACATCATCAGCAATGCTGCAGTTATCTTCTTGAATTTTGTCGAGGGCATTTGCAATTGGTTCCAGTTATTCAAACAATTCTTCAACACTTCTTTTTAAAACAAAATTGGATGCAAGGTTTTTAATGCTTGTGTGGATTTTCTCTCAGTTTTCTTCTTAAATGCTCAGTAAAGTAGACTAACTTTTGATGTAAACTTAGAGTACATCTTTCATTGAATTCCATAAGAGTTTCGGCAGGTAGAACTAATTCCAAAGCATTTGCATATGATCTATATAATGCATTTGCAAAGTAATTATTACGAAAGTACTCGTATTTAATAATTTCTAACAAGTTTTCTTTGATCATTGGATACTGATTTTGAATGTCATTGGATAATACAATTAACACAAGTGCTGAGCAGCCATATGTAATCACAATTAAATGCTCATTTCTGCTTAATAAATACTGCATTTTAGTGACATTTGCTGCATTATCTGTAACCTGAAACAACTGATGAGATGGAGCCATAAGCAAGGCGTAGAGTTGTATGGGCTCGAGCCCCACTAATTATTTTTAAAATGGACTTTTCCCTCCACTTCCAGTGTTTAGTTTTTTGAATTTCTAACATTTTATGTTATCTGCCAATTTTTAACATATAATTTTTTTCCTTGAGTTTTGCCATGTTTTTCTCTTTTTCATTTGCTACAGAGATAAACAACATAAGGTACTTTTTCCCTTTATGCTCTATTTTTTTAATTAAACTAAACTGCTAAAAGTTTAAAAATAAGAACAAATATTTCAATATTAATTTATATATAAGAACAAATATTCAGAAAAAAAAAATTACTCGAAGATAACTTTTATTGTGATTTTATTATAAACGATTCGCGAATAACAGTGAATATAGCATTTTATAAATGGGTCTGTACATTAGAATTTTTATGTTGTCTTACGATTTTATTTAATTTTCGAGTTATTTATCACTATACAATTCCTTTTAATTTCTTTAAAAGGGGGTTAAAAAAGCAAAATTAAATTGGTAATCGATCTGTTTTACACTCATATACATGTATTTATGTTAAAGAGAGTTATCTATTGAGTTGAACCCCACAAATATTTTTCAAAACTATGTCTATGGATGGAGCACTGCAACTTCATTTCATATTTTTTTATACTAGCAAGAACCACTTTTTTTTCCATATAGTATAAGTTTTTTCACCAGTATTGAATGCATTAAGAACACATTACCTGTCTTGGTTGTAACAGTTACATATATCACTGGTTCGTTATGTACAGTTGACTATCCATTAAATCCCAGGTATACAGTTTCATTTTTAAAATTGTAGCACAATTTTGCTTTTCACTTTTATAGATGGAAACAACCAGACAGCCAACAATCAACGAATAAGGAGATACCTGATGACATGACACCAGACATATTGTATAAGAATCTGAGTTGCATCATCTAATTTTCTTACATAATAAGCCTGTTTCACTGCATCAGAAATAATATTAGTCTATCCTAATCTAAAAACTTATTCATCACATTTGATGAAATGTAAAAACAATTTTTTTTAGATTTGAAGTTTTAAAAAAACCAAGCCTGTTTTTTTAAAAAAAAAAAAACATTTGGTTTAAACCAGAACAACCCTGTATGATTGTAACTACTAGGGCTGGATTATTTATCAATATATCGATCAAATATTGATATTTTTTAATTATCGCAATAACAATATCTAACATCTGACACTGACGATATATCCCAATAATGATAGCTAAGCTCTGACTCTGGCAATGTATAACAATATCTAAGTTAAGCTCTGACTCTACCGATATATCCAAAAAACATTTTTTTTCTCGACTTCAAACCACAAGAAAAGCGCCGAATATTCCGTATAATATCCTCTTCAACCCATTCCTTTCGTCCGATCCATGCATTTATATTCACTTCTCTACTTTATTCCAATCAGAATATCCCCTCCAACGATTATCCATTAATTATCTCGCTTTCGTCAATAATATCAAAATATATCCCAATACGAATACATTCTCTTATTATGTCTAAGTTCGTTACTATCCTCTCAAACCACAAATTAAACTCTTTGTTCTTAACTGAATAATACAGCTATCGTCCAGACTTATTCGTCTCGATGCTGCGCTGCTGCTATTCGTCCAGACTTCGTTGCAATAAGTCAAGGTATTGATATGCGATGGCCAATAAAATACTAGCTAGCGTATCTGTTAGTTATTCTCGAGTCGATAGCATTGCACTACTTCAGTGCTCATTGAGATAATTTTCTCGGCCAATATTATCGGTAGCGCCTTGATATTAAAATGAATGTATGGTGTCGTGTAGTGCGTGTGTGTGATTTTGTTTATTTGTTTGTTTGTTTTTATTTAATTTTGTTAGCCAATAACTTATTTTTATCATTTGCAATTTATTTTCTTTTGAATTCAATGGCTCTTTGAAATAAAAAAACAGGTTTAAATATCAAACCTAGTATTCTGCATAATAAAGCAAAATTATATGGTACATTTTAGCTCACAGGCTATGAATGCCTAAGAGCTAATGTGCCCACCGGTTCTGTATGTACGTATGTATGTATGTTTGTACATAACGCGATAACTCTTAATAGAAATAACCGTTTTGCTTCAAATTTTGTTTATAGGCTCATTGTGATAAGGTGTTTCCCTGATTAGTTTTGGGGGTTCATTGGTTAAGTATAAAGTGGGAAAGTTGGCTAATCCCCCCCATTAATTTAGATACATAGGTTTTTCATGCAGAATTATCCGATTTTATTCAAATTTTGTATATAGGATCATTGTGGTAAGGTGCTTCCCTGATTAGTTTTGGGGGTTCATTGGTTAAGTATAAAGGGGGATACGGGGGACTAATCCCCCCTTAATTTATATAAATGGGTTTTTCATGGAGAATTATCCGATTTTCTTCAAATTTTGTATATATGTTCATTGTGATAAGGCGCTTCCCTGATTAGTTTTGGGGGTTCATTGGTTAAGTATAAAGGGGGTAAAGGGGTGGGGGCTAATCCTCCCCCTTTAATTTAGATAAATGAGATTTTCATGCAGAATTATTCGATTTTATTCAAATTTTGTATATAGGCTCATTGTGGTAAGGCGCTTCCCTGATTAGTTTTGGGGGTTCATTGGTTAAGTATAAAGGAGGATACGGGGGACTAATCCCCCCTTAATTTATATAAATGGGTTTTTTCATACAGAATTATCGAATTTGCTTCAAATTTTGTATATGTGTTCATTGTAATTAGAGGCTTTGCTGATTAGTTTTAGGGGTCCATTGGTTAATTAATTACAAGGTGGGGGGACGGGGTGATGAGCCCCCTTATTATATTGTCGATTTCTTTATTTTTCTAGGGGCTTATTTCCAATTCTTTGAAATAAGAGTATAATATACAATTAATGTGAATAGCCTGTGAGCTCAATGCCCTCAGTTTAACTAGGCAGTTTTCTTTTTATTTATTCTTCTTTTGTTAGTTTCTTTGCTTTTCTCTTATATATGTATAAATATATATGATTCGTTGCTTTCTACATCTGTTGGTATTTAAATTGCTCATACATTTGTCTTTCGAAATTAGCAATATTTCTATCCCCACACTTTTTAAAGTAAGTTATCGCGATATATCACCAATATCGATATTAACTCGATGATATATCGCGATATAAAATTTTTGATATCGTCCAGCCCTAGTAACTACTATTTATAAGATCACCATAAATTGCGAAATTGCTTATTCATATCTCTTCTTTTTTTTTAGTGCGTAGCAGAAATCGTGGTGGTATTGCTGGAAGAAATGAGCCTCGAGGAGGAAGAAGAGATGAACCTAGAGGAAGTATGCGACCAAGAGATAATTATGGCCCACGCCATGAGGAAGAACAAAGAAGTAGATCAAGTTCGCGACCTGAACGTGGTAGTGCAAGTGGTAACCGAGAAAGTTATGATCGTCGGGATAGCAAAGGCCCTGGATTTGGAAATGATAATCAGAACATTGGGTTTGGTAGGGGAAATCAAAACAATTACAATCGTGACAATCAACATTCTGGGTTTAATCGGGAAAATCCAGGCTTCAACAGGGAACGAGAGAATCCAGGCTTCAACAGGGAACGAGATAACGCAGGCTTCAACAGAGAAAGAGAGAATCCAGGCTTCAACAGAGATCGAGAGAATCCAGGATTCAACAGGGAGCGGGAGAATCCAGGCTTCAACAGGGAGCGGGAGAATCCAGGCTTCAACAGGGAACGGGAGAATCCAGGCTTCAACAGGGAACGGGAAAATCCAGCTTTCAACAGAGAACGAGAAAATCCAGCTTTCAGCAGAGAACGAGAAAATCCAGGTTTCAACAAGGAGCGAGAAAATCCAGGTTTCAACAGAAAGCCGGAAAATTCAGGCTTTAATAGAGAAAGGGAGAATCCAAGTTTCAACCGAGAGAATGCCAATTACAATAGAGAAAATCCTGGTTTTAACAGGGATAATCCAAATCATAATCGTGAAAATCCTGGTTTTAACAGGGATAATCCAAATCATAATCGTGAAAATCCTGGATTCAATAGAGAAAATCCTAATTATAACAGAGAGAATCCTGGATATAATAGGGAAAGAGAACATGCTGGCTTTAGAGAAAACCCTGGTTTAAATGCAGCTGGGCGTCCAGGACTTCTTAGTACTCCTCCCGGTGCACCTTTTCAACAAGATGATAGAAGGCATGGTGGTGGGAATGCTGAAAATAATCGTTACAATACTCGCAGTCAGACTGCTGGTCCTGGTCCTTCAAGGAGTGGCCAACATCAGATGCAGGGACCTCCACCTGCCAATAATATGAATAATCAGTACATGAATGGACCTCCTAGGGGAGGTCATCCACCTCCTCCCAATAATTCTGAAAGGCATGGGCCCCGAGGTAACCAACAAATGAATGGACCTATGCATGGTGGTCCACCACAAAGATTTGAAAATCATCCTCCTCCTCAGATGCCCAATCGAGCGGCTCCTCCAATCAATCAGCATCGACCTCATGGGGGCCATAATGCACCTCCCATGAATGGATCCTCACAAGCCATGACAAATGCCCAAACAATGCAGTCACTTTTCCAGCCACCTCCACCACCACCTCCATTGCCCAGTGATCGAAAAGGCTCTTTGATGGGTGCTCCCCCTCCCCCACCTCCACCACAGGCTGGTGGCTATTATTAGATTTTTTGTAGCATTTACATGAAAATTTTGTAAAATTGTCGAATTTGAAAACTACCTTGTAAATAGATGGCATATTTATTATGACTTATAGCTGTGGGAATGCATTGTAACATTTTTGTTGTTTGTAACATCACCATAAATAGGATGAATTACATCGTTTTGTTTCAATGAATGTTTTAAAATGTTCTTTTCACTGTTTAAAATGCAATGATATGCATCGAATTGTGATCTGTTTTAAATCAATATATCATAATCATTCCCTCTTCCATTGTTATATTTTTATATGCATAAAATCATATTCATTTTTTTTTTTCAAACAAAATTCACTTTTCAGCTTATAAGTTTATTGTATTTTGTATTATTTGTAAAGATTTTTTTTTTCAATAAATTTTTCTTGGGAAAAATACTATTTCTGTTTAATTAGTCCTTACTTATTATAACAGTTAATTATCTGAAATCTGAGTTGTAACACCTGACCATGTTTTTATTTAAGGCTCTGCAACAGTAAAATCTCATATTCCCTTTGCTAATGTTAAACCAATGGGTGGTGCATTCGTATTTTTAAAGTATCTCCTTAGGAAATTAATATGTTTAACTTCTGTTTTCTGTGTACTTTTCTTAAAGGATGTCTTTCTTTTTTAAGTTGTCAAATTATTTCTAAAATATATTGTTTGCAAAGGGATTTCTAAAATATATTGTTTGCAAAGGGATCTTACTCAGTTTTGCTAAGATTTTAGCACATAAAATTATAAATTATGTAGATATTTTAGAAATAATTGGACAACTGAGAAATAAAGATGCATCCTTTAAGAAAAATACACAGAAAACAGAAGTTAAAAAGATTAATTTCCTAAGGAAATATTTTAAAAACACGAATGATCACACATGTCCATTGGTTAACATTAGTGAGGGGAATTCGAGATTTTACTCATGCAGAGACTTAAGTTGTGGCGATTCACTTGAAGGAAACAGATGTATAGTAGTTGAAAATCTTACCCAATATTTTTTTAGTGATTCTGCATCGCAGTCAAAGTATTAAAAGATTCACTTTTTATTAAAGTGGAATTAGCAAGCAGAATTAATAGATGTCAGCATCACATTAATAAAAGCGTCATGATTCAATTCATAGAGGCAAGGCTGTTTATCCAAAGTAGGTTTTCCCAGAGTCAGAAAAAGCAGGTAGTTTCCGTTCAATACATTTATGCTAGCATTTTACAAGCTTGACGGGAAGGCTCACATTATAAAAAACAATCTTAACTTCAGTATATTAAAGGCCAGTAGCAATTCTAATATATTATAAAACTAAAACTAAATGTTAACATATTTCCATAATAATATTAACTTCTTTTTATTTATAAACACAAAATATTCCAGAATTTGGTGGTGACTTACATAGATTTTAAAAAGAAGGAGTAAACAGCAAAAATTGTTTCTATGGGGGCATGGATATGCTTTTATTGGTGGGTGTGTAAGAACACACAGACAAAACAAACTGCAATTGTAGATGGCATCGGCGAATCAGCTTGCACATCAGGCCGCTTTAATGACATATGGAAAAATTTGATGTAATAAGGATTGAATTTGGTGCAAAAAACCCTAGATGATGTCCCTTGTAAAATAAAAAAAAATACTTATAGTAAAAAATAGAATATCCTAAAATGGAATGAAATTTTAATATGGAAAAGTTGCGATACCAGGCATAAATTTGAAATTTTAGGGTGGAATTTTGAGATAGGGAAAGTAAAGTATTTTAATGTGGAAATAAGTAAATTAAATGCAAAAATTTTAATTATATGTTATACACAATAAAAGGAAATATAAGTTTTTCAGAAAATTATCAACGTATTATGTATATATTAACAATTATGTTCACATGTATATATAGATATACATGTTTGGGTGGTGTGAAAAAACTGAAATATCTATTTCCGATTCACTATAGCATGAAAAAGTTACCTATGGCATTGATTTTTTTTTTTTTTTTAATTTAAGAAAAGGTTTTGTATTTTTCAACAAAAAAACAATTATTCATCTGAATTTTGTTATGGTTTTTGAAGCATTACAAAGGTCTTGAAGTTATAGAATATATATATTTCTGTGATGATTCGGTATTTACTTATATAAAGATTGTAACAAATTAGATGTTAGTGGTAGTTCATAGTTCACTCACCCACCACCATGGCAGTTCATCACTAATATTGAGCCATATTCAATTTTTTTGGTTTTATTTTTATCTAAGGTGCCAATTTTTTCTAATCTGTTCATCCTATGGAGATAGAATAAATCATTGCTCAATAACCAGAATCTTTTTTGCCTTCTCACATGTACAGTTTATTAATAGACACTCACACATTCTGGACTTCTTTGTACATGTGCAGTTCACATTAATTACATACTTAACAGTTTGAAACATCGAACAGCTTAATTGCTGCTCTCTTAAGTCATTAAATCTTTTTGAAAATGTCTTGTTCCTTATCACAAGTTTACAACTTCCTCAAATTGTAGTATTTGTCATGGTATCACTAATAAGTTGAACAACTCTATCTTCAGAAACTGTATGGATCGATGCCTTTTCAAACAGGGTATTTACTTTACTTGCCACCAAACCATTTATTATGGAAAATTTTACCTTTATGTTGTTACACTCAGTTGCTAACTTCATTCTCTCCTTGAAGCACATCCTCATATGTAGGGAGTTTATTTTCTAGGAAATCTGTAGGATCTCCAAAAAAAGGGACACACAAACGCCTTTTTAGTAATCTTCTTGGGCAATGATAGATCTATTTTTACAACACAGCTAAACTACTAAAATATTCTAAAAGAAAGAACTCGCGACAGAGGCAAATACAGATCATATCACACAGGAACACCTACTACTGATTGAGTATTCTTATCACTACGTTGGAAGTTTTCATAATAGCTCAATACTAGCGACACACTGCCATGTTTTTCATGGCAGGTGAGTTAACTATGAACTACTACTACCATGTAATTTGTTGAAAGCTCTAAATAAGTAAATATTGAACCATCAAGGTTTCATATGAATAATAAATTTTGAAAAATAGCACAAAAACCTTTTTAAGTATATTTTAGAGGATGTTATCACTTTTTTACTTTTTGTGTCAAAGTCATTAGGCAACTTTTCGATGCTATAGCGAATGAAAATATTACTTGAGTTACTTTTATTTTTAATTAAAAACTGGAAATTTGTCAATTTTTGGCAGTATGTGCGATTGGAAGATGTTATGTGATTTCGACAGTCTTTTTTATCAATCCATAGGTTGCTATAGCATGTAAAGATATTACTCGAAATAACCTTAAAATTCATTAATTTTTAGCGGTATGTGCCATCGGAAGATGTAATCTTTTTATCAATACCATGTGCACCTTTTTCGAACTATAGCAAATCAGAATTAGATATATTTTTTACACTAACTTAATTCATATAAATTTTAATATTGCAGATCTCTTCTTTTAAATAATTTCTTGGAAATAGCCATGAACTTGCCTTTATTTTCTGTCGCTCATTTTTGGCCAAGAAATGCTAGTTACAATTTACATAAAATAGTACTTTGTTTATAAATTTTTTAAATAAAACTGGAAAGAATTCTACTAAATGTTCCTACTGTATGTTCCAATGAAAAGTCTTCTTGAATTTCAGAAGCATGGAGCAGCCCATAAGTATGTTGTAAAGCAAAAACATGTCAATGAGTAACATTGACATCATATCGATGATGGCAATAGCCTCAACTGTCAATTTTGCTTTTATCAGAGTTTTATTAACTTCTAAACATCACTCAATTTGAATTTTTACATTTTATGTATATGTGTGTGTTTTTATAATTCTACCATATCAGTAAATGAATTAAAAATCTATTCCAAAATTCCATCTGTACATACAAAATCCAAGTTGAAGTTAGAGCCAAGAGTGTAAAAATGCAGGAATAAATCACTCAGACTTTAATAAGCTATTTACTAGCTTCTACAATTTCAAAAAACAGATTGACACAATTCTAAACTTAGAAAAGAATTGACGATTCTCTATAAAAAATCTTTTATATATCATACTGGATTTATTATAGTTTTTGACGACACTTCACACAGAATTATATACATTATGTACAATGATTATTATTTACAACTTTCTTAAAGAGAGAAAAAATCCTCGTTTATTATTAGTTTTTTAGTGCATGAATCAAAACATACCGTTTTTAACAGCTCTATTTCACAACCATGTCATCCCATATCCTGATGGGGGAAAAACCAAATGCATGCTAACGAAAAGAGAGAGTAAGAGTTATGTGGTGCTGCCAAATATTGAAGTAAAGTTTAACTATTGCATCTGTTACACATAGAATTTATCAGCCCGTAATTTACTTTATTTTCATTTATTTATTTGGGACATAAAAAGTGAAAGATTGGGAGAGACAGCAAAAGACATGCAATGTGAGAGATAGGTATCATAGATGTAGGGTATTTTGTAAATTTGAGATTTATTAATGAAAAATTCTAGAGACTTTCTTGGTTCAGCCTCACTCTGATATTTCATCGAAATTTTGATGCCAAAGGGGAAAAAATATTTATTATTATATTAGCAAAAAATGTACCTTTTTTTTTCTTTAGCTAATAACCAGAATATTGCATATCAAAATATACCATTTGAAAATTTATCACACATTAGCAGATGAGCCAAGAATAAAAAGTCTCAGAGTGGGTCTTTAAGCACCATCACCCCGACAAGGCAAAGTCTCATTGATGGGGGGGGTCCCTCCTGCCACCCAGAAGAGCTGACCAATATCCAGTTTAAATTTTTTAGAAAATCGAGAAATTTTATACATTCTAAGTAGCATTTTATGGATTTCTATGTGTTGATCATGATCATTTTTGTTGTCTGTAAATTGGAGCCAAAATGTACTAAGACCACTTGCGTATGTTCAAGAAAATTAAAAGTGATTTTATTGCATAAAAATTATCTTTTTTTTTTTTTTAACATTTATTTACTTGTACTTTGTCATCTAGAAATTATTTTTCCTTAATGCATTTTCTACAAAAGATTTCTATTGACTATAGTCATTCTTCAATTAAGTGTTATTTATTTCTAATTTTATTTCAAACCAGTACTAATGAGATTTTTATTTAAAATTTTACAGTGATTAAAAATTTTAAACTTTTTGAAATTCTATACTGTTTTATTCACATGTTTATACACACCTTTACCTGTATGTCGATTATCATATAGAAATGTTTTTCGCTGATTCATTTTTTCAGAAAATTTCTTCTGACAATAGTTGTACTTCAAGTTATATGTATTTCTATATTTACATTTATTTCTACTTTTATTTATAACCACAGCTAAATAAGCTTTTTATTTAAAACATTATTGTAAAAAATAGTGTTTAACTTTTTTCTAAATTCTATGATTTATTATGTGTTGAAATTCTTAAAAATTTTTGCTCTGAAAGCCTAGAAATACTGTTCGGGTAAAAATTTCTTAAATAATATTTTACAATTATCAGGATGACAATATAATAAGCTGAAGGATTTTCTTTAAAAAATATTATATCATACGAGTGTACGTAAACTTATAAACCGTTTTGGCCAGCTCTTCCGACCCCCTTTTCCCCCCAACTATTCTTTAACTGTATACATTTAATTGATCCATTATTTGTGTCTTTAGTGTTTAGAGTATTAAATGCATGTTAAAAGTGTATCGTGAAACTGTGTGCCTAGCAAATAAAAAATGTTAAACATGAAAAAAGAAACAAACCAAATGCTGTTGTTTAAATTTAATGAAAAACAAAAAGATAATTACTAAATACAATTGCCAAATCTTACATACTAGCCATTTCTCTTGACTGAATGAATACTTTTTCACCAGGATTAGCGTTTATAGTAATAAACTTTTATAGTAAAGATAGCTGTCAGCTTACTTAGTACACTGATTGTATAAAATGACATTTGAAAGCAACGGTTTTGTTTTCCTTAGTTGAATAGTTCACACTAGAGATGAGATGGGCTCAGGCTCAATTTTTATACCAGCCTTCGGGCCCGGGCGGGCTTGAGCTCATTCCTTCTGAAACTGACAATTTTATTTATTCTCATATAGAAAAAATAAAAATAACTTTTTCCTCTAAAAAATTACTAATTCCATTTCAAGTAATTTTAAATTTTAATGTTATTTTGAGCAGAATGAATAGAAGGGGAAATAGAAATCTTATTTTCTTTTCTAGTATTAGAATCTTACTTTAAAAGAAAATTTACGATATTTGCGACATGTCTGACGACTTGGTGATATGGTGCCAATAATATTTGTTGCTAGATTTTCGTTTGTGAAGTAGGATATTTTGTAATTGGAACTTTTATTTTATTTTATTTTTTTACAGATCTAATGCAAGATGAATTTTTTTTTTTTTCATTTTTAGTCAATCAGCATTAGTTTAAGTTTGCAAATTTTTAGTATTTTATTGTGTGCGAGTTATACTAGATCTTCATATAAAAACAATGTTAGTGATTCTATTTTTAATTATGAACTCTGTTCATGCTAAAGCTCTGCTCTGCACATTTATGAAGTCCCTTTCATTCGTATGCACATATAATTGTTATGTATTGTTATTCTGGTAGAAAACAATTGAAGAGTGTTTCGACTATTTCTATAAAAGCACAGGATCTTTCAGATAACGGTGTATTTTTAAATTAAGCTGTTTTTCAGGAACACGAAATATTGTTTTAATTCAAGAATCAATTATAAGTTACGAAACACACTTTTATAGGAAATAGAAAATGTTGTTCGATTCTTCGGCATAGAAATAGTAATTTCTGCAAATTTCCTTTATTTATAAAACACATTTCGTTGAAGTGTCCATCAAATTTACTTATTGGGAGAGAAAAATATTTACATGCTTTTAAGAAAGTATATTTTATTTGATACCAGACTTCTCTTTTGATAAGATAGAATGTAAATTTCCATAAAATTAATTATGTGTATGGGATGAACAGTTATTTTTGCATAGAAGTTTTAAAAGATGTGATATTACTTTTAAAACAACTTTTAAATGTTATGCAATTTTTTTTTTGTATCGGGCTCGGGCTCTAATTATCCAAAATGTTTCAGGCTCGGGCGGACCCGGGCTCCGAAAAGAGAGCCCGAACTCATCTCTAGTTCACGCTGTCTTAACACTAATGTCATATATGCATCATATATCACTATAGCTGGACAATATGTGTCACAAAATGTTATATCTATACTTATAAAAGACTATGTACCTGACTCATAATCAATGCACAGCCAAAACTACTGAACCCAGAAACATGAAATTGGGGACAAAATACTTCTTGGTACATAGAGGTGCACTAAGAAAGGATTTTCAAAAACTCCATCCCTAAGGGGGGTAAAAAGTGGAACAAACTTTTAAATAATTCTTTAAAAATCGGGTATTATAGTTATGTGACAAATGATGATATAGTATTTTAATGTATTTTTGTATGCTGAATCGAATAGTACCAATTAAATACTCCTAAGTCAAATAATTTGTGGGATATTGCACATTTTTCTAATTTGGCGCCAAAATCTCACAATTTCTAACAATTACCTTTTATACCTTTTTAAGTAATAATGTCTAAAAATACATCTGTTACTGTAGCAATGGAAGAAGTTCAAATCAACTATATTCTTGTAAGTTCTATAGTTCGTGAGATATTGCATATATATTTTTTTAATTTGGCGATGTTTTTGGCACCAAAACTTAAAAAAAAATTGTAACTTTACAAAGGATAATTTCTAAAAATACAAGTGTTTTTATAGCAACAGAAGAAATTCAAACTGTCGATGAAACGTGTAGAACTAACTTCTTTTCACCGTTATAAGATAATGTGGTGAAATCTGATCCTGCAAACAGTTATCTATACTTATAAAAGAATATGTCCTGACTGACTCATAATCAGCGCACAGCCAAAACTACTGAACCTAAAAACATGAAAATTGATGACAAAATACTTCTTGGTATGTAGAGGCGTACTAAGAAAGGATTTTCAAAAACTCCAACCCTAAAAGAGGTACAAACTCTAAAAAAATTCTTAAAAATTGGGTATTGTAGTTATGTGAAAAATGATAACATATTTTAATGTATTTTTGTAAGCACACATATGGGGTAGGAGCATGAAATTCGGGATAACAAATCTACTAAAGAATAGTTAAACATGTGTTTCAGACGATTTTAGAAATTCAACCAGTAAGGGGTTTAAATGATGGTTGAATGTTTTAGGTCTTTTCGCCATATCTCAGCAGCATTTTTAGGTAGGAGGGGGTTAAGGGATAATTAATTAATCAGGATAACAAATCTACTAAAAAAATAGTTGAACACGTATTTCAGGAATTTTAGAAATTCAGCCACTAGGGGGAGGGGGGGGTTAAATGGGGGTCGAATGTTTTATGTCACTTTTCCATATCTCAGTAGAAGTTATAGGTGGGAGCATGAAATTCAGGATAAGAAATGTACTAAAAAATAGTTAAATAGGTATTTCAGCGATTTTAGATATTAATCCACCAAGGGAGTTGCATGGGGATTTGAATGTTTTAGGTAATTTTTCCGCATCTTAGCAGCAGTTTTAAGTAGGGGCGTCAAATTCAGCATTACAAATCTACTAAAAAAAAAATAGTTAAACATGTACTTCAGCAATTTTAGAGCTAGTGAATTTGTAGGCAACATCGGCTATGACCCCGATTATGGAAGATTAGACGAATAAGATAACTAATGCGGAATTTTTATTATATATTTTGCGTGACATTTGTTTTTGCACTTTTCGTCTTTTAGCGATCGGATTTAAATTTTTATACAAAATATATATATATAATACATTTTCTTCTCTTTTCAAAATACAGTGGGTGATCGGTTTACGAACAGATCGGTTAACGAACACTTTCGCATGATATTTTTATGTTCGGATAACGAACACCTTACAAAACAAAGCCAAGAAGAAGCAATGCTGTGTTTTAGATTTGCAGAGGTGTATTTAATTGCATCTATTGTCGACTTAGAGAACATTTTAAGTTTTATGCTTATGGTCTAATTAATTCATGGGCTACCGGGGGATTGGGCCCCCAAATTAGAAGGAACAGATTAAAAACATTAATTTTTATATTTTGTGTCCCTTTTTCAAGAAATATTTTTAATTAGAAATTATTTTAATTGAAATATAGTTCCTAAATTATTAACAGGCTCTAGGCTCCACTTAAGTTTTATCGGGCCTTGTAGTAAACATGATCTTTTAGAGAACTAATGGAGTTTTTGATAGGTCAAAGGGATAAATTGATATGATTTAATGCTGTACTCAATGAACGCGAACTTAAAAGTTTTTACAAAGGGAATGTATTTTATTTTTATTTATTTATTTATTTTTTTTTTTTTATTTTTTTTTTTTAGTGAAGGAAGCACGATTGAAAGAAGGACAAGACTGTATATATGTAATTTATGTTTTATTACATTTAGGGAAAATTTATATTAAATTTTACATATTATTTAGCTTTTAAGAACGAATTAATTGAATCCCCATACAAATCTATTCTAAATCTATGATCGGTTAACGAACAATTCGGTTAGCGAACATTGTTTTGGAATGGATTAAGTTCGTTAACCGATCACCCACTGTACATTTTTTGGAAGTAAAGATTTGCGATTTAAATACTGATCGCCATATTTATGGGCTCGGGTATGCATCAAGGCTTCCTTGCTGTATAATCAGTTTATAGTCGTACAACCCAATGGCCCTGTTAAAATTATTTCATTAATGATTTATGCACGGAAAATAAATGAACCGCGTTACAGTGATTGCTGCATTAACGATATATGGCTGAGAAATACACAGAGCCCCGTTATTTTGATCACCGCATTAACAATTTATGGGCGTGAAACCACAGTGCTCATTTACAATGATCGCCATGTATCTTGGGCAATCCCATTTTTATAAAACACAATGTAAACACATTGATAATGTGTGTTACTACCGAGGTGCAATAATTCAAATCACAGTTTTAAAACATTAAAACTATTATATGTTAAAATACACGAGCTTTCGGTTAAACATTAGCCTTCCTCAGATGAAAACAAGCAGTCGAGAAGACGCAGCTCCGAATGGCACGCTCTGGACAGGTTTAAAATGGGCGAAACCAATCAACTATGAAATGGAGGGAGTGGAGGAAGTTGGGATGATATCATTACAAGCTGGGGGAGTCAGCAAAAACCAAAAACCCCAGTGACACCCAGCACATTATACCATATATGAGGGATCTGATAAGATAATATATCATTACATGTATTATCACCTCTTTTCAAAATTTCTAGCGATTCTAATTATGCAACTATTTATACTGTGAACCTCGTCACAAAAAAGCTAAAATAATTTCACGAGGTTCACAGTATAATTCATTGCATAATTAGAGAGTCCCTAGAAATTTTGAAAAGAGGTGATAATACATGTAATGATGTATTATTTATCAGATCCCTTGTATATGGTATAATGTGCTGGGTGTCACTGGGGTTTTTGGTTTTTGCTGACTCCCCCAGCTTGTAATGGTATCATCCCAACTTTCTTCACTCCCTCCATTTCATAGTTGATTGGTTTCGTTCATTTTCAACCTGTACAGAGTGCGCCATTCGGAGCTGCGTCTTCTCGACTGCTTGTTTTCATCTGAGGAAGGCTAATGTTTAGCCGAAAGCTCGTGTATTTTAACATATAATAGTTTTAATGTTTTAAAACTGTGATTTGAATTATTGCACCTCGGTAGTAACGCACATTATCAATGTGTTTTATAAATTTGATAAGGTGAATTTGACGTTCGTATTATATGGAATTTTCTATATATTTTTAATCCCATTTTTATTTATTTTAGCCGAAAGCTCTCTGCCCACCCATAGATAATCACAGGCAGGGCTCAGCAGTACTTTGTAAGGGGCTCGTGGAAAACAAAAATTTTATTAATGTTGTGAAATATTAATTTATGTGCTTTTTTTATATTTTTATTAGTTATTTTCGTATAGTTTAAAATGAAGTATTTTATTTACATTTTTCTGTTTGCATGTAAAATGCATTTTCTGGGCCCCAAGAGAAGTCAAGGCAGTACGCTGCAGAATGTATCTGTAGCGACCGGCTAGACAGGCGAAGACCAGCTAGTACTTCATATAGTATTATAATGTCATATATGCTTTATAATTTGGCGATAAATCTTGGTCACTCGACGATTCATTCTCGGGGGCCACTATAACACGAAAGTACCCAATCAAGTTTCTTTTGCTGCCACTGATTTTCGGAAGCATTTGCGAGTAGTTTTTACAGTGTTAGTGTATTAATCAGCTTTCTCAACTCTGAATATAGGTTTTTCAGATGCTATCCATTCTCAAGTAAACATTTTCATGTTCAACAAATACATTTTACAGACAAACATGATAAATTAACATCATTAACATTAATATTAACATTATTTTGTTACTCCTGCATGTATAAATTCAATTACGCCGCAGAAAATGTTTAATTGAGGAAGTCGTGGCAAGAGAGTGTTAAGCCACATTTTTGAGCTTCTGAGATATTTAAATTCAAAAATTTGATCCAATACTCAAATTAAGATGTATAACCTAAAGTTTTTTCGACAATGTCTTAGTAACATTTGAGATATTCTGAGTAACAATATGGCATTACTTTAATGATATTACTATTACGTTTTTTGTAAATTAGCTATCTTCATTGGGGGCATAAACATCTGGAGCAAAAAAGAAACCTGTCACATATACTGCCACCAAGTGACATTAAAAACAAATTATATGTTGGATATTATAATTTACAATATTAAGCAACAGATTACAGTGTTAGATTTATTTCACCAAAAATGTGGCTTGGCACTTTCTTACCCCGACCTCAATTGAGAATGGATAGTATCCAAAAAACAGATATTACGGTTTGAGAAAACGGGTTAATAGAGTATAAAAACTACTCGGAAACGTTTCCGAAAATAAGTGGCAGCAAAAGAAACTTTGTTTTTATGAATACTTATTTTAAAACTTCCACTTTTTTTTTTTTTTTTTTTTTTTTTTTTTTTTTTTTTTTTAACCGCAATTATACAGTAATAATAATGGGTTTTTTTTTTTCTGTTTTGCATATCTTGAAGTTTTAAAAACAGTTTTTATTTTGATTGGTTGAAAAATGGTGCTCTGGCGGTTTTTGATACAGGGGTGTGCAAAAAGTGAAGTGTTCCACAGTATCAGATGAATCTCGGAATTTGCTTATCTGTAGCAAAAAGCCAAAACCTTAAAATTTATGATATTTTGTAGTCCTTCTCTGATGGTTTTATCAATTTTTCGATCCTGAAGAAAATGGCGGCTGTTCAAATTTTAATTACAAAAATTTTCAGATTTAAATCGCGCAAAAAAATATTTACAATTCGAATATTGAAAAACGCATCTGTGAGGGACTAAAATATAGTGTATATACTAAGCATAAAATTTCTACCAAATCGGTCGATGTAATCTCGAGTTCTACCTGGTACCGATTTGTAAAACAGAGTATCGAGAAAAACAGGTTTAAAGTTTTACAACATTTTTAAACAAACATAGATAACAGCATGGAACTACGAACTAATCAAGCAGGGGTGCCCAGAGAGGGGTTTGGTGACGCAAAGTGCGTCATACAATTTATTTTTGGGGGGGAATTTAGAGAAAAAGTACATTTTGGGGGGGGATTTTTAATTTCTTAATATTTCCTTTTTTTTCACTATTAAAAAAATTCTTGATTTTTTTTAAATATCACTTTTAACTTTTTTTCAACATTCAATTTCCAGAAATGTTCCTGTTTTTTTCATTCTTTAAATTCTAGATCAGGGCAATAAGAACCCATTCTGCATCTTGCTACCTTTAAAGGTACGGTAATAAAAAAAAAATACTTGGAATAAAGGTGGGAAAATGTTTAAGACAAGCTGAAAGGCAATTAGGACCACAAGATGTGATAAAAGGAATAACTTTCCAGAAGCGTCTTAATTAATTTATTATCTTGTTTGACAGGGTCGTATCGTACGGTCCGAGTGCAAAAATACATTCTTGATGGGTGGGATAAGAAAGAACAACAAAATAAGCATTTCAGAAGAAGAGACAACTCTAAAATAAATTGCTTGACCATTTTCAGAAAACTAGAATTTAAGTACAATACATTTTAGTGATGTTAGAAGAGCAGTATTGTATGTCATTAAAACAGTATAAGGTAAACAACCTGTACAGAGAAAAATACTTCCAGCCACTAATTATTTTAGTGAGAAGGGAGGAATTTAAAGAAAAAATAGATTGTTTTGGGAGGGGTAGAAGGATTAATTACTAAGTAATAAGACAGAAAAATTATAGTGTGAAATAAAAACATATACAGAATACAGGGGCTTACAATAGATTTAGGACTATGTTTTAATGGTACAGTGTCTGCCATTTTATAAGAATCGGTACTTGTAAGAATACATTGTATGTTGTTAAAGCAGTATACGGCAACAACTTGTACTGAAATAAACGCTTCAATCCACAGTTTATTTTAGGGGAGTGGGGTGTGATTTAGAGATTTTTTATTTATTTATTTATTTTTATTTTTTGTGGTGTGGGGGGGGGGGAGGAGGGGATATTAAACTGTATGACTAGGTAATATAAAAAATAAGATTGGGAAATCTTAAGCATTAAGATTTAATCTTAAACAAGGACGTTAAGACTTAATCTTAAACATTATATTAAAGGTGTATGTACGTACATATAAATGTACATACACCTTTGATATAAATGACTCGTCTTTAATATTTTAGTCTTCTTAAAACGGTATGCAATCTTTGTATTTAAGATTTATTTTGTAATAATTTAAAAGATTTTTCTTTTAAATACTTGTAAGTAAATATTTATTTTTATAAAAAATTAGCTTTATTTATTAAAATATTTGACTTTTAGTAGATAACTTAAATTATATAAAAGTTATTAGTGTTTACTAGAGGATAGCAACAAATAAAAAAATTCGGATTTTAAGCAGAATTTCTTGCAATTATCTACTCTTACAACTTATAAGAAGTAAAATAAGCACATTTCTTAATAAACTACAGCCATTGCTACGGCTTCTTACGGAATATATCATCGCCCCCCCCCCCCTTTACACAGTAACTATTCCAAGCAAAATACTTCGGGAACGATAAGAAGAAAGAAAGAACATGTTCCCAAAAGGAACGTTTGTTCTGGCACGTTCCTCAATCTGTTCCTGCTCCATTCCACATTCCACTACTCGTTTACCGAAAAACGGGAAACATGGTCCTTTTAAATAATTATGTTGGACACAATTTTAAATCAAAAAATGTAATTCTGATGAATAAGTTATAAAAATTAACTTTTTATACAGCCTATGGGTCCTATAAGTTATATTTGGTAAAACAATCCTGAAGCTCTGATATATCAAATGAAAAAAAAAAAAAAAAATGTACGACCAAAACTCACCGTGTTATGCGAGTTTAAAATTTGGAAATCTTTCGCTTTTAACGTGGTGCCCGAAGTTATGTGCCATTAGATCGAAATCGTACATTATTTCAGACACTGTGTTAGGTGCCAAATTTTTCCAAATTTGAAACTCGGTAACTTTTGGTCGTACTAAAATGATTTTCTCCCGCATGTCAGAGCATGAGGACTGTTTCACTAAATATAACTTATATGACAAACTGACGCATAAAAAGTTAAGTTTTGTAACGTCTTCAAAAATGCATTTTTTGACTCAAACGGCGTATAACATAATCCTTCAGCTAATTTTAAATATTTTTGAAACTGAAACTGTTTATCACAGACTAACGGTTCAGAAATCATCTATTAGTCAATGCTTAGAAGGGACATATTTTATATTTTTAGGGTTTCGTTCATCTCACAAAACACTATTACTAGTCCCGCTTCGTTGTCTGTCTGTCACAGAGCCGGTTCTCAGAAACTATATAACTTACAGTCATGAAATTTTGTGTACTTATAGTTGAATACTTATTATGAAGCTCAAAATCATAAAATTTGAAAAAATCGTATTATTTTTACATATAGAGATAAAAAAAAAAAAACTGAATATCTAACAGCCTTTTCCTATTAAATTTAAACATTTTTCGTTATAGCAGTTGCCAACAATTAAAAATCCACACTAAAATTCTTTCTACAATAATTAATTTTCTATTGAAAGATTTCCACGTGAAAATGAAATCAAAAGTTCCCCAATTGAAAAAAAGATTAATACGACGTCATATTGGTAATAAAACGGAAGTTTTCAAACATTTCTCAATAATACAAGGAGTATGAGTATGTGTAAATACAGAAAGAAGCTTAATGTAACGTCATTGGAGAATTAAAAAGAAAATTAATCTGACGTCTAACATTTAGAAAGTCTCTATACAACATGTTAAATTTTGAAATTGATTTTTTTTAATATCGCATTTAGGCAACATGACAAAGTATAATAATGGGCTTCGCCCGCTATCGGACAGGTTCAGATTTTCGGAAAAATGAGAAAAATAGACCGGTACATTTTTACTTTATAAAAAACATGACTTTTTTTTTTTTTAAATGAAGTTTTTTTGGATTTATTAAAGAAAGGATAAAGTGTTTTAAAAGGAATATTAAACGAAACCCTTTGTGCGATCTTCAATCACACTTACCCACTTGTTTATAATATGTGTAGATTAAAAATTTTTATAAAAAAAATTTCTTTAAGTTTATGTTATATTTATTTGTTATTAAATTGTTTAAAAATGAACCATTATAATTGTAATATATCGAGCTATCATACTGATCTCAAGAAACAAGTACTGTCTTGCAAAAGTGATCCTCATGTTCTGCGGAAAGCAAGGCACAAGTACTGATGTTGGGACGAATTTATATTTTCATATCCTCTGGCTAACGAGCAAATGGGCAAAATTGCAATGTTGTTTTTTTTTGTTTTTCATTTTAAATGCTAAAAAGAATTGATTTTTCTAACATAAAAAAAAAATTGATTATGTATATGAATGTAATCATTAAGAGATTAATCATTAGTTCCGTCATAAATATTGCATTATATATTTAGAATTACATTAATTGAAATAATGCTTGTATTGCAGTGAAAACTTGAGCTTAGTGAACGTATTAACACGGGCTTGTCAGTCAGGACTTATTAATGTGGAAACAATCAGATTGCTAATAATAAAATATATATCTTCATTATTTATTATGCTGTTAAAACTTTTATTTCATGTTTGTATGATAGTACGTAAGAATACTGTTATTAAATAATCAGTAGAATATATTTATTGATGTTCTGTTTGGGGGGGGGGGGGGGGGGGGTCAATGTTAATGTATGAAGATTTTTGGGGGGAATTTGCGTCATTGGGTTTGGGGGGGATGGTCACCAATCATTTCTGGTTCTAGTGGAACCAGAAATATCCATTCTGGATAACAGTGACAATTTTCAGCTTACATAAAATTATCTATACCAGGCCAATATAATGAACCCTCCCGGACTTCCTCTTTCTCAATTCTTTTGTTTTTATACCTCCGCGCCGCACACAATACGCTAAAAACGATCCTGTTCACTGCAATATCAAAAGCGGATAACTGTTGAACCAATTCGAATTTCGAAAAAACTGCTTTACCACAAAGTTTTTAGTGGTTTAAAAAGTAAGAATAAGCAAAAAAAAAAAAAAAAAAAAAAAGCCTTAAATCTTGAAAATGTATTGGTTTCCGAGGTTTATACAGATAAAAAATGCATTTCGAAATCGTGGGTAACTCGGAAGAGATTATTGTATACTTTCGTTCGAGCTGTGTGAAGTTAGAACCCCGAAAATGAGATAAAGAAAAAATTCAAACTGCATTCGATTGACCACAAATGGTCATCAACAATTTTGTTTGACCACCCTTCCTTAAGGAGTTATTTAAGAAAAACGTTATTTTAAGAGAATTTCAAGATCTTCACATATATCCAAAAACTTAAAATAAATAAAATTTAAGTAGTGTATACGATTGACCACTGTTTGACCACCTTTCCAAAAAGAATTTTCCCAACAGCGTGAAGTTAGCCCCCGAAAATGAGATAAATGGAACATTCCGACTGCATGCGATTGACAACGAATGATCATCAACAATTTTGTTTGACAATCCTTTCTTAAGGAGTTATTTAAGAAAGAAAAATGTGATTTTTAGAGAATTTCAAGATAAGAAGGCTAACTTCACATATTCCGAAAAATCGAAATAATTACAATTTAAATCTAATACAGTAAAGCACCGTTTATACGTTTCTCATTTATACGACTTTTTCAGTTATACGTCGTTTTCTTGAAGTCACGATTCATTCCTATTCAATTTAATGCAAAAATGTGTCGTTTATATGACGCGCATTATCGGTTATACGTCATTTACCACATCCTTAAAATTCGAAAATTTTCTTTTTCAGTCATTATTTTCTATTAATGGGAAAATTTTCCCAGATAAAAGGATAAAGGATTATAGGTTTGCATTCCTTGGCTGGTGGGAAACGAACAATAGGATGTCAGTTCAGAGGCAGTTCACAAAACTGACCTTTCTGATAGGCACATCATTCCCGAATTCCTGTCTTAGCGCCCATGTTTCTTTTGCATCGCTGCTCAGTTCGTTTCTTAAAACCTAAAATGTTTTGAAGGCGTAAATTGTTTTCACTGAAAGATAAAATTGAAAATTTGAAAGAATTTAACAAGACCACAGTATTAACAAAAGTAGAATTGGCAAAATATTTCAATATACCAGTTTTTATTCTGAAAACTGTGACAACTAATAAAGAAAAAAAAGTTGATACAACAAAACAAATACTACTAAGTAACGGAAAGAGAGGAAAGTACTAAACACCATACCCCCAAATATTTCTAGTGCACAACAGACCTATAAGAAATAAACAAAATTCTATTATAAAGAATGGGAAAATTCAACCTGCACTATTTGTTCAATCAAACTGAATGGAAATTCGTAACACATGTGCATTTGATTCAGTTGTCGAAATACTGTCTACAGCTTATATGGACATAATTCAAAATTGGAAACGCTTGGTAATAGTGAATTAATTTTTCCATTCATTAGAAATTACACAAAGTCCAGCATATCCAGAAATTTGTATCATGACAGAGCTGTCATTTTGAATTTTAATCAATTTATTAGAGAATAGAAACTGTAATATTTTAGATTGCAACATAAATGCAGCATCATTAATAGATAAATTATTAAAAGTTACACCATCAGTAGCACAAATTAGAACATGTGATAACTGCAGAGTTTCAGAGAAATCTTTTACTTTGATCCAAGGTGATTCAACAAATATTCTAGATTTGGGGTTAAAAACAAGTATCGAAAAATGTTTGGACCAATTTTACAGGCATCAAGAGAAAGAATGTGAAAAATGTAAATCGAAAATGATTGTTAAAAATGAACGCGGAATACATATTTTCTATGATTTAGAAATTGTTCAGCAATATCTACTCCATCACAAAAAGCCCACGCTGATTAATTAGTGATAAGATAATCCGGAAGTGATAATTCAAGAAAGACAGTACATATTAGCAGGTTTCATACAATATTCTGACTACTTGTACATAAATCAACAGGACACTATATTCCCTTCTGCAGAAGAATAAAAAATAATTGGGAAATTCGCGATGACATGCTTGGGGAACTTAAATTTCTGAAGACTTATGGGAATAAAACCATCAATCCATATATTTTAGTTTATACAGAATATCATGAAACTATTAAATAGTAAGACAATAAAGAAGTGCTTTACTTTCTGACTGTTAATTTTTGTATATTTATGAATTAAAAAAATATTTTCAGCATACATTTTTATAAGACAGATTTTCATTTTTTTTGTTCTAAATGTTTCCATGAAGAATTTCCATGGTTTAATTTTGTAAGCAGTTTGTACAGCGAAAAATGTCATTTTGTTTATAGTAAAAATATGTAACATTGAAAAATAAAAATTCGCAAAATATTCAAATGGTGTTTGTGATTTTGTTAAACGATATATCTACATGTATAAATTTTATGATCAAAATACTGTGAGAGAATCTACGAAGAATACTCGTCTTATGAGTCAGTAAGCTTAAATAAATGCATTTAAATTAAGTTTTTTTTGTCATTTCAATATGGATAATTAGCAAACATGGCAAGTAAACTAGACATCGGCAATGATGCGCACTAAATATGCGCAGTTTTAGAATCTCAGATTAATAAATTGATAATAACTTTTAAAAATTCTGTTAATAATATATAACGTATATATAAGAAGTAAATAATGTAACTTGCTTTAAACAAGTATAATTTTAATATCTGTAAAAGCTGTGTATTTACACTTTCGAACAAAATATACTTTCGAAAATTTCTCTTTACTTATTGGCAACATTTTTTTAATTTACGCAATGTATGTCAAAATACGTGTTAGTAAATCTGAATATTCTGATATTTAAGTGCCTAATATATTTCCTATATCATATTTTAATGATATATTGTAAAATATGGTATATCGAACTACACAACTTATGATGTTAAAAATTTAGCTCATTACTATCATGATGGACAGGGACAACCGTAACTGGAAGAACGTCTTTTCCGCAATTCCATTTACGATTCAGATTGCTCCAGACCAGGAATCTATCCGCGTTATCTTTTCGAATCTGCTTGGTCTGCTTAGACACACTTACTTTCACTCACTCATATACAGATAGACTCCTTAAAGAAGGGTAGACAAACAAAATTGCTGATGGTCATTGCGGAGAAAGAGTGGTCAATCATATATACTACTTAAATTGTAAATTCTAATCATTTTGATTTTTTGGAAATATGTAAAGTTAGACTTCCTATCATGAAATTCTCTAAAAAATAGGTTTTACTCAAATAACTCCTTAAGGAAGAGTGGTCAAACACAATTGTTGATGGTCATTAGTGGTCAATCATATGCAGTACTTAAATTTTAATTATTTCGATTTTTTCGGAATATGTGAAATTTGCCTTCTAATCTTGAAATTCTCTAAAAATCACGTTTTTCTGAAATAACTCCTTAAGGAAGGGTGGTCAAACAAAATTGTTGATGGTCATTAGTGGTCAATCGTATAGACTACTTAAATTTTTTTTTTATTTTTTTTTTTTTCGTAATATGTGAAATTAGCCTTCTTATCTTAAAATTCTCTAAAAATCACGTTTTTCTTAAATAACTCCTTAAGGAAGGGTAGTCAAACAAAATTGTTGATGTTCATTCGTGATCAAAAAGTGGTCATTCGCATGCAGTCGGAATTTTCCATTTATCTCATTTTCGGGGGCTAATTTCACGCTGTTGGGAAAATTCGTTTTTCTAAAATAATTCCTTAAGTAAGGGTGGTCAAACAAAATTGTTGATGGTCAAACAGTGGTCAATCGTATACTCTGCTTAAATTTTATTTATTTTGATTTTTTGGATATATGTGAAGATCTTGAAATTCTCTTAAAATAACGCTTTTCTTAAATAACTTCTTAAGGAAGGGTGGTCAAACAAAAATGTTGATGGTCATTCGTGGTCAAAAAGTGGTCAATCGAATGCAGTTTGAATTTTTTCTTTCTCTCATTTTCGGGGGCTGACTTCACGCAGCTTTTCCTTCGTGGTTACATACAATTTTCGTAGATTAAGAAACTATGATGAAACATTTATATATGAAGAAACATTTGTCTTTTTTTTACAGTGTACATACAAACTATCATAGATATTTACTATAGAGCAGAGGTTGGAAAAGATACATCTTTATTATGGCGGACTACAACTACTTTATCGAAAATGTAGTTAACTGCAACTACAACTACTTGTTTTAAAAAGACTTCAAACTACTTTACTTTTAAAAAGACTACAAACTACTTTTCAAAAGTAGTCACTATTTCGCTGCTTTTTGATTTTATCAAAGGGTTCAAATCACACGGAAATTGAAGATACGGATTAAATAATAAAGCTACCTCTCGTTATATCGCGTCTGCCGGGAAACAAATAAATGCGACATAATCGAGAGCAATAAAAATCAAGTGGGTAAAGTGTGATCGAAGATCGCACAAAGGGTTTCGTTTAATATTCCTTCCAAAACAGTTTATCCTTTCTTTGATAAATAAATTTCATTAAAAAAAAAAAAAAAAAAAAGTCATGTTTTTTATAAAGTAAAGATTTACCGGTCTATTTTTCTCGTTTTTTCGAAAATGTGAACAGGTCCGATAGCGGGCAAAGCCCGCTATTATACTCTGTCATAATAATATCTGTCATGTGGACTAAATGCAATATTTAAAAAAAAAATCATTTCAAAATTAAACATGTTGTATAGAGACCTTCAAAATGTTAAAATATGCCAATATTTCCATAATCGGGTTTTTATCATGATTCAATACGTTCTTCAAACTCATATGACGTTATATAATCACTTGCTGACGTCCTATCTACTGCTTTCTCTGTTACTCATATTGATGCTCTCTTTGTATTATTCTCAAACATTTGAAAAAGTCCGTTAAACTTCCAATAGGACGTCAGATTAATTTTCTTTTTCATTCTCTAATGACGTCCTATTAACCTGCATTCTGTACTTACACATACTCATACTCCTTGTATTATTGAGAAATGTTTGAAAATTTCCGTTTTATTACCAATATGACGTCATATTAATCTCTTTTCAATGAGTGAAACTTTTTATTTCATTTTCATTTTTCACGTGGAAATCTTTCAATAGATAATGAGTTATTGTAGAAAGAATTTTATTGTGGATTTTTAATTTTTGGCAACTGATATAACGAAAAATGTTTAAATTTCATAGGAAAAGGTTGTTAGATTTTTGGTTTTTTATCTCTCTATATTAAAATAATATGATTTTTTTTAATTTTATGATTTTCAGCTTCATAGTAGGTATTCAGCTATAAGTACACAACATTTCAAGTCTGTAAGCTATATAGTTTCTGAGAACCGGCTCTGTGACGGACATACAAAGTAGCGGGACGAATAGGGTTTCGTGAGATAAACGAAACCCTAATTAGGAAAGGTAACATTACACAAGAAATTGTTTTGTGTTTGTCTCCAAAATGTTAGTTTATACACACATTACAAATTTCGTTGCAAAATTAAGAGAGATATTATAATCTGGAAAATTACAGAAAAACAACTATAAATGCAAATTATAATTAAATCTGTAAATAAAGCAATTCTGAATATTAAGAGAAACGGCGTTAAAACATGAAGACCTAATAACGAGTAAATAAACAAGTGTTGCCAGCAAGAAAATGAATTCCTTTGGTGGGTTACTACTTGATTTTAGCAGCAAGTGTCAATGGGAAAAATCTATGACTTCATGCGATACGTTACTATATACTGCAGCTGAAATTTGCCAATTGTTGAGTTGAACGAATTTTGCACAAAAGAGGAAGTTTACAACCACGCGATTTGTGAAAGACGTACCTTTAAGTTATACCTGCTAAGACAGGCACCTGTCTAAAACAAAATTGTTCATAGGTCCTTAGCGATTCCGTCTTAGCAGTTTTACTGTTTTTGTATCCATGATTCGGTAAACCAATTATTCGTTCGGGAGGGGTCCAGACCCCCTGGACCTTCCACCTTGGTTACGCCACTGGCCACATCAAACAAGCCGAAAAATGTGCTGCATTCTGTCGCGTTGTTGTATTTCAACCTTTACCAACCAAATTCTGCGACAAGTGTTCTAAATTATTTCATTGGGCTTTTTTTTCCTAAGACCCTGTGGTCAGTTTTGCCATTTATTTATTGCTCTTCAGAGGTTTCGAAGCAAAGCGTCAAAATCAACAAAATTCTCCCCCCAGATAATGTGATAAACGTCTCACCACATGTAGAGATCTGCACGGGGCCTTACCCGACCCTGGGCCTGCAGAAAGGAAACAAACAAGACAAACTTTCTCATCCGGCAGAATAAAGACCTTTTTTTTTTTTTTTTTTTTTTAACGGGAACGGTAAAAAATTTAACAGGCCACCTTAAAAAATTAAGCTGACCGACCAGCCCGAGCAAGTTTAAAAGGGCCGGCTAAGCCGACAAAATATGAACCATTTTCAAGAGACCTCCCTGGGTCGAGAATAAGTTATAAATCAGCTGCACGAGCTGATGCTAATTTGACAACATCAGTACAGATTTTTTTTTCAGCGACTCAGGCTTATATTTTTCATGTACAGTACATACACGGAAAAGTCCGGACCTGGACTTTATTGTTCCTAAATCATCTCGAGCACACTATTTTTTTTTTTTTTTTCAGCGACACAGGCCGGGCTCAGGCTTATATTTTTCATGTACATACACGGGAAGGTCCGGACCTGGACTTTATTGTTCCTAAATCATCTCGAGCATACTTTTTTTTTTTTTTTTTTTTTTTTTTGTAATAATAATAATAGTTATAATGAACTTTTCTTAACGGAATCTTTGGAAATATATACTTTAATAAGTTCAGAGAAATATTTTCAAAAATCTACTTTTTTAACACTTTCCAACATAGTTGAAAAGTGTTTATGAATTCGGTCTTTCTGTCTGTCTATCCGTCTGCCGTTTGTCTGTCTAACTGTCCATGCTGTAATTCGCGTAAATATATACGTATTGTCATGCAATTGATATATGTTATTGAGGTCTACTATGGGATGCTCGGTATTGAATATGAAGTGTGTAGCACTTATAGTTTTTAAACAGGAACACTCAAAATAATTCCGTTACATTACAGTCTATGGGGAAAAATCATTTGCGGTTTATTTTAATGATGTTACACAATTTCAAACATATTGAAATTGATATATATCACTGAGGTGCACAACAAGAGGCTTACTATAAAATAGGGTGTGTATAGCACTTATTTTTTTTTTTTTTTTTTACAGGGACACTCAAAAGAATTTGGTTGCTTTACGGTCTATGGAGAAAAATCGTTTGTAGTTTATTTTAAGAATGTTTAATTATTTCAAACATAGTGAAATATATATTTGTCACTAAGGTACATTACAAGAGGCTTACTATGGAATACTGTGAGTATAGAATTTATCGTTCATTTACAGGGACACACAAAATAGGAAAATTTGGTACTGTCTGTTCACAATAATTGCTGGAAGTGCTTTTTCAGTTGCTGAATGCGTTTTTAACTTTAACTCATTTTCTTTTCTATTACTCGGTGTGTATAAATTCTATAGATCATATACAGACAGCACAAAAGTTATGGAGTTTATTGCCGGAAATTTCGAAAGGGGAATTTTAAACTGTTTCGCGTTTCCTATCTGAACTAAAATTTAGCATTCTATTTAGTATATATACAAATCTATAGATCATATACAGGGATGCACAAAAGAATTCGGATATTTTTCCGAATATTGCTGATAATTCCTGAAGTTGGATTTTTAAATATGTTATGCGTTTTTCAAATTATTTGCTTATATATCATCTTTTACTTATTAAACGGTAAATATTTGTAAAATTATTTTTAGAATTTTGGAAGTGTTGGAAAGTGTTACATAATTTATACTTGACGCATGTATTTCGTTCTTGTTTTTAATTATATGAGCTTTAAAAGTTATAGTGTTTTTAACCGTCTTTTTCCCCTTTTATTTTAAACTATATTATTATTTTTTTTTTAATGAGACGTTGTTTGAATGTAATAGTCTAAGAGTTTAACTGACCATTAATGTGGCTATTCTGTATTATATGGCTTGCACACATATAGTCTGAAATAAACTGTAATTTTTTCGCATACATATGTATGTCAGTGTTATTTATCTTAATTGTATGTTGAGAAAAATCGGCATTTTTTTTTTTTTTAAATAGAAATTGAATTGGGTTGAGACGGGTCTGATTAAAAAGATTTTTGCACTAGCAGGGCCGCGAACTGCGAAAATACAAACGGGACGGGCACAGGGCCTGTTTACCGAATAGGCCCGTGAAGCCCGAGCTTACACACTGAAATACAAAGGGCCCGCCAAATTTATCTTTCAAAACTCATTAAAAAAAAAAAAAAAATCAGTCAGGGTAAAAAATGTATTTTTTTTTCTTAATTATAGATACTAAATTTTCCCTTAGACTATTACTGACACATTTATACTCTATTTTTTTTTTCTGCTGATACAATAAATGGTATAAAAACAGCGATTAAATGCAACTTATTTCAATTTTTATTATGTTTTACATTTTAATTTCAAACGTGCTAAAAATAACAGAAAATTTAATCTGTATAATTGTACATTGTTTATGGAGAAATGATATAAAATATGGCGAATAGGTTATTTAAATAAAGAGGAAAGTAATTAGCATTCAGTGATACCAAATTTCTGTTTATAAAATAGAAGCAAAATTGTGATGCAGCCAAGCATAAATTTACGTCAAATATTTGTTGTCCCTGCATTGTTCTTAGCACTGACAAATCCTGCAATATGTAAAGCATAAAATATATTTCGAAGTTCAAATATTCGCACCTGTTCCATATTTGTAAATTCATTTACAAAATTAATTTGTTATGTATAATTATGTATATAATAAACTATTTTTTATATGTATATAGGTAGTTGGTTTTAGTTTAATATTAAAAATGTTGTTTACTCGAAATTTTAATGGTAAAATTTCAAATTGTTGAAGAATAATTGGCAGAGGAAAAGCGGGGCCCCCCTGTGTGACGTCGGACTTCCCCTACTTCTAAGTCTTAAGCGGGCCCTGGCCGGGCACGGCTCGGACCAAACTTTTAGTTTTTACACCCATGCCAATATAGCTTTCGTTCAGGTCGGGCCCGGACCTAGAAATTTCGGCCCATACAGACCTCTAACCACATGACAGAATTCCGCTTCTTCGGAGCTGTGGTTTGTTAAATAAAGAGACCGAAGTCACATGCGTGATATTTCGCAATACGTGATAAAAAGAAACATTTCCATTTCGCCTGCTCTTTGTGATTCACATCTCTTTCAACCGATAAAGGCAACTTACCGTTTGCATGATAAAAGTTTCGACGGAAAACGCCCCGCGCTACTCATTTATTATAATTCAACCCTTTCAACAACCCATCTCTTCCACACATTCACAGTAAGTCAATCTTTTTTATAATATTCATTTTTTCTTTGACTTCGATATATTTTGATTGCGATTCATGTCGAATAACATTCTCCAATGAATAAGTTATTAACAGATATAAATTAATAATGCGTATTAAAGATGGTTCGAGACGTAAAACTATATATTTTTATTCATACTTTTTTACTTTTCCCCCCTTGAAATGTATGTTTATCCAATAAAACCTGTAAACACGGAACCTGTCTATAAAAAAATTCTGAAGCAGAAATATTTCCCGACGGAAGGAACATCATACAATTGCAACTTCCTAAAGCGGAAACCTATTTAATGTTTTTTTTTTTTTTAACGGTCTCAAGCGTTTCCGTTTTCACAGGTTTAAATCTATATTTCATTCCTTTTCATGTGTAAAATCTTTAATAAAAGTTTAAATTTAATTTTTAGACATGTTTAAATTTTAATACAGTAAAATCTGCGAAAACGAAAGCCCGTCTAAAACGGGACAATTTCACGGCACTGATAAATGGAATATCGTAGAATCTACCTGCTAAAAAGTCTTAGAAACCTGTCTAAAAGGGAATTGTTTTCATGGTTTTACAGGTATTACTGAGAAAATATTTTTTTTTTTTTTTTTTTTTTTTACATATTTGTTTTCATTTTTTAGTACAGAAAAGAATAAATAGTAATTTGTCTTCAGGATATATTTTTAAAGACTTTTTTAAACAGTATTTTCCAATACTTTCCTATTTCAAAATTTTCTTTCAAAATCTCATGAGCAATTTAAACTAGCCTGTTATGGCTATCACGAAACTTTCTTCTATAGGGTGATCTCGAATTCGTGGTACAAACTTTAAGGGTTGTTACACGCATTCCTTAATTTCTAAGAAAAAAAAAGTACCGGAGCCCTAATATTCTGCAGTACTAACATCCGTAGCGTACCCCTACCCCCTCTTCCGCCGTCACTCCAATCTGCATATTTATATTTCATACATTATTTTCAAAATTTAAAGCATTGGTTTTTTTTATTTAGCAAAATAAAAGTTTTAAATACATCTATTGCGTATACTTAGCTATCAACTATTCCACTTTTTAGGTAGATTTCGTAAGAAATACTACCTATTACATTCTCACCTAAGTTGGAAATTTTGAAACATTTTTGCAGATCTACGCCGATTATGACTCCCAGAACCCAAAACCACCCCCAGTTCAAAACTTTATCTATCTATCTATCTATGTCACTTTTTTCTGACCGCGATAACTGGAAAAATTCTGCATAAATCTCTTCCAAACTGATACATAAAATCAAGGGACATAAAATCTCGGTCAAGTTCGTTAATGGGCAAAATCGAACCAAAGGGGGGGGGGGGAAATGGGGGGGCTTTTTGTGAAAACAGAAAACACCCCATAATTTCTTAATTATTATACGTATCGAATCCGTTTGAAGTTATTATTACTTCTAGGAAAAGGTCCGAAAATTCATGTATGACAGATTTTTGATATAATTAAAAATGGCCCCAAGGGGGGGGGGGAAAGGGGGGTTTTAGAAGAAAAAAAATCATAGCTTCGTCAATTCACAAGATATCAAATCCGCGTAAATTTATTATTAATCCTCTTAATATTATCTAAAACTTTTATATTGACAAGTTTTATATAGGACCAACCGTTATAGCAAAAAAAAAATTAAAAACAAAAAAAATCCCTGCCGGCTCCGCCTGCAAACAAATTATTTTTCGAAGTAGGCGGTTCCAAATCCCGCATCTTTTCGAAACTGATACATAAAATCAAGAGGCATAAAATCTCGGTCAAGTTCGTTAATGGGCAAAATCAAACCAAGGAGGGCGGATGGGGGGGGGGGGGGGGGGCTTTTTGTGAAAACAGAAAAAAACCCATAATTTCTTAATTATGATACGTATCGAATCCGTTTGAAGTTATTATTACTTCTAGGAGAAGGGCCGAAAATTTATGTATGACAGATTTTTGATATCATTAAAAATTGCCTTAAGGGGGGGGGGAGGGGGGTTTTAGAAGAAAAAAATTCCTAACTTCGTCAATTCCCAAGATTTCAAATCCGCTTAAATTTATTATAAATCCTCGTAATATTATCTAAAACTTTTATACTGACAAGTTTTTTATAGGACCAACCCTTATAGCAAAAAAAAAAAAAAAAAAAATTCAAAAAATTTCCTGCTGGCTCCGCCTGCAAACAAGTTAGGTTTCGAAGTAGGCGGTTCCAACTGCGCATCATCGCAAAAAGGTCATTTCTTCCGCAATTCCCGACAAACAGGCGCCCCACGGTCTGCGTCTTCGAAATCTACCTGTGCCTGTATGCCGAGCCATCAGGGATTTTTTTAGTTATTACTATACTTCCAAATAGAAACCTTTGCCTAATCTTAATGTTAATGAATTGCAGAATTCTGCGATTCGATAAGCTCAGGATTATGATTCGAAAATAGTGCTAACACAAAAAATGAATAGTTCGCAGCTATGCAGAATAGAAAAATACTATTTCTGTTTACTCGTTATTCTGATCAAAATAGCATTTTGAAATGGAAATAAATAAAATTTTGAATTAAGACAGATTAAGCTCGAGCCTGCCCAAACCCGAAGACTTATATAAAAGTCGAGCCTGTTTCATCTCCATTTCTTACGTGAGCGACACATTACGTCACTTACACTCTGATGCAAAAGTTTAGACAATGACGTCATTCAGCTTTAAAATGTAGAATTATGACGTCAGAATTACAAAAACCTGTAAATATATTCAAAAAGTGATTTAAAATGCTATGTACAAAAGACAGTCGTTTTATTTGCTATAATACTAATTTTTTTCATAAAAATTCAAATGTGCTTGTCGCAAAAGTTTAGACACTATTCTAAATTTCTTTGAATATTCGCTGGCATATGCAAATTTAGACTCGATGATGTCACAAATTTGGAGTACTTAAGTTCTGCAAACGATTGCGCTTCATAGTCGACATGCCGAGAGCTAAAGAAATTCAAGTGAATGAGGTTTCAAGGATTTGGCAGTTGAAAGGTGAAGGGAAGAGCGTTTCTGAAATTTCTGCTATTATTAATAGGTCAAAAAAATCTATTTATCGAGTTTTATCGAGTGGTTCCGAATATAAAGCAAAATGTCGGTCTGGGAGGCCACGTGTGACAAATGTACGAGAGGATCGCCTGATACAAAGACTAGCGAGTACTCAACAAATGAGCGTACGTGGAGTTCAAAGCTCATCGGGACTCTCTGTATCAAAGGATACGATTCGTAGACGAATTTTGGAAAAAGGAACAATCGTTTATAGCAAAATGCAGAAGAAACCAGCTCTGAAGCCACATCATAAGTTACAAAGAATTATGTGGGCTCGAAAGCATATGTCATATGGAGAGAAATGGCAGTCAGTTATATTTAGCGATGAAAAAAAGTGGAATCTGGATGGTCCAGATGGTTGTTTATCGTATTGGCATGACTTGCGGAAGGAACCTCGACGTTTTTTCAGTCGCAGACAAGGAGGGGGCTCGGTGATGGTTTGGGCAGCCTTTTGCTATAATGGACAAGTATCTCTGACCTTCACCAGTGGTCGTCAAACTTCACAGCATTATACACAGACATTAGAAGAAAACCTACTGCCATTTGCTGAGCTTCTAGGGGGTCCTCAGTGGGAATTTCAGCAAGACAATGCTTCAATTCACACTGCAAAACATTCAAAATCTTGGTTTAATTCCCATAATATAAGAGTTCTCGACTGGCCAGCATGTAGCCCAGATCTTAACCCTATAGAAAACCTTTGGAGCATCATGTGTCGCAAAGTTTATAGCAACGCTAGACAATACTCTTCTGTACAGGAACTTAAGACATCTATTGAGGATGCATGGTACGATATCGATCCACAAACTATGCAAGATTTAGTTTCTTCCATGCAATCTCGTGTATATGACGTAATATATAAGCATGGATGCGCAACCAGGTTTTAAAAATTGTTTATTTCGATTTTATTTAATTTGTGTCTAAACATTTGAGACAGCAGTTTATTTTTGTTACCATTTAATTTATTGCAATATGCACAATTCCACTTTTCTTTGTTATAAATATTGTTTATATGTACAGCACATTAATTTCAAGCAGTGATTTGAAAATTGAATAAATATTTTTCAAAGTATGTAAGAATTTCTTCATTGTCTAAACTTTTGCGTCATAGTGTATAAGAGTTTTGATACAAAAGAAGGCAAAAGATTAGAGATGGAAGGGAAAGGAAAGGGTAATTTAGGATTCGTTTTTCGGAAGCGTTATTGCGGCTCCGGAGCGCAGTGTTTATGAGCTCCGGGGAATCTGGCCAATATTTAAATATTTACAAAAAACATAGAAGCACCAGAGCTGAGCTCCGGTGGGCTCCGGCGCAAATTAAGCCCTGGGTACACGACACTGTAACAATCATTTATTGTATCGGAAACCAGTGCCAGAAATCCAGTGTTGAATCCAGGGGGTGGCCCGGGGGGGGGAATGTCCCCCCCCCCGGAGCATTGAAATGTCTTCCCCGGAGTATTTGAAATTTTATGCTTTCACAGGTCAAAAAGTGGCATTTCCCCCCCGGAACTCTATAATGTCCCCCCCGGAGCTGCAGAAATCCCTCCCGGAGAAAAGTATCTGAATTCAACACTGCAGAAATCCATTTATTGAATCAAAATTACAGGACGTTTCACGCCAATCCAAAGTCGTCTCTTCGTTCATAACTTGAACAGTAGTGAAGATATTTTAACGAAATTCGCAACAGACTCATCTTTGTATGAATCGTAAGCATATTGTAAGGATTTCGTTAAAGTATCTTCACTACTGTTAAAGTTATGAACGAAAACGCGACTTCGGATTGGAGTGAGACGCCCTGTATTTTTGACTATATAAATGGATTTGTAATACTAGTTTCCTATACAATAAATGATTGTTACAGTATCTTGTACCAACCCTTAAGGTTTGTACCACGAATTCGGGATCACCCTGTATAGGTAAAATTAAATGATTTAAATAGTATACAATAAATTACATCTATTTAGCAAATAGGTTTTTTACACACAATGTACTCCCATATCCAGAATGCTAAGCGCGAAATTTCGTAGAATTCTGTGCATTTAAACGGGTGATATAAGCATCGCCTATTTCGAACAAATCATCGAATTTCGGCACTTCCCTCTTAGATGACCGCAACCAAAATTGAATGACAATCTATTCCTATCATGAGGATTCTAAATTTTATGTTTCGTTGAATTATGCGCTCATAAACTAGAGCCTGGAGGTATATTGTGCTGTCCTCTAAAAAAAAAAAAAAAAAAAAAAAAAAAAAAAACCTTTTTTTTTTTAAAATTTTTTTTTATATAAAGTCTAATAAAGAATGCAAATTCTTAGCTAAATTTTTACAGCTTGTCTTGACTAAGATTTTAATATTGAGCATTTTTCATTTTATCACTTTATTACAAAGTGGTAGCCAATTAAGCGAGAATTTGAAAAAGAAAGAACCCACTTTTCCAAAAAGTGTTACCTGAAAAAAACTCACCACCTAACATAATCTGTTGAAAATGAAGCATTTTATTACATATTAATGGTTTAACATAAAAACAACTAAAATTTTATGTAGATCATTCTAAAATTCTATTATAACAAGAAGATCTGTAAATATGAAAAGCTCATGTTTTACCAGAATTCTGCAACTGTCAGTTTAAATTTTTTATTTAACTAAATAAGTATACTCCTTAGGTATTTTGAACTAATTTTATATTTCTAAATGATGCATAAAAACAGAACAAAACAAAAAAATTGACTTTAGTGAAATATTTGACGAAATACTAGGGTGGGTTTTTTTTCTTTTTAAGGAAACATTTCACTCTGGGGTTTTTTAGAGGACAGCACAATAAGCATCACATAAATCGAACAAATCATCGATTTGCGGCATCCCCTCTTGGAGATTTTGCCCAAAAACAAATCATCACCATTTCGACGGATTTATACGTTTTAGAAAGTCCTGAATACGATTTGACTGTTTTTAGAAAATGTCTGTATGTGTGTCTGTCTGTCTATCAGGGTGTTTGTCTTTATGTAACAAAAATTTTGTGGGCGCTCTATCTCAAGAACTAATATACCAAATTTAATCAAACTTCAGATTCAATTAGACCTTAACATAGATGGGTGATGGTTAGGTTTGGGTGTATATCGTCCAACAGGTGATGCTGCTGCTGCTATGCTATATTTTACGTGATAATTTCCAACTTGTTTTTAATCCCTAGAAATCTGAAACTCACAATTTCAATTTTTCCCTAGACGTAAGATTCAAGTACAGTGAAACTATCAAATTATCCTATACCAATGATCCGGAGTAAAGTGTTTTTAACGTAATCTGACTATGCATAAATTTTAATTATTGAGACAATCATAAAAAAAAAAGTATGTTGTGAAATGAACCTATTTTTAAAATCCCCTTTTTACTTAATAAAATGGTAGGGACTAATGTATTCAATTTACATTAGGTCAATTTTTTAATAAAACCACTTTTATTATAAACATTAAAAACAAGAGAGAAAAAACATGCGTCAAGCATAGATTATAAAACATTTTCCGGTACATCCAGAATATCGTAACGTAACTTCATCATTTATATGGGTGAAAGAAGATATCTAAAAGTAAACAACTTTTGAGACACATTTGTAAACGTGAAAGGTACTCGAATTCTTTTGTACATCTCTGTACATGATCTATAGATCTGTATTTACTGTACATAGTTATCTAAAATTGGTACTTTTGTGCTATAGCGGCCTCCGAGGATGAATCACTAAGCGACCCAGATTTATCGCCAAATTATAAAGCATAGATGACATTATAATAATATGTAACGTATATAAAATTTAGTGTCACATATGGCCCGGTTATAGCCTATATGATATATATATGACATGTGTGTAAGATGTATATATGGCATATTAAGACGTAAATAATATGTATATAATGACGGATATCGCACATATACGAGCATTAAAGGTGTGTATATATATATATATATATATATATATATATATATATATATATATATATATATATATATATATACGTATATATGAAACATAAAGCTTTGCTACTGGTCTTGGCAAAATCGTAACTGCAATCATGGCATAATCGTAATTGTGGAGGCCGCTATAACACGAACGTACCCTGAAATTTAGATTAGTTACATAACGCCTAACATAGTCGAAAATTCACCTTCAATAATTTCCACCAATAGACGGAAATACACTTGAATAATTTTGTATACAGTCATGTATATTATCTACAGATTTTTATACACGCCCCATATTAAACTAAAATATAATTCAGGGGGGAAAAAAACATATAACAGAACTAAAAACGTACTTTCAGAAATTTTTATCCATATGTATCCAGTTCTTTGCGTAGCCCTGTATATGAATTTATTTATATTCTACAAATATCTCTTAGTAATATACAAAATATAGTTCAGCTGAAAAATGCATAACGCAATTAAAAAACACCCTTAAGCAAGTCACGCTCATACACAACTATGTACTTATTTTGTATAAGCTCTGTACAGGCATGGCTTCCTGCGATCTCTATAGAGATCGCAGGCAGCCATGGTACAGGGGTCGGAAAAACTACTTTTTATTGTAGCGAATTACAACTACAACTACTTTGTCGAAAATGTAACTAACTACAACTACAACTACTTGTTTTAAAAAGTAGCGACTACAAACTACTTTTCAAAAGTAGTCACTACTTCGCTACTTTCAAATTTTGTCGAAGTGTTCAATTTACACTAGAAATGGGAGACACGGATTAAATAATAAAGTGACCCTTCGTTATATCGTGTCTGCCGGGATATAATTAAATAAATGCGACATAACCGAGGGCATTAAAAAATTAAGAAAGATATCATACAAGGAAATGTTTTGTGTTCGTCTCGAAAACGTTAGTTTATACACACTTAACAAATTTCGTAGCAAAATTAAGAGAGATATTATAATCTAGAAAATTACAGAAAAACAACCCTAAATGCAAACAATAAATAAATCTATAAATGGAGCAATTCCGAATAACAAGAAATCTGGCGTTAAAACATAAAGACATCTTAACAAGTAAATAGACAAGTGTTGCCAACAAGAAAACTAATTCCTTTGGAGGGTTAGTACTTGATTTCAGCAGCAAGTGTCAATGGAAAAAAATGTATGACTTCATGCGATGCTTTGCTATACACTGCAGCTGAGATTTGTCACTGCAATTCGGAAATTTTTGAGCAGAACAAATTATGCACTAAACAAGCGAATTTCGATCACGTGATTTGAAGAATGGCACTTTTTTTCTCTCCTGAAGTAGCGTTAAAAGTAGCGTCGTTTCTCGCTAAAAAACTACTGGTATCGTGCTACTCGTTACACTACATTGTTCAAAATGTAGCGCGCTACACTACAAACTACTGTAAAAAGTAGTGACTACAGTAGTTTTGCTACTTATAGCGCACTACTTCCGACCCCTGACCCTGTATATGATCTATAGAATTTATACACAACTAACTACGTAGAATGCAAATATTTAGTTAAAATCAAAAATGCACATCACAACTGCAAACACACTTCCAGCAATTATCGCTCATAGACAGTACTGTAACCAAAATCTTTTTGTGTGTCCCTGTAAATGAACGATATGCATGTCATATTATATACAGTAAGAATGTTGTGGTGCATTTCAATAATGTATATAAATTTCATTATATTTGATATAGTGTAACATAATTAAATCTATTCTAGGTAAAAAATGGCACAGTCAAGGTTTATAATTACTGGAATCCTGATATCAATTCTTGCATCTAAAGGTAAATATGTTTCATTTAAAATATAACAATGAAATCAAAACCATCTATGACCTTTAGCAGATCTCAAAGGACATTCAATTTTGCGTTGAAATAAATAAAGGTACATTATCTAATCTAGCTCTATTGTTATATCATTTACATAACCTCAATATAAGGAGCACTATCACTAATATAATAAATGAGAGCGAAAGATTTTTAGATATCGATATCATTACACCGTTTTCCAATGTGTCATCCCTTTGGATGTAGTAAAATATCGATATCTTCCATATAACAGAAAATTTTTCTTGTGAATGAATGTGTTAAAAGATGTAAAAATTTTTGATTGAATTTATGTTAAGGCAATTTTTATTTTTAAACGTCTTCCGGAGTCTTTTGGTTACAGGGTATTCACTGATATAATAAATGAGAGCGAAGGATTTTCAGATATCGATATCATTACACCATTTTCCCTCTTTGGATGCAGTAAAATATCGATATCTTCCATATAACAGAAATTTTTTCTAGTGAATGAATGTGTTAAGATGTAAAAAGTTTTGATTGAATTTATGTTAAGACAATTTTTATTTTTAAACGTCTTCTGGAGTCTTTTGGTTACAAAGTATTCCAAAAAAAAGTATACACAGTTTGAATGATTATAACTCCAGTTTTTATTCACGTTTAATTACTATTTAAATTGCAAAAGAATCTACATAAAATGTATCACTTTTCCTACTACCGCAGACGTTCAAAATTATGACCATTCTGGTCAATACACTACTTATAACATTGATTCACAAACTTCAACAAACATTTCATTTTTTGTTGTGGCGTATTCTTGCGCAGTTGCGGTTTCGGAAAGTTGGGGGCTGTGCATATGTACGGTTATCACTTTAAGGGGGAGGCGGGTGCTAGGCACTTGATCTTGATATCATTAGATATCTCTAAGGGGAGAGGGGGGGGGTTGTCTTTTGATATCGTTAACATTTTTAATCCTTTTTTTTAGCATGTATTTTCATGAAAATGCAAAGTTATTATTAAAACCGTTAAATGATTATAAAATTATTTCATTCCAAAACATGGAATAGCCCTGCTGTTTGACATGCCTATTCATCTGCTGTTAAAGAAACCAGGTGCGAAGTATGTTTGAAATGATACTTGTCTTGTTTAGTATTAGAAAGAAAAAAAGAAAGAATGTTGTTCACCTGTTTTCTTTATTAGAAATTCTTTTAAGTATTCGATGGTATAAAGTTATCTATACTATTATATAAAGAGGAAACGGTGACTGACTGACTCATCAACGCTCAGCCGAAACTACTAAAGTCAGGTTCACGAAATTTGGACTGTAGATTGCTGTTATGGCCTAAGCAAGCAATAAGAAAGGATTTTTGAAAATTCCCCCCAGAAGGGGGTTAAAGGGGGTTCGAATGTCTTAGATCATTTTGCCATATCTCAAAAGCAATTTTAGGTAGGTGCGTGAAATTCCAGAAAATAAATTTACTAAAAAAATAATTGAACATGTGTTTCAGCGATTTTAGAAATCCCCCCCCCCCCCGAAGGGCGTTAAAAGGGGGTTTGAAACTTTTCGAAAATTTTAAGGCATGTGGCCATATTTCAGTAGCCGTTTTAGGTAGGAGCGTGAAATTCCAAAAAATAAATTTACTAAAAAAATAATTGAACACTTGTTTCAGCAATTTAAAAGGGGGTCGAATGTTTTAGATCATTTCGTCATATCTCAGTAGCAGGTTTAGTTAGGAGCGCGAAAATCAGGAAAACAAATCTATTAAAAAATGAGTAAAACACGTATTTCAGCAATTTTGGAAATTCCCCCCTCAGAAGGTGGTTAAAGGGGAGGGGAGAATCGAAGTTTTCAGGCCATTTCGTCATATCTTAGCTTTTATGTAGGAGGGCGAAATTAATTAAAACAAATCTACTAAAAAATGGTTAAACACGTATTTCGGCGATTTTGGAAATTCCTCCCAAAAGTTGTTTAACGGGGTATTCAAAAGTTTTGCGTCATTTCGCCATATCTCAGAAGCAGATTTAGGTAGGAGCGTGAAATTCAGGAAAACACATCTACTAAAAAATGGATAAACACGCATTTCAGTGATTTTAGAAATCCCCCCCCAAGGGTTTTAAAGGGGGTGGTTTCGAAAATTTTAAGACATTTCGCCATATCTCAGCAGCTGTTTTATGTAGGTGCGCGAAATTCAGGAAAAAAAATCTACTAAACAAATGATTAGACATGTATTTCAGTGAAATTAGAAATTCCTCCGCTGAAGGTGGTTAAAGGAGAATTCGAAAGTTTTAGGTCATTTCGCCCTATCTCAGCAACAGTTTTTGGTAGGAGCGCGAAATTCAGGAAAACAAACCTACTAAAAAAATGGTTAAACATGTATTTCAGCGATTTTAGAAATTCCCCCAGAAGGGATAAAAAGGGGTGGGGATTCGAAAGTTTTAGGTCATTTCACCATATGTCAGCAGCATATTTAGGTAGAAGCGTGAAATTCAGGAAAACAATGTACATAAACAGAAAAATTTATTTATCACATTTTTACAAGCTTTTAATTAAAGTTCAAAATTTCTAAGTACTGCAATTTTGTCTCACTCCCACTTTTATCCAATTTAGAACAACTTTTTTAAAGTACCTACACTTCTCTACCCTACATTGTAGTCAACACATTGTCTACCCGTGCAAAGCCGGGACGGGCCGCTAATTTCTTGTATAGTAGAAATATTTTATTGATTTCTTCTCTTCATTTGAATCGGCAAAGTAAACAACATATGTAAAACCACATACCTGTACTGTATATCACTGCAAATATATAAAAAGAAAAACAAAATAAAAATTGTAAGATAAAAAGGGTTTTTGGACATTGATAACGATATCATTGGTGGGGAGGAGGTGTTGAGGAATGATAACGTATGATATCGTAAGGGAAGGAGGGGGGTTCAAAATTATCAAAAAGTTGCTATCGTTTTTATATGTACAGCCCATTGTCTATGAACATTCATTCGTTTCAAACTTATATTTTTATCCGATGAATTGTCAGTCACGTAGGTGGATCTTTTTGAAACTCCCTCCGATATTGTCTTTGTATACTTCTGCTACATTTTCATATACTTATCATTTTGAAATAAATCTTCTTTTTTTCAAAAGTTAATCTTGGTCCACTCATCATTTCCAATTAATTATACACTGAAAAGAAAGAAAAATCAGAAAGTTATGACCTAATAAACAGTTTATGTAAACTTTTTTTTTTTTTTTTTTTTTTTTTTTTGGGGGGGGGGGGGGGCACCCTCTATTTATAAATATATTTATTTTTGAATATGTGTTTGTTTTTGACAATCTGTAAAGTAAAAATTTTTATTATTGTTTGATTAAATATTTTTGTCATTAAAATCCAGCTTGGGCATGCATTTACACACTTTTAGGTAGCTTTCATTACAAAAAGTAAAGCTACCTATTGCAGTCGTTCGGAGGAAAGAAATTCCAGAAAATTATTGGTATATTTTCACCGATAATGACCCCCAGACCCCCAAACCACCCTCCGTTCAAATGTTGATTTATATACATCTATGTCTGACATTTTTCATGCTTTAACTCTCTTATTTATGAACCGATTTGGATGTGACTGAGTATGCGTATAGGACTAGGACATACCAAGGTTTCGACCGAGTTCGTTGGGCAGCTTCATCCGCCGTCTTGTTTCAAAATGGCGGACAGTTTAAAAAATTTAAAAATTTAAAAAAGATGCACAAAAAATTATAAATTGAAAAAAAAAATGTTAAGAGTTAGATCGTGATACAAGGATTGCGGAGCATTTTTTGTTTTGACTTTATCTTAAAAAATGGCTCAGATATGTCAGCTTGAAATTCTAGGTTGGCTGATATTTTGAAACAATCTGATTTTTGTTCTGCAATTCTCATGCTGAAATTCGCATTCAAATTCAGTAATAATGAAAACCGGTATTGAATCTTCTATAGTCGGTTTCCAGGCAATTTAGCTTCGGGTGTTTGAGAAAAATGAGTTGGAAAAACGTGGAATATGGAAGCTACCTTGTCTTCCCGGTACAGGCCGGAAGGACTTTTTTTAAGCTCAACTTGATTTTTGTCTGTAAAGATGGAATTTTGTAATCGAATATTGACCCACTTCCTGATCAGCTAGAATTATAAAAATTACTTTCACATGCGTGTTTCTGATGACAATACAACATTTTAACGTTTTTAGAACTTATTATAAATTAATTTTAAGGCATTTTTCTGTTAGCTCGCCACGGGTGATCAATCGCCAAATATACTTTATGGTTATACAATTGTATACGAGTTACAACAGCGATGGATTTAATGATGCGCCAAAAAAGGACAACTGGCTGTGAAGCTGCAACAACGAAATAGTTTTAAAACTAAAAGTAGAAAATATAAATAAAAAATAAAGAGCGTAATATATTAAAAAATATATGCTTTAATCAATTAATAGTTTCATACTAATTAGATTATCACTATAGTTGAGAAATACATTTAGAAATCCTAAAAAAAAAAGATAGTTTAAGATGGTTCTCAAATGACCTGTTCAACAACGCGAAAATTTCTGACACATTTTTTATCGAAAAGGCATAAAATTGGCAGGTTTGACTATTGAAGTGATTTGGAATCGAAATGAGTTTTCTATCGGATATTTTAAATCATTTAATATTTGACTTTCATTGCAATCTTCAAGAATTTTGGCTAAACTAGTCTGACGATCTTTATCAAGCTATTGTAGATATTTTATTTTTGGCATTCTGCTTTTACAGTCCAATTCTAAAAAAATCGAATGAATTATAAAGATTTCTTAGAAAATGCATTTATTTTTTTAACATACTAAGGGAATCAAACACTAAAGATATATGCTAGCGTAGAATTTGTTTTTAAGTTTTAACAGCAGTAGTGTAGTTGATTTTGGACTTGACCATCTTGACTGTCAGTTAATGGCATGTTTATAGTCATCCTGACGCAATGAACTAACCACTGCTGATCGCTCCTCATCATCATGATATTGTTATTGTTAATAAAGTTGTCAGTTGTTAATACCTCATGGAATATCAAGCTACGAGCAACTACTAAATGTTGAAACATACATGAAGTCATAATAATAAATGTATAGACATAAACCATCATTACTATATGCAGATAATAAGAAAAATAATTTTTAAGACTAAATAATACTAAATTTAAAGACATATTCTATTAACATGACGCCATACCTGAACGAATTAAGGACCAATTTATTTAAATTCCGTCTGTCGTATTTATAAAATAAAAATATAAATCTGATTTAAAATACCGTGATAATTCTTTATTTGGTCTTAAATAATAAATTCAAAACACTTAAATTTGTTATTTAAGACCACTACTTATTATTTTAAAAAATCATAAAAATAAATAATTTCTTTTTAAATAATGATAACAGATGGCAGCATTAAACAATTTTAGTGTATATAGGACCGATTTCATTCACCTATTTAATGCATTAAGAGCCTACACTAGTCACGCGAAAAAACGCTCACGCTAATGTTAAGTCTATGGGAAGGTTATCCCGCGATTTCTCGCTCGCATTTTAATATTTTTAAAGGATTTTTTTGCGTAGGATAGCTGAGGTCGATCTGCAACGTTGTTAGTTTTTATTTTTTTGATTTTGGTTAAAGTTTTTTTATAAGCGGACATTTTAAATTTTGGAACCGGTTGGAACCGGTTCTGAAAATGAAAGTATCCTTATATAAAAAAACTGGAGTCAAAATCAAAAAAGTAAAAACTAACAACGATAGAGATCGACGTCAGCTATCCTACGCAAAAAAAATCCTTTAAAAATATTAAAATGCGAGCGAGAAATCGCGCGATAACTTTCCCATAGACTTAACATTAGCGTGAGCGTTTCTTCCCGTGACTAGTGTAGGCTCTTAAAAAATATATTAATAGACAGTGACCACAGACAGTACAAGCAGGGCACTTTCCCAAGAATTTTCTGGTATTCAGTAGCAATTATATTATAAAACATCTTACTGTTTGAAATTAAAAAAAATCATTACACGACTTGTGTAAAATGAAAATAGTGAGTGACATCATAAGTGTATTTGTAGTTTTTATACATTTTGAAGTTTCAAGTTTTTCAGACTGCGCGCAAAATCTGTCGAACTTCGAACACTTTGTATGCATATATGTTTTAAAATTTCAGTTGAGTATTTTAATTTGATGACTATCTTATCTTAAAATCGCTTTTTCTTTGACATACTTTTTTCCCCCAAGTTTGTAATGTTAATTCATATTTATTTAACATTATAGTTGACTCTGCCATATTATTATTATTATTATTATTATTATTTTGAAGAGGAAATATTATAATTTGTGTTTACAACGATTCTTAGTGTTTCATTTACATTTGTGCATTCGGAAATATGTAGTAATTGTCATACACTTTTCATGTACGTTTTTTGTAAAAACGTGATTATCTGCCATTAGGGTCCAAAACTTTTTTGTACCCAGGGCACAAAATTTTGAAAAATTCACTTTATTTTTAGTCTACAATACAACTGAAATTATACAAATGTATCCAATGGATCTGAATAACATAAGGAATCTCTACGATTTAATTTAAGAATAATTATGTGTTACTTTTTGAATTTATTAAAAATATTACGTTAAAAATTTTTAGGTTGTAGCGGATGTCTATATGTAGAAGGAAATTCCAAGTGTATAAATTGAGATTTGTTTATAAATTATGAAATTTAAACTTATTTTACTTAAATATGTTTTTCATTCATTATTTTAATATTAATTTTTAACATTTAGGAAAATTTTCTTCAGTTTTTCAAATCATGTTTTTATAAAAATTTTCAATGTTTAATAATTAATATACTTTAGTTTCCATTAATGTGATTTCTGATCTCGTAGGTGTAATAATAAAAAAACGTGACAAAGAGAAAAAACGAAAAAAAAAAAAAAAAAAAAAAACCTTTGCGAATGCAAAGCAGGTTCACTCCACCAATTTACCCAAGGTTCCTATAATAGGCTCCTATAATATTATAGGAGCTCTAAATTTTACCTACTATGACGTCGCGAGGATTCTGGCTATTGATCAATCTAGCTAGTTTATTATCAAAATTAGCCATACGATGGGTGAATTGTAACTTTTGAAAAATGAATTAAGTTCCGTTACACTGTTAAATTTTTGCAATGTGCATTGTGCCGATGCATAAAAGTTCGATCCACGGCAAGGAGAGTGAGTCGAGTTAGAGCAGTAGAATAACCCTAGAAATCTAAGCAACTCCGCATCTACATGTTATTTCAATGATAAATTTATGTCATAATGACGTAGATTAATTTTTTGCCATAGTTTGGATAAAATCTGAGCATGCCCCACGTACGAATATCACCACTCTGAACGCTAACTCCACCCATAACTGAGACATTACAAAATTCGTATTATTGACAGTTATTTTTGTTATTCTTGTGAGTTCTGCTAAGAAGATCTTGATTGTTATAATTCAAGAAGTCCACAACACAATTTATATCTTCTTAAAGAAGGTGGAAGGATTTATTATTATTATTATTATTATTATCTTGGAACGTTTGTTGGTAACGCTAACTTCTGAATATATCACTTATCATATCACGTGGCACTGTCACTAACGGTATTTAAAGATTTATTTGCCGAAATCTGTATCAGCAAAATTTTAAAACTTCATCTATGTACGCTGTCAAACGAAGATTGTTTGAATGGGACGAAATTTCAGTCAAATGTAAATACAGCGGAAGCTTAAAATATTTAAACGCAAATAGGATATGAAATTTCTGAAGAAAATGAATTTGATTGATGGAAAATAATTCTAAAAATACAAAACTTTCTTGGATCGTAATAAACAATGCTCTGCAATCTAATCAAAATAAAATAAATTGTGTAAATCTGTTATCATTTAACATCAACATAAGTAAATGGTGTCATAGTTACCTCCAATAACCATGTGCAGAGCCATTGCCATGCAGAGCTAGCTTTAAAGGGAAAGTGTGTGTGTGCCAGGGGGGGGGGGGAGGTCAAGCGACCGTCGGTGGCGATGAGAACTAACGAGAGCAAAGTAAGCAAAATGCTTAATAGTTGTTTTAATACTTAACATTTTTTTAGAAGCTACCATTCATAGGGGTGCTAAGGAGAAAAATATCTCCATGGCCCACCGGATACTAAAGACATTCCTAATCACGTGATTGAATCATTTGGACTGTGATTTGCATAAAACAAATGGGTAAGTGTGATTGAAAATCGCACAAAGGGTTTCGTTTAATATTGTTGCTAGCAAACGCCCATGTTTGGAGCTAACTTTGTCTACATATTTCGGAAGATTAGTTATTTTATATTTTGCTAGCTGTTACCCGTGACGTCGTTCATGTAACATTAAAAGAAAAATAAATGCGTTAATTAAGGAAAACGTTTCACCCCCGATAATTAAAAACATATGTAACTCTCTTTATAACAAACTCCGATTTTTCGAATATCTGAATAGGCCCGATAGCGGGCGAAGCCCTCTATTATACTCTGACATAATAACATCTGTCATGTGGACTAAATGCGATATTCAAAAATAAAATCAATTTCAAAATTAAACATGTTGTATAGAGACCTTCAAAATGTTAAAATATACCAATATGTCCATAATAGGGTTTTTATCATGATACAATACCAGACTTGCCAAGTCTCCGGCTTTTTGCACACCAGCATTATTTTAGAAAAAATGTTGTTCTTTTAAATCGCAGAATGTTCCGATTACATTAAACAACATTTTCTGTACTAAAATACTGGTGTCCAAAAAGCCGGAGACTTGGCAACTCTGCAATACGTTCCTCAAACTCATATGACGTTACAATCACTTGCTGACGTCCTATCTACTTGCTTTCTCTATTACACATTTTTGTGCTTACACATACTCATACTCCTTGTATTATTGAGAAATGTTTGAAAATTACCGTTTTATTACCAATATGACGTTATATTAATCTTTTTTTCAGTTGATGAAACTTTTTATTTCATTTTCATTTTTCACGTGGAAATCTTTCAATAGTAAATTAATTATTGTAGATCGAATTTTGTTGTGGATTTTTAATTGTTGGCAATTGCTATAACGAAAAATGTTTAAATTTAATAGGAAAAGGCTGTTAGATTTTTGGTTTTTTATCTCGCTGTATTAAAATAATACAATTTTTTTTAATTGTATGATTTTATAGCTTCATAGTAGTATTCAGCTATAAGTACACAAAATTTCAAGTCTGTAAGTTAAAAAGTGACCGGTTCAATGACGGACAGGCAACGTACCGGGAAGAATAGAGTTTCGTGAGATGAACGAAGCCCTAAAAATGGCGAAGTAGGAAAGAAAATAGCTTATTAAAAAAAAAAAATTAATAAATGTCATTGTACTTTTGCAACTTTTCCTAAAAGTCTCTCATGTATTTTAATCCGTGAATTTTCAGTTCTATTGCATATATCTGTATTAGTTCACGCAGTAATTTAATTAACAACAATTGTTTTAAAAAATAAGTAATTTAACATTTTTAAGAGGCAGAACACCATTAGCACGTCAAAAAATCAAAATCTAAAATTTTATATCAAATGAAAGTTTTTAGTTCTGATCATTTTGATATCAAATTTGTTTGAGCGATTTTTGATATAAAGAATATCACACAAAGAATTGTTATACAAATAACACTTCCAAGTTCAGAAATAATTATAAAATTAAAATTTTTAATAATTTATTTTTTATTTTTTAGTCATTAAAATTGTCATAAAATGCGACTGTTAAATGGTTAAAGGTATACTGTCCCCTTAAGTAATTTAAAAGAAAATACTTCGAAATATATCTTTTTCAAAGAATACTAAAACTGTTTAATAATAATAATAATTTTAAATATGGCATATGTTTCTAAGAATAGGGAAAAGCTAGCTTTATTTTTTTCCCTTTGCATCTTATTTGTTTTTCCTGTGCTATTATTCTTCGTGTCTCTTTAATTATTCGCCTCTCTTTTCTGTAGCTTTGGCAATGCAGTGTCCGGTTATATACGGTGTTTCAATCTCGTGCCCCATCACGTCTGATAGTTCCGCATCTTTTTGTTGTAAATCATCCCAGGACATCCCATATTGCTGTGAAGCTAATGAATATAAAAATCAAAATCGTAATTAATATTATTATTGTCATTTTTAAAACTTAATTCTAACAGTATTTGGCGAAATAACGTATTTTTACTATGAATTATTCTTATGAAGCTCCTCTGACGAATCCATAAGATATTCATAGTTTTTCATATTTGGATTTGCATTTTATTGTGTTTAATTTTCACAATATATTTTCCTTTGATTTTCCCAAATGTGATTTCATTTTAAATATATATACTACAGTAAAACCCGTTTAAGAAGTTCCCGCTTAAGAAGTTTTCCCGTTTAAGAAGTTTATATTTTCGATTCCCATTTTTTTCCTATTCTTACAATGTTAAAATAACCCGTTTAAAAAGTTTAGTTCCAAACTTTTTTCCGCTTAAGAACTTTTTTCTCCCCTTAATTTTACTTTCAAAACACGTTTACTTCAGTCTTTTGAGGGATTTTTCCCCCCCATTCTGTACTGGAAAAGCATTTCTCTATATTCTTCGCTATTCAAAAGGGCACATTTAAGATTGAAAAGGATTGTCGTCACCTTTATTTCACCTTCATATCAGTTTGTCTGATGAAATGTAGAGAGAGGGTAAGTCCGAGTCCCTTATGGCTGCAACAATAGTGGCTGATAAGGGATTAAAGAGAAATGGTTTGCTCCTACTCAGGGGTAGTTCTTTAAGTTGACCAGTTGCTTTCTCTTAGAATAGAGTCTCTTTCACCCCTTTCCAGGAATGGAATGAACCAAAGCTATGTTTGGTTCATTTCATTCCAAACCAAAGCTGTGTTCAGTTTGGCTCATTCAATCTGCTTTTGAGTGAGTGTAAGCGTCAAATCTCTCTTGGAAAATTCACGAAAAAAATTCTTATTTATTTTTTCCTTTTCAAAATGTCGGACAAGGGAATTAAAAGAAAGGCCTTGTCAATTGAAGACAAAATCAAAATTTTGAAAGAAGTTGATAGCAACCCAAACGTAACAAGAGTTGAAATTGCTAAGAGATTGAATATGCCGGTGACTACTCTGAATGGAATTGTAGCAAAACGCAATCTTATATTAAACGACTCCTCTAATAAATCTCGAAAAATTAAAAAAGTGAAAAAAGGAAAATATGAAGCTATGGAAGAAAAATTATTACTTTGGTTCAAGCAAGCTAGATCCGCCAATATTCCTATAAGTGGACCTATTCTTAGAGAAAAGGCTGAGGAAATTGCCAAAAAAAAAAAAAAATGTAGATTGAATTTGCACCTTCAAATGGATGGATTGATAGAATGAAAAAAAGATCTGGTTTAAGTTACAATTCTATAAAAGGTAGGAGTAAAAGCGTCGATCCACAAGAAATCGAAGAATGGAAACAAATCTTACCAGATTTGATAACCGGCTATCATCCTAAAGATGTCTTTAACATGGATGAGTGTGGGCTTTTCTATAATCTTTCACCGGATAAAACGTATGCATATAAAGGTGAAAATTGTCACGGAGGTAAAAAAAATAAGGAACGACTTACAGTTTTATTGGGTGCAAACATGGACGGTTCCGAGATATTGCCAATTTTGGTTGTTGGGAAATCCAAGAAACCCAGATGTTTTCAAACTGTGAAATCACTGCCTTGTGATTATGAAAATAACAAAACTGCGTGGATGATGATTACAATTTATGAAGCCTATTTGAAAAGATTAAATGTTAAAATGAGGAGAGCTAAACGGAACATCATCATCTTTGTAGACAATTGCGCCGCCCATTCCAAAAACACGAGTAACTTTACTAACATAAAAGTGCATTTCCTACCACCGAACTCGACTTCGGTTTTGCAACCGATGGATCAGGCAGTTATTAAAGTGTTTAAGCAGCACTATAGAAAACGGCTTGTGAATTGGATGATTGAAAAACTGGACAATACTGGAGAGAAAAGAAAAGTGAACGTTTTGCAATCCATTCATTTTATTTTATCTGCATGGGAGTTAATAACGCCATCTGTAATTGCCAATTGTTTCCAGAAAGCATAATTTTTGGAAGGAGAATCAACAGAAGAATATGAATTGGACATTGAAGATGATTGGAAGACGTTACAAAGAAGGATGGATTTCACAGCATCGTTTGAAGAGTATGTGTCAGTAGATGACGAGATATTGCCATGTGAAATGCTTACAGTAGATGATATTTGTGAGGTTACAGAAGACGAAGAAATGAGTGACGCTGAGGAAGAGCACGTGGAAATTCCTAGTTTTTCGGATGCTGTGAAAGGACTAGAAACATTTCGCCGTTTTATCGAAAGTGTTGAAAATGTGCCTGAGGAAATTTTTAAAAACTTAAGACAACTGGACTGTTATCAACTAAAAATTGCCGAGAAAAAACATAAACAAAAATCTATATCCGATTTTTTCTGTAAAAGCATATCAAATGATGCTTAAAGAGAAATGTCCCCTCCCTATCTTCAAACATTGGATTAAATAAAGAGTTTCTAAGGTAATTATGCATTTTTACTTGATTGACAGATTTTTTAAAATGTGCAAATCAGTTTATACTTCTTAAGTAAAACTCAACTTTATATAAATTTATGTATTATTTTAACAATGTAAAAGACCTCTCCTGACCAGGAAAACTTAAACTAATGATTGTTTCAAACATTCTTAATTTCCCGTTTAAGAAGTTTTCCCGTTTAAGACGTTTTTGACTTCCATTCCCTTGGAAAACTTCTTAAGCGGGTTTTACTGTATATATATAATAAAACTTTTGTTAATGATAACCATTAAATCACATAAATTATATAACGCAACATTTTACGCCATATATCACTGTTTTCTTGTATAGAGGATAAATGTTGTGGTTTCGAATGTGACGGTCTCACTTCTCAAAATTAATTTGGTAAGAAATCATAAAAAATAAAATAATCTTGTAAAAAAATAACCATAAGGATATATGCGCAATTTTATGTAGAGCATTTTTTACTGATTTTAATAGTTTAGGAGTTATAGCTTTAAAGTCGCAGCAGGATTTGTTTGATACAAGGTGGTATAAACTTGAGTGAAGTTACGATGCGAGAAACATGTGCTGCATTTTGAGATTATAACAACTTTCATTAAAAAACTGACTTAATTTATTATAACTATATTTTGACAGTATTAATAATGTTTAACTTACTTTACTATACATATACTTATTGGCGGAAAAATACATAGGTACCGACATATATCCTCACCAATGTCTTTTTCTAGACACTACACCAGGGATGTCAAACTGTGGCCCGCCTAATACCACTAAAATTGAAAGGAAATTGTCGATTTCTTGAATCGCAGAAATTCGATGATTACATAAGCAAAAGATTACTATAAAATTTTAGTGGTACCCTGCGGACCACAGTTTGACACCCCTGCACTAGACCATTTCCCAGTGATAAATTCAAAGTTTGTTCCAGATAGGGGGGTGTCGGAGATTTCGATTCTCCGTCTGGCTCTTACATATAAAATTAATAAACAATAAACCATTTTTAATTTAAATAGAACAAACTAAAGGTTAAATTGATGTCCTGCTACCTCTAAATGCAACAGACTCTCCTCAAAGAATCAGTATTATAGATACTGGGGGATCTAAAAGTCACAAAAAATAACATTTCAATAATTCGAAAAGTATTGACATTTGGTTTTTACATAAATGCACAGGAAGACGTGGATAGTAAAAAAGCTAGTGCCCAAATAACTCTATTTGTCACCCACAGCAGTATAGGTCCACTGTAATGGATCCAAATCTTTTTCCTGCCACTTTTTAATAGTGGGTGTGAAGTCCCCCAAGTTCCCTGTGCCTAGTCAGGTGAAGGTCACGTCACCAGATTAAGGTTCTAAATTACGAGACCAACTCGAGTAGCGATGGCATGACGTATGAGTGAGCGATGCAGCGAGAAATTAGTAAATATCCCGGCATCTCACATCCGTCCGGCATGACTTCGCTACATTGCGCAGTGCTAAACCGTCTCATCCAAAATCAATTAGCAACCGGCCAACTAAGAAAAAACAATTAAAGCAACAAGATGCACTGAAGCCACGTCGGCTTATAGATTTATCAAACAAATCTTCGCCAAGCTGAGAGCAGGCGAATCCTCGCTCCGTTACCAGGTATCAACCCGTAAAGCTGCGCAAAAGCCTGGCAGGTAAGAGCTTGATCAGTGGTCCAAAAAAAAAAAAGCCATCATGGGACAGAAATTACGGCAGAAATCCTTTTTGGTGCTCTGCAGAGTACCTTGCCATGTCTGACAGTTATTATAATGCCACCCGTCAAATTGAAGATTTATAATTTCAGATGCATTGTGGTATGAACTACGCTGTTCCGTTGTACAAACTGACACAAACGCCATTTGTTGATTTAATTAAAAATGTAATTATTCTGGCAACAATTATTATTATTATTATTATTATTATTTAAATCCCATGCATTTCTGTAGATTTCAGTGAAAACTGCGTGTCTACAGAGAGTGTTTACACATATTGGGAACAATTTTGACAACAAAAATAAAATACATAAATTAAAACAATTATTTTTTAATATGTTCTATCTGGTAGCCCTTGTTGTGGACTATCAAATTGCAGCGGGATTTTCAAGATAGTAGGACTTTTTGTAAAACTAGCAGTGGAATTTTGTTCCATTCCTCCACCACACATTTCCAGAGTCCACTCAACGTAGTTGATCGGCGTTTCGCAAAAGCTTGTTTTTATAGTCTAGAGGCGTAGTAATCCATTGGTGAAACATCTGGGGACTTGGTTGGTATATGATTAAACGGTATAAACTTGATTCCAGTTTCTCTTGTCAATTTTTCCAGAAATGCGACTGTACTTTTGGATGTATGGTTGCTCGCTTTATCCTGGTGAAGCACAACACTTTTAACGTCGTTAAAATAAAGTTTGCATTTTCTTCTTTAAGAATAGGAATTAGAACATTGTTTTGATAATCAGTAGAGTTAATTTTGACATTTTTCTCAATTTTTCTTATCTTTAATTTTTCGTTCTAAGAGATTCTAGCAATCACCATAAACTCTTTGGAGAAACTTATTTTGGAGTGTTTGAACAAAAGTTTTTTAAGCCTTTTTGGCCTTTTTTCTGGTACTAAATCGATCTTTTTTTATTACAGTCATTTAGATAAATCCACGTTTCATCAATTGTGACAATTTTTTTTTCACTTATCACCTGCTAAATTATTTTCATATAACGGAATATGAATAATTCTCTTCGGAAAGAGCAAATATATAACCTTCAAGCCACTCGCTTCTGTCGCATACCATTTCAGTAGCAGACGATTTTTTTTATAGCTGCCAATATTTCAATTATCACGTTATTACATGTTGCCAGATTTTTTTCCTTCCTTGTTTCTCGTTGTTTTTTAATTTAAGGGGCCGTCCATAAATGATGTCACGCTTGGAGGGGGGGGGGGGAGGGGTTCATGAAATTGTGACAGTTTGTGACAAGGGGGTGGGAGGGGGTAAGAAGAAGTGTGACATCACACATTTTGATTTAAATAAAATCATTTAAAATCAGCAGACTAAATTTTGTAGTTATTTTAAAATTACCAGAATTTGAGGGTATTTTTTAATCGAGGCTAAAACAACTTTCATGTGATTTGATTTTACTTGTATCCCTTTCTTAAAAAAAAAATCAATTGCTCCTTCATATTAATATTTTATTACTATTGTATATTAATTATATTTTTTGTTGTAAACCTCAATCTTATTTCATACAAAATAAGTGCACGAATAATTTTTATTGTTATGCTCACAAATGTCATTAAAACACTTAGTTAAAGTTTAAAAATAAAATTTGAAATATGATCTATAACGTAGTGCTTTTTTTCTGAACTGCAAGTATATGTTTATGTAATATAGTGTGACATGTGACAAGAGGGGGGGAGGGGGTATGGTGAAGTGTGACACTTTGTGACAAAGGGGGGGAGGGGGGTCAAAAATATTGAAAAAAAGTGTGACATCATTTATGGACAGCCCCTAACATCAAAATCGTTCCCAATATGTGTAAACACCCTCTGTATAATTTCCGAATGATTGGATTTTTATATCTTTTCTGACTTTTGAATCACCCGGTTTACATTTTGTTTTGCATTTCTAACTTTGTTCACCAGATTAAAACTAAAATCAATTTACCCTTAACTGCTGTGCCAAAAAATTGTCGCATCGATACTATGAGCGCTCTCTGAGACCGCTTGGTCGAAAGATGAATAAAAATCTCAATTGATTCATTCATAGGATACTGTTTCCGTACTAAACTTTATGTACGAGAATATTATACTTAAAATTCACCTATTCAGAAATCTCTAGCGATACTACTAGTGCCCCAAACGAAACAAAATACCACTAGTATCTCTGAAAATTACAAGTTAAACTGTGGAAATTGAAAAAAGCAACGGTCTGTGAGACCAGTTTTGCCAGATAGTCAAAAGTCAATTTCCCCCAAATTTCTGTAATTTTCCCCCAAATCAGTGATTTTTTCCGAAAAAGTCCCCAACTCAGTTTCTACTTAAAAAATTCAATTTTCAATTTACCACTATAAAAAATATTTAACTAATTTAAGCTCAATTCCCCCCCCCCCAAATCAAGCCCTTTTTTAAAAGAATTCCCCATTTACTAAAAATAAACATTCAAATTCTCATATTTGATTGATTATCGTAAAGTCTTCCAACTGCGCAATCTACTGAGCTTAGTTTCTGAATCTCTAGCAATTCAGGATTGAAAACAGAAAGCGGAAAGTTGTCCAGTCGTATCATGTTTATTTATGTTTACCAGATATCTAAGTCTAAAATCTTATGTACTTCGTTACAGTTTGTTTTGATGAAAATATAAAAAAACATATTGTATTCAAAATGAAATTTAGTTTAGGAAAAAAGATAACAATGTTTTATGACAATTGTTATAACAATGTTTTATGACAATTATGTAGAATTTCGCTTGCTATATTTGTTTCTTGGTACATTGAAAAGTTAACAAGAATTAAAGCCTCAAAACGGAAAAAGAAAATTTGAGATAAAAAATAGTAATAGAGCTTCCGTTGTCAGAATGTTAAAAATGTACACAAATGGTTGAAAATTATGCAAAGAAACGTGTAAACTGTAATGTTATAAACGACGAGCACGACCACGAGAATGATGATTGATATTTACGATTTCCATATTTTATTGACAGTTTCCGAATCAAAATCGAGGACAGATCCAGTGTTGTCAAATAACTAAAAGTAAGCTTTACGTGAAATAATGAAAATTCCCCAAGCTTTTCTCCCAAAATATTGATAGTCCCCAAAAATTTCCCCGCGAATTTCTTGTCCCCCAAAAATTCTCCTGAAGGTTCGAAATCCCCCAAAATGGGGACAAAATCCCCAATCTGGCAACACTGTGTAAGACCACGAACAGCAGTTGAGGGTTAAACAGCTATAGTAGATGGCAGCACCAAACAGTTTTGTCAAAAAACCAAAAAATGTAAATTTTATTAGCCTTTCGTGTGTGATTTTCTTTCCTGAGAAAAAATAGCTTTCACATTAATAAAATTAAAAGTAGTTATTCCCTAAATCACAAAAGTTAAGGATTATTGAAATTCAATGCATACTTCATTTACTGAAATCTAACGAATTCACACACGAAAGGCTAATAAAATTTACATTTTTTGGTTTTTTGACAAAATTGTTTTGTGTACTATCCGTATGACAATAGGCTAACGGTGATTTTTTGAAAATGTCGTATTACAACAATAGGATTAAACATACAAAACAACTTCCTAGTACATTTTATGTTTTATCATATTCTTTCGTAAAAATAGCCCTATTTTAAATTTAAAGAGTAGTAAAAAAATCGCCAACGATGTAAAAAATGTAAGCAAACTTTTATTATTATTACTGTTTCCTCCTTACTTTAAAACTGTCTCGTAGACGTCACATCAGACAGTAACGACATTCGCAATGAACTAACCACTGCCGATCCCTCCTCATCCTCATTATATATTGTTATTGTTAATAAAGTTGTCAGTTATTAATACCTCATGGAATATCAAGGCAAGTAAAATACACAGCTACGAGCAACTACTAAATGTTGAAACATAGATGAAGTCATAATAATAAATGTATAGACATAAACCATCATTACTACGTGCAGATAATAACAAAAATAATTTTTAAGACAAAATAATAATAAATGAAAAGACATGTCCTATTAATAGGACGCCAGATCTAAATGGATTAAGGACCCATTTCTTTGAAATCCGTTTGTCTTATTTATAAAATAAAAATATAAAACTGATTTGAAATCCTGTGATAATTCTTTATTTGGGTCTTAAATAATAAATTCAAAACACTTAAATTTATTATTTAAGACCATTATTTATTATTTTAAAAAATTATAAAAGTAAACAATTTCTTTTTGAATAATGATAATAGATGGCAGCATTAAACAATTTTAGTCTATACAGGAGAGATTTCATTTACCTATTTAATGCATTAAAAAAAATATTAATAGACAGTGACCTATTTATTACAAGGAGGGCACTTTCCCAAGAATTTCCTGATATTCAGTAGCAATTACATTATAAAACATCTTACTGTTTGAAATAAAAAAAAGTCTTTCCGGCCTGTACAGGGAGGAAAAGGTAGCTTCCATATTCCGTGTTTTTAAAAATTTAAGTCATTTTACTCAAACACCCGAAGCTAAAATGTTTAGAACCCAATTTGATTATAGAATATTCAATCCTAGTTTTCGTTAATACTGAATTTGAATGCGAATTTCATCATGAGAGTTACAGAACAACAAAAATCAGATTGTTTCAAAATATCAACCAACCTACAATTTCAAACAGCTATATCTCAGCCATTTTGTAAGATAAAGCCAAAACAAAAAATGCTCCGGAATCCTTGTATCACGATCTAACACTTAACAGAAACAACTTTTACAATTTCTAAAATTTTATACATATTTTTGAATTTTAAGAAAAATTTAACTGACCGCCATTTTGAAACAAGATGGCGCATGAAGTGGACCAACGAACCCGGTTGAGACCTTGGTATGTCCTGCATGTATGATCAGTCACATTCATATCGGTTTATAAATACGAGAGTTACAGCACAACAAAAAATAGATTGTTTCAAAATGTCAGCCACCCTAGAATTTCAAACTGCCATATCTCAGACATTTTTTAAGATAAAGCCAAAACAAAATATGTTCCGCAATCCTTGTTTCACGATCTAACACTTAACGGAAAAAAACTTTTTCAATTTCTAACTTGTTTGTACATCTTTTTGAATTTTAAAAAATTTTAAATTTTTTAACTGGTCGCCATTTTGAAACAAGATGGCGGATGAAGCTGGCCAACGAACTCGGTCGAGACCTTAGTATGTCTTACACAAATACTGAATCACATCCAAATCGGTTCATAAATAAGAGAGTTACAGCATGACAAATGCCAGATATATATATATATTCAATGAAAAAAATTGCACATCACCACTCAATTTTTATCCTACTCAGCTTAAATTAAGCGAAAATGATTTAATTAATAATAATATAAACTTTCTTGACTTAAAAATTAATATTACTAATAATTATAAATTAATTTTTGATATTTATGATAAGAGATTTGATTTCCCATTTAAAGTAAATATTTTTACCAATTTTGCTTCATGTTTACATAAATCTGTTTATAAAAATATAATTATCAATTATCTACATCGTATAAAATACTTATGCTCAGATATAAATAAAAACAAAAATATTAGATATATTCGAGATCAAGCAAAAATATATGGTTATCCAATTTTTATGATAAATTCAATCATCAACTCTTTTAAATAACATTTATTATATAATTTAAATATAAACATGGTATGTAATAAATTATTGTTTTAGTGTGCGATAACATATAACAAAAGATATAGAAAATAATAATTATAACATACATTATTACAATTATAACATATTAGGAAATTTTATATTTAATTTTTTTTTGAACATTATATACACTTCATATAGAAAATTACAATTATAACATATATAATTACAATTATAACATATTAGGAAATTTAATATTTGATTGAACATTATATACACTTTGTATAGTTGTGATTGTGCGTTGCCGATCACCTCTGTTTAAGGTGTTATTGATGTGCAGTTTTCATACATTTATAAATTAACTTATACAATAACAAATTAAATTAAACATGGATAACATTGGTGATTATAACTCATAAACATATCTATTTGCAATATATATAAATATATATAGTTTTTATTTTTGTCTATGAATAATTAAATTTAACAAGTATTTTAATTACTGCATTGCATTAATTTGATTGAAAAACAGTAGTAATACTATTAATTATTAATTTTATAAATTTTGAGATATTTTGAATTGTTTATGAATTATTTAATTAGATATTTAAATTAATCTATGAAATATAAAATATATTTACAATGTAGTATAAATTAAACATTAATTATTTAATAACAAGTCTAATATATATTTAAGTAGTAGTAAAAATAAAACATTAATTATTTAATAATATGTCTATAATATCAGTGGATTAACACAGCTGGCAGCAAAAACAATTTGATTTAAAATAATATCTCTTTTACATAATATATTCTTGTTAAGAATATCTGAAATGCTGTGCAAGTTGAATTAATTCTGTGTAGATTTATTCATATAGTAGTATTATATTTTATTTGAATTTAAAGTAAAACTACAAGTTAGTATTGTTTTTTAAAGTTTATTTATATAATTAAATCTAATGAAGTGAGTATGTAACTAATAAAGTGGATATCTAACTAAATATTAATTATGAATTATTATAATACCAATAGATGGCGACACTTTAACTTTCAGGTAGTTGTTGATAATATTGTTAATATTATATTTAATTTAACTATAGAGAGAGCTATTGATTGTATATTAATTTTACTTTCAGGAATTAAAATTGGATGGAGTAATATATATTCACGGATATAATTTTGTTATAAGTGTATTAAAACCAGAATTATTTTGTGTGTTTTTGAATCATTTTGTGTTTGGGTGTCATCGATGGGGTTGTGTTTTAAAAAAAGTGTGCTCTTAACTTGTCTTTCAAATCATTTCTCTCAACTCGACTTAGTCAACATGTATGATGCATTGCCATGTGGATGTGAATATTATGCAGAAGTTGTGACATTTTAAGGATTTTGTATAATTATTGTGAGTAAAATATTTTATCTACACTTTACGCGTTCATATTTCCAATTTTATTATTTTATTATTTCAAAACTGTAATTTCGTGAAGTGTTAAATACAGTTTTTGGGATAATCGATGTGAGTGAAATATATTGTATATTCTTAATGGTTTTTTATTTCCTATTTAAATATTTCCAAATTTTAATATTTCCAATTGTTGTCTGGTAATAATTCAGTGTACCTGGATGATTCTACTGATCTTAGCATTATATGCCAGTAGAATTATGAAACACTGAATTATTATTTAAAACACATGTGGGTGCATCCAGGCTGATGAGTACATGTGCATGTGTTTTTTCATATCCAATTCATATTTAATTCTCATGTGGTCCAATTTTCCATTGTATATGGTTCATTTTTAATTTATTAATCCATTTGTATTTACTTAATTGCAACTCCAATATATATATATATATATATATATATATATATATATATATATATATATTTTTTTTTCCCTTTCTCTCTATTTCTTTTTTCTTTTTTCAATATTCTTTAGGTATGAGTAAAATTTGGCCAATTACCATTGAAGCACAAGCTATGGTAATATTATGTTTGCACATGTTAATTATTAGCTATGTGGTATTCTGTATACACAATATCATTAATTATCTCTTTGGAGATTTAAGTAGAATGATAATAGAACTTGATATGTTTTTTGAAATTCATAGATATTATAATTATATATATATATATATATATATATATATATATATATATATATATATATATATATATATATATATATATATATATATATATATATATAAATCAACATTTGAACGCAGGGTGGTTTTGGGGTCTGAGGATCATGATAAGTGAAAATATACCAAAATTTTCTGGAATAGCTTTCCTTCGAACGGCTGCAATAGGTAGCTTTTTGTAATGAAAGCTACCTAAAAATCTATTTCATTACACGACATGTGTAAAATGAAAATAGTCAGTGACATTATAAGTGTATTTATAGTTTTTCTACATTTTGAAGTTTCAAGTTTTTCAGAATGCGCGCAAAATATGTCGGACTCTTTGTATGCATATATGTTTTAAATTTTCAGTTGAGTATTTTAATTTTATGACTATCTTATTTTAAAATTGCTTTTTGTTTGACATACTTTTTTTTTTAAGTTTGAAATGTTAATTCATATTTATTTAACATTATAGTTGACTCTGTCATATTATTATTATTATTATTATTAAAATTTAAAAGCCCCCCCCCAAAAAAAAATGACGGTAAAGAGGGCCGGGCCCTCTAATTCCCATTTTCATTTTTTTATATTAAAAAAAATTTTTTTGGAAAAGAAAGTTTGTTTAATCTAAGAGGAAATCCACGTACTACTTCACTAAACTTATTGAACATGGAAATATAAATGTCATCAACAGGATATTTATTAATCACATAGCATCCTGATGTGCCTGTTAGAAACCATCCGGAAAATTGAACATACAGCTATATGTATTGAATATATCTGAAGTATATACAAGGAACATAAAAAAGCAGTTTAATGAAATATATGTGATCTCCGCTAAGCGATTCCCGGGATTAATATTAGTATCATTGGTGAGTTTTCATGAATGAAGAATTAAGAAAATTTTTGCCAAATGAAAGGGGACACCGAAAATAATACCGTTCTTCCCCTTGATTCAGATGTTAATCGGTCCCTGCTGGTACTTTGTCATACACTTTTCATGTACGTTTTTTGTAGAAACGTGATAGTCTACCATTATAGTCCAAAACTTTTTTTGTACACAGGGCACAAAATTTTGAAGAATTCACTTTATTTTTAGTCTGCAACTGAAATGATACAAATGTATCCAATAGATCTGAATAACATAAGGAATCTCTACGATTTTATTGCAGAATAATTTTGTGTTACCTTTCGAATTTATTAAAAATATTACATTAAAAAAAATTACGTTATAGCGGTTGTCTATATGTAGAGGGAAATTCCAAGTGTATAAATTGATATTTGTTTATAAATTATGTAAATTAAACTTATTTTACTTAAATATGTTTTTCAATCATTATTTTAATGTTAATTTTTAACATTTAGGAAAATTTTCATTTCAGTTTTTCAAATAATGCTTTTATAAAATTTTTCATTGTTTAATAATTAATATACTTTAGTTTCCATTAATTTGATTTCTGATCTCGCAGGTGTAATACTTAAAAAAAAAAAAAAAAAAAAAAAAAAAAAAAAAAAACGTGACAAAGATAATAGTGAAGAAAAAAAATTTGTGAATGCAAAGCATAACCTATCACTTCGCCAATTTATCCAAGGTTCCTATAATAGACTTCTATAATATTATAGCAGCTCTAATTTTACCTACTATGACGTCGTAAGGATTCTGGCCATTGATCAATCTAGCTAGTTTATTACCAAAATTAGCCGTGAGCTAGGTAAATTTTAACTTTTGATAAATGAATTAAGTTAATTTTAGACTGTTAAAATTTTGCAATGTGCATTGTGCCGATGTATTGAAGTTCCATCCACGGCAAGGAGAGTCAGTCGAGTTAGAGCAGTAGTATAACCCTAGAAATCTAAGCATCTCCGCATCTACATGTTATTTCAATGATAAATTTATGCACCGCCCTCTGAATACAAAGCCTACGCGCTGACACGAAAATGGCGGCTGTTGTAGGCGGGTTTTCTCCAGCCTTTGTATGGTCCCTAGAAATTGAATACCGGTATTTTTTTTTAAAGATTTCTTCGCCTTCATTTACATTTTAAAAATAAGGTGAGTAAAACTTTTAGAAATTATTAGTATTAAAACTCAAGAGACTGTACAAACGCTGAAAAAAATCCGCCTACGACAGCCGCCATTTTTATGTCAGCACTTAGGCCTAGTATTCGAAGAGCGGTCAATTTATGCCATGATGACGTAGATTAACTTTTTGCCATAGTTTGTGCAAAAACTTCAATCTGAGTATGTCCCACCTACGAATATCACCATTCTGGACGCTAACTCCACCCATAAAAGAGGCATTACAAAATTCGTATTATTGATAGTTATTTTTGTTATTCTTGTGAGTTCTGCTAAGTCGATCTTGATTGTTTCAATTCAAGAAGTGCATAACACAATTTATATCTTCTTAAGGAAAGTGGAAGAATTTTTTTTATTATTATTATCTTGGAACGTTTGTTGGTAACGCTAATTTCTGAATTTATCACTTATCATATCACGTGGCACTGTCACTAACGTTATTTAAAGATTTATTTGCCGAAGTCCGTATCAGCAAATTTTTAAAACTTCATCTGTGTACGCTGTCAAACGAAGATTGTTTGAATGGGACGAAATTTCAGTCAAATGTAAATACAGCGGAAGCTTAAAATATTTAAACGCATATAGGATATGAAATTATCTGAAGAAAATGAATTTGATTGATAGAAAATAATTCTAAAAATACAAAACTTTCTTGGATCGGAATAAACAATGCTCTGCAATCTAATCAAAAGAAAATAAATTGTGTAAATCTGTTATTATTCATTTAACATCAATGTAAGTAAATGGTGTCATAGTTATCTCCAATAACCACGGGTAGAGCTGGCTTTAAAAGAGAAAGTGTGTGTTTGCGGGGGCGTGGGCAATTGATGGCCTGTGGCGCTGAAAACTAAAGGGCGCAAAGTGTATAAAGTGCTTAATAGTTTTTAACATTTAATAGATTTTTAGAAGATACCATTCTTTAAGGCGCTAAGGGAAAAAGGGCACCACGGATACTAAAGCCACCCTTAGTCACGTGGTTGAATTATTTAGATTGTGATTTGCATGAAAAAATGGCAAAATAGAAAAAAAACAGCATATTTTTAAAAAATCAATAAATCTAACTGTACTTTTGCAACTTTTTTCTGAAAGTCTCTCGTGGATTTTAATCCGTGAATTTTCAGTGCTGGCTTACAAATATCTATATTAGTTCATACAGTAATTTAACTAACAACAATTATTTTAAAAGTAAGTAATTTAACATTTATAATAGGCAGTGCACCTTTAGCACGTCAAAAAATCGAAATTTCAAATTTTATATCAAATGAAAGTTTTTTTATTCTGAGCATTTTGATATCAAATTTGTTTGAGCAATTTTTTTTATATAAAAAATATCGTACAAAGAATTGTTATACAAATAACACTTCCAAGTTCAGAAATAATTATAAAATTAAAATTTCTAATAAAAAAGTTACCTTTTTAGTCATTAAAATAGTCATAAAATGAGACTGTTAAATGGTTAAAGGTTGTACTGTCCTCCTAATTAATTTAAAAGAAAATGCTTCGAAATATATCTTTTTCAAAGAATATTAAAACTGTATAATATAATAATAATAATTTAAATATGGCATGTCTTTCTAAGAAAGGGAAAAAGTTAGCTTTAATTTTTTTCCCTTTGCATCTTATTTATTTTCATGGCTTTTTAATTTTTTTTCCTTTCTTTTCTGCAGCTTTGGCAATGCAGTGTCCGGTTGTGTCCGGTGTTTCAATCTCGTGCCCAATCAGGTCTGATAGTTCGGCAGCTTTTTGTTGTAAAGCACCCCTGGGCATCCCATATTGTTGCGATGCTAATGAATACATAAATCAAAAGTAAGTGCATATAAATAAAATGTCCCGTGAAAATTTACAACTCTTTTTTTTTTTTTTAATACCGCAAACCAGACCCCTACCTGCCCGGCATGATTGCCTAGCTTAACGGGTTAGTACCTCGGTGCGGGGCGGAAATCGCCTGATCACCACCTGAATATAGATTTGTTCACATCGCATCTGTGCTTGCTCTCTTGTGGATTGCTACAGTTATCTTTGTTTGCCGGTTCAAAGTTTCTGTTTAACTTTATTGAATTGACAGATTTAACAGGTCTCGTAATTTAGAACCTTGATCAGGTGACGAGACCCTCACCTGACTAGGCACCCCCAGAGGTATAATTCACAGGTAACTTGGAGGGCTTTGCACCCACGACGGATTTTACATGCACCAGGTGCCATTAGTGTACATAGAAATTTACAACTCTTAGAATTGTGCAGGGCCGTTCCGAAAGAAATGAGAACAAACTCGTAAAAAGGGGAAAAAATGCAAATCCTTTTAGTATTTCCCGAATTAGACCTTTGGGCATCGATACGGCGAATCCAACGTTGTTTCCACTGTTTAGAACATTGACCGGGCGCTTCTTCTGGGATACTGTGTGGAACTCGTGTCACGGATTTTTAAGTATTTTCTATAGTACCAAAATGATATCCCTTAAGGTTTATCTTGAGTTTTGGAGACAGAAAGGAGTCACAAAGAGCCAAGTCAGGACTGTAAGGTGGTTGTAGAAACACGGCGTTATTATTTTGAGCGACATGCTCCCTCATCAACAAAGCTGGTTGAGCCCTCCCGTTGTCATGGTGGAGGATCCAGGTGTTGGTGATCTCCTGCCGGACTCTGATGACCCTTGTTCTCAATCGCTCCAGTACTTCCCCGTGGAAAGTCACATTTACTGTTCGCCGTAGTAGCGCAAACTCATTCACTGCATTGTTGGCCGTGACGATACTCAACTCACACACAGATAGCGTCTGTATTTGAACGCTGCGAAGGCTCCAATGGTTCGACGCGGAGTGGCGACAGTTGCTCCTTATAGCTGACTCCGCCCACGATGCGCGTTTCCCGACTCGACGCCAAATGCGTGGTAAAATAATATTCTCGTTACTTTTGGGACAGACCCTGTATAACGATATAAACAACTATTTTTTACAAAAGTCTTCGCTTTAAAGAACTACATATGTTTTATTTTTCATTTTTTACTAAGACATAGTGGACCCTATTTCTTTTAAACAAAGTCCAACTTATTGGCAGATACCAATAAGTGTGCTTAATAATCAAATGTTTGAAGTACGTTTTCAAGCTTTAGAAAATATTAAAAGGATATGTGAAATGCCTTTTATGAAGTTTCTCTGTCTTCGAATTTGCACGTATGCGTTCTATCTTTCATACGCATTGAGAAATTATCATACATTTTAAATATGTCTTTGTGAGTGATATAGGGGAGATGGGGGATGAATGGAACATTTTCACAAAAATATTTATTTTAAATATTTTATTTAAGTTATTATCAATATTATATATCACATATCATACAGTAAGTGTTTGACTACATCTTATGGACAATATTTGTTCAAGATTATTATTATACAGAAATATAAATAAAATTTTAAAAAATGTTCTTCTATGTCCCAATCATCCCCACAGCAGGGATGAATGGGACACAAACATTTTCCTCCCCGTATTCAATGTTAAGGACTAAAAGCTGACAAAAATGTCTCCTTGCAAAAAGCTGAGAGATTAAAAATTGTAATATGATCTCCAGGATTATTTGTTAGCCAATCGCCTTGGACTTATCTCAGCTTTGCTTTAAAAGGCCCATAAACGGAAGCACTCAATGGCTGAAGACGATGGCTACAATGAGGATGAAATGTTAAAAGAATAATTACCATAAAGTAATAATTTATCAACCTATATAATATTATTTAGTTAATAAATATATTTTTCAGCATCCACTAGGGATGAATGAGACAGTTCCATTCATCCCATTTGAAATGTCCCAATCATCCCCATGCTGCATATATTCAATTGTCAGCCATTTTGTCTCAAAAATTATTTTCTCACAATGGTTAATATGCATTAATTTTAATTACCAATATTGAGCCTTGAAATAAAAACCTACAACATATCTTAATTGTTTATATTGCATAAGATATTTAAGTAACTTCAAATGTAAAAAAAAATTACTTTTAAGCAGAGTTTTCAGGAAATGCAAATTTCAGGAAAACTGAAAACAGCCATGTGCTCTTGCTTTTGGTTCTGAAGCATACTATGGTAGTGAAATCTATGAGGATAGGAAGCAACTAAAAAAAAGTTTATTGCCTGAAATATTGAGAACGTCCCATCCATCCCTTGTCCCATTCATCCCCCATCTCCCCTACAGCAGTCAGGGTCTGATTTAAAGTATCTAGGACTCCGAGACAAACATTATTTCGGGGACCTCCACCTCCCTTTCTATCTATCTATAGGAAATTTTTTTTGAATTACGCTGAAGTGACTAAACTGCATACATAAATTTAGTACTAAGGTACTATTCATATTTGTATACAGGGTGTCATAAGAAAAATTATAAGAGGTGATAGAATATGCGTTTTTTTCGTATAGGAATATAAGAGCTTATGCGAGCCGTTGAAATGTAAATATAGGTTTTTCTGTCATTCTTGGCCATTTGTCATAATATCATATGTATGTCAAGATGTCTAAAAGAAAAAAAATGTCCCCAATGGGTCATCAATAAAAGTTTTGATTGGCCTTGTTACGAGGATAATGTCTATAATGAATTTCTCTTGAAAACAATGGATTACTTATTTGTTACAGTAAAATTTTAATTATCAGGTTTTTGATGATGTAGTTGGTTATTTTTTGGAGGATGGTGGGGGCATAGGGTATAGAAGCTGAAGAGGAGGGCCACCCCTCACATAAATCTTTACAAAAGTAAGAATTTTGGTCACTTTCGATTATTTTTTAACATTTGGTTCCCTTTTAACGAAAATCCCACTTATTTCCATGGGGGACCTTCAACTGGGGGCCCCTGGGTAGCTGCCCGTATTCTCCTGCATTAGTCAAGCCCTGACAACAGTATCTGCGCTATTAAAATAACCTCTGTAACATTTGCATTTTTTTAATGCAAAACAAAAAAAGGTGCATTACCGTCTGTGGACAGTAATTTGTTGCTGTAATTTGAAGAACTTCTTCTTTGCGCCTTATGAAGAAAGACAAAATTCTTTCGAAAAAGCCTTGCGTATTTCATATTTTTATGGTATTATTAAGAAATGTTTTGACTTTATTCGTGTTACTAATTGAGTGATGGTTGTCTTTCTTTGTTAATAGTCCGGGCATCTTAGCTGGCATCATCATCGGTGCTCTAATTCTCGTTCTTTTACCCGTGGTATGCTGTATCTGCTGCTGCTGTGCCTGTTGTCCCATCTATCAACGCAGGGTGAACAGGGGAGCTGTCGTATATCGATACTAGATTCTCAGAGTAAGTTTGAAAGCTTCTTCATCTTTTTACTTTACTTTGTTTGTCGTACACGTGATTTTTAAATGACTTCAAAAGAGGAAATAAAATATTTTAACTGATCGTCACTATGTATAGGGTGTTTCACCTTAGTTAGTTAATGCCTAAACTGTTATCTGTATAGAAGCAGAAAATGTTATACAATCTGCATCAGTCATTAAAATAAAAATAAAAAATATCTGCCGCCACTAGCCTGCCGCCTGTATCACCAGGGTGTACCGGAACTCCGTGTACAAACTTTGAGGGAGGTTCCGAGCAAGGATAAAAACATATTCTGGCAGAATATGTTTTCATCCATGCTTGGATAACTACTCTATTGTTCATGCTGCTGTTACCTAACCTGAAGATGAGAGAAGATATAATTAGTTGCTTTCGAAACTATAGTCTCGTTCTTTAATCATTATATACAGGGTTCGAATGTAAAGTAAGGTTTCTAATAAAATGCAAGTTTCGAGATATTTAGTGTTAAAGTTTTCTAAAGAAAGTTAATGCCTAAAACTATTGTCTCTAAAATATCTAAAACTGTTGTGTTTATTTCCTCTAAAACAGCTGATTTGTTAAGACTGGTTGTACTTATGTACAAAATTTTTTGTCTGATAAATTTATTTTATTGAACTATCGTCAAGAGTCTTCGTTATTAAAACTCATATCGAAAATTTATCTTTCATTATATTATAATGACATATATTGATTAAAAAAATAAACCTTGTACCTTTAAAAGGTTGTCGGTATAAAAAAACAATTTTACATGGAAATCAGAAAAAGAAATGGAAAATGTCAATTACCATGTTTTAATCCTTCATATAGAGAAAAAAGATTTTACTTCTGTGTATTTTCCAACTCCAGTGACTGTATCATTGTTTATTACAAGAACACAGTAATTCGGTTAGTGATGCTGTGTGCAATGTCAACTATATTATGAAACATACTATTATGGACAACTATATTATGGTTCGCTTAGTTTAACGCTGTTTACGGATGGCTCTGGAGATCACCCCCCACCCCCTATCAAGTTCCCATTTATCTAAATTAAAGGGGATTAGCCCCCCGTATCCCCCTTTACACTTAACCAATGAACCCCCAAAACTAATCAGGGAAGCGCCTTACCACAATGAACCTATATACAAAATTTGAAGAAAATCGGATAATTCTGCATGAAAAACCTATTTATTTAAATTAAGGGGGTTTTAGACCCCCCCCCGTATCTCCCTTTATACTTAACCAATGAACCCCCAAAACTAATCAAGGAAGCGCCTTACCACAATGAACCTATATACAAAATTTGAAGAAAATCGGATAATTCTGCATGAAAAACCCATTTATCTAAATTAAGCGGGGGGTGTTAGCCTCCCGTTACCCCCTTTATACTTAACCAACGAACCCCTAAAACTAATCAAGAAAGCGCCTTATCACATTGAACTTATACACAAAATTTGAAGAAAATCGGATAATTCTGCATGAAAAAGCCATTTATCTAAATTAAGGTGGAATTACCCCCTATTCCCCCCCTTTATACTTAATCAATGAAATCCAAAACTAATCCGACAAGCGCCTTATCACAATGAACCTATAAACAAAATTCGAAGCAAAACGGATATTTCTATCAAGAGTTATCGTGTTACGTACGTACATACATACGTACATACATGCGTACATACATGCTCTCTATTGATTTGTTGTATCACGCTACTCTCTACATTACATTTTACAAAATATAACATGTTACGCTACGAACTACTATAAAATGTAGTACTACTACTATAAAAAGTATGAATTGAGAAAACTGATTAATACACTCAAAAAACTACCCGGAAACGTTTCCGAAAATCAGTGGCAGCTAAAGAAACTTTGTTTCTATGAATGCTTCTTTAAATCTCTAAAATATGATAATTTCTGAGGTTTCTAAAGGTAAAGAACGCTTTTTAGAATCACAGGTAACTTGGAAAAGCACTGCACTGCACTGCACAAAAAAAAAAAAGGCTGATTTTACGGTATAATACTGGCATCCCAGCATCTAGTTAACAGTAATAATTAACAGTAATAAACAGTAAAATAAGCAGTAGCGTATGCGCGGTAGCGTATACTGCTTATTTTACTGTTTATTACTGTTAATTTTACGGTATAATACTGGCAGCTGGGATGCCAGTACTACACTGTAAAATATGCGTGGTAACGTACTACTGCTTATTTTACTGTTTATTACTGTTAATTTTACGGAATAATACTAGGGGCTGGGATGCCAGTATTATAATGTAAAATCAACACGCTTTTTTTGCAGCGAGGTTATTATATATTTTCGTTAGTGGCTAGATGATATTTTCATAAATTAAAAAAAAAAAAAATTCTTTTTTCTTTTTTTTTTTCAGTGTAATTTTACTGTGGTTTCCATCCGTGATTGTCCAATTAATTTGTTGTAAAATTTAAAAGCATGCGATGTAGCAGTGCATAATGTGTTTTGTGTTCTGATTAATTTGATATTTTATTCTTTTCAGATTTAAGCCAGTACTGAGAGCAATTCTACAGTAGTGTTCTACAAATTTTAGAAGATTTTCTAAAATGTGCTTGTGTGAATATTGGCGAGCTAAGATGTACAGTGGTATTTTACGTTTAAATTCTGTTTTTAAAAGCAGTGCTATTGTATTAAAAAGCAATACTGAAAGCGTTTAATTTATATTGACGAAATAAACGAAGCATTGTATAAAATACGAAATTCTTTTTTTTATTCTTTCTCTTTTGTAATACATAGAGGAAAAAGCGCATCTAAATCAATTCATTTAACTTAATTTTATATTTATTGAATTTTCTTTTCAACCAGAAATTTCCTTACATTTGTATTTTTTATTTATATTTCTTTGTATGATTAATTAATTTTCATATGGCATGTATATTATATTTTCTGCCTTGCATTAATAAAATGTTACATTAACATTTGTTACGTTTCATTCAATTATCAAATCATATATATGAATGGTGCAGATGTAAAAGTCACATTATCCACTTTTTTTAAGGTATTGAGTTATTCATATCACCGTGTTCGTCTTTTTAAGGCGAATCGGACTGTAACAGTGATTTGGACCATAAAACACATATTAAGGTTGAAAAAAATGCTGAAAATCTCGTTTTGCTGCAAAACTCACACTTTCCAATTCAACCAATCAGGGAGGTATGGAAGAAGAAGTAGTGTAAAATGTGGCACTAGTTTAATGACAGTGAAGAAGTTGAAAAATGTCTAACAGTAAAATTTTTGCACAAATTACTTTTAATAAATGTTTTTCGATATTTGTTGTTTATTACTCTCTAAAATAACATAATGAAAACTAATGTTCAGATTTTTTTTTTCTTTTTCGTTCTTGTTGTTTTAAATTCATAACTATTTTGGTTTATAACTAACATTACCCATAACAGTTTGCTGCAAAAATCACATTATCCATATTTAAATTTAAATTCTAACTTTACCACAGTTATTACAGGTTTAGGACTATGTGCAACTAGTTGTTATGGCAACAAATATATCACCAAAAAAAATTGTTCCAATATATGATGTTTATTAATAATAATCAGTTTTTTGCATTTTTCTAAAAACTAGGTTATGTGGAAAGTGTGAATTTTGCATCTTCACCCTTCATATATTAATTTTATGTTAAAGTTTACAGATCATGCAATGTTTTAATTTTTTAAAAGCTCATTTTATAACACATTTAACCTTAAAACATTTAAGAAAATCCCGCAATAGCTTAAAAAAAGTTATTCCCAAGAATTAACGAATGATTTCTAGCCTTTTTCTTTTTCTTCTGTAATATTATTGATATGCACATGAGCTAAAGAATGCCACTGAAAAATGAAACCACGAGAATGCTATTTCAGACTATTTTGAAGGAAGGAGAAGTCGGTGAAAATTTCATTATTTGGTTGAAAATTGCAGCACTTGGTTTTATCATCAGTAGTCGATGATAAAAATCTATGCCGTCATACGATGCGATGCTAAACACTGCAGCTGAGATTTGTCGCTGACATCCCCAATTTGTTCCGCAGAACACATTTTGCCCAAAAGACGCAAGTTACTATCATGTGATTTGAAGAATGGCACCATTTTTTTTGCCATGTAGTAGCGTTAAATGCAGTTCAGTGCTCGTTATAAACTACTGATTTGTTGTATCGTGCTACTCTCTACATTACATTTTCCAAAATATAACGTGATAACTACAAACTACTATAAAAAGTAGCGACTACTGTAGTTTCGCTACTTGTAGCGCGCTACTTCCGATTACTGTATGTGTCTCATATAAAAAAACTATAGCAGAATTGAGAAAAAAGAAAAAAATGGATTTTTTTACTCACGAATTTAATGCTTTCCAAAGCAACTGATTTTTCCGTAGTCTCGAAAATACACTGTCTCAAAAAAAAAAAAAAAAAAAAAAAAAAAAAAAAGTTCACAAATAAAGAATATTATAGCCATTGTTATCTTACATTTTGAACGACACTCTGAAGCAGTTATGCACTTGCGATGTCTCAGGTGTGGATTGATAATAATGATCAGAAAAAGCTGATAACTTAAAAGTGTTTACGAATTTTTGATTTTCTCTTTAAGTTGAAAGAAGATAACTTTAGAGTCTTTCCATACATTACTGGCCATTCTGTTGAAATCCCATTAGTAAATTTTCAGCAAAATTCTTTATCATATCTGGATTTTCTCCTGTTTCCATCATCCCTCGAAGCTGCTTTATAACCTTTCTAGCGAGATGATGAGCAGATTCCTGCCCTCCCAGGATTTCCATTCCGTCCTGCATCATGCCTTGAAAATTCTGGAGCCAGTTGTTATCAACGACACCGGATTTACCAGTTGATTCGGATATACTTTTTATGCCATCTTGGATTATTTTATCGTAAAATGGCGCAGCGGTAATTGCTGTTACCAGCACGCAACTCACTATCAATATTACATAAATAGCAAATTTCATGATGAAAATTAGACTGTTGAAGAATACAGCCGTCCAGTAGAGTTTTTAACGGATCTGGTTAAATATTTAACATTTTCCAGACAATACATACAATCCATACAATCATTTTTTAATTATTTGATGAGGGGAAAGAATGAATACGGAAATGAAAAATGGTGTCGGTAATGTTATGTTCTTTCAAATCATTTTCTGCTTAATAATTGTAGAATGGGAAAAGCTTTATTGTGCCAAATTCGTGCAGATATTATTCTTCAATAAAGCTAAATAAATGGTATAAAGATATATACTGAATGTTATCCGCTATTAAAGTAGAACTTTTAATTAAGAGCCAGTTCCTGTAACCTATTTCTTCCGCAAGCGCTGCAAGTTTGAATACAGTTATATTTTGAAGCAATCAATTTGTTTATTGCCGTAACCATTCACCATTCACAGTGACTAATTTTAATTCAAGTAATAATCGGAAAATAAAAATATATATTTTGTATATAATTTAACTTTATTTTTATTTTATTACAGATTTTCCTATGCAACTTTTCCGGTAGGTGTCGTATTATAGAATTTTTATACAATGAAGAATGGCGAAGACGTTTATATGTATCATGGCCACTTGATTTAAACTGGAAATGAATCAATTTTCAGGCATTAAAAACAATTTAATAATCTATGATCATAAAATAAATAGTTTTATTATCTGTCGCTAACCTAGCTCTGTGAGGGGAAGATCAACGACTCCGAAATTTCACACGAATATATTCCAAGGAAAGATCGAGAACACCAGTAAGAGATTTTTTTTTTTTCAAAAATCGATTTAGATTTTTCTTTTTTAACTTTTAAAGTATTTTTTACAGTTTTTACTTTTTTCTATCTTTACAAGAAAAAAGTATTGGATTCGTGAAAAAATTCGACTTCCGGTTTTCGGCTGATTTATACGTTTTAGAGGGTCCTGAACACGATTTGACTGTTTTTAGAAAATGTCTGCCTGTGACTCTGTCTGTCTGTCTGTATGTGACAAAAATTTTGTGGGCCCCTCTATCTCAAGAACTAATGCACGAAATTTAATAAAACTTTAGATTCAGTTAGACCCTGATATAAATTAGTTCATAGTTTTTGGTGTAATTCGCCCAACAGCTGGCACTGCTATGCTACATTTTAAAAAAATTTCATGTTAGCTATATCTAAAGAACTAATGTACATAATTTCATCAAACTTCAGATTCTGTTACACTTTGACATAAATGGACGATGACTACATTTAGGTGTAACATCCCAACACATGGCGCTGCTATATTACTTTTTTCATGATTTTTACGATAACTATACCTTCAGAATTAATGCACAGAATTTCATCAAACTTCAGATTCAGTTAGACGTTCACATCAGTTGTTGTTAATTAAGTTTTGGTGTAAATCTCCCAACAGATGGCTGCTATGCTGGATTGTGCTGGATTTACACGATTTTAGCGATAGTCCTATCTCAAGAACTAAAGCACGGAATTTAATAAAACTTCAGATTCAGATAGACTTTGACATAAGTAGTTGTTGATTCGTTTTTAGTGTATGCAAAACCTGTGTGAGATAGAAGAAAGTTTTGGGATTGGCACATCCAACTAGTTCTCTTTTGTTCTTCTCCCTAATCGAGATATAAAGGTGCAAGACAGCAGGATCGTAGCCAGGATTAAAAATTTGGTCTTGCTGGCATTGTCGTAGGACAGACTTTACTTGGTTTCTTACTACAAGTTGGAAATTGTACGTTAAACGTTATATATGAGGTGCGTTCGTTTTATAACTAGTTTCACAATGTAAAAAAATTCATCCTTATTATTTCAGTGAAATGAATTATATCGTCTGCTACGAGCGAAATGAGCATGCTTTCTTTTTCTTATCACGTATGCCACGTTTACAAATACGATTTTTTTTCTACACCAGACAGAGTTGCAAAATTCACCATAGAGATCTTGCTTTGCAAATGATTACCTTCATGGTTTAATATTTCTATGACTCGCAATGAATGATTTTTTTCTTTATTTACTTTAATTCGTTGAGATATTCGGCTGTTAATCTAATTTTCACTGAAGTTATCTCAGAATCTATACATTTTGAGTGTAACTCATCTCTCAAACAAACAATTTTTTTGAACGTTCTTTTTAAAAATGTAACTTTTATGCAATTTTATTCGAAAAAATAATTTTGAATAAAAATGGCCGCCTGGCATATGAAAAAAAAAGTGGTTTGCCCGTATTTGTTTTCCTCAGTCATATGACTTGCGCTTATATACAAAACTGCATACATAGTAAGCGTACCAACTTAATACTGGAAAAGGGCACAAAATTGACACATATGCGCTACCTTGTGGACGGGGTTTATAATGCCAATGCACGCGTTTTTAGGATGACGTCATTAGGTATGACAAAATCTACTATCTGCGCATTCTCCTCAGCATATATCGTGAATCTTTACTCACTCATGGAAGATTTATCTTGATTACCAGATTTATTGCCAAATACTTCTGATACAGTTTGTTTCAATAAAATATGTACATTTAAAAACATTCACAATATCATTTTAGTTTCAGTAGTAAAGGTAATAATATATAAGCATTATGTAAGCACTATTGCCTTTTTTCCCGAAACTAAAAATATATAGTGAATGTTTTTTAAATATAAATATGTTTATCAAAACAAACTGTATCAAAAATATTTTACAATAAATCTGGTAAACGAGATACATCTTCCATGAGTGAGTAAAGATTCACAATATATGATCAGGAGAATGCGCAGATAATAGATTTATACGTATATAATTTTCTATCTCGCCAATGCTCCTATATTGAAAAAATACTTTTCCCTCTAAACCTATTAAAATGTATTGTTACCGGAAAAACACCTGTGTACCTAATTTTTATAATTTTAGCACCTCAGAAATTGAGTGTAAATTCGATTACAAAATTCCATCTTTACACACAAGAACTAAAGTTACATGATAAAAGCGTGTAACAAATAGAGATGGGAAAAACAGTTACTTTTTGTTAACAAGTTCCATTGTTATACCACCACCTTGTTAACTGGTTACAACAACCTATTAATTTTGTAACTCATTTACCAGAGCTTAGAAATTTGTTGAAATTTGCATTTTAAGAGATTTTTTTTCTTTTTTAAGACCTTTTTTTAATGTAGTGCATTTTTATGAACTTTGCATAAATATTTGTACTTGAAGAACATTTTTTGGACTTTTGGGTAACATTTTACATATTTTATCTTTTTGAAATATTAACAGCTGAAAAAGATTCTAGTAAGCTTAGATTTAAAACTTAGAGTTAAAATTTATGAATGATCAAAACAAACTTTCGAACTTCAACAGTGGAGATAAGGAAAAACTGCACAGTATTATATCTTTATTAAAAGGATGAATATATTAGATTCTATATTCCTTACGATCCTTCTTCTATTATTACAGAGCATCCTACTTTTATATTCCCACATCCTGTCTTAATGCTCGCTCCGAGCAGAGTTAAAAAACATACCTACATCCTACATCCTATATCTGAAAACATATGTAGATAAGGGGAAAGTACATTTTTTTTCTTAATTTCTATATCATTTAAAACTCTTTCTGATTTAAAATGTTCCCAATTCAAATGTCATAGAATCTCTAGAACAAGTCTCAACATTTTAGGGTGAAATGCCGTATATTCAAGTAAATTTTCTATTATTACAGCCTAATAATTACACCATTCGATAGATATATCGCACTTATTCGTAAAATGCACAAAAAGAAAAAAGAGAGTTCCTTAATATGAGTGAATGAGTGATCACAAACATACTTTCCCAATTAACATTAAAAAATAATGTTTAAATGTCTTTAAAAAATTTCAAATAGGAGTAATTTTATATTTTTTTTACTTATGACATTATATAATCCCACTGTTTACAAATCTTCAATTAACTCGTTCGTTCTTATTAAAAAATTTTTTTTATTCTATATATTTTAAAGCTCTCCCCCCCCCCCCTCTTTTTTTCACAGTTAAATGGAATTTTCTTCTTTAACCTCACTTTTTCATGTGTGTCACTAAACGAATAAGGGTGCGATATGATCAATTGTCTATCAATTGGCCACCCAAGTGTTCCTTTAACTTAGGAAACAAGTGGTAATCACTAGGTGCGAGGTCTGGACTGTAAGGTGGGTGGTGCATGACAGTCCACCCAAATTGTGTCAAAAGTTCCTGTGTTTGACGGGAGACGTGAGGTCGGGCGTTGTCGTGAAGCAGCGTTACACCGGCTGTCAGTCGTCAACTAACGATGAATATCCACGGGTGGAGTCCCTCTGGCGTGCAAAAAGCGAATTACGGAACGAATCTCGCACTTGGCGGGATCAATAATGAGAACCTCCATCTCGGACGGCTGCTGAGCCAAGAATGAGTGGCGTAGCGTAGCGCGGCCTGGGGAATCGCGAGTGTGGGAACAGCCGCACACAGCGCTGTTGCCGTATTTCGCCTCGCACCTTCCCGTGCGGCTGGATCTCTTTGAGAACCTTATTTCTGGATCGACCCTCGTATATATATATATATATATGTGTGTGTGTGTGTGTGTGTGTGTTTGTAAGAGATATGCTGGTAGTTAGTTTAATTTCTCCCTAATTTTTATTTCATTTAGAGTGTAGAACTTGTTTGTTGTCGTGAGTCGTTTGTTAATTGAAGACACCAAGTTCGTTTGGACCTGATTTCATTTTTTTTTCAGTACATGGAGTTCCTTTCAAATCAAGCCCCTTTTCTTAGAGAGAGTCTATCAGCTTTAATCCTAGATTATGCCATAATTGCGCTGTCGAGTGTCGTGGAGAATGTTTGCAAGCATTTTATCAAAAAAGACCACAATTTACTTGCGTATGAGAGTTTTATTATTGTCATTCTGGTTTTTCCCAATAGGGACGAAAAAGTGAAAATAGGAGAAAATTTAATTTTAATTGGATAATTAGCTTGCTGGATTGCTGTTCAGGCCTGTGACGACACCAAGGCTTGGTCGTGTCCCGGACGCATCACTGACAGCAAATGAAGAAGCTTGAAAACAAGGGATCGCAGAATTGACGATGCGCCTCAAGTATGTAGGATCTAAATCGTCCCAAGTCTTCATAAGTTCGCGGCGTAGATAGTCCAAACTGGAGATTTTCTTTCTCTATAATTTTTCTTCAAAGTAACCCCACACACAGAACTCCAGTGGGTTAAGAGCCAACTGTTCGAAGGCCATTCATCCATTGTTAAATATCCAGACAAATGGGCGTCGAGGAAGGGAAGGCCCATGTTGCTTTTGCTCCATGTGTTGGCCCCAATCGTGCTGGAAGATTTCATTAGAGTTTTTTTTTTTTTTTTGCTTCCATGGGACTACAATCTTAGCCCACACTCCGTTATTACGTTTTAACATTAATCTTTACTTTTTTATCGATAAAAATTTAAGATGTTTTTTCCGTGGCGCTAACTCTTGCCCAAACCATTAACCTTATCAGAAAAAGCGATCGTGTGACGATTTTTCTTTTGTTTGTATTTTTATGCATTGGACATATCAGTTGCCGATCATTCTGTTGTTTGTGCGCTTTCTCTGAGGTGAAGAATTTCTCATTTGACCACAGAACATCTTTCACGGAGCATCTTTTTTCATCTCGTTAATCTGGGGTCATAGAACTAGGTTCTATGAGTAACACTTCCTGTTGCCAAGGCCAGAAATATAAATAGCAACCCTCGTATAGAATAGAAAGTAGAATTGTACAATATAAATAAATACATATAGAAGACTGCGCAACAGAAATTGGATACATTGTCGTGTATTGATGGCAATCCTTTCGTTTTTAGTTATGTTGTGCGTTTTCCAGCTGAATTACATTTTAGTCTGTTACGTAGTGTGTATAAATTATATACATACAAATGCAGGGCTGTCCAAAAGTATTATGATTAACTTCTGTGAACAAGCTTTGCTGAAAGTGCATTTTCAACTATGTTATGCGTTTCTCAGCTCAACCCTATATTATACGGTGCTAATGAAGTATAATATAAATAAATTTATATATATGGCAGCACAAAAGGATATAGACACATTGTCAATCTATGGGTGGCGATTCTCAGAAAAACGTTTTTAGTTGTTTTATGTGTTTTCTAGTTGAATGACATTTTTTAGTTTCACTATGTGCTATGTATAAAAAGCTACGTATCGTATACAAGACTGCACAAAACAATTCGCATACATTAGTGTCTATGACGAGCAATTGCTGATAGTTTATTACTTACCCATCATACGTAGTATAAGGTAAGTCTTGCAATCGTTTTAAAAATCGAAAAAACAATTGACGATTTACACGTTTCAGACACAGGAGATTTCGAAAACATATTTTTAGAAAAAAAAATTGCCGTCCGTCTGTCTATGTGTGTGTCTATGTGTCTGTGTGTCTGTAAACGCTCTATATCCCGAACAAATTAAGACAGAGACTTGAAATTCGGTAATGTACTCAGTATGTAATAATGGGAAGAAGCTTATTGAATTTCAGTAACATCGATTATCCGGAATTCTTTTTTCGGACTCTCGAAATATTCGTTCTGTTAAAAGGTATATAAAAATTTTCTAAATTGTTTATTTTAAGGAGTGAATATAAGAGACAAAAAAAAAACAACATAAATTTTGCATAAAGAATGAAGTCGATCGGATAATAAGTTGCCGAGATATTTGTAATCCTATTTTCTGCACTCTTCGATTTTTCGTGACCTTGTATTTCATTCAAATTGCAATTGAAAGACAGATTTTAATTGGAAATGAGACGCTTAATCCGACGCAGTAAACTGTTAGTTAATAGGATTATCATTTTTGGAGTTACAAGGATGTTTCTTTTACGCAATTCAGTAATAGATCATTTAAAGTTTATGACTTCATTAAATCACGATTTTATTCGAATTGCAATGCATTTTATAAATAGTTTACACATGTTTTATTTTCATATTTTATATTATGCATATCCATGATGGGTAAGTATTATGGTGGCCCCCAACGACTAGTTTTTAATTGTCTTACTTGTTTTCTAAATTGTTTGTTTATATATTTTTTCCGGTACTTCTTTGTCACAGCGGCCTTAGCATAAACTTAGTCTTAATAATTTTGCGTGAAATATTATGAACAATCACGAGAATGAAACGGCGATAAATGAAAAAATTTCTAATCTTATATGGCTTATTTATGTTATGTATTTTGTATTACATTTTTATATGGCTTATTTATTTATAAATTAAACTAATTGCAAACAATGTATGTATTAAATGGTGTAAATATAAAACAAATTATTTGTGCATTGGATACATTGGTAGTTATTTCATAAAGATATAACGATCTGATGATGTTTTGAAAATGTAAAAAAGGATTGCCAGAAAGTGCTTTTGGAAATTTTGCCTTTCTCTACAAATTTAACTCCGCAATTTTCTTCCTCGCCCCAAGGCCCCTATAACAAAGGACGTACCCTTTTTTAATTGCATAAAAAATGAAATTTCGTCACAATGTTCTGATAGTGTTGGAAAGTCTTTCATAATCTATGCCTTGTGCATAATTTTTCGTTTATTATTATTATTATTATTATTATTATTATTATTATTATTAAAAACACATCTTATATACTACTTCAAATATTCCGCCTGCTGTGAAGTAAAACAGAATTGACAGATTTTTTTATTTCAAGTGAAGTTTTAAAATCATTGTTAATCATTTATACAATTTATGCAATTGAATACATATTTATATACATAATACAGCTTTTATGAATTTACAGTATTTAGAGTAAAACATTCACGATCACAGTCGAATCAAATATAAAACTTATTATCAATATTTCGTTGTAAGCGCGATAGGTGTTGTCTATTTTCCTGACGGCATTGATTTGCCATACTTGTTTAACATTTCGGAAAACTTTTCCTTCATCTGATCCTGCGACGCCCCGCCCGCTGCCATCTTTTGCATCTCTGCCATCCATGTCTGGCCTAGTTCCTTCATTTCTTTGCTGGCGCCCTCAGTCATATTACTGAATACGTCATGCATTTTGTTCTGCCAGTCGTCGGCTTTCATCATGTCTAACATCTTCTGCCCCATCGCAACCCCAGGATTCGACTCGCCACCTATCGCATCCGTAAAGGTCTTTTTAGCCTGTTGGAAAAAAAAAAAAAAAATAAGCCACACGCTATTAATCCAAAACCAGTTAACCCGTGTGAGGCTCTTGCAGTGCAATCTTTGAAATTATTTGCTGATACTTTTTCCAATTAATTTTTAATTAACAGCAATTTTTAATCAAACAACGTGTTTTAACGAAACTTGAGTGTACTATGTCAAATACTTGTTCAGAAATTTGTCGTATGATACCCCATTCATCGTTGTGCGTTTTGTATGTGCATAGAAAACGGGAAGTTGGCATCAAAAATAAAATATATACCGATGGACAATATATATATATAAATATTAAACAACACTGCAACGAACTGCCGTATCTAGTTTTAGTCCCTAAATTTCATAAAAATCCTGTGACCTTTAGAACTATTACATGTGGTTTCGGTTCATATTTGGTTACGGCGAATAAAAAGTTTCTACACTTTCTAAACAAAATATTTGCTAAAGTTTTAAAAGAAAAATCTACATGTATAATTAAAAACAGTTTTGAATTAATTGACAATTTATAGAAAATTGTGCGACATAACGGAATTTCATACTTATGACTTTGAAGATTTATACAATAGAATTAATATAGATGATTTAAAGAGTAAAATTATGGATTGTTTTAAGGAGTTCAATATTACGAATATAAGCTCTGAACAGTTCACTACTCTTTTTAATTTTGTAGTTATAGGAAATTATTTATATGATGGTAAACTGGTTTATAAACAGATTAAAGGTATTCCAGTAGGTGGGAGCTGCAGCTCCATTCTAGCTGATATTTATTTATATACATATGAAACAGAAGATACTGTAAATAAAAATGTAATATATTACAGATACATAGATGATGTTCTATTAGCCGGGGTTACCAATTCCTTGAAAAGTTACAGCTTTAATCACTATCCAAATAGTTTAAGTCTGAAAATTGCGTCAAATAATTCTAAATGTGTCGATTTTCTTGATGTAACAATAGACATTTCTAATGGTGAACTGGTAACAAGTATTTACGATAAGAGAAATAATTTTAATTTTGATAATATTAAAATGTTATTTCAGTTCAATTGTGCATTTGTCCATTTTCTGAAATATTTTTATAAACGGTTTATGCCGTATTGAGAAATTGTGCTCTAACTATGCAAATATTGCTAGGAATATAGCTGAATTTTATCATATGGCGTTAACATAAGGTTATCCGGTTCAGTTTTTGTCCGACCTAACATATAAATTTATAAGAAATAAAGGTTATAGTGACGAATTGTTAGGAATGTTCAATACGAGCGATGTTTTGTTGATGTGATAATTGCGGGAGTGTTGGTGTTGTGGGTTGTTTACCGTGTTGTAAGTTGAGAACTTGATAGTGTAGTCTGGCTATAGTTTGTCGGTGTAGTGGGTTGTTTGCCTTGATGTATGATGAGAACTTGATGGTGTAGTGGGATGTTTGCCATGATGTAAGTTGAGAACTTGATGGTGTAGTCTGGCTATAGTTTGTCGGTGTAGTGGGTTGTTTGCCGTGGTGTAAGTTGAGAACTTGATGGTGTAGTTTGGCTATAGTTCGTCGGTGTACACTGTAAAAAAAATTCGGAACCTTTCAGGGGATTATCCTGAAACATTTCGCATATTTTACCGGAATTTCGAATTTCTTTATGCCCCACGGCAATTACGGCAATAATTCGTGTAATATTTTTGAGAGGTTTCAACTTTTCTGTAAACTACATTCTGCGCATGCGTGCTTCATGTTTTATGTTCCATTAGCCATTTTGATAAGTAAAAAATAATAAAAAACAGCTGCCTAGGTACTTAGAGATAAATGCGATCTGAACAAATTTCATTCTTTGTTTGGATATCAAGTAAGTAGCTAATTTAAATCTCTTTATGCTTCATTATCTGAATTTTCATTTTATCTGTAATACGAAACTTTAAAATTTAATTGCTTAAATAAGACACTGAATAAAAAAAGTATATTGATTATTTTTTTATGTCTAATTATGAAACAATTATTCTTTGTAATAAAAACTGAATGTATTAAAATGTATAGATAAGTAATATTTTTTAATTTTCTTTTGAAATAAGCTTCCTACTATTTAATACGAGTAATGCATTAATAAGTTTAAAACAGTATGAAATTCATTTTTTAAGATAAACATCATATTTTATTTTTAAAATTTCATAAAATTGCAGTATAATCAAATTCAATTATGCTGTTAAAAATTAATATTTTTCATAATTTATGAAATAAAGCATATTTAAATATTCCACAAACGGTTTTTGTAATTTTTGTATTGCTTTGTGAAATTTAGCTTTTTAACACTTTTCAACCTAATTGAAAAGTGTTTATGACTTCGGTTTGTCTGCCGTCTGGCAGTCTGTCCGTGCTCTAACTCTCATAAATATGCTCGGATTGACCTGAAATTTTTGTGTGTGATTGGAACTTACTATAGCATGATCCCTATTGAAAATGAAGTGTGTGGTATTTATAGTTTATGTACAGGGGTAATGAAAAGTTTTCAGTTACATTACGGTCAATGGGAAAAAATCATTTCAAGTGCATTTTGATGATGTTACGCCATTTGAAACATGATGAAATTAATATACAATTATGTAGCGCAAAAAACATATTTTTTCTAAACTATGGTGTACAAAGCATTCGTTATTCATTTACAGGGTCACACAAGGTTCCACGGGAAAAAAATCGTTTGCAATGTAATTTAATGATGTTTCAATATTTAAAACATAATGAAATTTATATGTTTTACTGAGATGCATTATAAATTGCTCACTGAATAACATGGTGTGCATTGCGTTTATTGTTAATTTACACGGATACACAAAAGAATTCGGTTACAGTCTTTGTTCGATAATTACAGTCTATGTGTAATAAATGCGTTTTCAATTTTAGTTTGGATTTTTAGGTTTGACTAAATGTTTGCATAGTACGTGGTATGTATATATTCTGTTGATCATATACAGAGCTAAACAAAGGAATTCGTAAATATTACTAACTATGAGAGTAAATTGCTTAAGGGTATTTTTAATTGTGTTACGCATTTTCCTGCTCAAATATATTTAATAGAAATTTGTGGAATATAAATAAATTCATATACAGGGCTACGCAAAGAACAAGATACGTTGTTGTTTATGGTTGGTAACTGTTGGAAGTGAGTTTTAAGTTGCTTTATGCGTTTTTCACCTGAATTAAATTTTAGCTTAATATGGGGTGTGTACAAAAGTCTTTAGATAATATACTGTTGTGTACAAAAGATTTCGAGTGCAGTTCCATCGATTGGCGAAATTTTATACAGGTAAATTTTCTAACTGAACTAAATTTTATCATGCTATGTAGTATATATCCAAGTCTATAGGTCATATACAGGGCTGCACTATATAATTTAACTACTTTTTTGACTATGGAAGGTAAAAGCTAAAACTTTAGAATGTGATTTTTAAATGTGTTAAATGTTTCCTAAACTATTTAATATCTTCTTTCACTTCATTTAACGGTGAAGTTTCGTTACAGTTTTCTAGATGTGATGGAAAGTGTTTCATAATCTATGCCTGACGCATGATTTTCCGTTCTTATTTAACACTATAACGGGTGCCGTTTGCATGGCGCAAAAACCAAATATTCACAAATTTGCCATAAGTATTTTCGAATAGAAATTTTTGCTTTTATATTTTGGAGATTTTACACGTAAAAATTATTATTGAGAAATACTGGTTGTAAAACATCGTACTTTTGACATATATCGGTGCCCTTCAAAGGATTAATGCATTTCGAATTATACAGGAAATGTTAGTGCTACAAGTGTTTTATTTATTTATTTATTTATTCATTTATTTAGGAGAGCTGGGGATGAATGGGACATTTTCACAAAAATATTTATTTTAAATATTTTATTTAAGTTATTATCAATATTATATATCACATGTCATACATTAAGTGTTTGACTATATCTTGTGCGCAATATTTGTTCAAGATTATTATTATACAGAAATAGAAATGAAATTAAAAAAAAAGTTCTTCTATGTCCCAATCATCCCCACAGCAGGGATGAATGGGACACAAGCATTTTCCTCCCCATATTCAATGTTAAGGACTAAAAGCAGACAAAAATGCCTCCTTGGCAAAAGCTGAGAGGTTATAAGTTGTAATATGATCTCCAAGATTATTTGTTAGCCAATCATCTTGGACTCATCTCAGCTTTGCCTTAAAAGGTCCATAAACTGAAGCATTCAATGGCTGAAGACGATGGCTACAATGAGGATGAAATGTTAAAAGAATAATTACCATAAAGTATTAATTTATCAACTTATATAATATTATTTAGTTATTAAATATATTTTTCAGCATCCTCTAGGGATGAATGAGACAGTTCCATTCATCCCATTTGAAATGTCCCTAACATCCCCATAATGTACATGTTCAATTGTCAGCCATTTTATCTCAAAAATTATTTTGTCACAATGGTTAATATGTATTAATTTTAATTACCAATATTGAGCCTTGAAATAAAAAAGCTACAACATATCTTAATTGTTTATATTGCATAAGATATTTAAGTAACTTCAAATGTTAAAAAAAACAAAAAAAAAACTTTTAAGCAGAGTTTTCAGGAAATGCAAATTTCAAGAAAACTGAAAACAGACATGTGCTCTTGCTTTTGGTTCTGAAGCACACTATGGTAGTGAAATCCATGAGGATAGGAAGCAACTAAAAAAAAGTTTATTGCCCGAAATATTGAGAACGTCCCATCCATCCCTTGTCTCATTCATGCCCAATCTCCCCAATATATATAGTATCATATATATTTTTTAAATGAGTAATAAAATCAAGTAATCATTTTGTTATCTTTCAAATATATATATATATTATTAATCAGTTTTTATACTTTCTTTAATTTATAAATTAATTCAAATTACTTTTAAATACATCATTAAGCCTATGCTATACGTAAATTGTTTTCAAATATCTTATACGTTGATAAAACCATATATTGTCTTTTCGTTTAATTATAAAGAAAATGGTTTTAATAAATTTGTGTGTTAGAGGTAGTTGAAATAATTTTAGAATTTTTAATGTCCCGCCTTTCCTATTTATAAAATATGTTATATGTAAAATAAGTGAAATGTACTATTTCTCCCATTTTATTATGTAAAATTTGGAACAAAAATTAACACATACAAGAAGTTTTTGTACGTTTTATACTTACCTTATGTATTGCTTATCGAATGTTCTAGCAAGGATGTAAATTTTTCAGGCCTCGGAGCGGTCTATATTAAAAGAGACTAAATCAAAATTTTGTCCACCACTATTTCCTTACGAAATTTCCGATTTAGATTTGTCTTGCATATGTCGTAGAAACTCGCTTCGTGATGAGTTTTTTGTTACAACTGTTGTAGAAATCTACCGCCAAAATAATTTTAAAAAAAATTACCGGTCGAGACCTGATTATTAAATCAGAAAAAAAAATGATTAAAAGGGAAGTTTATATTTTCTAAAAACTTATGATTTTAAAAATAATGTTTGCATTTTTAAAAAATTAATTAACAGTTTTACACTTTATTTACTTACGCAAGTCCGAGCTCGGAATTCAGTTTTACCAAATATTTTTTATATGTCTAGTCATGAGTTTCGATTAATATATTTTTGTTGTACAGCTTTGATTTTGTTACCTGATAAATAAAAAATAATATTTTCAGAATTTAAAAAAGGAGTTCCGAAAAAAGACGCTCTATGAAACTGGAATATTTCCGTATTTTGATATGAAAGGTTCCGAAAAAAGACGTCCCGTAAAGTTGGAATGTTTCAGCATGTTGATATGAAAGGTTCCGGAAAAATCGTATTGTGAAGCTGAAATATTTTAGTATTTTGATACGAAAGGTTTCGGAGTATATATTACGGAATGTTTCTGAAAAATTGGAATGTTTCACTACTTTGTTGTGAAACGTCACTGTAAAAAAAAAACTCGGAAACGTTACTCATTCTGGTGGGGCAGCAATGTGGCCCATCGTTTCTAGTTATGTTTCCGCATATTTCGGTCAGATGTTCATAAAAGTTTCCGCATATTTCGGTCAGATGTTCATAAAAGGTTTCGCATATTTCGGAAACATTTACGTGCATTTCGGAAACGTTTCTTTATATTTCAGTCAGATGTTCAGTAACAATTCTGCATATATCGAAAATGTTTTATATACATCGGAAAGGTTTCTGCATATATCGAAAATGTTTTTGTATACATCGGAAAGGTTTCTGCATATATCGGAAAGGTTTTTGTATACATGGGAAATGTTTCTGCATGCATCAGAAATGTTTTTGTATACATCGGAAATGTTTCTGTGTATTTCTGTTTTATAATTTCTTTTATTTGAGAGAACAATATGCTTTAAAAAAATTTAATATTACATTCGCTGGAGGCGAAACCCCACTCCACATCATCGTGGTTAGGTTTTCTGCGAAGTTTGGTGAGCAAACTCGCTAATCTTACTATAGAAATGATCCTATGAAGTATGATCTTGTAGATGAATCATACTCTAGAATTAGAAATATTATAAACTTTCTGTAATTTCTGGTGTGAAACATATATTTTTCTGAACTCGTTTTATTATTTACCTTTTATTATTAGACTGCTACTCAAGATATCACTTTAAAGTTATTTATGCAGGTGAAATAAACTTTGAAAAAACTTAATTCTATGACAAATACTTCTGTCATTTTAAAATAACTCCAAATTTGAGAGTATGTCCTTCTACTGAAGAGAGGCTTCCAAATTTTCCTTTGTAGGAACAGAGTTGAGTCGTCTGGAAACTTCTTTAGTTTACCTACTACAAGTTTACAATTATAACAAGTTTAGAAGTTGTTGTATACACAGTTAAATAACTCGTTCGATAGTTTCTTTATACTCTTGTTCCATGAAGCTATAATAAATATTATATATTTGATTGATGAATAATAATGTAGTACTAGTATTAATGAAGTACAGATAGCACCGTATATACGTCTTTAACATCTTTTCGTTTTGAGATCGGTTCCGTTTCATAACTTTTCTAATGATGAAATGTATCGTGTATATGACAGAACAAATTCCTAAATTCACTTATACTATACGTTTTTCACTCAGTTTTTATGAATAAGATATTTGTAAATAAATAACGTTGAAAATTTGATTTATGGATCTATAAATAATTCTTTTTTTAAATGCAGCCTTATGAGTTCCATCCTCTAAATAGTTTCCATCCTCTATGAAAATATTTAACTTCCCTATACTTATAAATAGATAGATTTTAGTAATACCTTTCAACATTTTTTTTAATCTTGTAAATAGTTATACTATTCGAAAATATTTTATATCTGTGGTAATTGTTTTATTTTCACGAATTGTATACTTATAAATAGATATATTGATAAAAATGTTTTGTCTGTTTGTAAATATTTTTAATATAGTGTTTTACAACTATGATGCTTCTAAATATATTCATTTAAAGATATTATTTTATTCGTATAACTTGAGAAGTGCTGAGATAACCTGAGAAAATAAATATATTTTTATAAGTATACAGTTCATAAAATAAAATAATTATTTACAGATACGAAATCTTTTGACATAATATCTATATTTACAAGATTAAAAAATATATTTATTTAAAGGTATTAAAAGTAATACATCTATTTTGGGAAATAAAGCATTTTCATAATGCATATGTATCTGTTTACAGCATGGAATTCACGAGACCGGATTTTAAAGAAGAATTATTTATAGATTTATAAATCAAATTTTCAATTATATTTGTTTATAAATATCTGATTCATAAAAAATGAAGTAAAAACGTATAGTATAAGTGAAATTAGGAATTTGTTCTGTCATTTAACATCTTGAGGGGCACCGGTATATAATATATACCACTTTTTAATATATAACTTTGCCACCAGTATTATTAAATAAAAATATTTAGTATTGCTTTTTACAGATTGAGAATTTAAAAATTCATTATTAAAAATTACTGGTGTTGAAACATCGCAAAATTTAGCATTTTTAGACCACGTGCTTGCCCTCCAAGGGGATAAACGATACATTTCATCATTAGAAAAGTTATGAAACGTAACCGATCTCCAAACGAAAAGATGTTAAAGACGTATATACGGTGCTATCTGTGCTTCATTAATACTAGTACTACATTATTATTCATCAATCAAATATCTAATATTTATTATAGATTCATAGAACAAGATTATAAAGAAACTATAGAACGAGTTATTTAACTTTGTGTATACAACAAAAGATTAACTGCAAATGTAATATTAATATGCAATAAAATAGAATCTGATAATATTAATTTTTTTAAAGCATATTGTTCTCTCAAATAAAAGAAATTATAAAACAGAATACTTACAGCTCATATAAATACGTTGCATCTGTTTTAAGCTGTCTTTCCTCTCAAGAACAATACAAATCACGTGATAATGACATGTGCAGTAGGTCGGAGTAGATTAGCATGCGCAAATATTACTTCATTTTAAATTCCATTTTTAAACTTTACACGGAATGAGTGTAACATTTCCGAATTTTTCAGTAACCAACATTTTACACTACCTATTCGAAAACATTTCCGCTATGGAATGTAACGTTTCTGACTTCTTCAGAGTATTCACCGCTTTGAATATTTTTCCGAAAATACGTGTAACGATTCCGAAATAACAAGTAACTGTGGAGAACACAAAGTTTACTATAAATTTCCGGAAACCTTTCCGCCTTGGGCCGAAATGCTTCTGATTTTTTTTACAGTGTAACAGCAAAAAGCCGTGGTATCTTAATGCCACCATTTTTTTCCGGAACCTTCCGGAAATTTTTTTACAGTGTAGTGGGATGTTTGCCGTGCTGTAAGTTGAGAACTTGATGGTGTAGTCTGGCTATAGTTTGTCGGTGTAGTGGGTTGTTGGCTGTGATGTAAGTTGAGAACTTGATGGTGTAGTCAGGCTTTAGTATTTCGGTGTAGTGGGATGTTTGCCGTGTTGTAAGTTGAGAACTTGATGGTGTAGTTTAGTTATAGTTTGTCGGTGTAGTGGGGTTGTTTACTGTGATGTAGGTTGAGAAATTGTTGGTGTAGTCTGGCTTTAGTTTGCTTCCTTTCGTTATGCCTGTTTCATTTATTATCAGTCTGTACTTGTCAGGTATGGCGAGTGTTGCATGCATAAAACTAGTTTAACCCAGCAGTGCATGTCTCAAGCCATGCCACCTGACACAGGTTTTTTATTTTTTCTTTGTTGTTTATTGGTTTTTCATTTTGGCTGTAATTTGTTGTGTTCTATTGTTTTGAGTTTAAGTAGTTAGTTTTTCCAAAATTGGGCTTGTGTGCCCACGTTAACGAACGGAAATGTTTGCCGAAAATCATGAATTGCAGTCTATATATATTTATAATTATTCATATGAATAATGATTCATATCAATGATTCATATATTTCACTGTTCTGTAGTGGCAACAGTCAAATATTGTTGCTTCAAATATTGTCGTCAAATATTTAGCGCTAATCAATTTTCAGTCGGTTTTTAGTGTTTTAAAATATTATTTTTATGTGTTGATTATGGATTTTCAAAATGAAACTATTACGGAAAGAAGGCGCCGATCGAACAGGGTAAGAATAGATCGCAGCAATCGCCACACTTAAATCAAAAATTCATGTTTAAATTACAGTTAAAAGCATAGGGAGTACCGTATTTTCTTCCTCTGGAGGCTAACTTGCAAACCCAGTTTTTAGAGGTGATTTTGATGACTTGCCACTGTTGGAATGATCGCGCATTAACACAAGATGACAGTAAGACAACATTGTAGAAATCCCCATATTGGATCTCGAATTAAAACACACACAATATTTCAATTTATATCTTCTGTTTAAATGAAATAATATGCCAATAATCTGACTTAAAGTTCTAAATTTAAAATAACACTTTTCCGTCATTTTTGACGGGGGTATATGCTAGTTATGAAATAATTCGAAGTCGCAGAAAGCGCGACAGGCAGATACAAAAAGCTGGGCAACGTTTTCTAAATAGGGACAAAAAATTATAAACAGTTTTCTGCCATTCTGCTTTTTTTTATTAACTTTATGACTGTGTAATTCTTAAATGTCGCAGTTAATTAAACTACTCTTTGGATTATTTAACAATATTTAGAAGACAATAAAAAAATAAAACTTAAGCAATATTAATTTTAGAAACACACCACTTTTGTAACAGAGCAAAAATTTAAGATTTGTAACATATACGTTTCTAAATGAATAATTTTTACATAACATTGCTAAAATTTACGCCCTTTTAAGAACTTTTTGGAAAAAAAAGAAAAGAAAAGTTCACTAACTAAAAAAAAATCCCTGACGACTCGGCCTACAGGCACAGGTAGATTTCGAAGACGCAGTTTGTTGGGAATTGCGGAAGAAATGACCTTTTGCCATGATGCGGCATTGGAACCGCCCACTTCGAAACCTAACTTGTTTGTAAGTGGAGCCCCGGAAGGATTTTTTTTTTTTTTTTTTTTTTTTTTTTTTTTTTTTTTTTTTTGCTATAAGGGTTGGTCTTATCAAAAACTTGTCAATATAAAAGTTTTTGATAATATTAAGAGGATTTATAATTAATCTAAGCGGATTTCATATATTGCGAATTGACGAAGTTATGAATTTTTTTCTTCTAACCCCCCCACCCCTTGGGGCCATTTTTAATGATATCAAAAATCTGTCATACATAAATTTTCGGCCCTTTTTCTAGAAGTAATAATAACTTTAAACGGATTCGATGCGTATCATAATTAAGAAATTATGTTTTTTTCTGTTTCCACAAAAAGTCCCCCATCCTTGGTTCGATTTTGCCCATTAACGAACTTGACCGAGATTTTAGGCCGCTTGATTTTATGTATCAGTTTGGAAGAGATTTGTGCAGAATTATTGGAGTTATCGTGTCCATAAAAAAGTGACATTGATAGACAGATATATAAAGTTTTGAACTGGGGGCGGTTTTGAGTTCTGGGAGTCATGATCGGCGTAGATCTGCAAAAATTTGTCAAAAATTCCAACTTAGGGGAGAATGTAATAGGTAGTATTTGTTACGAAATCTACCTAAAAGACATATCATTGGGGTGTACAACACAACAACAGTCCAACCTTATTACTTAAAAATTAGCTAGTATGTCTCTGCTAATAAAAATAAACGAAACTCGACAATCTTTCGCAAATATTACAGAACACAAGTCCTGAGTTTATTCAGCCGTACACTGCAAATAAATTTGTTGATTTTACGGTATAATACTGGCAGCTTGGGATGTCAGTATTATACCGTAAAATCAACACTTTTTTTTTTTTTTTTTTTTTTTTTTTTTTTTGTAGTGCAATTCAGCTGTAGGTTTTGATCTTTTATGGCATTCCAGGCTGGAATTCTTTTGGATAAACTCTCAACAACAAAATACGGGAAAATTGAATAATTTGCACAAAAACATATCTCCCTCCATGACTATTTTAATGTACACTGTAAAAAAAAAAAAAAAAAAAAGACAAGCGTTTTTTAATCAACGAAAATATAACATAACTATGAACGAAAATATGCAATAACCAGTAATACAGCAAAGTTTCTTTTGCTGCCCACTGATTTTCGGAAACTTTTCCGAGTCATTTTTTATAGTGTATTAATCGGTTTTCTCAAATCGGAATATAGGCTTTTCAGATGCTATCCATTCTCAAGTAAACATTTTCATGTTCAAGAAACATGTTTTACAAACAAACAACTGAAAATGTTTAATTGGGAATGGATAGCATCTTAAAAACCGATATTCCGATTTGAGAAACCCGATTAATACACTACAAAAACTACTCGGAAACGTTTCCGAAAATCAATAGCACCAATTTTTTTTGTTTTTTCATAAATGCTTCTTTAAATCTCGAAAATACACTGGTTTCTGAGGTTTCTAAAGATAAAGAACGCTTTTCAATATCACAGGTAACTCGGAAGAGGCTATTGTATATTTTCGTCCGTGTTTATATTATATTTTCGTACATTACGGAACATTAACCGCAAGGCTTCGAAATGACATTTTGCCCTGGTAAAAAAATTGGTCTCGTACCGCCTCTGAAGTTAAGGGCTTCCCTCTTATCCTTGGGGCTCGTGGCATTTGCCAGCCCAGCCACCCACAAAGTTACGCCACTGCTTGCGAGACCTAGTCGCACCAAAGTTTTTCGTACTTACCATTTGGAAAAAGTTGCCCATAGGACTGGCCTCCGTTGTCTCGAACCAAGTAAGTATTGCACAAAAGCACACACAGATCGTTGCGAATCTCATCTTGGTCCGATGTTTTGTCACTTGGCTAGAGATACAACTGAAGAGATAGCGATATTATATAGAATGCCTTCGCGTGACTTCGTTTTCTCCTCTCACGCAAATAGCAATTGTTTAAAATCAAACTAATTCCGTACCGTGGATACTCATTTCATTACACATAGAGAAAAAAGATCTACATTATACTTTTCATCCCTGATTAATAATATCATTTCCGAAAGAGCTTTTTGTTTGATCAGATCACGGTAAATAAATTTTTGTCCTCATATCTTTTGTCCCATGACGTTCAGGTTACTACAATATTTTCATTTTAATTGTTAGTTCGGAAAGTCATGAATGACAATACACCAGAGATAAAATAAACATTTATTAGAGGGAAAATATATTTGATTATGAATGGAAGAATAAAATAGGAGGAAAAAACTGATTTATTAGCAGATATTATCTTAGTGCCAGGAATAGTTAAGATTAATCATTATTTCTTTTTATATGTTTGTGCAGGGATTCTCATGGATTTTCAGAATTTTACAGAACGAGATTGGCCAATCAAAAGCTTTTATTCTCCGAAAAATTTCCAAAATACAGATATCTGATTGGTTAATTTTATATCGTAAAATTGTGAAAAACTATCTGGATCTCTGCTATTGTTTGTATTCTATAGAAGCCTTACCTCTAGTGTTTCCAGGTGTCCCGATTTATGCGGGACGCAGTCGGTTTTTAGGGACGCAAATGCAATCCGACTTGTCCCGCAGTATCACTGAGCTGGACAGCAAAAGACCCGATTTTTCACAATGTACATTTCTTTTTCACTTTCGCCATTTGTCTGCAGGAAGGTTTTAAAAAAACTGTAAAAACCCGAGAAAATAAGTAAGAATCCTATATGTATAAAGAATAAAATTCCCTATCTTTTATAGAGTAGGATTTTAAAGCATATTCTAAATTAAGGTTTCATTTTCTGAAAAGGAGAAATTGTAATTTATAAATAAGGATTTTACCAATCTGATTTTTTCTTCTCCTCAGTAAAAAACACTCGAAATTTTCTGGCTCACTTCCTTTCAGCATACAGAGAAAAATTCAGCAACAACAAAATTAAACAAAATAAAAAAATATATATAATTATACTACTTTTTAACTATAGTCAATTGCTCTCTGAGATTGCATTTTCATGTTAATACGTCAGCTACTGAAAATCATTTTAAAATATCAAACCTAAACAGCAACGTTATGACGTTCTGAAAGATGTTTTATTTTTATGCAAAAAAGAAAAAGAAAAAGAAAGAAAAGAAAAAAAGGAAAGAAAGAAAAGTTATTCGATTCTTAGGGGTTTGAGTTATGTCTAAAATTTTTATGTATGTATTAGGGATAGATTTTATTTTGTGAATGTTCCAATGTTTCAGAAAGTAGCGAACTTCGATTGGAGAACAGCGTAAGTAAAACTGCAACTATATATCCACATTACATTTTATTATTTTAAATTTATATAACGAAATGTTGAATTCCTTTTATTACAATATTGTTAATTATTTCAATAATTTCCAATGCTCGAGTAAAATGTTTGAGCTGTGTGTGTATGCAGGCACCGATGTAATATGTTTTTAAATATAATATTGAATATATTTCATTCATGAACATTAAATTTTTATTATGGAATATTATTAATTATACAAATTATGTATAATATTAATTATGCATAATATACACAAAGGGATTGCTTACCTTTTCATCGCACGATGAAAGAAGCAAAAACCCAAACTATATAAAAAACTATATAAAAAAAAAAAAACAGATTTGTATATTTATGAACCGGTTTAGAATAAACTCGATTACTGATGTTACCTATACTGGGAGATTGTCGTCAGTAATCGTATTACCACTCATTGCACATTGTAGCGTGTGTCTGATGTTGCTATCGCAACATCCCCTGCTGGTGCTCTAGCAGACTTGCAGTTTCGTTATCTGTACCAACTAATTTATCATATATACTAAAATCATCGATTCTAAAATAGGTTGCCAAAATGTGACGTTGCCTCCCGGACTATTGCCGCTCCATCTCTATAATTTTTTCATTTGAAATCTGGTATCTGAGGCTAAAATTTACCCTGGAAGTGAAATTTGAAAATTGCTTTTGAAAAATTAAAAATTCTTTTCAAAATGGAGACTACCTCTCCTCCCCCGCCTTTACAAAAAAAAAAGTTTACTTTATTCGTAAAGATTTATAGAAGACAAAATTCGCAACCGAATGGTACTTCTATGACTAATTAGCGATTAAATACAGGATGATTCATAAGTAAGTACACAATTTCCAGATGCTGTAAAATGTGAACAGTTTAAGTGGGGTTCCCCAAATGCAGCCATAAGATAGGTGTGCTCATAAAGTTTTTTTTATTTCCCGCTGCTGTGCGATGTGACATAGGCGATAGCTAGCGTGTCACGCGAATATCTATAGAAATAGCTGCGTCTGCAGTGGAGAAGACATTTTGTGTTCTTCGATTGAGCAAAACGGAATGTGTCACAATTGTGCAACGGCATTTTCGAACACGATTTGGAAAAGAACCTCTAACCAGAAAATCCATTTATGATTGGTTTGAAAAAATTGAAACTACGGGCTGTTTGTGCAAAGTGAACAGAAATGGATTAACAGTTTGATGTGTGTCATGTGACTAAAGGTCCACAAATAGAGCATCTGTGACTGTTTTTCTGGTTAGAGATTATTTTCCAAATCGTGTTCGAAAATGCCGTTGCACAATGGTGACAGATTCCGTTTTGCTCAATTCAAGAACACAAAATGCCTTCTCCAATGCAAAAACAGCCATTTCTACTGATATTTGCGTGACACGCTAGCTATCGCCTATGTCACTTCACACAGAGATGAGTGTCTACATTGTGCCTAATAAACCAATAATTTTCATAATAATCAATAGTTTGTGGGTGGAGTAGAGGAATATTCCCCTTTCTGTTCATATTTAGAGTGTATTTATAAATAAGAGAGTGACGTGTCTAATTGAACTTATCCAGGAGAATTTTGCCAAATTTTGGAATGTGGTTTGCCACAGTTTGTACAAAAACTTCTAAACTGAGCATGTGCTCTCTGCGTATGTAGCTACTCTCTAATTTAAAAAAAACTATTTTAGCATATTGTTACATACAGGACCTTGATATTAGTACGAGGGCTATTGTTAAAGTAAGTTCCGTAACCAAATATCTATTTAAATCTCGCGCGCTTGCAGAAAAGCGCAAGCGCACAGACTCCTGGTATCCCTTGCGCTACAGCAGCCGTCAGTTGTGCGCCTACGGTGTCCGTGTGTTACTTCAGAGTGAACGATAAACCTGTTCAAGTCGATCATCCAGCCAACTGCTGAATATGGTCATATGGTTTGTGACAGCAAGAAACATAACAGCGGCAGGCATTCATCGCCAGATCAATGAGGTGTATGGTCCCGATGGAATGAGTGCCCACACATTGCTGCTCAAACACAATCTTTCATCGAAACTTTTGGGTGGGGGCAATTTTAGCATTCTCCATACAGTTCTGATCTTGCGCCGAGCGACTATCACCTTTTCCGATATCTGATATTGTTTCCCGGTGGCCAGCGATTCAACATTGACGAAGAAGTAGAAACGGCGGGTAAGGTATAACTTTCCTTACAAGCGGCGACATTCTACGAGGAAGGATTACAAAAACTCGTGGGGTTTACGACAAATGTTTCAACAAACTATGTAAAAAAGTAGAAAAATATATGAAAAATCTTGTAAAATATAAAAATTTCTAAATATACTTCCTTTTTTTTCTGTTGCAAAATGGACCTTATTTTAAAAATAACTCACGTACATACGAATAATAAATTTTCTTAAAAGTAACCACTAAACCAAATTTCAAATTTCTAGCCCCAACAGTATCACAGAAATCACAATTTTTGGACATGTTTTGCTCCTGCACTCCGCTTGCGGGTTGTTGTACCGACATAAAATATAGCCTATGTTGGAGCAGAGATGGTCGCTAGCATTTTGCCACTATTATTTTTGAAATTGGCTCCGTAGTTCCAGAGGTTACCTCCTTTCAAACAAGCGCATAAACGTTACTTCTTTATAATATTAGTATAGGTAAGAGGCACTTTTTGTTCTATATGACCTTATTCATATGGGCGAAAATTTTGCGTACATACGAGTATCAAATTCAACAATTTCTTCGGAGGCATTTTCTGCAATCGCGGAGTGACATTTTGGAATTCTGGGGAAAGAACTTACACTCCTGTACCATATTTAAGCACAAAATCCCAAACCTTCTGAAAGAGGACATTTCGATGCTCCAGGAGGAGATGTCTTCCTCGGTCCACCGCTTAATTCAACAATGGTAATATACTCAGATTATAGTTAAAATGACTTCGTTCAAAACAGTTCCGCGTGCAAAAAAAGAAAAAAAAAAAAAAAAAAAAAAAAAAAAGAAGAAATTACGAGCTTTTATTTCAGTACATATGAGATGAAAACTCAACAAGCATTGCATCAGGTAGTACAATTTCTGAGTTTTAGGAATGAAAAAGCAGGTTTAATTTTAAGTATGGTTTCATTTCATCGCCATTCTGACATTAGAACATTAAGATCAGAAGAAAACAAGTACAGTAGACTCCCTAAAATCCACACATCGTTTCCGATGTAAACAATGAAACTTACAATTAAGATGTAAGTGTAAAATTTCAGTTTTTTTTAAAAATATTATTTTGTACACATTTTAATATGTAATTCTGTTTGATATGATTCAACTCATGTTTTCTCATGAGGGAAGTATAAATTTATTTCTGAAAAAATTCTAGATACTGCTGATATCAGAGGTGATCGCAATATTTTTAACAAATATTTTTTGTATCAATCAAGCTTTTTTGGTTATTAAGCATGGCTAAACATGAAAGAAAACTTTGCTATTTTAAGATTTTTATGTCAATTATTAGTGTACATTTATAAGGTGAGTTTCACTGAATAATTAAAAAAATATATATCATCATTATACATATTTAGTTATGCATTATTAATTATTTACTTTTGACCTTTACTTTCAATATTTTAATTGTTTTTTTAATTTTCTTATTTTTTTTATTTTACTTTATTGTAAGCATTCATTATAATTTTGAGTGCATTATTAAATCCAAATTATTGTTTTGAAAATGTAAACAAAACAGTGACCAGAAATCCGCAAAATTCTAAAATCTGCATTACCTCCGGTTTTAAGCTATGCAGATTTAAGGGAGTCTACTGTATTTTCATTTATAAAATTTAAAAAAAAAGAAACGATTTGGATTTTAACAATAAAATACAAAATTTAGTTTATTTTTCAGTGCTTATGCTAATAGGATTTTCCATTAAAGTCGTTGACCATTACAATAGAAATACATACTGTGCGTACGTGTATAAAGTTCAGTAACATGATTTTTAAAGAAAAATATTTGAAAGCGAATTTTGTGTTTGAATATCTCTTTTATCACTTTCCATGTACTTGAGTTAACAACATATCGTCGCTTTCGGCGTAAAATAATAGAACAAAGAAATAGAAATTTTATTGTCTTGAACATCTGTTCAAAACAAACAGACAATAGTCATTTACAAAGTTATTCATGACGGGACAAATTTATGACGTTCAAATATAAACTCGCTTGTGATCGAATGTGCAATTGCTGGAAAATAAGGAAACAAAATAAATACCATTCATAATTATGAGACTATAAAAATTAGTATGGTCAAAAGTTAGCAAAAAAGGCTCGTGAATGGAAAGCATTAAAAAGATTTTCTTTCTTTCTTTTATTTTGTTTTTCAAGGTGCTTGACACGAATTTCAACTTTCCGACCTCGTAACTAGTAAGCTTAAAATGTTACAAGCGAAAAACAACCAAAATATCGTTTTTTTTTTCTCAGTTTTTTTCTTGTATTTTAGAAATAGTTAACGTTTTCAGAAAATTTTATTACACCTAATTAAGCTATAAATTTTTTTCGGTCTTTTGATATAAACATTTTTTTTTCGATAATAAATAGTTTCGGCATACGAGTAAAATGAATGGACTTTACTCACGAGCGGCAACAGCCCTCCAAAAAAGACTATTTATTGGACGATAGGGAAGCAGCATTAAAATATGCTGTACGCTTATTGGTGTTTACTTCTAATATACCCGCAGCTGACGTGAAATGGGTACAATTCATTACTGCGGACGGCCGCTCGCAGTATTGAATTCAGACACTTTTTTCCGGGGAGAATTGCACTTTTTACCCATTAAAAGCACAAAAATGTCAAATCTTCCGGCGGGGGAATGTGCCCCCCCCCCGGGCCACGCCCGGAATTCAACACAGGCCGCGCGGCATATTGAAATTTCGGCCAGAGTGCAAAACCGATGGTCTGATTGCCGCCTAAACATTAGCCCTGACCTAAACAGACACTCACCGCATTTGAAGAAAAGAACTTTTCTGCTTATTTAGTCACATAATTCCGTCTTTCGCCAGTATTGCCAACTTGGATGTTTTCCAGCGAAATTGAAGGGAAAATTTGTGGTTGAGGTGTTTTCTGGTACAATTTTTTTTAGGCGGAAAATGAAATACTATTTTTGTTGAAATGCCAGTACAATTTTCACATTTATTTGATTTTTGTTAAATTTTCTCTTAAAGAAAAAAAAATGTTATTTTATGTTTGACATCTTACATTAGCAAAATGTCAGTAGGGATAGGAAATTACTCAAGTTACATAGGAAAATATACCAAATACCGCTGTTTCTTTATTTACTTTACAGCGACGGTATATTGTTATATAATATCATTACATAATAATATAATAAGTATTATATAATATCATTAATATAGGAAGCGCTACTGATTTTTTTTATAGCGGGGGAGCAGCTGATTCTAGGGAATTTGATTTGGTTTCTAGAGGGAAATCTTAAGTAGAAGTTGGCTGTGGTATGAATATTTTAAGCGCCGTTAAAATATTTAATTTATTATTAATGGATGGATGATAAGATAGATTGTATAGTTTTAATAAATTGCTATTGTGATTTAAACAGAGCACAATAAAGTGTGCTTGCGTTCTTATGGTCAAACTTGGAAGGAGAGAAAACAATAAAATAAAATAAACTAATGCATCTTACTTTATGTAAAACTCAAAAATTGAAGAAACAATTTGGAGATTGAATCCATCTTTATTTTATTATTTCTTTCGAAGTAGAAGAGGAAGGCTTTAAAGCTTGAGAATTATGGCACATCATCTTTAAAAAGGGCTTTCACATAAGAATCAATGTGACTTGAAGATTAATTAAATTCCTTCTGGCTGATACCATGAATATACTTTGATGGATTTAAGAATCTATTTATTATTTTATCAAACTATTAAAATATTAAATTAAAATTATATACCGCAGCATTCAGCTTTTTAAAAACATTAAACAATCTAAAAATAGCGAGTGATCCCCGGAGAACCGACGCAACCGCCGAGTTCTCGGATACGGAGTGGCGCTTAGGCCTAACTCAGTTCAGAGCACGCTTTCCAAAATATTTTACAGTACTTTGAAATGGTCACTATTATGAAACAATTTCTTGAATTTGAAAGGATGGGTGATTGGGATTTGCAGCTCCAAACTACAGTACTACCACTATACAGCAGGCTACCATATTTCCACAGTAGTTAGTAAATATTCGTACGCCAACTACTGTTACCTGTATCTACTAGGATGCCTCGATATGAGAGTGGCGACACACGATAAAATTTTATTGGTTGAGACGATTCTGGACAAAACGAATCGCCAAGCACCTTGGCGAGCCTGCCATTATCGCCAAGCTAATGCTTGTTAACTTGTCTCATCCGTATAATCGAACTCGTATAAGTGAGCATCGTCAAGTTCTGGAATGTAACTTTGCCATATTTTGCTCAAACGCGTCTGTCTATGCATAATCCATAGTTGCCAACCTCCCGATTTTTTGAATACCAGTAAAATCTTACAAAAATTTTCGCTTTGTTAAATTGGAGAAATTGTACTATTAAAAAAAGCAAATATCTTTACATAAAAATACTGGTATGAAAAAAATCGGGAGGTTGGCAACTATGATAATCTAAGCATCGTATGTCGCCACTCTTTTATAGAGACTCCCTAGTATCTACAAGATAGGCGTTATGTGAATGGAAAAATGACTAATGTTCAATTTGTAAAATCACAACTGATGAGGGTTTCACCATATGAAGTGACATGACAAGACATGCATGTGGCATGTCCTTATGTGGCTTTTGTTATTTCGAAATACGCAACAAACGCTGTAGTAATTTTCGATGGATATTCAGCAAACATGACAGTAGTGAGTACTAAATTGTCTAAGCGTGAAAGACGATCTCGCAAAACGGTATCCAGTGTGGTTTATTTTAATGAGACTAATGTGACCACAATTTCTCAAAGGAAATTTCTTGCAAATAGAAAGAACAAAAACCATTTAAGTACTCTGCTGATGAGTAGATTTGGCGTCTCAAATATGATTTGCAAGCGGGCAAATAAGATGCTGACACAAATATTATCAACACTTGCTTTCAATATATCACCTAACCATGACAGCGTATTAATTATTGGTTAAGATGTAGAACTTCTAGTGATCTTAATTGGCCTTTGCACTTTTGCCAATGCTTATTTATTGAAAATAGGAAAAGGAAAAAAAAAACTCCCCAGAAGATAGCACTCTATTCGCCAATGAGTGCAGACGACAGAACAATCACCAAAAACGTACCATTTCTTCATACCACGAATGGATGTGAGATGTCATATCACGTCTACCATATACAGGGTAACTTTAATTAATACAGGGTGACTTTTAATTAACCTACAACTTTTAACTCAAATAACTCTCGAGTCGTTGCAAATAGCACTACAAACATTTTTTTTCTTGAAAAGAAGTGGAAAAGGAATTTAATGAATAAGGTTTTCAGTGAGAATCTTCAAATGTGATACAATAGCGCAACTTAGTCACAAAGTTGTCAGTAACAAAATCGAGCGTTTATTTTTTTATGCTTGAAAATGAGTCAGTTATTGAACTTTTGAGGCTAATAAGGTCTGTCGGCTTCTTCTTGTAAACCAAATCTTTCATACGACCCTAAAGATAGAAATAGGATGAATTCATATCTGGTAAATAAGATGGCCAATTTTCTTATCAGATCTCTTAGGATTGTTCTAGAAGTCTTAGGTCGGATTTTGAATGTTGAAAACCACTTCCGTTGAAATAATGTTGCGTTTTGGACATTTGGAATGAGATATTTTCAAAATTGCATGGAACTGACACTAAACAAGTACCTTTTATGCCCTCTCTCACTGCACGCATTCGTGCCGCCATCTAGTTAGGCTCTGAGAAGTTATTTCAGTTCAAAGTTGTAGGTTAATTAAAAGTCACCCTGTATATGCACCCAAGACAAAACACAAATCTTAAAAATTTTGAAATATAACGCAAATTTGCAAAATGTGGCAGAGATTTTTCAAAAATTCCGACGTTTATGCAGAGGCTTTCACTAATGCTGGAATTTTATTCCTTGTATTTTTGTATGGTTTCAGTAGGAAAACACCATTTCTTTCCTTGAACAACCTTAGGTACAGGTGTTAACATGAAATCGGCTTTCAAGACTGCTTCTAATATCGCATCACTTCCTCCCACAGAGGACGCATTTCGATTGCACTCCCTTTGAGTATACTGCCATTTACATCAATGGTTGAGATATGAGAAAGTAGCAGAAGAATGCAACTGGAAGAAAACTAAGAACGACATCATGTCAATTACGACGTTGCAACCATTAGAACCGGAAGTTTTAACTCCGATAGATCTCTTGCAAATGCAATAAAAATTGCCAGGGAAATTGTGGATGCAAAAAACAGGTCTGTATTGTTCGCTTCTCTGCCTAAACGGTGATGGCTATTGCGATAGCAGCAACATTCGACGATGATCTTATCGTCCGAGGCATATTTACTCAAGTGGAGCCTCAACCAGATCTTTCAAGTTATACAGTAGAACAATTCACTGGCGGTGGCTCCTGAATTTTCATCAACTAGGACCGTCAAAGTGACTGAAGTGTAATTAATTAGTGCTACAACTGTTATTCTTTTCTTTTGTAACTAAACATTCACATATTTTATTATTTCATTCAATTTATTAGGGAAATAAAAATTGGTCCCCTGACCTACTTTTAAATATTTGTTTTCATATATATATATATATTTTCCCTACTCATCTCATTTCAATTAATATTTTTACTGCTATAAAAGGTGTAAAAAATGGTAATGAAAATGGTAACGTAGGTGAAATTCAACTACAAATAGCTTTAAGCGATTTCAAAAGTTTCAAATTAATGATTTAAATGGATGCATAGCGATCGGATCGCTCTCTCGCCTTTCAATACTGGAATTTCAATATATTGGTACCAGAAATTCATTTTAACCGTATGCCGAAACTATTTATCACTAGAATCAAAATGTTTATATGAAAAATGTAGGAAATATTTTATAATTTTAATTTGGTTCAAAACTTTTGCTAAATAAAACTTTAACCATTTTCAAAATACAAAAAATTAAATAAAATAAAATAAAATAAAAAAAGAAATTAATTTAATTTAATTTTTTTATAGTTTGTCGCTTATAACACACACAAGTTACGAGATCGTAAAGTTGAAATTCGTGTTAAGCACTCTAAAAAACATAAAACAAAAGAAGGAAAAACTTTCATTTTCACTAAGTAAACATTCCTTCTGAATGGGTGTTCGGGAAAGTAACTTGTATATACGCTATTTTTTACAATAAATAGAACATTGTGTAGGAAATATATTGGTCGAACAGTTGAATGATTTATTCATATATTGCACGTTTTGTATTTATTGAAATGTTAATATAATGGACGAGATAAATAAATTGTTCAGAATAATACAGCGGTGAATCATGGATGGGAAAGTACGGTGAATAGAATAAAATAGAATAGGTATGTAAATGAGTAACTACGAAAAAGAAAATTTAATTGTTACCAAAGAAAAAAAGGCTAAAGTCAGGGCAACACTAGATATCGGGCTTGCTCATTCATTCACATATTCACATGACGTCACAAATAGGGGCTGCCCGCGACCAGAGATTGGTGCAAAGCGACGCACCCATCGTTTTGTGCCAATCGCTGTATGTCTTTCGTTGCAGCCACCACCATTTGTGACGTCATGTGAATGAATGAGCAAGCCCGGTATCCAGTGTAGCCCTGCTAAAGGCCAAACGCTTAACATTCGAACTGATTGCCTATTATGAGTGATAAAATGGCTCTTCGACTGTCACATGATGCCTTTGTTTCAGCAAATTATCACACGTCACGTGAGCGGGCGCTCCTCTTACCGATGTTAGTCTTTTACTCCTCTTTCAGCAGTGATTTGCTAGCAAGACTTTTAATAAGCACAGTTGTTTTTTATGCGATGTACGAAAGATTCAATAAAAATAAACTAAGAAAAGTGAGTTGTAATGAATTCAATAAAATGTAAGGAACATGTAAACATATTGGTATAAACAAAGTAAGCTTATTAATCCAGTCAGTGGGGAGGGGCCATTACTAGTGTCGCTCTTTCGTAAGAGCAGCAATGATGGTCCACAGTGTTGAATTCAAACACTTTTCTCCGGGAGGGATTTCTGTGGCTCCGGGGGGGGGGACATTCAACTTTTTGACCATTGAAAGCATAAAATCTCAAATCTTCCGGGGGGGGGGAGAATTTCAAAGTTCCGGAAGGGGATTCCCCTCGGGCCACTCCCTGAATTCAACACTGATGGCCCACACTTACTTTTTATACTTTATTGCTATGTGTTGTCATGAACTGAAGTACCATTATTGAGTACATTTATATATTTCATACATTTGAACTAAATTATTTGCGTACAATTTCAATTAAGCTATAACTCTTGCTTTTGTTCATATTACACTATACCCTCTGTACTCGCAACGTTCTTTTCTAAACAAATGGCATAGTCAATGTCAGTTACTCTTTTATTAGACTAGCGTTTAAATCCCGACTGTCTAACCAAGGCAACACTAGATACCGGGCTTGACATTCACTCTCATAGAATCAAAACGTCACAAACTGTAACTGACCGCGACCAGCAATTGGTACAAAGCGACGCTCCCGTCGTTTTGTGCATATCGCTGTATGTCTTTCGTCGCGGCCAGCCACCTTTTGTGACGTCATGATAATAAATGAGCAAGCCCGGTATCTAGTGTAGCCCTGGTCTAACTTCGGCATCACAAATAACATCTACAGCAAAACGCTGAAAATTTAAAATACAGTTTTAAGCTTTCTCGATTGAGTACAAAGTGGGTCAATAGTATGACATTTCTTTCCGGCGCTTTAAAGAAGGGTTCATATGCAGGCAGCAAAAATTTTGAAAAATAAGAAAGATTTTATTTTTCAGTATATTTAATTAAGTTATAAAAATTATTTTAAATAATATTAACTTTTTTTAAACGTTATTCTATACTGTTATTAGCGAGCATCGGACGACATTAGAAAAGCCAGTGGAAACGTCAGCGAAAGAGACATTCTTAGATTTTTCCAGAACATCATTGAATTGCTGAAGGCAGAAAAAAATTTGGAAGCCTTACTGCATAGTTGCCAACTTTTACGCTTTTTTCCTACCACTAAAATTTGATAGTAAATTTTGTGTTATTAAAACGACAAAATCGCGTGATTACATAAGCAAAAATATTCTATTAAAATTTAGTGGTAACAGAAAAACGTAAAAGTTGCCAGCTATGCTTACTGGATCCAGACTTTAAAGCTGACGATACAAACTTCAGATTTTGTCTTGAGAAATGCAGGGTTTTGGCATAGAAGGGCACCAAAGATGTCTATGAAATCGACCTACGTAGCTTTTACGCCATTTATTTAAGATGTCTATGAAATCGACCTAGCTTTTACGCCATTTATTTAAGATGTCTATGAAATCGACCTAGCTTTTACGCCATTTATTTAAGATGTCTATGAAATCGACCTAGCTTTTACGCCATTTATTTAAGATGTCTATGAAATCGACCTAGCTTTTACGCCATTTATTTAAGATGTCTATGAAATCGACCTAGCTTTTACGCCATTTATTTAAGCTTCAATCAAAAATTTAAACTAGGCCTACGGAACCGGCAACGGACTCAGCGGAGACAGACTCACTGGATATCATGACACCCAGACAAAGTACGAGCTCTAGTAACAGCAATAACTTCGAAAAAAATTCCTGTGAATCTGAGAATTGAGCCCAAAACTTCCGAAGAAAGAGTCAGAAATTTCGACCGAACCGGCCGATAAAAAGCGTTTTTCAGGGCCGGAAAATTTAGAAACTTCCTCTTCCGCAGCAGAAGACCGCTTTCAGCAGTTAAACGAAATTCTTGAATATTCGCACAGACCTGAAATCAAAGGGAATAATGCCTTTCGTCCTGACATCGCAAATATGGCACTAGCTGCAAAAAATGAAGGATCGAAAGATAGAAGAAGCTCAACAAAAAGAAGTAAAACAGGGAGAAAGAATGGTAAAAACGAGCAACAAAAGAAGTTAAGACCTACAGAGAAGCCAAGAAAGCCAATAAAGAGGCGGAGACGGACAGAAAATGACCTTGGACCAAAGACGGCAAAAATGTTCACAAAAATAAGGATTAAGATGTGTGGGCTATCACTAGTGCAGCGATGGGCTATACTGATGCAATAAGGGCCATCATTGATGTTTCTGGACTTTTTTGTAAAACAAATCATGCCATGCCAAGGAATAAATTTTTATTTTCTTGATTCTAAAGTATTCTTCCATCCTTTCTTATTATATTTTTATCACCGACATGACAAAAATGCGCGCGGTGTAGGAATTAAAAAGTAAACGCCATGTCAAATTTGAAGTTTCTAATCGTGTCAGTATAAAACAAATCGTAATTTAGAACGTTATTTTTCCTACTTCACCCTTTTAAATTTCAATTTAAAAAAAAAAAAACTGTTCTGTGTGTGCACTTTCTTCTTAAAAAGTATCAGCAATGTCAAATTTCAAGTTTCTGTTCTTAACAATTTCATAGGAATCGTAATTTATGTAAAACGTTTTTAGAACAGTTTTTCTTCATATCACACTTTTAAATTTTGAATTTTTTAGAAACTGTTCTTAGAGAGTATATATATCTTATAAATAACTACCTTGTCCAGTTTCAAGTTTTTAATCCCTTCAGTGCTACAAAAATTGCAATTACAGAGCGTTTTTCGCTTCTGCAACAACCTGTGGGTGGCATTGACATAAAATATAGCTTATGTTACAGCAGAGATTGTCACCATAAATTTGCGACCATTACGTTTAAAATCGGTTCGGTAGTTTCAGAGATTCCATAGAAATTGTAATTTTGAATGTTTTTAGAACGCGTTTAGCTTATTTCACCATTTAAAATTTCGATTTTTTCAGAAAAAGTTCTTAGGGAGCATTTACATCTTATAAGTAACTACCATGCCAAATTAAAAATTTCTAACCTCTTTAGTATTACAAAAATTTCAATTTTAGAATGTTTTCCTCTACCACACCTCTCTGGGACAGTGACACCGACATAAAATATACCCTATGTTAGAGCAGGGACTGTCACTATCAATTTTGCACCGTCACGTTATTTGAAATCGGTTCGTTCGTTCTAGAGACTCAATAGAAATTGTAATTTAGAATGTTTTTGGAACACTTTTCGTTCCTTTCACCCTTTTTAAATTTCAATTTTTTTGTTAATTTGTTCTTTGAGAGCATTTACATCTTATATGTAACTACCCTGCCAAATTTCAAGTTTCTAGCTCCTTCAGTATGAAAAAAAATCGCGATTTTAGAACGTCGCTCCTATACTCCCCTGGGTCTAGTGGCACCATAGAACAAGGAACATAAAATAGAAGGAAGATGTAGGGTGATTTTGCCCTTCGATTGTTACGGGGGTTATGGGAAGGTATTCAAACAGAATACTTTCAACCGTCCTGATATTGGCTAAAACTTGGCTTTTATTTTGGCATAGACGTTCCTACTAACCACGCCTCACATGATGGGTAGCCGGTATTTCCGCTTTTGTCATTCTCATATCGTGTCTTGACTTGTGCCCGTGACATTCGCTCTTCGTCTTTTAATTTTTTAAAATATTTATACAATAAAGTATTTCAACGTATTTAGTTTCCTTATTTGTAATTATATAAACACCAGTGGACCCATGCAAATATTTCACACTGCAGTCTAATATTTTTTAGATGCAAGTTTAAACTTAAAAAAAAAAAAAAGACTAAAAGTATCTCCTAAACAACATTAGTCAAGCCAGAATATCATCTAATTTATTCAACCAAAGTTACAGTAAAATCTGGCCAAGGATAGCAAACGGAAAAAAAAAAGTAATTAATTGTATTTTAACTGCATTAGAGGGTGACATCATCTGTTTTGGAAAAAACATGGGAGAAAAAAAAATAAATTGAGCATTTGAATTTAAATTTTGCTTTTTAATCATAAATATAATATAAACGTTTGCAACGACAACTTTGTCCCACTTTAACTTTTATTTTTTATTTTAATAATTTTAATCGTTCTTTTTTGTGGCAACGCTTATTTGAGAAAAACCTTTCATTTCATTTATGAAAACAATGCTGATTTAATTTTTAATTAAATGTAATTTTCATCAAACATGTTTTAACGAAATGTGAGTATAATATGTCAGAAACCTGTTCAAAATTTTTTCATATGTTATCTCATTTATCGTTTTGCGTTTTTTATTTGCTTAGAAAAAGGGATGTTGGCATTAGAAATAATAAATATAATACATTTTATTAGTTTTTCCTAATTTCATAAAATGAAACGATTACTTTAAATCCTTTTAACTAAAAAAAATATATATTTTATCCTACTGTTTAATTATTCAGTCCTTTATAAAGAATATATATATATTTTTCAATCAAAATCATCAGAAGAAAAGGTATTTTAGTTAAATTTAAATAAGGGTTTGGTTTTAAATTTTAAAATCAGGTGAATACAATCAATTCTTAGTTGATATTACGAAGGTGAAAGGGGGGGGGGGTAAATGTATGTGTTTATTTTATAAGTAGCCAGTGACTGATTTACAAATTTGGGGCCCCTGGGCACAGATGCTTTAATAATTTTGTGATATTTAATGATGTTTCTTCTCAATTTTTTAGCAGTAAAAGTTTTTATAAGATCCTCATAATCTTAAGTGTTCTATCTCGCTGACGATTTTTCAATCTTTCGTCAATTTTAAATATCCAATGGTAAAATTTATTTTTAAATATTGAAATGCAAATGAGATATTTTTAAAAATTTCTCCCATAGGATTAACATTAGCGAGCAGGCGTTTTCGCGTGAGTGATCTAGTCCTTAAAAGTTATTTTTACATAAAAAACTTTCCAAATTAATTTTGTTTTTTAATAGTTTAAAACTTCAGATTTGGGCTAATAATTTAAAAATTTTCCGTAGCATTTGCGGGCCCCGGAAAATCGGGGGTCCTGGGGACAGTGCCCCGAATGCCCTGCCATAAATCAGGCACTGAAAGTAGCTGCATTACGTAATAAATTTTTAAAATATATCGTTTTTAAACTTATTCTTGAAACTTATTCTTGAGAAGTTCTTTTTTTATGATTTATTTAAAGAAATTAGACCGGAGTTCTTTATTGTCATAAAAATAAAGATATCAAATATCGGAAAATTGAAAATATCGAATTAAATATTAGTTATAAAAGCAACCAATTATTGTTTTTTAAGTATTATTTTATTGGTATTTAGGAAAAACATACCCCCCCCTCCACCCCATAACAAAAAGAAAATATACGTAACTTTAAAAACAAAGCTTTAAATAAATTGTATTTTGTTTACACTTGATAACATATCCTTCGCATAACAGACGTAGCAAAAATCAAAACAATCCTCTCAAACTCTTAAATAAATAAGAAAATATCGAGGAAAAAAGGTGCCAAAACATACTATTGTCCTGCTTATTCCCCGCCTTTGAAATAGTTTCGGAAAATGCCGTAAATAAAAAAAAATCCGTGGCAAACGGCGAAAGAGGAAGACGGGCGAAAACACCCCACATCTTCCTTCTTGGTTATTCCTTCTTCTATGAGTGGCACCGACATAAAATGTAGCCTATGTTGGGGCAAGGATTGTCACCATCAATTTGCCACCATCACTTTTGAAATAGGTTCGGTAGTTCCAGATATTACCCCCTTCAAACAAAGAAACGTTGCTCTCTTTATATATTAGTATAGATTTAATCATTTATCACATCATTCAAATTTATTGAAACCTAATAATAATTATGTTGTAACATCATATTTCGTATGTTTAAATTATAATTATAATCTTTGTTTCATAATTTGCGAAATTAAAGTGACCTTATAATTTCTTAACAGACTGTATTAGGTTAAGCTTGCAGCTTGAATCTGGTTCAAGGCTTCATAAAGGAGCTCTCCTTCTTTTAGAGTGAAATGAAAATCAATAAGAAAATCATTACCGAATTAGTAAAAGCATTTTGTTGCTGTTTTGCTCTTTTTTTTTAACACTTTCTAACTATGTTGAAAATTGTTTACGACTTTAGTTTGTCTGCCGTACACTGTAAAAAATGACATATGTTTCTTAATCTACGAAAATATAATATAAACTCATCTTTGTTGACCATAATTCTGAAAAGTGTTTCTTTATCTTTAGAAACCTCAGACATCAATGGAATTTCGAGATTTAAAGAATCATTTATAAAAACAAAATTTCTCTTGCTGCCCGTCATTTTCGAAACTTTTACGAGTAGCTTTTAATGTGTATTAATCGGTTTTCTAAGCTCGGAATATAGTTTTTTTTTCCGATGCTATCCATTCTCAAGTAAACATTTTCATGTTCAACAAATATGTTTAACAGAAACATGCAAAAACAGCGTTAACATTAACATTAAAATTAAGATTATTTCTTTACTCTTTAATGTATAAATTAACTTATGCAGCTGAAAACGTTTACTTGAGAATGGATAACATTCGAAAAACAGGTAATCCAGGCTGAGGTCACTGATTAATACACTATAAAAACTATTCGGAAAAGTTTCTGAAAAATACGGGCAGCAAAAAATACTTTGCTTTTATAAATAATTCATTAAATTTTGGAAATGTATTGGTTTCTGGGGATTCAAAAGACAAAAAAAGACGCTTTTCGGAATTTCGGATAGTTCAGAAGATTATATTATATTTTCGCTCGTGGTTATAGTATATTTTCATAAATTAAGAAACATTGGTCATTTTTTACAGTGTATGTCCGTGCTCTAACTGTCGTAAATATATTCGGGTCGCCATGGATTTTTTTAATAAAATATTAAGATTTACTGTAAAATGCTCGCTATTGAGAATGAAGTGTGCAAAATTTATAGTTCGTTTACAGAGACTCACAAAAGAACTCCGTTATATAATGGTCTATGGGGGAAAATCATTAAATTGCTTGCATTTTAATGATGTTACAATACTTCAAACATAATGAGATTGATATGCATCACTGAAGTGGACTACAACATGTTTTCTGTAGATTATAGAGTCCATAGCATTTATTATACATTTTCAGAGACACACACAAAAAAAAATTGGTTACAGGACGGTCCGACTGGCTATGATCGCTAATTGCTGGAAGTGCGCTTACAGGTGCAATGTGCATTTTAAAAGTTTTTTTTTTGTGTATTTTTTTTGTGTATTTCAAACAACATCCCTTTAGAAAAAGCGAGCTTCATAATTTAGATAAAAGTTTCATATGAAAAAAAATGCACTTTTTACTTTGAATGAAATTTTTTTTTCTAAAATTTATTTTGTAAAGTGAATTTGGGGTGCCCTTTGTATTTCTTCGAGTAAGCACGGGCTTCCAGGGCCTATTCGGTAAACAGGCCCTGGGTTTAACATGGGCTAGGGGAATTGGGGAGATGACTGATCAATCCTCTTAACATTGTGCTATGCTTATGTCCATATAGAAGTAGAGTTTATTCTTACACCGCATTGAAGATTCAAGTATTTTTAATGCGAGAGTAAAGAAACATAAATATTTGGATCAGGTTGATTGGCATCAAGATTTAGTTCCAAAAATACCTTTTCTTATTTGCGATTTACTATAAGATATTAGTCGAATTTTCAGATTCAATTTTTCATTATTATTATATTATTATAATGGATTATTTTCTAAAGATAAGTGAAAGGTGTTTCTTGAAGCGATTTATAACTTTGGATTGTTAGTCATGTATTATATTAATTGATTTGATTGTTATATAGAATACAAATAAGTAAAATATAGGATTCCATGCCTTTTGTTATTTTATCATTTTAGCAATAATGGTGTCATTAATGTTAGACGTTAGATGTTAATGGCTTTAAATAGAGAAGCCGAGGCAGAAGACATTAAAGAAGGGTAAATGTCATAACAATAATAATTTAAATTGTGCATGATTTTTTTTTAAACACTGTATTTCCTACACTCTATATCTGTAATGTGAATCAGTAGAAGCCTTTTAGCCGCCACTCGTCGAAGACGTGTGACGTTTCCAGGGAGAACCACGTGGAGGCAGGCTTCGTCATCTCTCCCCTTTTTTTTCCTGAGGGTGGACCATTCCTCTGCTCTCTTGGCATTTTACATGCCTTCCCAGAGGGACAAAAAGCAGAGTGTGTCCCGTTTATGGTGATTATTTTTTGAAAAAATATTTTAGCCTGATGTTGATGCCTTCAAAATTGTATTAAGCGGCAGGAAATTTATGGGTCATTTGTTAGTTTAGAGTTATTTTTCCACAGGAGGAGTGCCTTCAGGGAGGACTTTTTAAAGGGGAGGTGGCCCGAATTCTCGTTCTCGTGCAAGGAAAACCCTGAAAACCTTGCACAGCCACCCTACTTGAACCGCACTGTTATTGAACCTGCAAACTTCAGTTTCGAACTTCTCATTTTATGGCCAGCCCATTAGCTACTGAGCTGAATGGGCCCGATGGCGGAAGAGCGCAAAAAACTTGATGGCATTTTTAGAGGAGGTCGTATATTAAGCTGACCCTGACAGAGATGGAATGTACAAGAGCCTGATATTTGTTGGCTGAAAGAAATGGTGCGTTAGCCGATGTTATTGGCTAAAAAAGACAGTGTATTAACCATGTTGGCTGAAAGAGAAGTAATGGGCAAGGGATAGTGTATAGTCGATGTTTGGGTTGAAATGGGCGAGAGATGGTGTTTTAGCCGGTGTTATTGGCTGAGAAATACGAATGAAGGAGAGATGGTGTTTTAGCCGATGTTGTTGGCTAAAAGAGGTGGAATAGGCAAGAGACTGTGCATAGCCGATGTTGAGAGATGGTGATTTAGCCGATGTTGGTGGCTGAAATGTGGGAAAGATGGTGTTTTAGCCAGCCGATGTTGTTGGCTGAAAAAGGCGAATGAATAAGACTTGGTGTAATTGCCGATGTTGTTGGCTTAAAGAGATAGAGTAGGTAAGAGATTGTGCATAGCCGATGTTGATGGCTTAAAGGGGCAAGAGATGGTGTTTTAGCTGATGTTGTTGGCTGAAAGAGGTGAATGGGTAACAGATGGTGATTTAGCCGATGTTGGTGGCTGAAATGTGTGAAAGATGATGTTTTAGCCGATGTTGTTGACTGAAAAAGGCGAATGAATAAGACTTGGTGTAATAGCCGATGTTGTTGGCTTAAAGAGGTGGAATAGGCAAGAGATCGTGCAAAGCCGATGTTATGGCTTAAAGGGGCAAGAGATGTGTTTTAGCCGGTGTTGTTGGCTGAAAAAGGTGAATGGGTAAGATATGGTGATTTAGCCGATGTTGGTGGCTGAAATATGTGAAAAGTGGTGTTTTAGCCGATGTTTTTGGCTGAAAAAGGCGAATGAATAAGACGTGGTGTAATAGCCGATGTTGTTGGCTTAAGGAAGTGGAGTAGACAAGAGATTGTGCATAGCCGATGTTGATGGCTTAAAGGGGCAAAAGATGGTGTTTTAGCCGATGTTGTTGGCTGAAAGAGGTGAATGGGTAAGAGATGGTGATTTAGCCGATGTTGGTGGCTTAAATGGGTGAAAGATGGTGTTTTAGCCGATGTTGTTGGCTGAAAAAGGCGAATGAATAAGAGATGGTGATTTAGCCGATGTTGGTGGCTGAAATGTGTGAAAGATGGTGATTTAGCCGATGTTGTTGGCTGCCATAGCTGGAATGGGCAAAACATTGTGTGTAAGAGAATGTTATTGGCTGGTAAAGGAAGATTAAGCAGGAGATGAGATTTTTTTCATTAATTTTGAATTAATTGAATTCATTAATTTTGAATGAATGAATTTTGAATGAATTAATTTTGAATGAATTAATTTTGTTTTTCAATTTGGAACATAACTAAATATACTTAAAATATAACTTAAAACTAGAAAAATATAACTAAATATAACTTAAAATATAACTTAAAAACTAGAAAAATATAACTTAAGTATACCGTTTTACAGTTGCATAAACTACTGTGGTCTTTAGTCCTTTATACCACAACAGCAGCAACAACAGAAAAGTTTCTTCAAACGCTTCAAGAAGCTTCGTTTCTTTGGTGGTTGCTCTGTAACAGGCTGTTCTTCATCTGTAACAGGCTGTTCTTCATCTGTAACAGGCTGTACTTCATCTGTAACAGGCTGTACTTCATCTGTAACAGGCTGTACTTCATCTGTAACAGGCTGTTCTTCATCTGTAACAGGCTGTACTTCATCTGTAACAGGCTGTACTTCATCTGTAACCGGCTGTACTTCATCTGTAACAAGCTGTTCTTCATCTGTATCAGACTGTTCTTCATCTGTAACAGGCTGTACTTCATCTGTAACAGGCTGTACTTCATCTGTAACAAGCTGTGCTTCATCTGTAACATATGAATGTTCATCATAGACGATGTCTTGTTCTTTTCTTTCTTTTTTCAGCTTCATTCTGTCCTTGATGATGAAGTACAGCATCACAAGGCAGATGGAATACATGAAGATGAACCACAAAAAGAAGGTCCACAAAAAGTCCCAAAACATGACGATTTTTGAAGATCTAGAAAAGAAACACTAGAATTAAACGATAAATATAAAAAATTACGCACAAATCTATCTTTTGTTTTCACTGAAAATGCAGTTTGAAATCAGTTAAATAGCAATCCAAATTACAAATTCGATAATTTTTTGTAAGAATGAGAAATTTGTTAGTTGTGTCAATGTTATTTTTTAAATAATTGTTTATTGTTGTTAATTGTTTCAACAATACAGAGAAAACTTACTTTTGTGTTTCGTTGTCAACAATAAAACATAATTGCAACAATAGAGGAACGTGCAAACAGTTCCACGAAACATCTTTGTTGTGATTGTCCGAGGTCCATTGTTGCTAAAAGACGTAATTAATGTAATGTTTGACATCTTTGCTTTTGTTTGCCATTTTTTTTGTTTACCAGTAACAATAAATAAATATAACTACGATAGATATACGAGAGAACTGAATCTATATTATTGGCTTATTTTAGCGAGCGTAGTTTGGCACAAATTTAATTTCATTGTTGTGAATTGCTTTCTTTTTTCCTTTGTGGCAAACATTTTATAGTACACTGAATCTACATGTACAGTTTATGTCAAAAAATAAAACAATAGAAAATAGCCACCTTTATTCGCATATCGTCACAATAAAATGACAACAAAGGTACCATAAGGACCACATCGGTATTTTCGAATATAACATATAAAATGTACATAAAATTGATAGAGCCTTGAAATTATGGTCCAGAAAAAATTGCATCAATCATTCTGCCGGCCAAAAAGCTCTAATGCTGTCCAAAATAGCAATAAACAGTCATCATTTTTATTAATTCAGCGCCGCATAAACTCACTTAATTATGAATCTAATATCTTTAGCAGGAAATAAATAAAGGATAAAAATAGAGCAGGGAATAAAGTTTTGTTTTTAAGGATTTTGTACTACTTAAATAGTAAAAACGGAACCATTATAAGATCACTCCTGTGTCTGTCCGTCCGTCTGTCACAGCCCTTTTTCTCGTAAACTACGGAATGTAGAAATTTCAAACTTGGGAAAGTTATACAGCCTTTTTACCCACATGTTTTCAGAGTATTAGCCATTCACAAATATGTTTAGGAATAATTTAGGGGGCTAATTAAGTTATTTGAAAAAAAAAAGTTTTCTTTTTGTATATCGTAATATATTTGATTTAATTTTAGGTATTTTATTTTCTGAGATATCGTCGAATATGCATTGCAAAAATAATATGCCCCCCCCCCCCTATTTCCGAATCTACTGATACTTTTCGAGCGGTCAGAGGAGGAGTTGACATGTGCTCAAGATATGTACCAACGCAGAATCATCCAAGGATATTTGATAATGATTTTCGAGGAAAATGTCGGTAATTAGCCGAGATATTAATTAAGTTACTTGAAAAATAAATTTTCTTTTTATATATCGTGTAGGGTATTGATCGAAGGATCTCGTAACATCGAACTCAAAAATATATTTGTTTTAATTTTAGGTATTATATTTTAAGAGATATCGTCAAAAGTATACTGGAAAAATATGCACCCCCCCTCCTCCTGTTTCCGAATCTATTGAAACTAAAATTATGAAAGAATTAGAGGTAGTAGGAGTTTATTTAATAAATTTAATGTACGGAACCCTTTGAGCGCAAGTTATACTCGCACTTGACCATTTTTTTTTAAATCAGAGAAATAGTTGTTAAGTTATATCCTTCATTAGGAAAATTAAGCTGATTTATCCACAAAATAAATAAAAATTGAATACGTACAGTCGTGGAAAAAAAATCCCTGACGGCTCGGCCGACAGGCACAGGTGGATTTCGAAGACGCAGACCTTGGGGCCCCTGTTTATTGGGAATTGCAGAAGAAATGACCTGAAATGACCTTTTTGCCATGATGCGGGCGCTGGGACCGCCCACTTCGAAACCTACTTTGCCTGTATAGGCGGAGCCGGCAGAGGTTTTTTTTTTTTTTTTTTTTTTTTTTTTTTTTGGCTATAAGGTTTGGTCCTATACAAAACTTGTCAATATAAAAGTTTTAGATAATATTAAGAGGATTTATAATAAATTTAAGCGGATTTGATATTTTGTGAATTGACGAAGTTGTGATTTTTTTTCTTCTGAAACCCCTTTTATTTCCCGCCCTTCGGGCCATTTTTAATGATATTAAAAATCTGTCATACATAAATTTTCGGCTCTTTTCCTAGAAGTAATAATAACTTTAAACGGATTCGATACGCATCATAATTAAGAAGTTATGGGTTTTTTTATGTTTTCACAAAAAGCACCCCCATCCCCCCCCCTCTGGTTCGATTTTGCCCAGTAACGAACTTTACCGATATTTTATGCTCCTTGATTTTATGTATCAGTTTGGAAGAGATTTGCGCAGAATTATGGAAGCTATCGTGTCCATAAAAAAGTGACATAGATAGATAGGTAAAGTGTTGAACTGGGGTGGTTTTGGGTTCTGGGAGTCATGATCGGCGTAGATCTGCAAAAAAATTTTCAGAAATTTCAATTTAGGGGAAAATGTAATAGGTAGTATTTCTTACGAAAGCTGCCTAAAAGTGAACAAGCACCCCTAGTAACTCTGCAATAAATTGTCGCAGAAGAAAGTTACTGATACAAAACAATTGGAAATAAAGCCTACTTTTAAATGATGTATATAAAATTTACTACCATCTACCTATCTAAACCAGCCAAACTTTTTTTTTTTTTTTTTTTTTTTAATGGTAACATTTAATTTGACACAATATTTTAAATCTTCGGTTCAAACTATGTCTAAATACCAATTTTCAAGCTATTTATATGATAAGTTTTTGAATTATGAATATTCAAAATTTAGAGTTTCTAATATTAAGTTACATTTTCATATTTTTATTAATATCTCCTGAAATTATAATTCTAATGTGCTAATTTTTTGTTTGATTATAATACTAAAAAAAAAAAAAAAAAAAAAATAAAAAATACAGGGAATTTCTTATTTTTATACTATGAATTATGAAATTAATATTCGAAAAATTTATGAATTGCAACTTACATTTTTTTCGATGGATTTATATTTATTATGTCCTGCTTTATGCGCATTCAAAATTTCAAATTTTTCTTCCAAGTAGTTTTCCAATTATGCTTAAAAAACGGTAAGGTGATAGTTTAAGCATCTTTCAGTTCAGAAAAGAATAATTTGAAAAAAATATTTTACTCATTTTATTGTGGATTAAAAAAACGAAATTAAAAAAAAAAAATTCTGTGTCTGCTTTTAAATTTTTTATTAAAATTACGTAAATCGTATTTGTATGAGATATAATTTTATGTCAGTTGTGTAAATTAGTTTCGGTTTTATTTTTAAAGTAAACTAGTTTTTGGGGGCCACCGTAATACTTAGCCATCATGTATATGCATAATATAAAATATGAAAATAAAACACGTGTAAACCACTTATAAAATGCATTGCAATTCGAATAAAATCGGGCTTGATGACGTCATAAACTTTAAATGCTCTATTACTGAATCGCGTAAAAGAAACATCCTTATAATTCCAAGTAGTCGGATGTGTCAATCCCAAAACTTTCTTCTATCTCACACAGGTTTCACATACACTAAAAAGAATCAGCACCAATTTATATCAAGGTCTAACTGAAACTCAACTTTTATTAAATTCCGTGCATTATTTCTTGAGATATGACTATCGCTAAAATCGTGTAAATCCTGCAAAATGCTGCATAGCAGCGCCACCTGCTGAGCGATTTTTACCAAAAACTAATCAGCACCAATCTATATCAGAGACTAGCTGAATGTAAAGTTTTATTAAATTCCGTGCATTAGTTCTTGAGATAGAGCTATTGCGGAAATCGCGAAAAATGCTGCATAGCAGCGCCACCTGATAGGCGATTTTTACCAAAAACTAATCAGCATCAATTTATATCAGGAACTAACTGAATATAAAATTTTATTAAATTCCGAGCATTAGTTCTTGAGATAGAGTTATTGCGAAAATCGCGAAAAATGCTGCATAGCAGCGCCACCTGCTGGGCGATTTTTCAGGATCTTCTAAAACGTATAAATCCTTCGAAAACCGGAAGTCGAAAATTTTCATGAATCCAGTACTTTCTTCTTGTAAAGATAGAAGAAAGTAAAAATGATAATCATATTAACTAACGGTTTATTGCGTCGGATTAAGCGTTTCATTTCCAATTAAAATATATCTTTGAATTGAAATTTGGATGAAATACAGAGTCATGAAAAACTGAAGAATGTGGAAATAGGATTACAAATATCTCGGCAACTCATTATCCGACCAACTACATTTTTTATGCAAAATTTATGTTTTTTTATTGTTTTCTATATTCACTCCTTAAAATAAGCAATTTCGAAAAATTTTATATACCTTTTATCAGAACGACTATTTCGAGAGTCCGAAAAAAATAGTTTCGGATAATCGTGGTTACTGAAATTCAATAAACTTCTTCCAATTATTATATACTAAGTACATACCAAATTTCAAGTCTCTATCTCAATTTGTTCGGGAGATAGAGCGTTTACAGACACACAGACATGCAGACTCACAGACACACAGACAGATACACAGACGGACGGCAATTGTTTTTTTTTTGTTTTTTTTAAATATGTTTTAAGGAATAATCTCAAGTGTCTGAAACGTGTAAATCCGTCAATTTTTTTTTTCGATTTTTAAAACGATTTCAAGATTTACCCTAAACTACGTATGATGGTACTACAGTCTTACCATAGAAAAAAAAAATCTTACTCTTTTTTTGTTACATTTAATTAAATTTCTAGCTTCTTCTCCAGTCTAATAAAACTATTTTATTTTTAAAGCGGTATATATGTTTGAAGTAAAGTTTCTTATAAATGCATATGTGTTATGTATTTGCTGTAAAAGTTTTAAAAATATGCCATTAACAATCGAGTTAAGGTTTGCCATCAGACTGAAAAGCAATTTGTCTAGGTTTTTTTCTACATCGTTTCTTTATGTTGCTTCAGAATATTTTTACTTTCTTCTATCATTACAAGAAGAAAGTATTGATTCATGAAAATTTTCTACTTCCGGTTTTCGGCGGATTTATACGTTTTAGAAGGTACTGAACACGACTTGACTATTTTTAGAAAATGTCTGTCTGTGACACTGTCTGTCAGTATGTGACAAAAATTTTGTGGGCGCTCTATCTCAAGAACTAATGCTTGGAACTTAATAAAAATTTATATTCAGTTAGTCCCCGATATAAATTGGTGCTGATTAGTTTTTGGTAAAAATAGCCCAGCAGGTGGTGCTGCTATGCAGCATTTTTCGCGATTTCCGCAATAACTCTATCTCAAGAACTAATGCTCGGAATTTAATAAAACTTTATATTCAGGTAGTCCCTGATATAAATTGGTGCTGATTAGTTTTTGGTAAAAATCGCCCAGCAGGTGGCGCTGTTATGCAGCATTTTTCGCAGGTAGGACGCTTTTCTTGTCAGAATTTAAGAAGAAATATTAATTTAGATAATTTTTCGAAAACCGACGAGAATACGCATGGAAACTGCAGAGAGAGAGCAAATTTTTACACGTGTCAGACTCCATGCCAAACGTTTCCTAGGAGCAGATCTGAACTACAAGCATTATTTTTGTTTCTTTTCGCCATTTCCCGCCAGATTTCATATTCAAGTTAAACTTTATAATCAACCGTATTATTTTCTTTTTAATTTTTGCGTGATATTATCGGGAGAGGGATATTTTTAACTTGTTATATCTTTGGGAGGATTTTATGAGTATGAAGTTCACAACTTTTTCTTTATATTTTCATAAAATATTATATCGAACACTAGTAGCAATTTTCTACTCAATTAGCAAACTAATTTTGTTATTTAAATTTACCTACTTTGTGATCTTTATATATATATATATCTTTTTTTGGAAAAAAACTTAAAAGATGATGATTTTTTTGAGAGGCAGGAGCGTTTCTTGTAATTTTTGCGTGATTTTGTCGGGAGAGGGAGATTTTTAACTTGTTATATCTTTGGGCGGATTTTATGAGTATGAAGTTCACAACTTTTTCTTTATATTTTCATAGAATATTATATCGAACACTAGCAATTTTCTACTCAATTAGCAAACTAATTTTGTTATTTAAATTAACCTACTTTGAGATCTTTTTATTATAATTTTTTTTAAAAACTTAAATGATGAAGATTTTTTTGAGAGACAGGAAGCGTTTCTTGTCAGAATTTATGAGGAAATTTTAGTTTAGATAATTTTTCCAAAACCGACGAGTATACGCTTGGAAACTGCAGTGCGAGAGCAAATCTTTACACGGTATGTAAGGCTCCTGCGAGACGCTTCCTGGGTACAGATCTGAACTACAAGCACTCTTTTAGTTTCTTTTACGCCATTTCCCGCCAGATTTCATATTGAAGTTAAACTTTATAATCAACCGTATTATTTTCTTTGTACTTTTTGCGTGATTTTATCGGGAGAGGGAGATTTTCAACTTGTAATTTCTTTGGGCGGATTTTATGAGTATGAAGTTCACAACTTTTTTTTTATATTTTCATAAAATATTATATCGAACACTAGTAGCAATTTTCTACTCAATTAGCAAACTTTTTTTTAAAAATTATACTACTTCGTGATTATATATATATATATATATATATATTAAACTTAAATGATGAAGATCGTTTTGAGAGGTAGGACGCTTTCCTTGTCACAATTTATGAGGAAATTTTAATTTAGATAATTTTTAACTTGCTGTTTAACTTGCTGATAAAACTCATAATATGTGAGAAAACGGTGATTTTTTTTTTTTTACTTCAAATTTACAAATTAAATTGTTTTGCGGATTGTAAGTATGAGGTAAAAAAAAAAACCGTTTTCTCACATAATGAGTTTCATCAGAAAGTAAAACAATAAATAAATATGAATGATTTGCGGAGCTGTTTCAAAATAATTATAAAGAATAAGTCTTTAAAAATGTAAAATCAATGTTATTTCTGGCCGAGTTTTTTTTAAAATAATTATAAATCATTTTAATTTGAAAGCATGTTGTAAAAAAATCACCATTTTGTGACACATTTTGAGTTTTATAAGAATCGCCCAAGAACGGACATGGAATGTGATATAAAATTATGTTGTCATCACACTCTTTATAATTATTTTTGTTGAGGATTTTTGGGCGATGTGATTGAATTTTTGATAGAAACAGCTCCACAAATCATTCATATTTACTTAATGTTTAACTTGCTGATAAAACTCATAATATGTGAGAAAACGGTGATTTTTTTTTTTTTTTTTTTTTTTTTTTTTTTTTTTTTTTTTTTTTTTTTACTTTATATTTAAAAATTAAATTGTTTTGAGGATTGTAAGTATGAGGTAAAAAAAAAATAACCGTTTTCTCACATAATGAGTTTAATCAGAAAGTAAAACAATAAATATGAATGATTTGCGGAGCTGTTTCAAAATAATTAAAATTAAAAAGAATAAATCTTTAAAAATGTAAAATCAATGTTATTTCTGGCCGAGTTTTTTTTAAAATAATTATAAACCCTTTTAATTTGTAAGCCTGTTGTAAAAAAATCCCCATTTTTAATCATTAAAAATCACCAAGATTTTTAAGATGTTATATCTTTGGGCGGATTTTATGACTATGAAGTTCACAACTTTTACTTTATATCCTCATAGAATATTATATCGAACACCAGGAGCAATTTTCTACTCAATTAGCAAATTATTTTTTTTAATTTATATTATCCTACTTTGGGATATCTATATTTTAAACTTAAATGATGAAGATTTTTTTGAGAGGTAGGACGCTTTTCTTGTCAGAATTTATGACGAAAATTCAATTTAGATATTTTTTCGAAAACCGACGAGAATACGCATGGAAACTGCAGTGCGAGAGAAAATCTTTACACGGTGTAAGGCTCCCTGCGAGACGCTTCCTGGGAGCGGATCTGAACTACAAGCATTCTTTTAATTTCTTTTCTCCATTTCCCGCCGGATTTCAAACTGCAGTTAAACTTTATAATAAACCGGATTATTTTTTTTAATATAATTTTTGTGTGATTTTATAGGGAGAAGGAGATTTATATCATGTTATATCTTTGGGAGGTTTTTCTATGAGTATGATTTTCACAATCTTTTACTTTATATTGTCATAGAAAATTATATCGAACATTAGTAGCATTTTTCTACTCAATTAGCAAACTATTTTTTTTTAATCTAAATTAACCTACTTTGTGATCTTTTTATATATTTTTTTTTGAAAAAAAAAACTTAAATGATGAAGATTTTTAATAGAGGCAGGAAGCTTTTCTTTTCAGAATATATGGGCAAATTTTTTCTTAGATAATTTTACGAAAACCGACGAGAATACGCTTGGAAACTGCAGTGCGAGAGCAAATCTTTACACGGTGTAAGGCTCCATGCGAGACGCTTCCTGGGAGCAGATCTGAACTGCAAGCACTCTTTTAGTGTCTCTTCGCCATTTCCCGCCAGATTTCATATTGAAGTTAAACTTTATAATCAACCGTATTATTTTCTTTGTAATTTTTTAGAGATTTAATCAGGAGAAGAAGATTTTTAATATGTTATGTCTTTGGCCGGATTTTATGAGTATGAAGTTCACAACTTATACTTTATATTCTCATAGAATATTATATCGAACACCAGGAGCAATTTTCTACTCAATTAGCAAATTATTTTTTTTATTATTTAAATTATCCTTTTTTGGGATATCTATATTTTAAACTTAAACGATGAAGATTTTTTTGAGAGGTAGGACGCTTTTCTTGTCAGAATTTATGAGGAAATTCTAATTTAGATAATTTTTCGAAAACCGACGAGAATACGCTTGGAAACTGCAGTGCGAGAGCAAATCTTTACACGGTGTAAGGCTCCCTGCGAGACGCTTCCTGGGAGCAGATGTGAACTGCAAGCACTCTTTTAGTTTCTCTTCGCCATTTCCCGCCGGATTTCAAACTGCAGTTAAACTTTATAATAAACCGGATTATTATTTTTAATATAATTTTTGTGTGATTTTATAGGGAGAAGGAGATTTATATCATGTTATATCTTTGGGAGGTTTTTCTATGAGTATGATTTTCACAATCTTTTACTTTATATTGTCATAGAAAATTATATCGAACACTACTAGTATTTTTCTACTCAATTAGCAAACTAATTTTTTTTATCTAAATTAACCTACTTTGTGATCTTTTTATATATTTTTTTTTTTTTTGAAAAAAAAAAAAAAACTTAAATAATTAAGATTTTTAATAGAGGCAGGACGCGTTTCTTTTCAGAATATATGAGGAAATTTTTTCTTAGATAATTTTACGAAAACCGACGAGAATACGCTTGGAAACTGCAGTGCGAGAGCAAATCTTTACACGGTGTAAGGCTCCCTGCGAGACGCTTCCTGGGAGCAGATCTGAACTGCAAGCACTCTTTTAGTGTCTCTTCGCCATTTCCCGCCAGATTTCATATTGAAGTTAAACTTTATAATCAACCGTATTATTTTCTTTGTAATTTTTTAGTGATTTTATCAGGAAAAGAAAATTTTTAACATGTTATGTCTTTGGGCGGATTTTATGAGTATGAAGTTCACAACTTATACTTTATATTCTCATAGAATATTATATCGAACACCAGGAGCAATTTTCTACTCAATTAGCAAATTATTTTTTTTTATTTAAATTATCCTACTTTGGGTTATCTATATTTTAAACTTAAATGATGAAAATTTTTAATAGAGGCAGGACGTTTTCTTGTCAGAATTTAAGAGGAAATTTTAATTTAGATATTTTTTTCGAAAGCGGACGACAATACGCAAGGAAACTGCAGTGCAAGAGCAAATCTTTACACGGTGTGATGCTCCCTGCGAGACGCTTCCTGGGAGCAGATCTGAACTACAAGCACTCTTTTAGTTTCTTTTCGCCATTTCCCGCCGGATTTCAAACTGAAGTTAAACTATATAATAAACCGGATTTTTTTTTTTTTTTTTTTAAATTTTTGTGTGATTTTATAGGGAGAAGGAGATTTATATCATGTTATATCTGTGGGAGGTTTTTCTATGAGTATGATTTTCACAATCTTTTACTTTATATTGTCATAGAAAATTATATCGAACACTAGTAGCATTTTTCTACTCAATTGGCAAACTAATTTTGTTATTTAAATTTACCTACTTTGTGATCTTTATATATATATATTTTTTTTTTGGAAAAAAACTTAAAAGATGATGATTTTTTTGAGAGGCAGGACGCGTTTCTTGTAATTTTTGCGTGATTTTGTCGGGAGAGGGAGATTTTTAACTTGTTATATCTTTGGGCGGATTTTATGAGTATGAAGTTCACAACTTTTTCTTTATATTTTCATAGAATATTATATCGAACACTAGCAATTTTCTACTCAATTAGCAAACTAATTTTGTTATTTAAATTAACCTACTTTGAGATCTTTTTATTATAATTTTTTTTTAAACTTAAATGATGAAGATTTTTTTGAGAGACAGGAAGCGTTTCTTGTCAGAATTTATGAGGAAATTTTAGTTTAGATAATTTTTCCAAAACCGACGAGTATACGCTTGGAAACTGCAGTGCGAGAGCAAATCTTTACACGGTGTAAGGCTCCTGCGAGACGCTTCCTGGGTACAGATCTGAACTACAAGCACTCTTTTAGTTTGTTTTACGCCATTTCCCGCCATTTTTCATATTGAAGTTAAACTTTATAATCAACCGTATTATTTTCTTTGTACTTTTTGCGTGATTTTATCGGGAGAGGGAGATTTTCAACTTGTAATTTCTTTGTGCGGATTTTATTAGTATGAAGTTCACAACTTTTTTTTTATATTTTCATAAAATATTATATCGAACACTAGTAGCAATTTTCTACTCAATTAGCAAACTTTTTTTAAAAAATTATACTACTTCGTGATTATGTATATATATATATATATATATATATATATATATATATATATATATATATATATTAAACTTAAATGATGAAGATCGTTTTGAGAGGTAGGACGCTTTCCTTGTCACAATTTATGAGGAAATTTTAATTTAGATAATTTTTCGGAAGCCGACGAGAATACACATGGAAACTGCAGTGCGAAAGCAAATCTTTACACGGTGTGAGGCTCCCTGCGAGACGCTTCCTGAGAGTAGATCTGAACTACAAGCACTCTTTTAGTTTCTTTTCGCCATTTTCCGCCGGATTTCAAAGTTAAACTTTATAATAAACCGGATTATTTTTTTTGTAATTTTTGCGTGATTTTATAGGGAGAGGGAGATTTATTTCATGTTATATCTGTGGGAGGTTGTTTTTTAGTATGTATTGCAAAATCTTTTACTTTATATTGTCATAGAAAATTATATCGAACAATAGTAGCAATTTTCTACTCAATTAGCAAACTATTTTTTTTATATTTAAATTATCCTACTTTGTGATATATATATATATATATATATATATATTTTAGACTCAATGATGAAGATTTTTTTGAGAGATAGGACGCTTTTCTTGTCAGAATTTATGAGGAAATTTTAATTTAGATATTTTTTCGAAAACCGACGAGAATATGCATGGAAACTGCAGTCCGAGAACAAATTTTTACACAGTGTGAGGCTCCCTGCGAGACGCTGCCTGGGAGCAGATCTGAACTGCAAGCAGTCCTTTAGTTTCTTTTCGCCATTTCCCGCCAGATTTCATATTGAAGTTAAACTTTATAATCAACCGTATTATTTTCTTTGTAATTTTTGCGTGATTTTATCGGGAGAGGGAGATTTTTAACTTGTAATTTCTTTGGGCGGATTTTATGAGTATGAAGTTCACAACTTTTTCTTTATATTTTCATAAAATATTATATCGAATACTAGTAGCAATTTTCTACTCAATTAGCAAACTTTTTTTTTTTAAATTATACTACTTTGTGATTTATATATATATATATATATATTATATATATATATATATATGTTATATAAAAATGTATTTCCTTGGTATCCTTCCATTTTATTCGCATTAATATTTTAAAATTAATGTAACTTCTGTCATAATCAGTATTTCCTTAATTCTTAATAATATCTATTCCTATTTAAAGTCCTTTTAAAAGTAAATATCCGTATATTAATAATTATTTTATTCCAAATCTTAATCTAAGTTCATTTGTAGCTTTTATCAGCTCCCCAATCTATAAAATTCTGAGACGCGTTCTCATTTCGAATGTTTTTTAAAAGCCATTTTCTTTTTATTGTTATTATTATTATTGCTCTGATTTTTCACGCGCTTGGGATTTTAACTTCAAAATTTATCCTCACCCAAGTACGGGATTCTTTACTGTTCTAGCCTCGCCCTCTAGCCTCATTCACTGAGCTGGAAGTCACCTCTCACTCATTGGTTTGTGCGCTCGTGACGTAATTACTGTATGTCTCCGCTGAAGGAACAAAACCAGGTCGCATCGGTCGGAGCACTAGATTTTTGACGTTTTCGGAATCATAAACAAATATGTATCGGATGTTTTTATGTCCGTAGAATATTCATCTGGCCCAGTAACATCTTAATTCAATGAAGTGAAACAACGTTAGCTCGAGGGCTATAAGTTTTAGACCTTTGGGAATTGTTTCTGTGTTGTTCGTCTTCTAATAAAATTATTTGTCTGGAGATTGGCTGGATTTATTGGAAAACTTTGGTGGACTCATTTCATTGCCTTCTACTTCGCCATACTCGCTAATATCGACTGCAACTTGCTATATCGTTGAAGGACTGCCATTTTCTCATCGAATATTATTCATCGTAATATCTCAACCTCGTCAAAATGCTACATATATATATCTTAAACTTAAATGATGAAGATCTTTTTGAGAGGTAGGACGCTTTCCTTGTCAGAATTTATGAGGAAATTTTAATTTAGATAATTTTTCGAAAGCCGACGAGAATACGCATGGAAACTGAGAGCAAATCTTTACACGGTGTGAGGCTTCCTGCGAGACGCTTCCTGGGAGTAAATCTGAACTACAAGAGTTCTTTTAGTTTCTTTTCGCCATTTACCGCCAGATTTCATATTGAAGTTAAACTATATAATCAACCGTATTATTTTCTTTGTAATTTTTGCGTGATTTTATCAGGAGAGGGATATTTTTAACTTGTAAGTTCTTTGGGCGAATTTTATGAGTATGAAGTTCACAACTTTTTCTTTATATTCTCATAGAATATGATATTGAACACCAGTAGCAATTTTTTACTCTATTAGCAAACTATTTTTGTTATTTAAATTAACCTACTTTGTGATTTTTTTATATATTTTTTTCTGAAAAAAACTTAAATGATGAAGATTTTTTTGAGAGGCAGGACCGGTTCTTTGTCAGAATTAAAGAAGAAATTTTAATTTAGATAAATTTTCGAAAACCGACTTGAATTTGCTTGGAAACTGCAGTGCGAGAGAAAAACTTTACACGGTGTGAGGCTCCCTGCGAGACGCTTCCTGGGAGCAGATCTGAACTGCAAGCACTCTTTTAGTTTCTTTTCGCCATTTCCCGCCAGATTTCATATTGAAGTTAAACTTTATAATCAACCGTATTATTTTCTTTGTAATTTTTTAGTAATTTTATCAGGAGAGGGAGATTTTTAACATTTTATATCTTTGAGCGGATTTTATGAGTATGAAGTTCACAGCTTTTACTTTATATTCTCATAGAATATTATATCGAACACCAGTAGCAATTTTCCACTCAATTAGCAAACTATTTTTTTTATATTTAAATTATCCTACTTTGTGATATATATTTTTAATTAAATGATGAAGTTTTTTTTGAGAGGTAGGACGCTTTTCTTGTTAGAATTTATGAGGAAATTTTAATTTAGATAATTTTTCGAAAACCGACGAGAATACGCCAGGAAACTGCAGTGCGAGAGCAAATCTTTACACGGAGTGAGGCTCCCTGCGAGACGCTTCCTGGGAGCAGATCTGAACTGCAAGCACTCTTTTAGTTTCTCTTCGCCATTTCCCGCAAGATTTCATATTGAAGTTAAACTTTATAATCAACCGTATTATTTTCTTTGTAATTTTTTAGTGATTTTATCAAGAGAGGGAGATTTTTAACATGTTATGTCTTTGGGCGGATTTTATGAGTATGAAGTTCACAACTTATACTTTATATTCTCATAGAATATTATATCGAAAACCAGGAGCAATTTTCTACTCAATTAGCAAACTATTTTTTTTATATTTAAATTATCCTACTTTGTGATATTTATATATATATATATATATATATTTTTTTAAACTTAAATGATGAAGATTTTTTTGAGAGGTAGGACGCTTTTCTTGTCAGAATTTATGAGGAAATTTCAATTTAGATATTTTTTCGAAAACCGACGAGAATACGCAAGGAAACTGCAGTGCGAGAGCAAATCTTTACATGGTGTAAGGCTCCCTGCGAGACGCTTCCTGAAAGCAGATCTGAACTACAAGCACTCTTTTAGTTTCTTTTCGCCATTTCCCGCCGGATTTCAAACTGCAGTTAAACTTTATAATAAACCGGATTATTTTTTTTTAATAATTTTTGTGTGATTTTATAGTGTGAAGGAGATTTATATCATGTTATATCTGTGGGAGGTTTTTCTATGAGCATGATTTTCACAATCTTTTACTTTATATTGTCATAGAAAATTATATCGAACAATAGTAGCATTTTCTACTCAATTAGCAAATTATTTTTTTTTTAATTTAAATTATCGTACTTTGTGATCTTTTTATATATTTTTTTTTGAAAAAAAACTTAAATGATGAAGATTTTTAATAGAGGCAGGACGCGTTTCTTTTCAGAATTTATGAGGAAATTTTTATTTAGATAATTTTTTAAAACCGACGAGAATACGCATGGAAACTGCAGTGCGAGAGCAAATCTTTACACGGTGTAAGGCTCCCTGCGGGACGCTTCCCGGGAGCAGATCTGAACTACAAGCACTCCTTTAGTTTCTCTTCACCTTTTCCCGCCAGATTTCGCATTGAAGTTAAACTTTATATTCAACCGTATTATTTTCTTTGTAATTTTTTAGTGATTTTATCAGGAGAGTGAGATTTTTAACATGTTACGTCTTTGGGCGGATTTTATGAGTATGAAGTTCACAACTTATACTTTATATTCTCATAGAATATTATATCGAAAACCAGGAGCAATTTTCTACTCAATTAGCAAAATATTTTTTTTTAATTTAAATTATCCTACTTTGGGATATCTATATTTTAAACTTAAATGATGAAGATTTTTTTGAGAGGTAGGACGCTTTTCTTGTCAGAATTTATGAAGAAATTTTAATTTAGATAATTTTTCGAAAACCGACGAGAATACGCTTGGAAACTGCAGTGCGAGAGCAAATCTTTACACGGTGTGAGGCTCCCTGCGAGACGCTTCCTGGGAGCAGATCTGAACTACAAGCACTCTTTTAGTTTCTCTACGCCATTTCCCGCCAGATTTCATATTGAAGTTAAACTTTATAATCAACCGTATTCTTTTCTTTGTAATTTTTTAGTGATTTTATCAGGAGAGGGAGATTTTTAACATGTTATGTCTTTGGGCGGATTTTATGAGTATGAAGTTCACAACTTATACTTTATATTCTCATAGAATATTATATCGAACACCAGGAGCAATTTTCTACTCAATTAGCAAAATATTTTTTTTAATTTAAATTATCCTACTTTGGGATATCTATATTTTAAACTTAAATGATGAAGATTTTTTTGAGAGGTAGGACGCTTTTCTTGTCAGAATTTATGAGGAAATTTTAATTTAGATAATTTTTAGAAAATCGACGAGAATACGCATGGAAACTGCAGTGCGAGAGCAAATCTTTACACGGTGTGAGGCTCCCTGCGAGACGCTTCCTGGGAGCAGATCTGAACTACAAGCACTCTTTTAGTTTCTCTTCGCCATTTCCCGCCAGATTTCATATTGAAGTTAAACTTTTTAATCAACCGTATTATTTTCTTTGTAATTTTTTAGTGATTTTATCAGGAGAGGGAGATTTTTAACATGTTATGTCTTTGGGCGGATTTTATGAGTATGAAGTTCACAACTTATACTTTATATTCTCATAGAATATTATATGGAACACCAGGAGCAATTTTCTACTCAATTAGCAAAATATTTTTTTTAATTTAAATTATCCTACTTTGGGATATCTATATTTTAAACTTAAATGATGAAGATTTTTTTGAGAGGTAGGACGCTTTTCTTGTCAGAATTTATGAAGAAATTTTAATTTAGATAATTTTTCGAAAACCGACGAGAATACGCTTGGAAACTGCAGTGCGAGAGCAAATCTTTACACGGTGTGAGGCTCCCTGCGAGACGCTTCCTGGGAGCAGATCTGAACTACAAGCACTCTTTTAGTTTCTCTACGCCATTTCCCGCCAGATTTCATATTGAAGTTAAACTTTTTAATCAACCGTATTATTTTCTTTGTAATTTTTTAGTGATTTTATCAGGAGAGGGAGATTTTTAACATGTTATGTCTTTGGGCGGATTTTATGAGTATGAATTTCACAATCTTTTACTTTATATTGTCATAGAAAATTATATCGAACATTAGTAGCATTTTTCTACTCAATTAGCAAATTATTTTTTTTTTATTTAAATTATCCTACTTTGGGATATCTATATTTTAAACTTAAATGATGAAGATTTTTTTGAGAGGGTGGACGCGTTTCTTTTCAGAATTTATGAGGAAATTTTTATTTAGATAATTTTTCGAAAACCGACGAGAATACGCTTGGAAACTGCAGTGCGAGAGCAAATCTTTACACGGTGTAAGGCTCCCTGCGAGACGCTTCCTGGGAGCAGATGTGAACTACAAGCACTCTTTTAGTTTCTCTTCGCCATTCCCCGCCGGATTTCAAACTGAAGTTAAACATTATAATAAACCGGATTATTATTTTTTTTAATTTTTGTGCAATTTTATAGGGAGAAGGAGATTTATATAATGTTATATCTGTGGGAGGTTTTTCTATGAGTACGATTTTCACAATCTTTTACTTTATATTGTCATAGAAAATTATATCGAACACTAGTAGCATTTTTCTACTCAATTAGCAAACTAATTTTTTTTATCTAAATTAACCTACTTTGTGATCTTTTTATATATATTTTTTTTTGGAAAAAAACTTAAATGATGAAGATTTTTAATAGAGGCAGGACGCGTTTCTTTTCAGAATTTATGAGAAAATTTTTATTTAGATAATTTTTAGAAAACCGACGAGAATACGCATGGAAACTGCAGTGCGAGAGCAAATCTTTACACGGTGTGAGGCTCCCTGCGAGACGCTTCCTGGGAGCAGATCTGAACTACAAGCACTCTTTTAGTTTCTCTTCGCCATTTCCCGCCAGATTTCATATTGAAGTTAAACTTTTTAATCAACCGTATTATTTTCTTTGTAATTTTTTAGTGATTTTATCAGGAGAGGGAGATTTTTAACATGTTATGTCTTTGGGCGGATTTTATGAGTATGAAGTTCACAACTTATACTTTATATTCTCATAGAATATTATATGGAACACCAGGAGCAATTTTCTACTCAATTAGCAAAATATTTTTTTTAATTTAAATTATCCTACTTTGGGATATCTATATTTTAAACTTAAATGATGAAGATTTTTTTTGAGAGGTAGGACGCTTTTCTTGTCAGAATTTATGCGGAAATTTTAATTTAGATAATTTTTCGAAAACCGACGAGAATACGCTTGGAAACTGCAGTGCGAGAGCAAATCTTTACACGGTGTAAGGCTCCCTGCGAGACGCTTCCTGGGAGCAGATGTGAACTACAAGCACTCTTTTAGTTTCTCTTCGCCATTCCCCGCCGGATTTCAAACTGAAGTTAAACTTTATAATAAACCGGATTATTATTTTTTTTAATTTTTGTGCAATTTTATAGGGAGAAGGAGATTTATATAATGTTATATCTGTGGGAGGTTTTTCTATGAGTATGATTTTCACAATCTTTTACTTTATATTGTCATAGAAAATTATATCGAACACTAGTAGCATTTTTCTACTCAATTAGCAAACTAATTTTTTTTATCTAAATTAACCTACTTTGTGATCTTTTTATATATTTTTTTTTTTGGAAAAAAACTTAAATGATGAAGATTTTTAATAGAGGCAGGACGCGTTTCTTTTCAGAATTTATGAGGAAATTTTTATTTAGATAATTTTTAGAAAACCGACGAAAATACGCATGGAAACTGCAGTGCGAGAGCAAATCTTTACACGGTGTGAGGCTCCCTGCGAGACGCTTCCTGGGAGCAGATCTGAACTACAAGCACTCTTTTAGTTTCTCTTCGCCATTTCCGGCCAGATTTCATATTGAAGTTAAACTTTTTAATCAACCGTATTATTTTTCTTTTTAATTTTTGTGTGATTTTATAGGGAGAAGGAGATTTATATAATGTTATATCTGTGGGAGGTTTTTCTATGAGTACGATTTTCACAATCTTTTACTTTATATTGTCATAGAAAATTATATCGAACACTAGTAGCATTTTTCTACTCAATTAGCAAACTAATTTTTTTTATCTGAATTAACCTACTTTGTGATCTTTTTATATATATTTTTTTTTGGAAAAAAACTTAAATGATGAAGATTTTTAATAGAGGCAGGACGCGTTTCTTTTCAGAATTTATGAGAAAATTTTTATTTAGATAATTTTTAGAAAACCGACGAGAATACGCATGGAAACTGCAGTGCGAGAGCAAATCTTTACACGGTGTGAGGCTCCCTGCGAGACGCTTCCTGGGAGCAGATCTGAACTACAAGCACTCTTTTAGTTTCTCTTCGCCATTTCCCGCCAGATTTCATATTGAAGTTAAACTTTTTAATCAACCGTATTATTTTCTTTGTAATTTTTTAGTGATTTTATCAGGAGAGGGAGATTTTTAACATGTTATGTCTTTGGGCGGATTTTATGAGTATGAATTTCACAATCTTTTACTTTATATTGTCATAGAAAATTATATCGAACGCTAGTAGCATTTTTCTACTCAATTAGCAAATTATTTTTTTTAATTTAAATTATCCTACTTTGGGATATCTATATTTTAAACTTAAATGATGAAGATTTTTTTGAGAGGTAGGACGCTTTTCTTGTCAGAATTTATGAAGAAATTTTAATTTAGATAATTTTTCGAAAACCGACGAGAATACGCTTGGAAACTGCAGTGCGAGAGCAAATCTTTACACGGTGTGAGGCTCCCTGCGAGACGCTTCCTGGGAGCAGATCTGAACTACAAGCACTCTTTTAGTTTCTCTTCGCCATTCCCCGCCGGATTTCAAACTGAAGTTAAACTTTTTAATCAACCGTATTATTTTCCTTTTTAATTTTTGTGTGATTTTATAGGGAGAAGGAGATATATATAATGTTATATCTGTGGGAGGTTTTTCTATGAGTACGATTTTCACAATCTTTTACTTTATATTGTCATAGAAAATTATATCGAACACTAGTAGCTTTTTTCTACTCAATTAGCAAACTAATTTTTTTTATCTAAATTAACCTAATTTGTAATCTTTTTATATATATTTTTTTTTGGAAAAAAACTTAAATGATGAAGATTTTTAATAGAGGCAGGACGCGTTTCTTTTCAGAATTTATGAGAAAATTTTTATTTAGATAATTTTTTGGAAAACCGACGAGAATACGCATGGAAACTGCAGTGCGAGAGCAAATCTTTACACGGTGTGAGGCTCCCTGCGAGATGCTTCCTGGGAGTAGATCTGAACTACAAGCACTCTTTTAGTTTCTCTTCGCCATTTCCCGCCAGATTTCATATTGAAGTTAAACTTTTTAATCAACCGTATTATTTTCTTTGTAATTTTTTAGTGATTTTATCAGGAGAGGGAGATTTTTAACATGTTATGTCTTTGGGCGGATTTTATGAGTATGAAGTTCACAACTTATACTTTATATTCTCATAGAATATTATATGGAACACCAGGAGCAATTTTCTACTCAATTAGCAAAATATTTTTTTTAATTTAAATTATCCTACTTTGGGATATCTATATTTTAAACTTAAATGATGAAGATTTTTTTGAGAGGTAGGACGCTTTTCTTGTCAGAATTTATGAAGAAATTTTAATTTAGATAATTTTTCGAAAACCGACGAGAATACGCTTGGAAACTGCAGTGCGAGAGCAAATCTTTACACGGTGTGAGGCTCCCTGCGAGACGCTTCCTGGGAGCAGATCTGAACTACAAGCACTCTTTTAGTTTCTCTACGCCATTTCCCGCCAGATTTCATATTGAAGTTAAACTTTTTAATCAACCGTATTATTTTCTTTGTAATTTTTTAGTGATTTTATAAGGAGAGGGAGATTTTTAACATGTTATGTCTTTGGGCGGATTTTATGAGTATGAATTTCACAATCTTTTACTTTATATTGTCATAGAAAATTATATCGAACATTAGTAGCATTTTTCTACTCAATTAGCAAATTATTTTTTTTTTTATTTAAATTATCCTACTTTGGGATATCTATATTTTAAACTTAAATGATGAAGATTTTTTTGAGAGGGTGGACGCGTTTCTTTTCAGAATTTATGAGGAAATTTTTATTTAGATAATTTTTCGAAAACCGACGAGAATACGCTTGGAAACTGCAGTGCGAGAGCAAATCTTTACACGGTGTAAGGCTCCCTGCGAGACGCTTCCTGGGAGCAGATGTGAACTACAAGCACTCTTTTAGTTTCTCTTCGCCATTCCCCGCCGGATTTCAAACTGAAGTTAAACTTTATAATAAACCGGATTATTATTTTTTTTAATTTTTGTGCAATTTTATAGGGAGAAGGAGATTTATATAATGTTATATCTGTGGGAGGTTTTTCTATGAGTATGATTTTCACAATCTTTTACTTTATATTGTCATAGAAAATTATATCGAACACTAGTAGCATTTTTCTACTCAATTAGCAAACTAATTTTTTTTATCTAAATTAACCTACTTTGTGATCTTTTTATATATTTTTTTTTTTGGAAAAAAACTTAAATGATGAAGATTTTTAATAGAGGCAGGACGCGTTTCTTTTCAGAATTTATGAGGAAATTTTTATTTAGATAATTTTTAGAAAACCGACGAAAATACGCATGGAAACTGCAGTGCGAGAGCAAATCTTTACACGGTGTGAGGCTCCCTGCGAGACGCTTCCTGGGAGCAGATCTGAACTACAAGCACTCTTTTAGTTTCTCTTCGCCATTTCCGGCCAGATTTCATATTGAAGTTAAACTTTTTAATCAACCGTATTATTTTTCTTTTTAATTTTTGTGTGATTTTATAGGGAGAAGGAGATTTATATAATGTTATATCTGTGGGAGGTTTTTCTATGAGTACGATTTTCACAATCTTTTACTTTATATTGTCATAGAAAATTATATCGAACACTAGTAGCATTTTTCTACTCAATTAGCAAACTAATTTTTTTTATCTGAATTAACCTACTTTGTGATCTTTTTATATATATTTTTTTTTGGAAAAAAACTTAAATGATGAAGATTTTTAATAGAGGCAGGACGCGTTTCTTTTCAGAATTTATGAGAAAATTTTTATTTAGATAATTTTTAGAAAACCGACGAGAATACGCATGGAAACTGCAGTGCGAGAGCAAATCTTTACACGGTGTGAGGCTCCCTGCGAGACGCTTCCTGGGAGCAGATCTGAACTACAAGCACTCTTTTAGTTTCTCTTCGCCATTTCCCGCCAGATTTCATATTGAAGTTAAACTTTTTAATCAACCGTATTATTTTCTTTGTAATTTTTTAGTGATTTTATCAGGAGAGGGAGATTTTTAACATGTTATGTCTTTGGGCGGATTTTATGAGTATGAATTTCACAATCTTTTACTTTATATTGTCATAGAAAATTATATCGAACGCTAGTAGCATTTTTCTACTCAATTAGCAAATTATTTTTTTTAATTTAAATTATCCTACTTTGGGATATCTATATTTTAAACTTAAATGATGAAGATTTTTTTGAGAGGTAGGACGCTTTTCTTGTCAGAATTTATGAAGAAATTTTAATTTAGATAATTTTTCGAAAACCGACGAGAATACGCTTGGAAACTGCAGTGCGAGAGCAAATCTTTACACGGTGTGAGGCTCCCTGCGAGACGCTTCCTGGGAGCAGATCTGAACTACAAGCACTCTTTTAGTTTCTCTTCGCCATTCCCCGCCGGATTTCAAACTGAAGTTAAACTTTTTAATCAACCGTATTATTTTCCTTTTTAATTTTTGTGTGATTTTATAGGGAGAAGGAGATATATATAATGTTATATCTGTGGGAGGTTTTTCTATGAGTACGATTTTCACAATCTTTTACTTTATATTGTCATAGAAAATTATATCGAACACTAGTAGCTTTTTTCTACTCAATTAGCAAACTAATTTTTTTTATCTAAATTAACCTAATTTGTAATCTTTTTATATATATTTTTTTTTGGAAAAAAACTTAAATGATGAAGATTTTTAATAGAGGCAGGACGCGTTTCTTTTCAGAATTTATGAGAAAATTTTTATTTAGATAATTTTTTGGAAAACCGACGAGAATACGCATGGAAACTGCAGTGCGAGAGCAAATCTTTACACGGTGTGAGGCTCCCTGCGAGATGCTTCCTGGGAGTAGATCTGAACTACAAGCACTCTTTTAGTTTCTCTTCGCCATTTCCCGCCAGATTTCATATTGAAGTTAAACTTTTTAATCAACCGTATTATTTTCTTTGTAATTTTTTAGTGATTTTATCAGGAGAGGGAGATTTTTAACATGTTATGTCTTTGGGCGGATTTTATGAGTATGAAGTTCACAACTTATACTTTATATTCTCATAGAATATTATATGGAACACCAGGAGCAATTTTCTACTCAATTAGCAAAATATTTTTTTTAATTTAAATTATCCTACTTTGGGATATCTATATTTTAAACTTAAATGATGAAGATTTTTTTGAGAGGTAGGACGCTTTTCTTGTCAGAATTTATGAAGAAATTTTAATTTAGATAATTTTTCGAAAACCGACGAGAATACGCTTGGAAACTGCAGTGCGAGAGCAAATCTTTACACGGTGTGAGGCTCCCTGCGAGACGCTTCCTGGGAGCAGATCTGAACTACAAGCACTCTTTTAGTTTCTCTACGCCATTTCCCGCCAGATTTCATATTGAAGTTAAACTTTTTAATCAACCGTATTATTTTCTTTGTAATTTTTTAGTGATTTTATAAGGAGAGGGAGATTTTTAACATGTTATGTCTTTGGGCGGATTTTATGAGTATGAATTTCACAATCTTTTACTTTATATTGTCATAGAAAATTATATCGAACATTAGTAGCATTTTTCTACTCAATTAGCAAATTATTTTTTTTTTTATTTAAATTATCCTACTTTGGGATATCTATATTTTAAACTTAAATGATGAAGATTTTTTTGAGAGGGTGGACGCGTTTCTTTTCAGAATTTATGAGGAAATTTTTATTTAGATAATTTTTCGAAAACCGACGAGAATACGCTTGGAAACTGCAGTGCGAGAGCAAATCTTTACACGGTGTAAGGCTCCCTGCGAGACGCTTCCTGGGAGCAGATGTGAACTACAAGCACTCTTTTAGTTTCTCTTCGCCATTCCCCGCCGGATTTCAAACTGAAGTTAAACTTTATAATAAACCGGATTATTATTTTTTTTAATTTTTGTGCAATTTTATAGGGAGAAGGAGATTTATATAATGTTATATCTGTGGGAGGTTTTTCTATGAGTACGATTTTCACAATCTTTTACTTTATATTGTCATAGAAAATTATATCGAACACTAGTAGCATTTTTCTACTCAATTAGCAAACTAATTTTTTTTATCTAAATTAACCTACTTTGTGATCTTTTTATATATATTTTTTTTTGGAAAAAAACTTAAATGATGAAGATTTTTAATAGAGGCAGGACGCGTTTCTTTTCAGAATTTATGAGAAAATTTTTATTTAGATAATTTTTAGAAAACCGACGAGAATACGCATGGAAACTGCAGTGCGAGAGCAAATCTTTACACGGTGTGAGGCTCCCTGCGAGACGCTTCCTGGGAGCAGATCTGAACTACAAGCACTCTTTTAGTTTCTCTTCGCCATTTCCCGCCAGATTTCATATTGAAGTTAAACTTTTTAATCAACCGTATTATTTTCTTTGTAATTTTTTAGTGATTTTATCAGGAGAGGGAGATTTTTAACATGTTATGTCTTTGGGCGGATTTTATGAGTATGAAGTTCACAACTTATACTTTATATTCTCATAGAATATTATATGGAACACCAGGAGCAATTTTCTACTCAATTAGCAAAATATTTTTTTTAATTTAAATTATCCTACTTTGGGATATCTATATTTTAAACTTAAATGATGAAGATTTTTTTTGAGAGGTAGGACGCTTTTCTTGTCAGAATTTATGCGGAAATTTTAATTTAGATAATTTTTCGAAAACCGACGAGAATACGCTTGGAAACTGCAGTGCGAGAGCAAATCTTTACACGGTGTAAGGCTCCCTGCGAGACGCTTCCTGGGAGCAGATGTGAACTACAAGCACTCTTTTAGTTTCTCTTCGCCATTCCCCGCCGGATTTCAAACTGAAGTTAAACTTTATAATAAACCGGATTATTATTTTTTTTAATTTTTGTGCAATTTTATAGGGAGAAGGAGATTTATATAATGTTATATCTGTGGGAGGTTTTTCTATGAGTATGATTTTCACAATCTTTTACTTTATATTGTCATAGAAAATTATATCGAACACTAGTAGCATTTTTCTACTCAATTAGCAAACTAATTTTTTTTATCTAAATTAACCTACTTTGTGATCTTTTTATATATTTTTTTTTTTGGAAAAAAACTTAAATGATGAAGATTTTTAATAGAGGCAGGACGCGTTTCTTTTCAGAATTTATGAGGAAATTTTTATTTAGATAATTTTTAGAAAACCGACGAAAATACGCATGGAAACTGCAGTGCGAGAGCAAATCTTTACACGGTGTGAGGCTCCCTGCGAGACGCTTCCTGGGAGCAGATCTGAACTACAAGCACTCTTTTAGTTTCTCTTCGCCATTTCCGGCCAGATTTCATATTGAAGTTAAACTTTTTAATCAACCGTATTATTTTTCTTTTTAATTTTTGTGTGATTTTATAGGGAGAAGGAGATTTATATAATGTTATATCTGTGGGAGGTTTTTCTATGAGTACGATTTTCACAATCTTTTACTTTATATTGTCATAGAAAATTATATCGAACACTAGTAGCATTTTTCTACTCAATTAGCAAACTAATTTTTTTATTTAAATTAACCTACTTTGTGATCTTTTTATATATATATTTTTTGGAAAAAAACTTAAATGATGAAGATTTTTAATAGAGGCAGGACGCGTTTCTTTTCAGAATTTATGAGGAAATTTTTATTTAGATAATTTTTCGAAAACCGACGAGAATACGCATGGAAACTGCAGTGCGAGAGCAAATCTTTACACGGTGTGAGGCTCCCTGCGAGACGCTTCCTGGGAGCAGATCTGAACTACAAGCTCTCTTTTAGTTTCTCTACGACATTTCCCGCCAGATTTCATATTGAAGTTAAACTTTATAATCAACCGTATTATTTTCTTTGTAATTTTTTAGTGATTTTATCAAGAGAGGGAGATTTTTAACATTTTATATCTTTGAGCGGATTTTATGTGTATGATGTTCACAACTTTTACTTTATATTCTCATAGGATATTATATCGAACACCAGGAGCAATTTTCTACTCAATTAGCAAATTATTTTTTTATTTAAATTATCCTACTTTGGGATATCTATATTTTAAACTTAAATGATGAAGATTTTTTTGAGAGGTAGGACGCTTTTCTTGTCAGAATTTATGAGGAAATTTTAATTTAGATAATTTTTCGAAAACCGACGAAAATACGCTTGGAAACTGCAGTGCGAGAGCAAATCTTTACAGGGTGTGAGGCTCCCTGCGAGACGCTTCCTGGGAGCAGATCTGAACTACAAGCACTCTTTTAGTTTCTCTACGCCATTTCCCGCCAGATTTCATATTGAAGTTAAACTTTTTAATCAACCGTATTATTTTCTTTGTAATTTTTTAGTGATTTTATCAGGAGAGGGAGATTTTTAACATGTTATGTCTTTGGGCGGATTTTATGAGTATGAATTTCACAATCTTTTACTTTATATTGTCATAGAAAATTATATCGAACATTAGTAGCATTTTTCTACTCAATTAGCAAATTTTTTTTTTTTTTTATTTAAATTATCCTACTTTGGGATATCTATATTTTAAACTTAAATGATGAAGATTTTTTTGAGAGGGTGGACGCGTTTCTTTTCAGAATTTATGAGGAAATTTTTATTTAGATAATTTTTCGAAAACCGACGAGAATACGCATGGAAACTGCAGTGCGAGAGCAAATCTTTACACGGTGTGAGGCTCCCTGCGAGACGCTTCCTGGGAGCAGATCTGAACTAAAAGCACTCTTTTAGTTTCTCTTCGCCATTTCCCGCCAGATTTCATATTGAAGTTAAACTTTTTAATCAACCGTATTATTTTTCTTTTTAATTTTTGTGTGATTTTATAGGGAGAAGGAGATTTATATAATGTTATATCTGTGGGAGGTTTTTCTATGAGTACGATTTTCACAATCTTTTACTTTATATTGTCATAGAAAATTATATCGAACACTAGTAGCTTTTTTCTACTCAATTAGCAAACTAATTTTTTTTATCTAAATTAACCTACTTTGTGATCTTTTTATATATTTTTTTTTTTGGAAAAAAACTTAAATGATGAAGATTTTTAATAGAGGCAGGACGCGTTTCTTTTCAGAATTTATGAGGAAATTTTTATTTAGATAATTTTTTAAAACCGACGAGAATACGCATGGAAACTGCAGTGCGAGAGCAAATCTTTACACGGTGTAAGGCTCCCTGCGGGACGCTTCCCGGGAGCAGATCTGAACTACAAGCACTCCTTTAGTTTCTCTTCACCTTTTCCCGCCAGATTTCGCATTGAAGTTAAACTTTATATTCAACCGTATTATTTTCTTTGTAATTTTTTAGTGATTTTATCAGGAGAGTGAGATTTTTAACATGTTACGTCTTTGGGCGGATTTTATGAGTATGAAGTTCACAACTTATACTTTATATTCTCATAGAATATTATATCGAAAACCAGGAGCAATTTTCTACTCAATTAGCAAAATATTTTTTTTTAATTTAAATTATCCTACTTTGGGATATCTATATTTTAAACTTAAATGATGAAGATTTTTTTGAGAGGTAGGACGCTTTTCTTGTCAGAATTTATGAAGAAATTTTAATTTAGATAATTTTTCGAAAACCGACGAGAATACGCTTGGAAACTGCAGTGCGAGAGCAAATCTTTACACGGTGTGAGGCTCCCTGCGAGACGCTTCCTGGGAGCAGATCTGAACTACAAGCACTCTTTTAGTTTCTCTACGCCATTTCCCGCCAGATTTCATATTGAAGTTAAACTTTATAATCAACCGTATTCTTTTCTTTGTAATTTTTTAGTGATTTTATCAGGAGAGGGAGATTTTTAACATGTTATGTCTTTGGGCGGATTTTATGAGTATGAAGTTCACAACTTATACTTTATATTCTCATAGAATATTATATCGAACACCAGGAGCAATTTTCTACTCAATTAGCAAAATATTTTTTTTAATTTAAATTATCCTACTTTGGGATATCTATATTTTAAACTTAAATGATGAAGATTTTTTTGAGAGGTAGGACGCTTTTCTTGTCAGAATTTATGAGGAAATTTTAATTTAGATAATTTTTAGAAAATCGACGAGAATACGCATGGAAACTGCAGTGCGAGAGCAAATCTTTACACGGTGTGAGGCTCCCTGCGAGACGCTTCCTGGGAGCAGATCTGAACTACAAGCACTCTTTTAGTTTCTCTTCGCCATTTCCCGCCAGATTTCATATTGAAGTTAAACTTTTTAATCAACCGTATTATTTTCTTTGTAATTTTTTAGTGATTTTATCAGGAGAGGGAGATTTTTAACATGTTATGTCTTTGGGCGGATTTTATGAGTATGAAGTTCACAACTTATACTTTATATTCTCATAGAATATTATATGGAACAACAGGAGCAATTTTCTACTCAATTAGCAAAATATTTTTTTTAATTTAAATTATCCTACTTTGGGATATCTATATTTTAAACTTAAATGATGATTTTTTTTGAGAGGTAGGACGCTTTTCTTGTCAGAATTTATGAGGAAATTTTAATTTAGATAATTTTTCGAAAACCGACGAGAATACGCTTGGAAACTGCAGTGCGAGAGCAAATCTTTACACGGTGTGAGGCTCCCTGCGAGACGCTTCCTGGGAGCAGATCTGAACTACAAGCACTCTTTTAGTTTCTCTACGCCATTTCCCGCCAGATTTCATATTGAAGTTAAACTTTTTAATCAACCGTATTATTTTCTTTGTAATTTTTTAGTGATTTTATCAGGAGAGGGAGATTTTTAACATGTTATGTCTTTGGGCGGATTTTATGAGTATGAATTTCACAATCTTTTACTTTATATTGTCATAGAAAATTATATCGAACATTAGTAGCATTTTTCTACTCAATTAGCAAATTATTTTTTTTTTTTATTTAAATTATCCTACTTTGGGATATGTATATTTTAAACTGAAATGATGAAGATTTTTTTGAGAGGGTGGACGCGTTTCTTTTCAGAATTTATGAGGAAATTTTTATTTAGATAATTTTTCGAAAACCGACGAGAATACGCATGGAAACTGCAGTGCGAGAGCAAATCTTTACACGGTGTGAGGCTCCCTGCGAGACGCTTCCTGGGAGCAGATCTGAACTAAAAGCACTCTTTTAGTTTCTCTTCGCCATTTCCCGCCAGATTTCATATTGAAGTTAAACTTTTTAATCAACCGTATTATTTTCCTTTTTAATTTTTGTGTGATTTTATAGGGAGAAGGAGATTTATATAATGTTATATCTGTGGGAGGTTTTTCTATGAGTACGATTTTCACAATCTTTTACTTTATATTGTCATAGAAAATTATATCGAACACTAGTAGCTTTTTTCTACTCAATTAGCAAACTAATTTTTTTTATCTAAATTAACCTAATTTGTAATCTTTTTATATATATTTTTTTTTGGAAAAAAACTTAAATGATGAAGATTTTTAATAGAGGCAGGACGCGTTTCTTTTCAGAATTTATGAGAAAATTTTTATTTAGATAATTTTTTGGAAAACCGACGAGAATACGCATGGAAACTGCAGTGCGAGAGCAAATCTTTACACGGTGTGAGGCTCCCTGCGAGACGCTTCCTGGGAGCAGATCTGAACTACAAGCACTCTTTTAGTTTCTCTTCGCCATTTCCCGCCAGATTTCATATTGAAGTTAAACTTTTTAATCAACCGTATTATTTTCTTTGTAATTTTTTAGTGATTTTATCAGGAGAGGGAGATTTTTAACATGTTATGTCTTTGGGCGGATTTTATGAGTATGAAGTTCACAACTTATACTTTATATTCTCATAGAATATTATATGGAACACCAGGAGCAATTTTCTACTCAATTAGCAAAATATTTTTTTTAATTTAAATTATCCTACTTTGGGATATCTATATTTTAAACTTAAATGATGAAGATTTTTTTTGAGAGGTAGGACGCTTTTCTTGTCAGAATTTATGCGGAAATTTTAATTTAGATAATTTTTCGAAAACCGACGAGAATACGCTTGGAAACTGCAGTGCGAGAGCAAATCTTTACACGGTGTAAGGCTCCCTGCGAGACGCTTCCTGGGAGCAGATCTGAACTACAAGCACTCTTTTAGTTTCTCTTCGCCATTTCCGGCCAGATTTCATATTGAAGTTAAACTTTTTAATCAACCGTATTATTTTTCTTTTTAATTTTTGTGTGATTTTATAGGGAGAAGGAGATTTATATAATGTTATATCTGTGGGAGGTTTTTCTATGAGTACGATTTTCACAATCTTTTACTTTATATTGTCATAGAAAATTATATCGAACACTAGTAGCATTTTTCTACTCAATTAGCAAACTAATTTTTTTTATCTGAATTAACCTACTTTGTGATCTTTTTATATATATTTTTTTTTGGAAAAAAACTTAAATGATGAAGATTTTTAATAGAGGCAGGACGCGTTTCTTTTCAGAATTTATGAGAAAATTTTTATTTAGATAATTTTTAGAAAACCGACGAGAATACGCATGGAAACTGCAGTGCGAGAGCAAATCTTTACACGGTGTGAGGCTCCCTGCGAGACGCTTCCTGGGAGCAGATCTGAACTACAAGCACTCTTTTAGTTTCTCTTCGCCATTTCCCGCCAGATTTCATATTGAAGTTAAACTTTTTAATCAACCGTATTATTTTCTTTGTAATTTTTTAGTGATTTTATCAGGAGAGGGAGATTTTTAACATGTTATGTCTTTGGGCGGATTTTATGAGTATGAATTTCACAATCTTTTACTTTATATTGTCATAGAAAATTATATCGAACGCTAGTAGCATTTTTCTACTCAATTAGCAAATTATTTTTTTTAATTTAAATTATCCTACTTTGGGATATCTATATTTTAAACTTAAATGATGAAGATTTTTTTGAGAGGTAGGACGCTTTTCTTGTCAGAATTTATGAAGAAATTTTAATTTAGATAATTTTTCGAAAACCGACGAGAATACGCTTGGAAACTGCAGTGCGAGAGCAAATCTTTACACGGTGTGAGGCTCCCTGCGAGACGCTTCCTGGGAGCAGATCTGAACTACAAGCACTCTTTTAGTTTCTCTTCGCCATTCCCCGCCGGATTTCAAACTGAAGTTAAACTTTTTAATCAACCGTATTATTTTCCTTTTTAATTTTTGTGTGATTTTATAGGGAGAAGGAGATATATATAATGTTATATCTGTGGGAGGTTTTTCTATGAGTACGATTTTCACAATCTTTTACTTTATATTGTCATAGAAAATTATATCGAACACTAGTAGCTTTTTTCTACTCAATTAGCAAACTAATTTTTTTTATCTAAATTAACCTAATTTGTAATCTTTTTATATATATTTTTTTTTGGAAAAAAACTTAAATGATGAAGATTTTTAATAGAGGCAGGACGCGTTTCTTTTCAGAATTTATGAGAAAATTTTTATTTAGATAATTTTTTGGAAAACCGACGAGAATACGCATGGAAACTGCAGTGCGAGAGCAAATCTTTACACGGTGTGAGGCTCCCTGCGAGATGCTTCCTGGGAGTAGATCTGAACTACAAGCACTCTTTTAGTTTCTCTTCGCCATTTCCCGCCAGATTTCATATTGAAGTTAAACTTTTTAATCAACCGTATTATTTTCTTTGTAATTTTTTAGTGATTTTATCAGGAGAGGGAGATTTTTAACATGTTATGTCTTTGGGCGGATTTTATGAGTATGAAGTTCACAACTTATACTTTATATTCTCATAGAATATTATATGGAACACCAGGAGCAATTTTCTACTCAATTAGCAAAATATTTTTTTTAATTTAAATTATCCTACTTTGGGATATCTATATTTTAAACTTAAATGATGAAGATTTTTTTGAGAGGTAGGACGCTTTTCTTGTCAGAATTTATGAAGAAATTTTAATTTAGATAATTTTTCGAAAACCGACGAGAATACGCTTGGAAACTGCAGTGCGAGAGCAAATCTTTACACGGTGTGAGGCTCCCTGCGAGACGCTTCCTGGGAGCAGATCTGAACTACAAGCACTCTTTTAGTTTCTCTACGCCATTTCCCGCCAGATTTCATATTGAAGTTAAACTTTTTAATCAACCGTATTATTTTCTTTGTAATTTTTTAGTGATTTTATAAGGAGAGGGAGATTTTTAACATGTTATGTCTTTGGGCGGATTTTATGAGTATGAATTTCACAATCTTTTACTTTATATTATCATAGAAAATTATATCGAACATTAGTAGCATTTTTCTACTCAATTAGCAAATTATTTTTTTTTTTATTTAAATTATCCTACTTTGGGATATCTATATTTTAAACTTAAATGATGAAGATTTTTTTGAGAGGGTGGACGCGTTTCTTTTCAGAATTTATGAGGAAATTTTTATTTAGATAATTTTTCGAAAACCGACGAGAATACGCTTGGAAACTGCAGTGCGAGAGCAAATCTTTACACGGTGTAAGGCTCCCTGCGAGACGCTTCCTGGGAGCAGATGTGAACTACAAGCACTCTTTTAGTTTCTCTTCGCCATTCCCCGCCGGATTTCAAACTGAAGTTAAACTTTATAATAAACCGGATTATTATTTTTTTTAATTTTTGTGCAATTTTATAGGGAGAAGGAGATTTATATAATGTTATATCTGTGGGAGGTTTTTCTATGAGTACGATTTTCACAATCTTTTACTTTATATTGTCATAGAAAATTATATCGAACACTAGTAGCATTTTTCTACTCAATTAGCAAACTAATTTTTTTTATCTAAATTAACCTACTTTGTGATCTTTTTATATATATTTTTTTTTGGAAAAAAACTTAAATGATGAAGATTTTTAATAGAGGCAGGACGCGTTTCTTTTCAGAATTTATGAGAAAATTTTTATTTAGATAATTTTTAGAAAACCGACGAGAATACGCATGGAAACTGCAGTGCGAGAGCAAATCTTTACACGGTGTGAGGCTCCCTGCGAGACGCTTCCTGGGAGCAGATCTGAACTACAAGCACTCTTTTAGTTTCTCTTCGCCATTTCCCGCCAGATTTCATATTGAAGTTAAACTTTTTAATCAACCGTATTATTTTCTTTGTAATTTTTTAGTGATTTTATCAGGAGAGGGAGATTTTTAACATGTTATGTCTTTGGGCGGATTTTATGAGTATGAAGTTCACAACTTATACTTTATATTCTCATAGAATATTATATGGAACACCAGGAGCAATTTTCTACTCAATTAGCAAAATATTTTTTTTAATTTAAATTATCCTACTTTGGGATATCTATATTTTAAACTTAAATGATGAAGATTTTTTTTGAGAGGTAGGACGCTTTTCTTGTCAGAATTTATGCGGAAATTTTAATTTAGATAATTTTTCGAAAACCGACGAGAATACGCTTGGAAACTGCAGTGCGAGAGCAAATCTTTACACGGTGTAAGGCTCCCTGCGAGACGCTTCCTGGGAGCAGATGTGAACTACAAGCACTCTTTTAGTTTCTCTTCGCCATTCCCCGCCGGATTTCAAACTGAAGTTAAACTTTATAATAAACCGGATTATTATTTTTTTTAATTTTTGTGCAATTTTATAGGGAGAAGGAGATTTATATAATGTTATATCTGTGGGAGGTTTTTCTATGAGTATGATTTTCACAATCTTTTACTTTATATTGTCATAGAAAATTATATCGAACACTAGTAGCATTTTTCTACTCAATTAGCAAACTAATTTTTTTTATCTAAATTAACCTACTTTGTGATCTTTTTATATATTTTTTTTTTTGGAAAAAAACTTAAATGATGAAGATTTTTAATAGAGGCAGGACGCGTTTCTTTTCAGAATTTATGAGGAAATTTTTATTTAGATAATTTTTAGAAAACCGACGAAAATACGCATGGAAACTGCAGTGCGAGAGCAAATCTTTACACGGTGTGAGGCTCCCTGCGAGACGCTTCCTGGGAGCAGATCTGAACTACAAGCACTCTTTTAGTTTCTCTTCGCCATTTCCGGCCAGATTTCATATTGAAGTTAAACTTTTTAATCAACCGTATTATTTTTCTTTTTAATTTTTGTGTGATTTTATAGGGAGAAGGAGATTTATATAATGTTATATCTGTGGGAGGTTTTTCTATGAGTACGATTTTCACAATCTTTTACTTTATATTGTCATAGAAAATTATATCGAACACTAGTAGCATTTTTCTACTCAATTAGCAAACTAATTTTTTTTATCTGAATTAACCTACTTTGTGATCTTTTTATATATATTTTTTTTTGGAAAAAAACTTAAATGATGAAGATTTTTAATAGAGGCAGGACGCGTTTCTTTTCAGAATTTATGAGAAAATTTTTATTTAGATAATTTTTAGAAAACCGACGAGAATACGCATGGAAACTGCAGTGCGAGAGCAAATCTTTACACGGTGTGAGGCTCCCTGCGAGACGCTTCCTGGGAGCAGATCTGAACTACAAGCACTCTTTTAGTTTCTCTTCGCCATTTCCCGCCAGATTTCATATTGAAGTTAAACTTTTTAATCAACCGTATTATTTTCTTTGTAATTTTTTAGTGATTTTATCAGGAGAGGGAGATTTTTAACATGTTATGTCTTTGGGCGGATTTTATGAGTATGAATTTCACAATCTTTTACTTTATATTGTCATAGAAAATTATATCGAACGCTAGTAGCATTTTTCTACTCAATTAGCAAATTATTTTTTTTAATTTAAATTATCCTACTTTGGGATATCTATATTTTAAACTTAAATGATGAAGATTTTTTTGAGAGGTAGGACGCTTTTCTTGTCAGAATTTATGAAGAAATTTTAATTTAGATAATTTTTCGAAAACCGACGAGAATACGCTTGGAAACTGCAGTGCGAGAGCAAATCTTTACACGGTGTGAGGCTCCCCGCGAGACGCTTCCTGGGAGCAGATCTGAACTACAAGCACTCTTTTAGTTTCTCTACGCCATTTCCCGCCAGATTTCATATTGAAGTTAAACTTTTTAATCAACCGTATTATTTTCTTTGTAATTTTTTAGTGATTTTATCAGGAGAGGGAGATTTTTAACATGTTATGTCTTTGGGCGGATTTTATGAGTATGAATTTCACAATCTTTTACTTTATATTGTCATAGAAAATTATATCGAACACTAGTAGCATTTTTCTACTCAATTAGCAAATTATTTTTTTTTTATTTAAATTATCCTACTTTGGGATATCTATATTTTAAACTTAAATGATGAAGATTTTTTTGAGAGGGTGGACGCGTTTCTTTTCAGAATTTATGAGGAAATTTTTATTTAGATAATTTTTCGAAAACCGACGAGAATACGCATGGAAACTGCAGTGCGAGAGCAAATCTTTACACGGTGTGAGGCTCCCTGCGAGACGCTTCCTGGGAGCAGATCTGAACTACAAGCACTCTTTTAGTTTCTCTTCGCCATTCCCCGCCGGATTTCAAACTGAAGTTAAACTTTATAATAAACCGGATTATTATTTTTTTTTAATTTTTGTGCAATTTTATAGGGAGAAGGAGATTTATATAATGTTATATCTGTGGGAGGTTTTTCTATGAGTATGATTTTCACAATCTTTTACTTTATATTGTCATAGAAAATTATATCGAACACTAGTAGCATTTTTCTACTCAATTAGCAAACTAATTTTTTTTATCTAAATTAACCTACTTTGTGATCTTTTTATATATTTTTTTTTTTGGAAAAAAACTTAAATGATGAAGATTTTTAATAGAGGCAGGACGCGTTTCTTTTCAGAATTTATGAGGAAATTTTTATTTAGATAATTTTTAGAAAACCGACGAGAATACGCATGGAAACTGCAGTGCGAGAGCAAAATTTTACACGGTGTGAGGCTCCCTGCGAGACGCTTCCTGGGAGCAGATCTGAACTACAAGCACTCTTTTAGTTTCTCTTCGCCATTTCCCGCCAGATTTCATATTGAAGTTAAACTTTTTAATCAACCGTATTATTTTTCTTTTTAATTTTTGTGTGATTTTATAGGGAGAAGGAGATTTATATAATGTTATATCTGTGGGAGGTTTTTCTATGAGTACGATTTTCACAATCTTTTACTTTATATTGTCATAGAAAATTATATCGAACACTAGTAGCATTTTTCTACTCAATTAGCAAACTAATTTTTTTTATCTGAATTAACCTACTTTGTGATCTTTTTATATATATATTTTTTTGGAAAAAAACTTAAATGATGAAGATTTTTAATAGAGGCAGGAAGCTTTTCTTTTCAGAATATATGGGCAAATTTTTTCTTAGATAATTTTACGAAAACCGACGAGAATACGCTTGGAAACTGCAGTGCGAGAGCAAATCTTTACACGGTGTAAGGCTCCATGCGAGACGCTTCCTGGGAGCAGATCTGAACTGCAAGCACTCTTTTAGTTTCTCTTCGCCATTTCCCGCCAGATTTCATATTGAAGTTAAACTTTTTAATCAGCCGTATTATTTTCTTTGTAATTTTTTAGTGATTTTATCAGGAGAGGGAGATTTTTAACATGTTATGTCTTTGGGCGGATTTTATGAGTATGAAGTTCACAACTTATACTTTATATTCTCATAGAAAATTATATCGAACACTAGTAGCATTTTTCTACTCAATTAGCAAATTATTATTTTTTTTAATTTAAATTATCCTACTTTGGGATATCTATATTTTAAACTTAAATGATGAAGATATTTTTTGAGAGGGTGGACGCGTTTCTTTTCAGAATTTATGAGGAAATTTTTATTTAGATAATTTTTCGAAAACCGACGAGAATACGCATGGAAACTGCAGTGCGAGAGCAAATCTTTACACGGTGTGAGGCTCCCTGCGAGACGCTTCCTGGGAGCAGATCTGAACTACAAGCACTCTTTTAGTTTCTCTTCGCCATTTCCCGCCAGATTTCATATTGAAGTTAAACTTTTTAATCAACCGTATTATTTTCTGTGTAATTTTTTAGTGATTTTATCAGGAGAGGGAGATTTTTAACATTTTATGTCTTTGGGCGGATTTTATGAGTATGAAGTTCACAACTTATACTTTATATTCTCATAGAATATTATATCGAACACCAGGAGCAATTTTCTACTCAATTAGCAAAATATTTTTTTTTAATTTAAATTATCCTACTTTGGGATATCTATATTTTAAACTTAAATGATGAAGATTTTTTTGAGAGGTAGGACGCTTTTCTTGTCAGAATTTATGAGGAAATTTTTATTTAGATAATTTTTAGAAAACCGACGAGAGTACGCATGGAAACTGCAGTGCGAGAGCAAATCTTTACACGGTGTAAGGCTCCCTGCGAGACGCTTCCTGGGAGCAGATCTGAACTACAAGCACTCTTTTAGTTTCTCTTCGCCATTCCCCGCCGGATTTCAAACTGAAGTTAAACTTTATAATAAACCGGATTATTTTTTTTTTTTTTATAAATTTTGTGTGATTTTATAGGGAGAAGGAGATTTATATGTTATATCTGTGGGAGGTTTTTCTATGAGTATGATTTTCACAATCTTTTACTTTATATTGTCATAGAAAATTATATCGAACACTAGTAGCATTTTTCTACTCAATTAGCAAACTATTTTTTTTATTTTAATTAACCTACTTTGTGATCTTTTTATATATATTTTTTTTTTTGGAAAAAAACTTAAATGATGAAGATTTTTAATAGAGGCAGGACGCGTTTCTTTTCAGAATTTATGAGGAAATTTTTATTTAGATAATTTTTCGAAAACCGACGAAAATACGCATGGAAACTGCAGTGCGAGAGCAAATCTTTACACGGTGTGAGGCTCCCTGCGAGACGCTTCCTGGGAGCAGATCTGAACTACAAGCACTCTTTTAGTTTCTCTTCGCCATTTCCCGCCAGATTTCATATTGAAGTTAAACTTTTTAATCAGCCGTATTATTTTCTTTGTAATTTTTTAGTGATTTTATCAGGAGAGGGAGATTTTTAACATGTTATGTCTTTGGGCGGATTTTATGAGTATGAATTTCACAATCTTTTACTTTATATTGTCATAGAAAATTATATCGAACATTAGTAGCATTTTTCTACTCAATTAGCAAATTTTTTTTTTTTTTATTTAAATTATCCTACTTTGGGATATCTATATTTTAAACTTAAATGATGAAGATTTTTTTGAGAGGTAGGACGCTTTTCTTGTCAGAATTTATGAGGAAATTTTAATTTAGATAATTTTTCGAAAACCGACGAGAATACGCTTGGAAACTGCAGTGCGAGAGCAAATCTTTACACGGTGTAAGGCTCCCTGCGAGACGCTTCCTGGGAGCAGATCTGAACTACAAGCACTCTTTTAGTTTCTCTTCGCCATTCCCCGCCGGATTTCAAACTAAAGTTAAACTTTATAATAAACCGGATTATTATTATTTTTTTTTTTTTTTATAATTTTTGTGCGATTTTATAGGGAGAAGGAGATTTATATGTTATATCTGTGGGAGGTTTTTCTATGAGTATGATTTTCACAATCTTTTACTTTATATTGTCATAGAAAATTATATCGAACACTAGTAGCATTTTTCTACTCAATTAGCAAACTAATTTTTTTATTTAAATTAACCTACTTTGTGATCTTTTTATATATATATTTTTTGGAAAAAAACTTAAATGATGAAGATTTTTAATAGAGGCAGGACGCGTTTCTTTTCAGAATTTATGAGGAAATTTTTATTTAGATAATTTTTCGAAAACCGACGAGAATACGCATGGAAACTGCAGTGCGAGAGCAAATCTTTACACGGTGTGAGGCTCCCTGCGAGACGCTTCCTGGGAGCAGATCTGAACTACAAGCTCTCTTTTAGTTTCTCTACGACATTTCCCGCCAGATTTCATATTGAAGTTAAACTTTATAATCAACCGTATTATTTTCTTTGTAATTTTTTAGTGATTTTATCAAGAGAGGGAGATTTTTAACATTTTATATCTTTGAGCGGATTTTATGTGTATGATGTTCACAACTTTTACTTTATATTCTCATAGGATATTATATCGAACACCAGGAGCAATTTTCTACTCAATTAGCAAATTATTTTTTTATTTAAATTATCCTACTTTGGGATATCTATATTTTAAACTTAAATGATGAAGATTTTTTTGAGAGGTAGGACGCTTTTCTTGTCAGAATTTATGAGGAAATTTTAATTTAGATAATTTTTCGAAAACCGACGAAAATACGCTTGGAAACTGCAGTGCGAGAGCAAATCTTTACAGGGTGTGAGGCTCCCTGCGAGACGCTTCCTGGGAGCAGATCTGAACTACAAGCACTCTTTTAGTTTCTCTACGCCATTTCCCGCCAGATTTCATATTGAAGTTAAACTTTTTAATCAACCGTATTATTTTCTTTGTAATTTTTTAGTGATTTTATCAGGAGAGGGAGATTTTTAACATGTTATGTCTTTGGGCGGATTTTATGAGTATGAATTTCACAATCTTTTACTTTATATTGTCATAGAAAATTATATCGAACATTAGTAGCATTTTTCTACTCAATTAGCAAATTTTTTTTTTTTTTTATTTAAATTATCCTACTTTGGGATATCTATATTTTAAACTTAAATGATGAAGATTTTTTTGAGAGGGTGGACGCGTTTCTTTTCAGAATTTATGAGGAAATTTTTATTTAGATAATTTTTCGAAAACCGACGAGAATACGCATGGAAACTGCAGTGCGAGAGCAAATCTTTACACGGTGTGAGGCTCCCTGCGAGACGCTTCCTGGGAGCAGATCTGAACTAAAAGCACTCTTTTAGTTTCTCTTCGCCATTTCCCGCCAGATTTCATATTGAAGTTAAACTTTTTAATCAACCGTATTATTTTTCTTTTTAATTTTTGTGTGATTTTATAGGGAGAAGGAGATTTATATAATGTTATATCTGTGGGAGGTTTTTCTATGAGTACGATTTTCACAATCTTTTACTTTATATTGTCATAGAAAATTATATCGAACACTAGTAGCTTTTTTCTACTCAATTAGCAAACTAATTTTTTTTATCTAAATTAACCTACTTTGTGATCTTTTTATATATTTTTTTTTTGGAAAAAAACTTAAATGATGAAGATTTTTAATAGAGGCAGGACGCGTTTCTTTTCAGAATTTATGAGGAAATTTTTATTTAGATAATTTTTAGAAAACCGACGAGAATACGCATGGAAACTGCAGTGCGAGAGCAAAATTTTACACGGTGTGAGGCTCCCTGCGAGACGCTTCCTGGGAGCAGATCTGAACTACAAGCACTCTTTTAGTTTCTCTTCGCCATTTCCCGCCAGATTTCATATTGAAGTTAAACTTTTTAATCAACCGTATTATTTTTCTTTTTAATTTTTGTGTGATTTTATAGGGAGAAGGAGATTTATATAATGTTATATCTGTGGGAGGTTTTTCTATGAGTACGATTTTCACAATCTTTTACTTTATATTGTCATAGAAAATTATATCGAACACTAGTAGCATTTTTCTACTCAATTAGCAAACTAATTTTTTTTATCTGAATTAACCTACTTTGTGATCTTTTTATATATATATTTTTTTGGAAAAAAACTTAAATGATGAAGATTTTTAATAGAGGCAGGAAGCTTTTCTTTTCAGAATATATGGGCAAATTTTTTCTTAGATAATTTTACGAAAACCGACGAGAATACGCTTGGAAACTGCAGTGCGAGAGCAAATCTTTACACGGTGTAAGGCTCCATGCGAGACGCTTCCTGGGAGCAGATCTGAACTGCAAGCACTCTTTTAGTTTCTCTTCGCCATTTCCCGCCAGATTTCATATTGAAGTTAAACTTTTTAATCAGCCGTATTATTTTCTTTGTAATTTTTTAGTGATTTTATCAGGAGAGGGAGATTTTTAACATGTTATGTCTTTGGGCGGATTTTATGAGTATGAAGTTCACAACTTATACTTTATATTCTCATAGAAAATTATATCGAACACTAGTAGCATTTTTCTACTCAATTAGCAAATTATTATTTTTTTTAATTTAAATTATCCTACTTTGGGATATCTATATTTTAAACTTAAATGATGAAGATATTTTTTGAGAGGGTGGACGCGTTTCTTTTCAGAATTTATGAGGAAATTTTTATTTAGATAATTTTTCGAAAACCGACGAGAATACGCATGGAAACTGCAGTGCGAGAGCAAATCTTTACACGGTGTGAGGCTCCCTGCGAGACGCTTCCTGGGAGCAGATCTGAACTACAAGCACTCTTTTAGTTTCTCTTCGCCATTTCCCGCCAGATTTCATATTGAAGTTAAACTTTTTAATCAACCGTATTATTTTCTGTGTAATTTTTTAGTGATTTTATCAGGAGAGGGAGATTTTTAACATTTTATGTCTTTGGGCGGATTTTATGAGTATGAAGTTCACAACTTATACTTTATATTCTCATAGAATATTATATCGAACACCAGGAGCAATTTTCTACTCAATTAGCAAAATATTTTTTTTAAATTTAAATTATCCTACTTTGGGATATCTATATTTTAAACTTAAATGATGAAGATTTTTTTGAGAGGTAGGACGCTTTTCTTGTCAGAATTTATGAGGAAATTTTTATTTAGATAATTTTTAGAAAACCGACGAGAGTACGCATGGAAACTGCAGTGCGAGAGCAAATCTTTACACGGTGTAAGGCTCCCTGCGAGACGCTTCCTGGGAGCAGATCTGAACTACAAGCACTCTTTTAGTTTCTCTTCGCCATTCCCCGCCGGATTTCAAACTGAAGTTAAACTTTATAATAAACCGGATTATTATTTTTTTTTTTTATAAATTTTGTGTGATTTTATAGGGAGAAGGAGATTTATATGTTATATCTGTGGGAGGTTTTTCTATGAGTATGATTTTCACAATCTTTTACTTTATATTGTCATAGAAAATTATATCGAACACTAGTAGCATTTTTCTACTCAATTAGCAAACTATTTTTTTTATTTTAATTAACCTACTTTGTGATCTTTTTATATATATTTTTTTTTTTGGAAAAAAACTTAAATGATGAAGATTTTTAATAGAGGCAGGACGCGTTTCTTTTCAGAATTTATGAGGAAATTTTTATTTAGATAATTTTTCGAAAACCGACGAAAATACGCATGGAAACTGCAGTGCGAGAGCAAATCTTTACACGGTGTGAGGCTCCCTGCGAGACGCTTCCTGGGAGCAGATCTGAACTACAAGCACTCTTTTAGTTTCTCTTCGCCATTTCCCGCCAGATTTCATATTGAAGTTAAACTTTTTAATCAGCCGTATTATTTTCTTTGTAATTTTTTAGTGATTTTATCAGGAGAGGGAGATTTTTAACATGTTATGTCTTTGGGCGGATTTTATGAGTATGAATTTCACAATCTTTTACTTTATATTGTCATAGAAAATTATATCGAACATTAGTAGCATTTTTCTACTCAATTAGCAAATTTTTTTTTTTTTTATTTAAATTATCCTACTTTGGGATATCTATATTTTAAACTTAAATGATGAAGATTTTTTTGAGAGGTAGGACGCTTTTCTTGTCAGAATTTATGAGGAAATTTTAATTTAGATAATTTTTCGAAAACCGACGAGAATACGCTTGGAAACTGCAGTGCGAGAGCAAATCTTTACACGGTGTAAGGCTCCCTGCGAGACGCTTCCTGGGAGCAGATCTGAACTACAAGCACTCTTTTAGTTTCTCTTCGCCATTCCCCGCCGGATTTCAAACTAAAGTTAAACTTTATAATAAACCGGATTATTATTATTTTTTTTTTTTTTTATAATTTTTGTGCGATTTTATAGGGAGAAGGAGATTTATATGTTATATCTGTGGGAGGTTTTTCTATGAGTATGATTTTCACAATCTTTTACTTTATATTGTCATAGAAAATTATATCGAACACTAGTAGCATTTTTCTACTCAATTAGCAAACTAATTTTTTTATTTAAATTAACCTACTTTGTGATCTTTTTATATATATATTTTTTGGAAAAAAACTTAAATGATGAAGATTTTTAATAGAGGCAGGACGCGTTTCTTTTCAGAATTTATGAGGAAATTTTTATTTAGATAATTTTTCGAAAACCGACGAGAATACGCATGGAAACTGCAGTGCGAGAGCAAATCTTTACACGGTGTGAGGCTCCCTGCGAGACGCTTCCTGGGAGCAGATCTGAACTACAAGCTCTCTTTTAGTTTCTCTACGACATTTCCCGCCAGATTTCATATTGAAGTTAAACTTTATAATCAACCGTATTATTTTCTTTGTAATTTTTTAGTGATTTTATCAGGAGAGGGAGATTTTTAACATTTTATATCTTTGAGCGGATTTTATGTGTATGATGTTCACAACTTTTACTTTATATTCTCATAGGATATTATATCGAACACCAGGAGCAATTTTCTACTCAATTAGCAAATTATTTTTTTATTTAAATTATCCTACTTTGGGATATCTATATTTTAAACTTAAATGATGAAGATTTTTTTGAGAGGTAGGACGCTTTTCTTGTCAGAATTTATGAGGAAATTTTAATTTAGATAATTTTTCGAAAACCGACGAAAATACGCTTGGAAACTGCAGTGCGAGAGCAAATCTTTACAGGGTGTGAGGCTCCCTGCGAGACGCTTCCTGGGAGCAGATCTGAACTACAAGCACTCTTTTAGTTTCTCTACGCCATTTCCCGCCAGATTTCATATTGAAGTTAAACTTTTTAATCAACCGTATTATTTTCTTTGTAATTTTTTAGTGATTTTATCAGGAGAGGGAGATTTTTAACATGTTATGTCTTTGGGCGGATTTTATGAGTATGAATTTCACAATCTTTTACTTTATATTGTCATAGAAAATTATATCGAACATTAGTAGCATTTTTCTACTCAATTAGCAAATTTTTTTTTTTTTTTATTTAAATTATCCTACTTTGGGATATCTATATTTTAAACTTAAATGATGAAGATTTTTTTGAGAGGGTGGACGCGTTTCTTTTCAGAATTTATGAGGAAATTTTTATTTAGATAATTTTTCGAAAACCGACGAGAATACGCATGGAAACTGCAGTGCGAGAGCAAATCTTTACACGGTGTGAGGCTCCCTGCGAGACGCTTCCTGGGAGCAGATCTGAACTAAAAGCACTCTTTTAGTTTCTCTTCGCCATTTCCCGCCAGATTTCATATTGAAGTTAAACTTTTTAATCAACCGTATTATTTTTCTTTTTAATTTTTGTGTGATTTTATAGGGAGAAGGAGATTTATATAATGTTATATCTGTGGGAGGTTTTTCTATGAGTACGATTTTCACAATCTTTTACTTTATATTGTCATAGAAAATTATATCGAACACTAGTAGCTTTTTTCTACTCAATTAGCAAACTAATTTTTTTTATCTAAATTAACCTACTTTGTAATCTTTTTATATATATTTTTTTTTGGAAAAAAACTTAAATGATGAAGATTTTTAATAGAGGCAGGACGCGTTTCTTTTCAGAATTTATGAGAAAATTTTTATTTAGATAATTTTTAGAAAACCGACGAGAATACGCATGGAAACTGCAGTGCGAGAGCAAATCTTTACACGGTGTGAGGCTCCCTGCGAGACGCTTCCTGGGAGCAGATCTGAACTACAAGCACTCTTTTAGTTTCTCTTCGCCATTTCCCGCCAGATTTCATATTGAAGTTAAACTTTTTAATCAACCGTATTATTTTCTTTGTAATTTTTTAGTGATTTTATCAGGAGAGGGAGATTTTTAACATGTTATGTCTTTGGGCGGATTTTATGAGTATGAAGTTCACAACTTATACTTTATATTCTCATAGAAAATTATATCGAACACTAGTAGCATTTTTCTACTCAATTAGCAAATTATTTTTTTTTTAATTTAAATTATCCTACTTTGGGATATCTATATTTTAAACTTAAATGATGAAGATTTTTTTGAGAGGGTGGACGCGTTTCTTTTCAGAATTTATGAGGAAATTTTTATTTAGATAATTTTTCGAAAACCGACGAGAATACGCATGGAAACTGCAGTGCGAGAGCAAATCTTTACACGGTGTGAGGCTCCCTGCGAGACGCTTCCTGGGAGCAGATCTGAACTACAAGCACTCTTTTAGTTTCTCTTCGCCATTTCCCGCCAGATTTCATATTGAAGTTAAACTTTTTAATCAACCGTATTATTTTTCTTTTTAATTTTTGTGTGATTTTATAGGGAGAAGGAGATTTATATAATGTTATATCTGTGGAAGGTTTTTCTATGAGTACGATTTTCACAATCTTTTACTTTATATTGTCATAGAAAATTATATCGAACACTAGTAGCATTTTTCTACTCATTTAGCAAACTAATTTTTTTTATCTAAATTAACCTACTTTGTGATCTTTTTATATATATATTTTTTTGGAAAAAAACTTAAATGATGAAGATTTTTAATAGAGGCAGGACGCGTTTCTTTTCAGAATTTATGAGAAAATTTTTATTTAGATAATTTTAAGAAAACCGACGAGAATACGCATGGAAACTGCAGTGCGAGAGCAAATCTTCACACGGTGTGAGGCTACCTGCGAGACGCTTCCTGGGAGCAGATCTGAACTACAAGCACTCTTTTAGTTTCTCTTCGCCATTTCCCGCCAGATGTCATATTGAAGTTAAACTTTTTAATCAACCGTATTATTTTCTTTGTAATTTTTTAGTGATTTTATCAGGAGAGGGAGATTTTTAACATGTTATGTCTTTGGGCGGATTTTATGAGTATGAAGTTCACAACTTATACTTTATATTCTCATAGAATATTATATGGAACACCAGGAGCAATTTTCTACTCAATTAGCAAAATATTTTTTTTAATTTAAATTATCCTACTTTGGGATATCTATATTTTAAACTTAAATGATGAAGATTTTTTTTGAGAGGTAGGACGCTTTTCTTGTCAGAATTTATGCGGAAATTTTAATTTAGATAATTTTTCGAAAACCGACGAGAATACGCTTGGAAACTGCAGTGCCAGAGCAAATCTTTACAAGGTGTAAGGCTCCCTGCGAGACGCTTCCTGGGAGCAGATGTGATCTACAAGCACTCTTTTAGTTTCTCTTCGCCATTCCCCGCCGGATTTCAAACTGAAGTTAAACTTTATAATAAACCGGATTATTATTTTTTTTTTAATTTTTGTGCAATTTTATAGGGAGAAGGAGATTTATATAATGTTATATCTGTGGGAGGTTTTTCTATGAGTATGATTTTCACAATCTTTTACTTTATATTGTCATAGAAAATTATATCGAACACTAGTAGCATTTTTCTACTCAATTAGCAAACTAATTTTTTTTATCTAAATTAACCTACTTTGTGATCTTTTTATATATTTTTTTTTTTGGAAAAAAACTTAAATGATGAAGATTTTTAATAGAGGCAGGACGCGTTTCTTTTCAGAATTTATGAGGAAATTTTTATTTAGATAATTTTTAGAAAACCGACGAGAATACGCATGGAAACTGCAGTGCGAGAGCAAAATTTTACACGGTGTGAGGCTCCCTGCGAGACGCTTCCTGGGAGCAGATCTGAACTACAAGCACTCTTTTAGTTTCTCTTCGCCATTTCCCGCCAGATTTCATATTGAAGTTAAACTTTTTAATCAACCGTATTATTTTTCTTTTTAATTTTTTTGTGATTTTATAGGGAGAAGGAGATTTATATAATGTTATATCTGTGGGAGGTTTTTCTATGAGTACGATTTTCACAATCTTTTACTTTATATTGTCATAGAAAATTATATCGAACACTAGTAGCATTTTTCTACTCAATTAGCAAACTAATTTTTTTTATCTGAATTAACCTACTTTGTGATCTTTTTATATATATATTTTTTTGGAAAAAAACTTAAATGATGAAGATTTTTAATAGAGGCAGGACGCGTTTCTTTTCAGAATTTATGAGAAAATTTTTATTTAGATAATTTTTAGAAAACCGACGAGAATACGCATGGAAACTGCAGTGCGAGAGCAAATCTTTACACGGTGTGAGGCTCCCTGCGAGACGCTTCCTGGGAGCAGATCTGAACCACAAGCACTCTTTTAGTTTCTCTTCGCCATTTCCCGCCAGATTTCATATTGAAGTTAAACTTTTTAATCAGCCGTATTATTTTCTTTGTAATTTTTTAGTGATTTTATCAGGAGAGGGAGATTTTTAACATGTTATGTCTTTGGGCGAATTTTATGAGTATGAAGTTCACAACTTATACTTTATATTCTCATAGAAAATTATATCGAACACTAGTAGCATTTTTCTACACAATTAGCAAATTATTTTTTTTTTTAATTTAAATTATCCTACTTTGGGATATCTATATTTTAAACTTAAATGATGAAGATTTTTTTGAGAGGGTGGACGCGTTTCTTTTCAGAATTTATGAGGAAATTTTTATTTAGATAATTTTTCGAAAACCGACGAGAATACGCATGGAAACTGCAGTGCGAGAGCAAATCTTTACACGGTGTGAGGCTCCCTGCGAGACGCTTCCTGGGAGCAGATCTGAACTACAAGCACTCTTTTAGTTTCTCTTCGCCATTTCCCGCCAGATTTCATATTGAAGTTAAACTTTTTAATCAACCGTATTATTTTCTGTGTAATTTTTTAGTGATTTTATCAGGAGAGGGAGATTTTTAACATTTTATGTCTTTGGGCGGATTTTATGAGTATGAAGTTCACAACTTATACTTTATATTCTCATAGAATATTATATCGAACACCAGGAGCAATTTTCTACTCAATTAGCAAAATATTTTTTTTAAATTTAAATTATCCTACTTTGGGATATCTATATTTTAAACTTAAATGATGAAGATTTTTTTGAGAGGTAGGACGCTTTTCTTGTCAGAATTTATGAGGAAATTTTTATTTAGATAATTTTTAGAAAACCGACGAGAGTACGCATGGAAACTGCAGTGCGAGAGCAAATCTTTACACGGTGTAAGGCTCCCTGCGAGACGCTTCCTGGGAGCAGATTTGAACTACAAGCACTCTTTTAGTTTCTCTTCGCCATTCCCCGCCGGATTTCAAACTGAAGTTAAACTTTATAATAAACCGGATTATTTTTTTTTTTTTTTATAAATTTTGTGTGATTTTATAGGGAGAAGGAGATTTATATGTTATATCTGTGGGAGGTTTTTCTATGAGTATGATTTTCACAATCTTTTACTTTATATTGTCATAGAAAATTATATCGAACACTAGTAGCATTTTTCTACTCAATTAGCAAACTATTTTTTTTATTTTAATTAACCTACTTTGTGATCTTTTTATATATATTTTTTTTTTGGAAAAAAACTTAAATGATGAAGATTTTTAATAGAGGCAGGACGCGTTTCTTTTCAGAATTTATGAGGAAATTTTTATTTAGATAATTTTTCGAAAACCGACGAAAATACGCATGGAAACTGCAGTGCGAGAGCAAATCTTTACACGGTGTGAGGCTCCCTGCGAGACGCTTCCTGGGAGCAGATCTGAACTACAAGCACTCTTTTAGTTTCTCTTCGCCATTTCCCGCCAGATTTCATATTGAAGTTAAACTTTTTAATCAGCCGTATTATTTTCTTTGTAATTTTTTAGTGATTTTATCAGGAGAGGGAGATTTTTAACATGTTATGTCTTTGGGCGGATTTTATGAGTATGAATTTCACAATCTTTTACTTTATATTGTCATAGAAAATTATATCGAACATTAGTAGCATTTTTCTACTCAATTAGCAAAATTTTTTTTTTTTTTTTATTTAAATTATCCTACTTTGGGATATCTATATTTTAAACTTAAATGATGAAGATTTTTTTGAGAGGTAGGAAGCTTTTCTTGTCAGAATTTATGAGGAAATTTTAATTTAGATAATTTTTCGAAAACCGACGAGAATACGCTTGGAAACTGCAGTGCGAGAGCAAATCTTTACACGGTGTAAGGCTCCCTGCGAGACGCTTCCTGGGAGCAGATGTGAACTACAAGCACTCTTTTAGTTTCTCTTCGCCAATCCCCGCCGGATTTCAAACTAAAGTTAAACTTTATAATAAACCGGATTATTATTTTTTTTTTTTTTTTTTATAATTTTTGTGCGATTTTATAGGGAGAAGGAGATTTATATGTTATATCTGTGGGAGGTTTTTCTATGAGTATGATTTTCACAATCTTTTACTTTATATTGTCATAGAAAATTATATCGAACACTAGTAGCATTTTTCTACTCAATTAGCAAACTAATTTTTTTATTTAAATTAACCTACTTTGTGATCTTTTTATATATATATTTTTTGGAAAAAAACTTAAATGATGAAGATTTTTAATAGAGGCAGGACGCGTTTCTTTTCAGAATTTATGAGGAAATTTTTATTTAGATAATTTTTCGAAAACCGACGAGAATACGCATGGAAACTGCAGTGCGAGAGCAAATCTTTACACGGTGTGAGGCTCCCTGCGAGACGCTTCCTGGGAGCAGATCTGAACTACAAGCTCTCTTTTAGTTTCTCTACGACATTTCTCGCCAGATTTCATATTGAAGTTAAACTTTATAATCAACCGTATTATTTTCTTTGTAATTTTTTAGTGATTTTATCAGGAGAGGGAGATTTTTAACATTTTATATCTTTGAGCGGATTTTATGTGTATGATGTTCACAACTTTTACTTTATATTCTCATAGGATATTATATCGAACACCAGGAGCAATTTTCTACTCAATTAGCAAATTATTTTTTTATTTAAATTATCCTACTTTGGGATATCTATATTTTAAACTTAAATGATGAAGATTTTTTTGAGAGGTAGGACGCTTTTCTTGTCAGAATTTATGAGGAAATTTTAATTTAGATAATTTTTCGAAAACCGACGAAAATACGCTTGGAAACTGCAGTGCGAGAGCAAATCTTTACACGGTGTGAGGCTCCCTGCGAGACGCTTCCTGGGAGCAGATCTGAACTACAAGCACTCTTTTAGTTTCTCTACGCCATTTCCCGCCAGATTTCATATTGAAGTTAAACTTTTTAATCAACCGTATTATTTTCTTTGTAATTTTTTAGTGATTTTATCAGGAGAGGGAGATTTTTAACATGTTATGTCTTTGGGCGGATTTTATGAGTATGAATTTCACAATCTTTTACTTTATATTGTCATAGAAAATTATATTGAACATTAGTAGCATTTTTCTACTCAATTAGCAAATTATTTTTTTTTTTTTATTTAAATTATCCTACTTTGGGATATCTATATTTTAAACTTAAATGATGAAGATTTTTTTGAGAGGGTGGACGCGTTTCTTTTCAGAATTTATGAGGAAATTTTTATTTAGATAATTTTTCGAAAACCGACGAGAATACGCATGGAAACTGCAGTGCGAGAGCAAATCTTTACACGGTGTGAGGCTCCCTGCGAGACGCTTCCTGGGAGCAGATCTGAACTAAAAGCACTCTTTTAGTTTCTCTTCGCCATTTCCCGCCAGATTTCATATTGAAGTTAAACTTTTTAATCAACCGTATTATTTTTCTTTTTAATTTTTGTGTGATTTTATAGGGAGAAGGAGATTTATATAATGTTATATCTGTGGGAGGTTTTTCTATGAGTACGATTTTCACAATCTTTTACTTTATATTGTCATAGAAAATTATATCGAACACTAGTAGCTTTTTTCTACTCAATTAGCAAACTAATTTTTTTTATCTAAATTAACCTACTTTGTAATCTTTTTATATATATTTTTTTTTGGAAAAAAACTTAAATGATGAAGATTTTTAATAGAGGCAGGACGCGTTTCTTTTCAGAATTTATGAGAAAATTTTTATTTAGATAATTTTTTGGAAAACCGACGAGAATACGCATGGAAACTGCAGTGCGAGAGCAAATCTTTACACGGTGTGAGGCTCCCTGCGAGATGCTTCCTGGGAGCAGATCTGAACTACAAGCACTCTTTTAGTTTCTCTTCGCCATTTCCCGCCAGATTTCATATTGAAGTTAAACTTTTTAATCAACCGTATTATTTTCTTTGTAATTTTTTAGTGATTTTATCAGGAGAGGGAGATTTTTAACATGTTATGTCTTTGGGCGGATTTTATGAGTATGAAGTTCACAACTTATACTTTATATTCTCATAGAATATTATATGGAACACCAGGAGCAATTTTCTACTCAATTAGCAAAATATTTTTTTTAATTTAAATTATCCTACTTTGGGATATCTATATTTTAAACTTAAATGATGAAGATTTTTTTGAGAGGTAGGATGCTTTTCTTGTCAGAATTTATGAAGAAATTTTAATTTAGATAATTTTTCGAAAACCGACGAGAATACGCTTGGAAACTGCAGTGCGAGAGCAAATCTTTACACGGTGTGAGGCTCCCTGCGAGACGCTTCCTGGGAGCAGATCTGAACTACAAGCACTCTTTTAGTTTCTCTACGCCATTTCCCGCCAGATTTCATATTGAAGTTAAACTTTTTAATCAACCGTATTATTTTCTTTGTAATTTTTTAGTGATTTTATCAGGAGAGGGAGATTTTTAACATGTTATGTCTTTGGGCGGATTTTATGAGTATGAATTTCACAATCTTTTACTTTATATTGACATAGAAAATTATATCGAACACTAGTAGCATTTTTCTACTCAATTAGCAAATTTTTTTTTTTTTTTATTTAAATTATCCTACTTTGGGATATCTATATTTTAAACTTAAATGATGAAGATTTTTTTGAGAGGGTGGACGCGTTTCTTTTCAGAATTTATGAGGAAATTTTTATTTAGATAATTTTTCGAAAACCGACGAGAATACGCATGGAAACTGCAGTGCGAGAGCAAATCTTTACACGGTGTGAGGCTCCCTGCGAGACGCTTCCTGGGAGCAGATCTGAACTAAAAGCACTCTTTTAGTTTTTCTTCGCCATTTCCCGCCAGATTTCATATTGAAGTGAAACTTTTTAATCAACCGTATTATTTTTCTTTTTAATTTTTGTGTGATTTTATAGGGAGAAGGAGATTTATATAATGTTATATCTGTGGGAGGTTTTTCTATGAGTACGATTTTCACAATCTTTTACTTTATATTGTCATAGAAAATTATATCGAACACTAGTAGCATTTTTCTACTCAATTAGCAAACTAATTTTTTTTATCTAAATTAACCTACTTTGTGATCTTTTTATATATATTTTTTTTTGGAAAAAAACTTAAATGATGAAGATTTTTAATAGAGGCAGGACGCGTTTCTTTTCAGAATTTATGAGAAAATTTTTATTTAGATAATTTTTAGAAAACCGACGAGAATACGCATGGAAACTGCAGTGCGAGAGCAAATCTTTACACGGTGTGAGGCTCCCTGCGAGACGCTTCCTGGGAGCAGATCTGAACTACAAGCACTCTTTTAGTTTCTCTTCGCCATTTCCCGCCAGATTTCATATTGAAGTTAAACTTTTTAATCAACCGTATTATTTTCTTTGTAATTTTTTAGTGATTTTATCAGGAGAGGGAGATTTTTAACATGTTATGTCTTTGGGCGGATTTTATGAGTATGAAGTTCACAACTTATACTTTATATTCTCATAGAATATTATATGGAACACCAGGAGCAATTTTCTACTCAATTAGCAAAATATTTTTTTTAATTTAAATTATCCTACTTTGGGATATCTATATTTTAAACTTAAATGATGAAGATTTTTTTTGAGAGGTAGGACGCTTTTCTTGTCAGAATTTATGCGGAAATTTTAACTTAGATAATTTTTCGAAAACCGACGAGAATACGCTTGGAAACTGCAGTGCGAGAGCAAATCTTTACACTGTGTAAGGCTCCCTGCGAGACGCTTCCTGGGAGCAGATGTGAACTACAAGCACTCTTTTAGTTTCTCTTCGCCATTCCCCGCCAGATTTCAAACTGAAGTTAAACTTTATAATAAACCGGATTATTTTTTTTTTAATTTTTGTGCAATTTTATAGGGAGAAGGAGATTTATATAATGTTATATCTGTGGGAGGTTTTTCTATGAGTATGATTTTCACAATCTTTTACTTTATATTGTCATAGAAAATTATATCGAACACTAGTAGCATTTTTCTACTCAATTAGCAAACTAATTTTTTTTATCTAAATTAACCTACTTTGTGATCTTTTTATATATATTTTTTTTTGGAAAAAAACTTAAATGATGAAGATTTTTAATAGAGGCAGGACGCGTTTCTTTTCAGAATTTATGAGGAAATTTTTATTTAGATAATTTTTAGAAAACCGACGAAAATACGCATGGAAACTGCAGTGCGAGAGCAAATCTTTACACGGTGTGAGGCTCCCTGCGAGACGCTTCCTGGGAGCAGATCTGAACTACAAGCACTCTTTTAGTTTCTCTTCGCCATTTCCGGCCAGATTTCATATTGAAGTTAAACTTTTTAATCAACCGTATTATTTTTCTTTTTAATTTTTGTGTGATTTTATAGGGAGAAGGAGATTTATATAATGTTATATCTGTGGGAGGTTTTTCTATGAGTACGATTTTCACAATCTTTTACTTTATATTGTCATAGAAAATTATATCGAACACTAGTAGCATTTTTCTACTCAATTAGCAAACTAATTTTTTTTTTATCTGAATTAACCTACTTTGTGATCTTTTTATATATATTTTTTTTTGGAAAAAAACTTAAATGATGAAGATTTTTAATAGAGGCAGGACGCGTTTCTTTTCAGAATTTATGAGAAAATTTTTATTTAGATAATTTTTAGAAAACCGACGAGAATACGCATGGAAACTGCAGTGCGAGAGCAAATCTTTACACGGTGTGAGGCTCCCTGCGAGACGCTTCCTGGGAGCAGATCTGAACTACAAGCACTCTTTTAGTTTCTCTTCGCCATTTCCCGCCAGATTTCATATTGAAGTTAAACTTTTTAATCAACCGTATTATTTTCTTTGTAATTTTTTAGTGATTTTATCAGGAGAGGGAGATTTTTAACATGTTATGTCTTTGGGCGGATTTTATGAGTATGAAGTTCACAACTTATACTTTATATTCTCATAGAATATTATATGGAACACCAGGAGCAATTTTCTACTCAATTAGCAAAATATTTTTTTTAATTTAAATTATCCTACTTTGGGATATCTATATTTTAAACTTAAATGATGAAGATTTTTTTGAGAGGTAGGACGCTTTTCTTGTCAGAATTTATGAAGAAATTTTAATTTAGATAATTTTTCGAAAACCGACGAGAATACGCTTGGAAACTGCAGTGCGAGAGCAAATCTTTACACGGTGTGAGGCTCCCCGCGAGACGCTTCCTGGGAGCAGATCTGAACTACAAGCACTCTTTTAGTTTCTCTACGCCATTTCCCGCCAGATTTCATATTGAAGTTAAACTTTTTAATCAACCGTATTATTTTCTTTGTAATTTTTTAGTGATTTTATCAGGAGAGGGAGATTTTTAACATGTTATGTCTTTGGGCGGATTTTATGAGTATGAAGTTCACAACTTATACTTTATATTCTCATAGAATATTATATGGAACACCAGGAGCAATTTTCTACTCAATTAGCAAAATATTTTTTTTAATTTAAATTATCCTACTTTGGGATATCTATATTTTAAACTTAAATGATGAAGATTTTTTTTGAGAGGTAGGACGCTTTCCTTGTCAGAATTTATGCGGAAATTTTAATTTAGATAATTTTTCGAAAACCGACGAGAATACGCTTGGAAACTGCAGTGCGAGAGCAAATCTTTACACGGTGTAAGGCTCCCTGCGAGACGCTTCCTGGGAGCAGATGTGAACTACAAGCACTCTTTTAGTTTCTCTTCGCCATTCCCCGCCGGATTTCAAACTGAAGTTAAACTTTATAATAAACCGGATTATTATTATTTTTTAATTTTTGTGCAATTTTATAGGGAGAAGGAGATTTATATAATGTTATATCTGTGGGAGGTTTTTCTATGAGTATGATTTTCACAATCTTTTACTTTATATTGTCATAGAAAATTATATCGAACACTAGTAGCATTTTTCTACTCAATTAGCAAACTAATTTTTTTTATCTAAATTAACCTACTTTGTGATCTTTTTATATATTTTTTTTTTTGGAAAAAAACTTAAATGATGAAGATTTTTAATAGAGGCAGGACGCGTTTCTTTTCAGAATTTATGAGGAAATTTTTATTTAGATAATTTTTAGAAAACCGACGAGAATACGCATGGAAACTGCAGTGCGAGAGCAAAATTTTACACGGTGTGAGGCTCCCTGCGAGACGCTTCCTGGGAGCAGATCTGAACTACAAGCACTCTTTTAGTTTCTCTTCGCCATTTCCCGCCAGATTTCATATTGAAGTTAAACTTTTAATCAACCGTATTATTTTCTTTGTAATTTTTTAGTGATTTTATCAGGAGAGGGAGATTTTTAACATGTTATGTCTTTGGGCGGATTTTATGAGTATGAATTTCACAATCTTTTACTTTATATTGTCATAGAAAATTATATCGAACACTAGTAGCATTTTTCTACTCAATTAGCAAATTATTTTTTTTAAATTAAATTATCCTACTTTGGGATATCTATATTTTAAACTTAAATGATGAAGATTTTTTTGAGAGGTAGGACGCTTTTCTTGTCAGAATTTATGAAGAAATTTTAATTTAGATAATTTTTCGAAAACCGACGAGAATACGCCTGGAAACTGCAGTGCGAGAGCAAATCTTTACACGGTGTGAGGCTCCCTGCGAGACGCTTCCTGGGAGCAGATCTGAACTACAAGCACACTTTTAGTTTCTCTACGCCATTTCCCGCCAGATTTCATATTGAAGTTAAACTTTTTAATCAACCGTATTATTTTCTTTGTAATTTTTTAGTGATTTTATCAGGAGAGGGAGATTTTTAACATGTTATGTCTTTGGGCGGATTTTATGAGTATGAATTTCACAATCTTTTACTTTATATTGTCATAGAAAATTATATCGAACACTAGTAGCATTTTTCTACTCAATTAGCAATTTTTTTTTTTTTTTTATTTAAATTATCCTACTTTGGGATATCTATATTTTAAACTTAAATGATGAAGATTTTTTTGAGAGGGTGGACGCGTTTCTTTTCAGAATTTATGAGGAAATTTTTATTTAGATAATTTTTCGAAAACCGACGAGAATACGCATGGAAACTGCAGTGCGAGAGCAAATCTTTACACGGTGTGAGGCTCCCTGCGAGACGCTTCCTGGGAGCAGATCTGAACTACAAGCACTCTTTTAGTTTCTCTTCGCCATTTCCCGCCAGATTTCATATTGAAGTTAAACTTTTTAATCAACCGTATTATTTTTCTTTTTAATTTTTGTGTGATTTTATAGGGAGAAGGAGATTTATATAATGTTATATCTGTGGGAGGTTTTTCTATGAGTACGATTTTCACAATCTTTTACTTTATATTGTCATAGAAAATTATATCGAACACTAGTAGCATTTTTCTACTCAATTAGCAAACTAATTTTTTTTATCTAAATTAACCTACTTTGTGATCTTTTTATATATATTTTTTTTGGAAAAAAACTTAAATGATGAAGATTTTTAATAGAGGCAGGACGCGTTTCTTTTCAGAATTTATGAGGAAATTTTTATTTAGATAATTTTTAGAAAACCGACGAGAATACTTATGGAAACTGCAGTGCGAAAGCAAATCTTTACACGGTGTGAGGCTCCCTGCGAGACGCTTCCTGGGAGCAGATCTGAACTACAAGCACTCTTTTAGTTTCTCTTCGCCATTTCCCGCCAGTTTCATATTGAAGTTAAACTTTTTAATCAGCCGTATTATTTTCTTTGTAATTTTTTAGTGATTTTATCAGGAGAGGGAGATTTTTAACATGTTATGTCTTTGGGCGGATTTTATGAGTATGAAGTTCACAACTTATACTTTATATTCTCATAGAATATTATATGGAACACCAGGAGCAATTTTCTACTCAATTAGCAAAATATTTTTTCTAATTTAAATTATCCTACTTTGGGATATCTATATTTTAAACTTAAATGATGAAGATTTTTTTTGAGAGGCAGGACGCGTTTCTTTTCAGAATTTATGAGGAAATTTTTATTTAGATAATTTTTAGAAAACCGACGAGAATACGTATGGAAACTGCAGTGCGAGAGCAAATCTTTACACGGTGTGAGGCTCCCTGCGAGACGCTTCCTGGGAGCAGATCTGAACTACAAGCACTCTTTTAGTTTCTCTTCGCCATTTCCCGCCAGATTTCATATTGAAGTTAAACTTTTTAATCAACCGTATTATTTTCTGTGTAATTTTTTAGTGATTTTATCAGGAGAGGGAGATTTTTAACATTTTATGTCTTTGGGCGGATTTTATGAGTATGAAGTTCACAACTTATACTTTATATTCTCATAGAATATTATATCGAACACCAGGAGCAATTTTCTACTCAATTAGCAAAATATTTTTTTTAAATTTAAATTATCCTACTTTGGGATATCTATATTTTAAACTTAAATGATGAAGATTTTTTTGAGAGGTAGGACGCTTTTCTTGTCAGAATTTATGAGGAAATTTTTATTTAGATAATTTTTAGAAAACCGACGAGAGTACGCATGGAAACTGCAGTGCGAGAGCAAATTTTTACACGGTGTAAGGCTCCCTGCGAGACGCTTCCTGGGAGCAGATCTGAACTACAAGCACTCTTTTAGTTTCTCTTCGCCATTCCCCGCCGGATTTCAAACTGAAGTTAAACTTTATAATAAACCGGATTTTTTTTTTTTTTTTTTTATAAATTTTGTGTGATTTTATAGGGAGAAGGAGATTTATATGTTATATCTGTGGGAGGTTTTTCTATGAGTATGATTTTCACAATCTTTTACTTTATATTGTCATAGAAAATTATATCGAACACTAGTAGCATTTTTCTACTCAATTAGCAAACTATTTTTTTTATTTTAATTAACCTACTTTGTGATCTTTTTATATATATATTTTTTTTGGAAAAAAACTTAAATGATGAAGATTTTTAATAGAGGCAGGACGCGTTTCTTTTCAGAATTTATGAGGAAATTTTTATTTAGATAATTTTTCGAAAACCGACGAAAATACGCATGGAAACTGCAGTGCGAGAGCAAATCTTTACACGGTGTGAGGCTCCCTGCGAGACGCTTCCTGGGAGCAGATCTGAACTACAAGCACTCTTTTAGTTTCTCTTCGCCATTTCCCGCCAGATTTCATATTGAAGTTAAACTTTTTAATCAGCCGTATTATTTTCTTTGTAATTTTTTAGTGATTTTATCAGGAGAGGGAGATTTTTAACATGTTATGTCTTTGGGCGGATTTTATGAGTATGAAGTTCACAACTTATACTTTATATTCTCATAGAATATTATATGGAACACCAGGAGCAATTTTCTACTCAATTAGCAAATTATTTTTTTATTTAAATTATCCTACTTTGGGATATCTATATTTTAAACTTAAATGATGAAGATTTTTTTGAGAGGTAGGACGCTTTTCTTGTCAGAATTTATGAGGAAATTTTTATTTAGATAATTTTTCGAAAACCGACGAGAATACGCATGGAAACTGCAGTGCGAGAGCAAATCTTTACACGGTGTGAGGCTCCCTGCGAGACGCTTCCTGGGAGCAGATCTGAACTACAAGCACTCTTTTAGTTTCTCTTCGCCATTTCCCGCCAGATTTCATATTGAAGTTAAACTTTTTAATAAACCGTATTATTTTTCTTTTTAGTTTTTGTGTGATTTTATAGGGAGAAGGAGATTTATATAATGTTATATCTGTGGGAGGTTTTTCTATGAGTACGATTTTCACAATCTTTTACTTTATGTTGTCATAGAAAATTATATCGAACACTAGTAGCATTTTTCTACTCAATTAGCAAACTAATTTTTTTTATCTAAATTAACCTACTTTGTGATCTTTTTATATATATTTTTTTTGGAAAAAAACTTAAATGATGAAGATTTTTAATAGAGGCAGGACGCGTTTCTTTTCAGAATTTATGAGGAAATTTTTATTTAGATAATTTTTCGAAACCCGACGAGAATACGCATGGAAACTGCAGTGCGAGAACAAATCTTTACACGGTGTGAGGCTCCCTGCGAGACGCTTCCTGGGAGCAGATCTGAACTACAAGCACTCTTTTAGTTTCTCTTCGCCATTTCCCGCCAGATTTCATATTGAAGTTAAACTTTTTAATCAACCGTATTATTTTTCTTTTTAATTTTCGTGTGATTTTATAGGGAGAAGGAGATTTATATAATGTTATATCTGTGGGAGGTTTTTCTATGAGTACGATTTTCACAATCTTTTACTTTATATTGTCATAGAAAATTATATCGAACACTAGTAGCATTTTTCTACTCAATTAGCAAACTAATTTTTTTTATCTAAATTAACCTACTTTGTGATCTTTTTATATATTTTTTTTTTGGAAAAAAACTTAAATGATGAAGATTTTTAATAGAGGCAGGACGCGTTTCTTTTCAGAATTTATGAGGAAATTTTTATTTAGATAATTTTTCGAAAACCGACGAGAATACGCATGGAAACTGCAGTGCGAGAGCAAATCTTTACACGGTGTGAGGCTCCCTGCGAGACGCTTCCTGGGAGCAGATCTGAACTACAAGCACTCTTTTAGTTTCTCTACGTCATTTCCCGCCAGATTTCATATTGAAGTTAAACTTTATAATCAACCGTATTATTTTCTTTGTAATTTTTTAGTGATTTTATCAGGAGAGGGAGATTTTTAACATTTTATATCTTTGAGCGGATTTTATGAGTATGATGTTCACAACTTTTACTTTATATTCTCATAGGATATTATATCGAACACCAGGAGCAATTTTCTACTCAATTAGCAAATTATTTTTTTATTTAAATTATCCTACTTTGGGATATCTATATTTTAAACTTAAATGATGAAGATTTTTTTGAGAGGTAGGACGCTTTTCTTGTCAGAATTTATGAGGAAATTTTAATTTAGATAATTTTTCGAAAACCGACGAGAATATGCTTGGAAACTGCAGTGCGAGAGCAAATCTTTACACGGTGTGAGGCTGCCTGCGAGACGCTTCCTGGGAGCAGATCTGAACTACAAGCACTCTTTTAGTTTCTCTTCGCCATTTCCCGCCAGATTTCATATTGAAGTTAAACTTTTTGATCAACCGTATTATTTTCTTTGTAATTTTTTAGTGATTTTATCACTGAGAGGGAGATTTTTAACATGTTATGTCTTTGGGTGGATTTTATGAGTATGAAGTTCACAACTTATACTTTATATTCTCATAGAATATTATATCGAACACCAGGAGCGAATTTCTACTCAATTAACAAAATATTTTTTTTAATTTAAATTATCCTACTTTGGGATATCTATATTTTAAACTTAAATGATGAAGATTTTTTTGAGAGGTAGGACGCTTTTCTTGTCAGAATTTATGAGGAAATTTTAATTTAGATAATTTTTCGAAAACCGACGAGAATACGCTTGGAAACTGCAGTGCGTGAGCAAATCTTTACACGGTGTGAGGCTCCCTGCGAGACGCTTCCTGGGAGCAGATCTGAACTACAAGCACTCTTTTAGTTTCTTTTCGCCATTTCCCGCCAGATTTCATATTGAAGTTAAACTTTACAATCAACCGTATTACTTTCTTTGTAATTTTTTAGTGATTTTATCAGGAGAGGGAGATTTTTAACATTTTATATCTTTGAGCGGATTTTATGTGTATGATGTTCACAACTTTTACTTTATATTCTCATAGGATATTATATCGAACACCAGGAGCAATTTTCTACTCAATTAGCAAATTATTTTTTTATTTAAATTATTCTAATTTGGGATATCTATATTTTAAACTTAAATGATGAAGATTTTTTTGAGAGGTAGGACGCTTTTCTTGTCAGAATTTATGAGGAAATTTTAATTTAGATAATTTTTCGAAAACCGACGAAAATACGCTTGGAAACTGCAGTGCGAGAGCAAATCTTTACACGGTGTAAGGCTCCCTGCGAGACGCTTCCTGGGAGCAGATCTGAACTACAAGCACTCTTTTAGTTTCTCTTCGCCATTTCCCGCAGATTTCATATTGAAGTTAAACTTTTTAATCAACCGTATTATTTTTCTTTTTAATTTTTGTGTGATTTTATAGGGAGAAGGAGATTTATATAATGTTATATCTGTGGGAGGTTTTTCTATGAGTACGATTTTCACAATCTTTTACTTTATATTGTCATAGAAAATTATATCGAACACTAGTAGCATTTTTCTACTCAATTAGCAAACTAATTTTTTTTATCTAAATTAACCTACTTTGTGATCTTTTTATATATTTTTTTTTTGGAAAAAAACTTAAATGATGAAGATTTTTAATAGAGGCAGGACGCGTTTCTTTTCAGAATTTATGAGGAAATTTTTATTTAGATAATTTTTAGAAAACCGACGAGAATACGCATGGAAACTGCAGTGCGAGAGCAAATCTTTACACGGTGTGAGGCTCCCTGCGAGACGCTTCCTGGGAGCAGATCTGAACTACAAGCACTCTTTTAGTTTCTCTACGCCATTTCCGCCAGATTTCATATTGAAGTTAAACTTTATAATCAACCGTATTATTTTCTTTGTAATTTTTTAGTGATTTTATCAGGAGAGGGAGATTTTTAACATGTTAGGTCTTTGGGCGGATTTTATGAGTATGAATTTCACAATCTTTTACTTTATATTGTCATAGAAAATTATATCGAACATTAGTAGCATTTTTCTACTCAATTAGCAATTTTTTTTATTTTTTTATTTAAATTATCCTACTTTGGGATATCTATATTTTAAACTTAAATGATGAAGATTTTTTTGAGAGGTAGGACGCTTTTCTTGTCAGAATTTATGAGGAAATTTTAATTTAGATAATTTTTCGAAAAACGACGAGAATACGCTTTGAAACTGCAGTGCGAGAGCAAATCTTTACACGGTGTGAGGCTCCCTGCGAGACGCTTCCTGGGAGCAGATCTGAACTACAAGCACTCTTTTAGTTTCTCTTCGCCATTTCCCGCCAGATTTCATATTGAAGTTAAACTTTTTAATCAACCGTATTATTTTTCTTTTTAATTTTTGTGTGATTTTATAGGGAGAAAGAGATTTATATAATGTTATATCTGTGGGAGGTTTTTCTATGAGTACGATTTTCACAATCTTTTACTTTATATTGTCATAGAAAATTATATCGAACACTAGTAGCATTTTTCTACTCAATTAGCAAACTAATTTTTTTTATCTAAATTAACCTACTTTGTGATCTTTTTATATATATTTTTTTTGGAAAAAAACTTAAATGATGAAGATTTTTAATAGAGGCAGGACGCGTTTCTTTTCAGAATTTATGAGGAAATTTTTATTTAGATAATTTTTAGAAAACCGACGAGAATACTTATGGAAACTGCAGTGCGAAAGCAAATCTTTACACGGTGTGAGGCTCCCTGCGAGACGCTTCCTGGGAGCAGATCTGAACTACAAGCACTCTTTTAGTTTCTCTTCGCCATTTCCCGCCAGTTTCATATTGAAGTTAAACTTTTTAATCAGCCGTATTATTTTCTTTGTAATTTTTTAGTGATTTTATCAGGAGAGGGAGATTTTTAACATGTTATGTCTTTGGGCGGATTTTATGAGTATGAAGTTCACAACTTATACTTTATATTCTCATAGAATATTATATGGAACACCAGGAGCAATTTTCTACTCAATTAGCAAAATATTTTTTCTAATTTAAATTATCCTACTTTGGGATATCTATATTTTAAACTTAAATGATGAAGATTTTTTTTGAGAGGCAGGACGCGTTTCTTTTCAGAATTTATGAGGAAATTTTTATTTAGATAATTTTTAGAAAACCGACGAGAATACGTATGGAAACTGCAGTGCGAGAGCAAATCTTTACACGGTGTGAGGCTCCCTGCGAGACGCTTCCTGGGAGCAGATCTGAACTACAAGCACTCTTTTAGTTTCTCTTCGCCATTTCCCGCCAGATTTCATATTGAAGTTAAACTTTTTAATCAACCGTATTATTTTCTGTGTAATTTTTTAGTGATTTTATCAGGAGAGGGAGATTTTTAACATTTTATGTCTTTGGGCGGATTTTATGAGTATGAAGTTCACAACTTATACTTTATATTCTCATAGAATATTATATCGAACACCAGGAGCAATTTTCTACTCAATTAGCAAAATATTTTTTTTAAATTTAAATTATCCTACTTTGGGATATCTATATTTTAAACTTAAATGATGAAGATTTTTTTGAGAGGTAGGACGCTTTTCTTGTCAGAATTTATGAGGAAATTTTTATTTAGATAATTTTTAGAAAACCGACGAGAGTACGCATGGAAACTGCAGTGCGAGAGCAAATCTTTACACGGTGTAAGGCTCCCTGCGAGACGCTTCCTGGGAGCAGATCTGAACTACAAGCACTCTTTTAGTTTCTCTTCGCCATTCCCCGCCGGATTTCAAACTGAAGTTAAACTTTATAATAAACCGGATTATTTTTTTTTTTTTTTTATAAATTTTGTGTGATTTTATAGGGAGAAGGAGATTTATATGTTATATCTGTGGGAGGTTTTTCTATGAGTATGATTTTCACAATCTTTTACTTTATATTGTCATAGAAAATTATATCGAACACTAGTAGCATTTTTCTACTCAATTAGCAAACTATTTTTTTTATTTTAATTAACCTACTTTGTGATCTTTTTATATATATATTTTTTTTGGAAAAAAACTTAAATGATGAAGATTTTTAATAGAGGCAGGACGCGTTTCTTTTCAGAATTTATGAGGAAATTTTTATTTAGATAATTTTTCGAAAACCGACGAAAATACGTATGGAAACTGCAGTGCGAGAGCAAATCTTTACACGGTGTGAGGCTCCCTGCGAGACGCTTCCTGGGAGCAGATCTGAACTACAAGCACTCTTTTAGTTTCTCTTCGCCATTTCCCGCCAGATTTCATATTGAAGTTAAACTTTTTAATCAGCCGTATTATTTTCTTTGTAATTTTTTAGTGATTTTATCAGGAGAGGGAGATTTTTAACATGTTATGTCTTTGGGCGGATTTTATGAGTATGAAGTTCACAACTTATACTTTATATTCTCATAGAATATTATATGGAACACCAGGAGCAATTTTCTACTCAATTAGCAAATTATTTTTTTATTTAAATTATCCTACTTTGGGATATCTATATTTTAAACTTAAATGATGAAGATTTTTTTGAGAGGTAGGACGCTTTTCTTGTCAGAATTTATGAGGAAATTTTTATTTAGATAATTTTTCGAAAACCGACGAGAATACGCATGGAAACTGCAGTGCGAGAGCAAATCTTTACACGGTGTGAGGCTCCCTGCGAGACGCTTCCTGGGAGCAGATCTGAACTACAAGCACTCTTTTAGTTTCTCTTCGCCATTTCCCGCCAGATTTCATATTGAAGTTAAACTTTTTAATAAACCGTATTATTTTTCTTTTTAGTTTTTGTGTGATTTTATAGGGAGAAGGAGATTTATATAATGTTATATCTGTGGGAGGTTTTTCTATGAGTACGATTTTCACAATCTTTTACTTTATGTTGTCATAGAAAATTATATCGAACACTAGTAGCATTTTTCTACTCAATTAGCAAACTAATTTTTTTTATCTAAATTAACCTACTTTGTGATCTTTTTATATATATTTTTTTTGGAAAAAAACTTAAATGATGAAGATTTTTAATAGAGGCAGGACGCGTTTCTTTTCAGAATTTATGAGGAAATTTTTATTTAGATAATTTTTCGAAACCCGACGAGAATACGCATGGAAACTGCAGTGCGAGAACAAATCTTTACACGGTGTGAGGCTCCCTGCGAGACGCTTCCTGGGAGCAGATCTGAACTACAAGCACTCTTTTAGTTTCTCTTCGCCATTTCCCGCCAGATTTCATATTGAAGTTAAACTTTTTAATCAACCGTATTATTTTTCTTTTTAATTTTCGTGTGATTTTATAGGGAGAAGGAGATTTATATAATGTTATATCTGTGGGAGGTTTTTCTATGAGTACGATTTTCACAATCTTTTACTTTATATTGTCATAGAAAATTATATCGAACACTAGTAGCATTTTTCTACTCAATTAGCAAACTAATTTTTTTTATCTAAATTAACCTACTTTGTGATCTTTTTATATATTTTTTTTTTGGAAAAAAACTTAAATGATGAAGATTTTTAATAGAGGCAGGACGCGTTTCTTTTCAGAATTTATGAGGAAATTTTTATTTAGATAATTTTTCGAAAACCGACGAAAATACGCATGGAAACTGCAGTGCGAGAGCAAATCTTTACACGGTGTGAGGCTCCCTGCGAGACGCTTCCTGGGAGCAGATCTGAACTACAAGCACTCTTTTAGTTTCTCTTCGCCATTTCCCGCCAGATTTCATATTGAAGTTAAACTTTTTAATCAGCCGTATTATTTTCTTTGTAATTTTTTAGTGATTTTATCAGGAGAGGGAGATTTTTAACATGTTATGTCTTTGGGCGGATTTTATGAGTATGAAGTTCACAACTTATACTTTATATTCTCATAGAATATTATATGGAACACCAGGAGCAATTTTCTACTCAATTAGCAAATTATTTTTTTATTTAAATTATCCTACTTTGGGATATCTATATTTTAAACTTAAATGATGAAGATTTTTTTGAGAGGTAGGACGCTTTTCTTGTCAGAATTTATGAGGAAATTTTTATTTAGATAATTTTTCGAAAACCGACGAGAATACGCATGGAAACTGCAGTGCGAGAGCAAATCTTTACACGGTGTGAGGCTCCCTGCGAGACGCTTCCTGGGAGCAGATCTGAACTACAAGCACTCTTTTAGTTTCTCTTCGCCATTTCCCGCCAGATTTCATATTGAAGTTAAACTTTTTAATAAACCGTATTATTTTTCTTTTTAGTTTTTGTGTGATTTTATAGGGAGAAGGAGATTTATATAATGTTATATAGGTGGGAGGTTTTTCTATGAGTACGATTTTCACAATCTTTTACTTTATGTTGTCATAGAAAATTATATCGAACACTAGTAGCATTTTTCTACTCAATTAGCAAACTAATTTTTTTTATCTAAATTAACCTACTTTGTGATCTTTTTATATATATTTTTTTTGGAAAAAAACTTAAATGATGAAGATTTTTAATAGAGGCAGGACGCGTTTCTTTTCAGAATTTATGAGGAAATTTTTATTTAGATAATTTTTCGAAACCCGACGAGAATACGCATGGAAACTGCAGTGCGAGAACAAATCTTTACACGGTGTGAGGCTCCCTGCGAGACGCTTCCTGGGAGCAGATCTGAACTACAAGCACTCTTTTAGTTTCTCTTCGCCATTTCCCGCCAGATTTCATATTGAAGTTAAACTTTTTAATCAACCGTATTATTTTTCTTTTTAATTTTCGTGTGATTTTATAGGGAGAAGGAGATTTATATAATGTTATATCTGTGGGAGGTTTTTCTATGAGTACGATTTTCACAATCTTTTACTTTATATTGTCATAGAAAATTATATCGAACACTAGTAGCATTTTTCTACTCAATTAGCAAACTAATTTTTTTTATCTAAATTAACCTACTTTGTGATCTTTTTATATATTTTTTTTTTGGAAAAAAACTTAAATGATGAAGATTTTTAATAGAGGCAGGACGCGTTTCTTTTCAGAATTTATGAGGAAATTTTTATTTAGATAATTTTTCGAAAACCGACGAGAATACGCATGGAAACTGCAGTGCGAGAGCAAATCTTTACACGGTGTGAGGCTCCCTGCGAGACGCTTCCTGGGAGCAGATCTGAACTACAAGCACTCTTTTAGTTTCTCTACGTCATTTCCCGCCAGATTTCATATTGAAGTTAAACTTTATAATCAACCGTATTATTTTCTTTGTAATTTTTTAGTGATTTTATCAGGAGAGGGAGATTTTTAACATTTTATATCTTTGAGCGGATTTTATGAGTATGATGTTCACAACTTTTACTTTATATTCTCATAGGATATTATATCGAACACCAGGAGCAATTTTCTACTCAATTAGCAAATTATTTTTTTATTTAAATTATCCTACTTTGGGATATCTATATTTTAAACTTAAATGATGAAGATTTTTTTGAGAGGTAGGACGCTTTTCTTGTCAGAATTTATGAGGAAATTTTAATTTAGATAATTTTTCGAAAACCGACGAGAATATGCTTGGAAACTGCAGTGCGAGAGCAAATCTTTACACGGTGTGAGGCTGCCTGCGAGGCGCTTCCTGGGAGCAGATCTGAACTACAAGCACTCTTTTAGTTTCTCTTCGCCATTTCCCGCCAGATTTCATATTGAAGTTAAACTTTTTGATCAACCGTATTATTTTCTTTGTAATTTTTTAGTGATTTTATCACTGAGAGGGAGATTTTTAACATGTTATGTCTTTGGGTGGATTTTATGAGTATGAAGTTCACAACTTATACTTTATATTCTCATAGAATATTATATCGAACACCAGGAGCGAATTTCTACTCAATTAACAAAATATTTTTTTTAATTTAAATTATCCTACTTTGGGATATCTATATTTTAAACTTAAATGATGAAGATTTTTTTGAGAGGTAGGACGCTTTTCTTGTCAGAATTTATGAGGAAATTTTAATTTAGATAATTTTTCGAAAACCGACGAGAATACGCTTGGAAACTGCAGTGCGTGAGCAAATCTTTACACGGTGTGAGGCTCCCTGCGAGACGCTTCCTGGGAGCAGATCTGAACTACAAGCACTCTTTTAGTTTCTTTTCGCCATTTCCCGCCAGATTTCATATTGAAGTTAAACTTTACAATCAACCGTATTACTTTCTTTGTAATTTTTTAGTGATTTTATCAGGAGAGGGAGATTTTTAACATTTTATATCTTTGAGCGGATTTTATGTGTATGATGTTCACAACTTTTACTTTATATTCTCATAGGATATTATATCGAACACCAGGAGCAATTTTCTACTCAATTAGCAAATTATTTTTTTATTTAAATTATTCTAATTTGGGATATCTATATTTTAAACTTAAATGATGAAGATTTTTTTGAGAGGTAGGACGCTTTTCTTGTCAGAATTTATGAGGAAATTTTAATTTAGATAATTTTTCGAAAACCGACGAAAATACGCTTGGAAACTGCAGTGCGAGAGCAAATCTTTACACGGTGTAAGGCTCCCTGCGAGACGCTTCCTGGGAGCAGATCTGAACTACAAGCACTCTTTTAGTTTCTCTTCGCCATTCCCCGCCGGATTTCAAACTGAAGTTAAACTTTATAATAAACCGGATTATTTTTTTTTTTTATAATTTTTGTGTGATTTTATAGGGAGAAGGAGATTTATATGTTATATCTGTGGGAGGTTTTTCTATGAGTAAGATTTTCACAATCTTTTACTTTATATTGTCATAGAAAATTATATCGAACATTAGTAGCATTTTTCTACTCAATTAGCAAACTAATTTTTTTATTTAAATTAACCTACTTTGTGATCTTTTTATATATATTTTTTTTGGAAAAAAACTTAAATGATGAAGATTTTTAATAGAGGCAGGACGCGTTTCTTTTCAGAATATATGAGGAAATTTTTATTTAGATAATTTTTCGAAAACCGACGAGAATACGCATGGAAACTGCAGTGCGAGAGCAAATCTTTACACGGTGTGAGGCTCCCTGCGAGACGCTTCCTGGGAGCAGATCTGAACTACAAGCACTCTTTTAGTTTCTCTTCGCCATTTCCCGCCAGATTTCATATTGAAGTTAAACTTTTTAATCAACCGTATTATTTTTCTTTTTAATTTTTGTGTGATTTTATAGGGAGAAGGAGATTTATATAATGTTATATCTGTGGGAGGTTTTTATATGAGTACGATTTTCACAATCTTTTACTTTATATTGTCATAGAAAATTATATCGAACACTAGTAGCATTTTTCTACTCAATTAGCAAACTAATTTTTTTTATCTAAATTAACCTACTTTGTGATCTTTTTATATATTTTTTTTTTGGAAAAAAACTTAAATGATGAAGATTTTTAATAGAGGCAGGACGCGTTTCTTTTCAGAATTTATGAGGAAATTTTTATTTAGATAATTTTTAGAAAACCGACGAGAATACGCATGGAAACTGCAGTGCGAGAGCAAATCTTTACACTGTGTGAGGCTCCCTGCGAGACGCTTCCTGGGAGCAGATCTGAACTACAAGCACTCTTTTAGTTTCTCTACGCCATTTCCGCCAGATTTCATATTGAAGTTAAACTTTATAATCAACCGTATTATTTTCTTTGTAATTTTTTAGTGATTTTATCAGGAGAGGGAGATTTTTAACATGTTAGGTCTTTGGGCGGATTTTATGAGTATGAATTTCACAATCTTTTACTTTATATTGTCATAGAAAATTATATCGAACATTAGTAGCATTTTTCTACTCAATTAGCAATTTTTTTTATTTTTTTATTTAAATTATCCTACTTTGGGATATCTATATTTTAAACTTAAGTGATGAAGATTTTTTTGAGAGGTAGGACGCTTTTCTTGTAAGAATTTATGAGGAAATTTTAATTTAGATAATTTTTCGAAAAACGACGAGAATACGCTTTGAAACTGCAGTGCGAGAGCAAATCTTTACACGGTGTAAGGCTCCCTGAAAGACGCTTCCTGGGAGCAGATCTGAACTACAAGCACTCTTTTAGTTTCTCTTCGCCATTCCCCGCCGGATTTCAAACTGAAGTTAAACTTTATAATAAACCGGATTATTTTTTTTTTTTTTTTATAAATTTTGTGTGATTTTATAGGGAGAAGGAGATTTATATGTTATATCTGTGGGAGGTTTTTCTATGAGTATGATTTTCACAATCTTTTACTTTATATTGTCATAGAAAATTATATCGAACACTAGTAGCATTTTTCTACTCAATTAGCAAACTAATTTTTTTATTTTAATTAACCTACTTTGTGATCTTTATATATATATTTTTTTTGGAAAAAAACTTAAATGATGAAGATTTTTAATAGAGGCAGGACGCGTTTCTTTTCAGAATTTATGAGGAAATTTTTATTTAGATAATTTTTCGAAACCGACGAAAATACGCATGGAAACTGCAGTGCGAGAGCAAATCTTTACACGGTGTGAGGCTCCCTGCGAGACGCTTCCTGGGAGCAGATCTGAACTACAAGCACTCTTTTAGTTTCTCTACGTCATTTCCCGCCAGATTTCATATTGAAGTTAAACTTTATAATCAACCGTATTATTTTCTTTGTAATTTTTTAGTGATTTTATCAGGAGAGGGAGATTTTTAACATTTTATATCTTTGAGCGGATTTTATGAGCATGATGTTCACAACTTTTACTTTATATTCTCATAGGATATTATATCGAACACCAGGAGCAATTTTCTACTCAATTAGCAAAATATTTTTTTTAATTTAAATTATCCTACTTTGGGATATCTATATTTTAAACTTAAATGATGAAGATTTTTTTTGAGAGGCAGGACGCGTTTCTTTTCAGAATTTATGAGGAAATTTTTATTTAGATAATTTTTAGAAAACCGACAAGAGTACGCATGGAAACTGCAGTGCGAGAGCAAATCTTTACACGGTGTAAGGCTCCCTGCGAGACGCTTCCTGGGAGCAGATCTGAACTACAAGCACTCTTTTAGTTTCTCTTCGCCATTCCCCGCCGGATTTCAAACTGAAGTTAAACTTTATAATAAACCGGATTATTTTTTTTTTTTTATAAATTTTGTGTGATTTTATAGGGAGAAGGAGATTTATATGTTATATCTGTGGGAGGTTTTTCTATGAGTATGATTTTCACAATCTTTTACTTTATATTGTCATAGAAAATTATATCGAACACTAGTAGCATTTTTCTACTCAATTAGCAAACTATTTTTTTTATTTTAATTAACCTACTTTGTGATCTTTGTATATATATTTTTTTTTTTGGAAAAAAACTTAAATGATGAAGATTTTTAATAGAGGCAGGACGCGTTTCTTTTCAGAATTTATGAGGAAATTTTTATTTAGATAATTTTTCGAAAACCGACGAAAATACGCATGGAAACTGCAGTGCGAGAGCAAATCTTTACACGGTGTGAGGCTCCCTGCGAGACGCTTCCTGGGAGCAGATCTGAACTACAAGCACTCTTTTAGTTTCTCTTCCCCATTTCCCGCCAGATTTCATATTGAAGTTAAACTTTTTAATCAGCCGTATTATTTTCTTTGTAATTTTTTAGTGATTTTATCAGGAGAGGGAGATTTTTAACATGTTATGTCTTTGGGCGGATTTTATGAGTATGAAGTTCACAACTTATACTTTATATTCTCATAGAATATTATATGGAACACCAGGAGCAATTTTCTACTCAATTAGCAAATTATTTTTTTATTTAAATTATCCTACTTTGGGATATCTATATTTTAAACTTAAATGATGAAGATTTTTTTGAGAGGTAGGACGCTTTTCTTGTCAGAATTTATGAGGAAATTTTTATTTAGATAATTTTTCGAAAACCGACGAGAATACGCATGGAAACTGCAGTGCGAGAGCAAATCTTTACACGGTGTGAGGCTCCCTGCGAGACGCTTCCTGGGAGCAGATCTGAACTACAAGCACTCTTTTAGTTTCTCTTCGCCATTTCCCGCCAGATTTCATATTGAAGTTAAACTTTTTAATCAACCGTATTATTTTTCTTTTTAGTTTTTGTGTGATTTTATAGGGAGAAGGAGATTTATATAATGTTATATCTGTGGGAGGTTTTTCTATGAGTACGATTTTCACAATCTTTTACTTTATGTTGTCATAGAAAATTATATCGAACACTAGTAGCATTTTTCTACTCAATTAGCAAACTAATTTTTTTTATCTAAATTAACCTACTTTGTGATCTTTTTATATATATTTTTTTTGGAAAAAAACTTAAATGATGAAGATTTTTAATAGAGGCAGGACGCGTTTCTTTTCAGAATTTATGAGGAAATTTTTATTTAGATAATTTTTCGAAAACCGACGAGAATACGCATGGAAACTGTAGTGCGAGAACAAATCTTTACACGGTGTGAGGCTCCCTGCGAGACGCTTCCTGGGAGCAGATCTGAACTACAAGCACTCTTTTAGTTTCTCTTCGCCATTTCCCGCCAGATTTCATATTGAAGTTAAACTTTTTAATCAACCGTATTATTTTTCTTTTTAATTTTCGTGTGATTTTATAGGGAGAAGGAGATTTATATAATGTTATATCTGTGGGAGGTTTTTCTATGAGTACGATTTTCACAATCTTTTACTTTATATTGTCATAGAAAATTATATCGAACATTAGTAGCATTTTTCTACTCAATTAGCAAACTAATTTTTTTTATCTAAATTAACCTACTTTGTGATCTTTTTATATATTTTTTTTTTGGAAAAAAACTTAAATGATGAAGATTTTTAATAGAGGCAGGACGCGTTTCTTTTCAGAATTTATGAGGAAATTTTTATTTAGATAATTTTTCGAAAACCGACGAGAATACGCATGGAAACTGCAGTGCGAGAGCAAATCTTTACACGGTGTGAGGCTCCCTGCGAGACGCTTCCTGGGAGCAGATCTGAACTACAAGCACTCTTTTAGTTTCTCTACGTCATTTCCCGCCAGATTTCATATTGAAGTTAAACTTTATAATCAACCGTATTATTTTCTTTGTAATTTTTTAGTGATTTTATCAGGAGAGGGAGATTTTTAACATTTTATATCTTTGCGCGGATTTTATGAGTATGATGTTCACAACTTTTACTTTATATTCTCATAGGATATTATATCGAACACCAGGAGCAATTTTCTACTCAATTAGCAAATTATTTTTTTATTTAAATTATCCTACTTTGGGATATCTATATTTTAAACTTTAATGATGAAGATTTTTTTGAGAGGTAGGACGCTTTTCTTGTCAGAATTTATGAGGAAATTTTAATTTAGATAATTTTTCGAAAACCGACGAGAATATGCTTGGAAACTGCAGTGCGAGAGCAAATCTTTACACGGTGTGAGGCTGCCTGCGAGACGCTTCCTGGGAGCAGATCTGAACTACAAGCACTCTTTTAGTTTCTCTTCGCCATTTCCCGCCAGATTTCATATTGAAGTTAAACTTTTTAATCAACCGTATTATTTTTCTTTTTAGTTTTTGTGTGATTTTATAGGGAGAAGGAGATTTATATAATGTTATATCTGTGGGAGGTTTTTCTATGAGTACGATTTTCACAATCTTTTACTTTATGTTGTCATAGAAAATTATATCGAACACTAGTAGCATTTTTCTACTCAATTAGCAAACTAATTTTTTTTATCTAAATTAACCTACTTTGTGATCTTTTTATATATATTTTTTTTGGAAAAAAACTTAAATGATGAAGATTTTTAATAGAGGCAGGACGCGTTTCTTTTCAGAATTTATGAGGAAATTTTTATTTAGATAATTTTTCGAAAACCGACGAGAATACGCATGGAAACTGCAGTGCGAGAACAAATCTTTACACGGTGTGAGGCTCCCTGCGAGACGCTTCCTGGGAGCAGATCTGAACTACAAGCACTCTTTTAGTTTCTCTTCGCCATTTCCCGCCAGATTTCATATTGAAGTTAAACATTTTAATCAACCGTATTATTTTTCTTTTTAATTTTCGTGTGATTTTATAGGGAGAAGGAGATTTATATAATGTTATATCTGTGGGAGGTTTTTCTATGAGTACGATTTTCACAATCTTTTACTTTATATTGTCATAGAAAATTATATCGAACACTAGTAGCATTTTTCTACTCAATTAGCAAACTAATTTTTTTTATCTAAATTAACCTACTTTGTGATCTTTTTATATATTTTTTTTTTGGAAAAAAACTTAAATGATGAAGATTTTTAATAGAGGCAGGACGCGTTTCTTTTCAGAATTTATGAGGAAATTTTTATTTAGATAATTTTTCGAAAACCGACGAGAATACGCATGGAAACTGCAGTGCCAGAGCAAATCTTTACACGGTGTGAGGCTCCCTGCGAGACGCTTCCTGGGAGCAGATCTGAACTACAAGCACTCTTTTAGTTTCTCTACGTCATTTCCCGCCAGATTTCATATTGAAGTTAAACTTTATAATCAACCGTATTATTTTCTTTGTAATTTTTTAGTGATTTTATCAGGAGAGGGAGATTTTTAACATTTTATATCTTTGAGCGGATTTTATGAGTATGATGTTCACAACTTTTACTTTATATTCTCATAGGATATTATATCGAACACCAGGAGCAATTTTCTACTCAATTAGCAAATTATTTTTTTATTTAAATTATCCTACTTTGGGATATCTATATTTTAAACTTAAATGATGAAGATTTTTTTGAGAGGTAGGACGCTTTTCTTGTCAGAATTTATGAGGAAATTTTAATTTAGATAATTTTTCGAAAACCGACGAGAATACGCTTGGAAACTGCAGTGCGAGAGCAAATCTTTACACGGTGTGAGGCTCCCTGCGAGACGCTTCCTGGGAGCAGATCTGAACTACAAGCACTCTTTTAGTTTCTTTTCGCCATTTCCCGCCAGATTTCATATTGAAGTTAAACTTTACAATCAACCGTATTACTTTCTTTGTAATTTTTTAGTGATTTTATCAGGAGAGGGAGATTTTTAACATTTTATATCTTTGAGCGGATTTTATGTGTATGATGTTCAAAACTTTTACTTTATATTCTCATAGGATATTATATCGAACACCAGGAGCAATTTTCTACTCAATTAGCAAATTATTTTTTTATTTAAATTATTCTAATTTGGGATATCTATATTTTAAACTTAAATGATGAAGATTTTTTTGAGAGGTAGGACGCTTTTCTTGTCAGAATTTATGAGGAAATTTTAATTTAGATAATTTTTCGAAAACCGACGAAAATACGCTTGGAAACTGCAGTGCGAGAGCAAATCTTTACACGGTGTAAGGCTCCCTGCGAGACGCTTCCTGGGAGCAGATCTGAACTACAAGCACTCTTTTAGTTTCTCTTCGCCATTCCCCGCCGGATTTCAAACTGAAGTTAAACTTTATAATAAACCGGATTATTTTTTTTTTTTTATAATTTTTGTGTGATTTTATAGGGAGAAGGAGATTTATATGTTATATCTGTGGGAGGTTTTTCTATGAGTAAGATTTTCACAATCTTTTACTTTATATTGTCATAGAAAATTATATCGAACATTAGTAGCATTTTTCTACTCAATTAGCAAACTAATTTTTTTATTTAAATTAACCTACTTTGTGATCTTTTTATATATATTTTTTTTGGAAAAAAACTTAAATGATGAAGATTTTTAATAGAGGCAGGACGCGTTTCTTTTCAGAATATATGAGGAAATTTTTATTTAGATAATTTTTCGAAAACCGACGAGAATACGCATGGAAACTGCAGTGCGAGAGCAAATCTTTACACGGTGTGAGGCTCCCTGCGAGACGCTTCCTGGGAGCAGATCTGAGCTACAAGCACTCTTTTAGTTTCTCTTCGCCATTTCCCGCCAGATTTCATATTGAAGTTAAACTTTTTAATCAACCGTATTATTTTTCTTTTTAATTTTTGTGTGATTTTATAGGGAGAAGGAGATTTATATAATGTTATATCTGTGGGAGGTTTTTCTATGAGTACGATTTTCACAATCTTTTACTTTATATTGTTATAGAAAATTATATCGAACACTAGTAGCATTTTTCTACTCAATTAGCAAACTAATTTTTTTTTATCTAAATTAACCTACTTTGTGATCTTTTTATATATTTTTTTTTTTTGGAAAAAAACTTAAATGATGAAGATTTTTAATAGAGGCAGGACGCGTTTCTTTTCAGAATATATGAGGAAATTTTTATTTAGATAATTTTTCGAAAACCGACGAGAATACGCATGGAAACTGCAGTGCGAGAGCAAATCTTTACACGGTGTGAGGCTGCCTGCGAGACGCTTCCTGGGAGCAGATCTGAACTACAAGCACTCTTTTAGTTTCTCTTCGCCATTTCCCGCCAGATTTCATATTGAAGTTAAACTTTTTGATCAACCGTATTATTTTCTTTGTAATTTTTTAGTGATTTTATCACTGAGAGGGAGATTTTTAACATGTTATGTCTTTGGGTGGATTTTATGAGTATGAAGTTCACAACTTATACTTTATATTCTCATAGAATATTATATCGAACACCAGGAGCGAATTTCTACTCAATTAACAAAATATTTTTTTTAATTTAAATTATCCTACTTTGGGATATCTATATTTTAAACTTAAATGATGAAGATTTTTTTGAGAGGTAGGACGCTTTTCTTGTCAGAATTTATGAGGAAATTTTAATTTAGATAATTTTTCGAAAACCGACGAGAATACGCTTGGAAACTGCAGTGCGAGAGCAAATCTTTACACGGTGTGAGGCTCCCTGCGAGACGCTTCCTGGGAGCAGATCTGAACTACAAGCACTCTTTTAGTTTCTTTTCGCCATTTCCCGCCAGATTTCATATTGAAGTTAAACTTTACAATCAACCGTATTACTTTCTTTGTAATTTTTTAGTGATTTTATCAGGAGAGGGAGATTTTTAACATTTTATATCTTTGAGCGGATTTTATGTGTATGATGTTCAAAACTTTTACTTTATATTCTCATAGGATATTATATCGAACACCAGGAGCAATTTTCTACTCAATTAGCAAATTATTTTTTTATTTAAATTATTCTAATTTGGGATATCTATATTTTAAACTTAAATGATGAAGATTTTTTTGAGAGGTAGGACGCTTTTCTTGTCAGAATTTATGAGGAAATTTTAATTTAGATAATTTTTCGAAAACCGACGAAAATACGCTTGGAAACTGCAGTGCGAGAGCAAATCTTTACACGGTGTAAGGCTCCCTGCGAGACGCTTCCTGGGAGCAGATCTGAACTACAAGCACTCTTTTAGTTTCTCTTCGCCATTCCCCGCCGGATTTCAAACTGAAGTTAAACTTTATAATAAACCGGATTATTTTTTTTTTTTTATAATTTTTGTGTGATTTTATAGGGAGAAGGAGATTTATATGTTATATCTGTGGGAGGTTTTTCTATGAGTAAGATTTTCACAATCTTTTACTTTATATTGTCATAGAAAATTATATCGAACATTAGTAGCATTTTTCTACTCAATTAGCAAACTAATTTTTTTATTTAAATTAACCTACTTTGTGATCTTTTTATATATATATTTTTTGGAAAAAAACTTAAATGATGAAGATTTTTAATAGAGGCAGGACGCGTTTCTTTTCAGAATATATGAGGAAATTTTTATTTAGATAATTTTTCGAACACCGACGAGAATACGCATGGAAACTGCAGTGCGAGAGCAAATCTTTACACGGTGTGAGGCTCCCTGCGAGACGCTTCCTGGGAGCAGATCTGAACTACAAGCACTCTTTTAGTTTCTTTTCGCCATTTCCCGCCAGATTTCATATTGAAGTTAAACTTTTTAATCAACCGTATTATTTTTCTTTTTAATTTTTGTGTGATTTTATAGGGAGAAGGAGATTTATATAATGTTATATCTGTGGGAGGTTTTTCTATGAGTACGATTTTCACAATCTTTTACTTTATATTGTTATAGAAAATTATATCGAACACTAGTAGCATTTTTCTACTCAATTAGCAAACTAATTTTTTTTATCTAAATTAACCTACTTTGTGATCTTTTTATATATTTTTTTTTTTTGGAAAAAAACTTAAATGATGAAGATTTTTAATAGAGGCAGGACGCGTTTCTTTTCAGAATTTATGAGGAAATTTTTATTTAGATAATTTTTAGAAAACCGACGAGAATACGCATGGAAACTGCAGTGCGAGAGCAAATCTTTACACGGTGTGAGGCTCCCTGCGAGACGCTTCCTGGGAGCAGATCTGAACTACAAGCACTCTTTTAGTTTCTCTACGCCATTTCCGCCAGATTTCATATTGAAGTTAAACTTTATAATCAACCGTATTATTTTCTTTGTAATTTTTTAGTGATTTTATCAGGAGAGGGAGATTTTTAACATGTTAGGTCTTTGGGCGGATTTTATGAGTATGAATTTCACAATCTTTTACTTTATATTGTCATAGAAAATTATATCGAACATTAGTAGCATTTTTCTACTCAATTAGCAATTTTTTTTATTTTTTTATTTAAATTATCCTACTTTGGGATATCTATATTTTAAACTTAAATGATGAAGATTTTTTTGAGAGGTAGGACGCTTTTCTTGTCAGAATTTATGAGGAAATTTTAATTTAGATAATTTTTCGAAAACCGACGAGAATACGCTTTGAAACTGCAGTGCGAGAGCAAATCTTTACACGGTGTAAGGCTCCCTGAAAGACGCTTCCTGGGAGCAGATCTGAACTACAAGCACTCTTTTAGTTTCTCTTCGCCATTCCCCGCCGGATTTCAAACTGAAGTTAAACTTTATAATAAACCGGATTATTATTTTTTTTTTTTTTTATAAATTTTGTGTGATTTTATAGGGAGAAGGAGATTTATATGTTATATCTGTGGGAGGTTTTTCTATGAGTATGATTTTCACAATCTTTTACTTTATATTGTCATAGAAAATTATATCGAACACTAGTAGCTTTATTTCTACTCAATTAGCAAACTAATTTTTTTATTTTAATTAACCTACTTTGTGATCTTTATATATATATTTTTTTTGGAAAAAAACTTAAATGATGAAGATTTTTAATAGAGGCAGGACGCGTTTCTTTTCAGAATTTATGAGGAAATTTTTATTTAGATAATTTTTCGAAACCGACGAAAATACGCATGGAAACTGCAGTGCGAGAGCAAATCTTTACACGGTGTGAGGCTCCCTGCGAGACGCTTCCTGGGAGCAGATCTGAACTACAAGCACTCTTTTAGTTTCTCTACGTCATTTCCCGCCAGATTTCATATTGAAGTTAAACTTTATAATCAACCGTATTATTTTCTTTCTAATTTTTTAGTGATTTTATCAGGAGAGGGAGATTTTTAACATTTTATATCTTTGAGCGGATTTTATGAGCATGATGTTCACAACTTTTACTTTATATTCTCATAGGATATTATATCGAACACCAGGAGCAATTTTCTACTCAATTAGCAAATTATTTTTTTATTTAAATTATCCTACTTTGGGACATCTATATTTTAAACTTAAATGATGAAGATTTTTTTTAGAGGTAGGACGCTTTTCTTGTCAGAATTTATGAGGAAATTTTAATTTAGATAATTTTTCGAAAACCGACGAGAATATCCTTGGAAACTGCAGTGCGAGAGCAAATTTTTACAGGGTGTGAGGCTGCCTGCGAGACGCTTCCTGGGAGCAGATCTGAACTACAAGCACTCTTTTAGTTTCTCTTCGCCATTTCCCGCCAGATTTCATATTGAAGTTAAACTTTTTGATCAACCGTATTATTTTCTTTGTAATTTTTTAGTGATTTTATCACTGAGAGGGAGATTTTTAACATGTTATGTCTTTGGGTGGATTTTATGAGTATGAAGTTCACAACTTATACTTTATATTCTCATAGAATATTATATCGAACACCAGGAGCGAATTTCTACTCAATTAGCAAAATATTTTTTTTAATTTAAATTATCCTACTTTGGGATATCTATATTTTAAACTTAAATGATGAAGATTTTTTTGAGAGGTAGGACGCTTTTCTTGTCAGAATTTATGAGGAAATTTTAATTTAAATAATTTTTCGAAAACCGACGAGAATACGCTTGGAAACTGCAGTGCGAGAGCAAATCTTTACACGGTGTGAGGCTCCCTGCGAGACGCTTCCTGGGAGCAGATCTGAACTACAAGCACTCTTTTAGTTTCTCTACGCCATTTCCCGCCAGATTTCATATTGAAGTTAAACTTTATAATCAACCGTATTATTTTCTTTGTAATTTTTTAGCGATTTTATCAGGAGAGGGAGATTTTTAACATGTTAGGTCTTTGGGCGGATTTTATGAGTATGAATTTCACAATCTTTTACTTTATATTGTCATAGAAAATTATATCGAACATTAGTAGCATTTTTCTACTCAATTAGCAATTTTTTTTATTTTTTTATTTAAATTATCCTACTTTGGGATATCTATATTTTAAACTTAAATGATGAAGATTTTTTTGAGAGGTAGGACGCTTTTCTTGTCAGAATTTATGAGGAAATTTTAATTTAAATAATTTTTCGAAAACCGACGAGAATACGCTTGGAAACTGCAGTGCGAGAGCAAATCTTTACACGGTGTGAGTCTCCCTGGGAGACGCTTCCTGGGAGCAGATCTGAACTACAAGCACTCTTTTAGTTTCTCTACGCCATTTCCGCCAGATTTCATATTGAAGTTAAACTTTTTAATCAACCGTATTATTTTCTTTGTAATTTTTTAGTGATTTTATCAGGAGAGAGAGATTTTTAACATTTTATGTCTTTGGGCGGATTTTATGAGTATGAATTTCACAATCTTTTACTTTATATTGTCATAGAAAATTATATCGAACATTAGTAGCATTTTTCTACTCAATTAGCAAATTATTTTTTTTATTATTTAAATTATCCTACTTTGGGATATCTATATTTTAAACTTAAATGATGAAGATTTTTTTGAGAGGTAGGACGCTTTTCTTGTCAGAATTTATGAGGAAATTTTAATTTAGATAATTTTTCGAAAACCAAGGAGAATAGGCTTGGAAACTGCAGTGCGAGAGCAAATCTTTACACGGTGTGAGGCTCCCTGCGAGACGCTTCCTGGGAGCAGATCTGAACTACAAGCACTCTTTTAGTTTCTCTTCGCCATTTCCCGCCAGATTTCATATTGAAGTTAAACTTTTTAATCAACCGTATTATTTTTCTTTTTAGTTTTTGTGTGATTTTATAGGGAGAAGGAGATTTATATAATGTTATATCTGTGGGAGGTTTTTCTATGAGTACGATTTTCACAATCTTTTACTTTATATTGTCATAGAAAATTATATCGAATACTAGTAGCATTTTTCTACTCAATTAGCAAACTAATTTTTTTTATCTAAATTAACCTACTTTGTGATCTTTTTATATATATTTTTTTTGGAAAAAAACTTAAATGATGAAGATTTTTAATAGAGGCAGGACGCGTTTCTTTTCAGAATTTATGAGGAAATTTTTATTTAGATTATTTTTCGAAAACCGACGAGAATACGCATGGAAACTGCAGTGCGAGAGCAAATCTTTACACGGTGTGAGGCTCCCTGCGAGACGCTTCCTGGGAGCAGATCTGAACTACAAGCACTCTTTTAGTTTCTCTTCGCCATTTCCCGCCAGATTTCATATTGAAGTTAAACTTCTTAATCAACCGTATTATTTTTCTTTTTAATTTTCGTGTGATTTTATAGGGAGAAGGAGATTTATATAATGTTATATCTGTGGGAGGTTTTTCTATGAGTACGATTTTCACAATCTTTTACTTTATATTGTCATAGAAAATTATATCGAACATTAGTAGCATTTTTCTACTCAATTAGCAAACTAATTTTTTTATTTAAATTAACCTACTTTGTGATCTTTTTATATATATTTTTTTTGGAAAAAAACTTAAATGATGAAGATTTTTAATAGAGGCAGGACGCGTTTCTTTTCAGAATTTATGAGGAAATTTTTATTTAGATAATTTTTCGAAAACCGACGAGAATACGCATGGAAACTGCAGTGCGAGAGCAAATCTTTACACGGCGTGAGGCTCCCTGCGAGACGCTTCCTGGGAGCAGATCTGAACTACAAGCACTCTTTTAGTTTCTCTTCCCCATTTCCCGCCAGATTTCATATTGAAGTTAAACTTTTTAATCAGCCGTATTATTTTCTTTGTAATTTTTTAGTGATTTTATCAGGAGAGGGAGATTTTTAACATGTTATGTCTTTGGGCGGATTTTATGAGTATGAAGTTCACAACTTATACTTTATATTCTCATAGAATATTATATGGAACACCAGGAGCAATTTTCTACTCAATTAGCAAATTATTTTTTTATTTAAATTATCCTACTTTGGGATATCTATATTTTAAACTTAAATGATGAAGATTTTTTTGAGAGGTAGGACGCTTTTCTTGTCAGAATTTATGAGGAAATTTTTATTTAGATAATTTTTCGAAAACCGACGAGAATACGCATGGAAACTGCAGTGCGAGAGCAAATCTTTACACGGTGTGAGGCTCCCTGCGAGACGCTTCCTGGGAGCAGATCTGAACTACAAGCACTCTTTTAGTTTCTCTTCGCCATTTCCCGCCAGATTTCATATTGAAGTTAAACTTTTTAATCAACCGTATTATTTTTCTTTTTAGTTTTTGTGTGATTTTATAGGGAGAAGGAGATTTATATAATGTTATATCTGTGGGAGGTTTTTCTATGAGTACGATTTTCACAATCTTTTACTTTATGTTGTCATAGAAAATTATATCGAACACTAGTAGCATTTTTCTACTCAATTAGCAAACTAATTTTTTTTATCTAAATTAACCTACTTTGTGATCTTTTTATATATATTTTTTTTGGAAAAAAACTTAAATGATGAAGATTTTTAATAGAGGCAGGACGCGTTTCTTTTCAGAATTTATGAGGAAATTTTTATTTAGATAATTTTTCGAAAACCGACGAGAATACGCATGGAAACTGTAGTGCGAGAACAAATCTTTACACGGTGTGAGGCTCCCTGCGAGACGCTTCCTGGGAGCAGATCTGAACTACAAGCACTCTTTTAGTTTCTCTTCGCCATTTCCCGCCAGATTTCATATTGAAGTTAAACTTTTTAATCAACCGTATTATTTTTCTTTTTAATTTTCGTGTGATTTTATAGGGAGAAGGAGATTTATATAATGTTATATCTGTGGGAGGTTTTTCTATGAGTACGATTTTCACAATCTTTTACTTTATATTGTCATAGAAAATTATATCGAACATTAGTAGCATTTTTCTACTCAATTAGCAAACTAATTTTTTTTATCTAAATTAACCTACTTTGTGATCTTTTTATATATTTTTTTTTTGGAAAAAAACTTAAATGATGAAGATTTTTAATAGAGGCAGGACGCGTTTCTTTTCAGAATTTATGAGGAAATTTTTATTTAGATAATTTTTCGAAAACCGACGAGAATACGCATGGAAACTGCAGTGCGAGAGCAAATCTTTACACGGTGTGAGGCTCCCTGCGAGACGCTTCCTGGGAGCAGATCTGAACTACAAGCACTCTTTTAGTTTCTCTACGTCATTTCCCGCCAGATTTCATATTGAAGTTAAACTTTATAATCAACCGTATTATTTTCTTTGTAATTTTTTAGTGATTTTATCAGGAGAGGGAGATTTTTAACATTTTATATCTTTGCGCGGATTTTATGAGTATGATGTTCACAACTTTTACTTTATATTCTCATAGGATATTATATCGAACACCAGGAGCAATTTTCTACTCAATTAGCAAATTATTTTTTTATTTAAATTATCCTACTTTGGGATATCTATATTTTAAACTTTAATGATGAAGATTTTTTTGAGAGGTAGGACGCTTTTCTTGTCAGAATTTATGAGGAAATTTTAATTTAGATAATTTTTCGAAAACCGACGAGAATATGCTTGGAAACTGCAGTGCGAGAGCAAATCTTTACACGGTGTGAGGCTGCCTGCGAGACGCTTCCTGGGAGCAGATCTGAACTACAAGCACTCTTTTAGTTTCTCTTCGCCATTTCCCGCCAGATTTCATATTGAAGTTAAACTTTTTAATCAACCGTATTATTTTTCTTTTTAGTTTTTGTGTGATTTTATAGGGAGAAGGAGATTTATATAATGTTATATCTGTGGGAGGTTTTTCTATGAGTACGATTTTCACAATCTTTTACTTTATGTTGTCATAGAAAATTATATCGAACACTAGTAGCATTTTTCTACTCAATTAGCAAACTAATTTTTTTTATCTAAATTAACCTACTTTGTGATCTTTTTATATATATTTTTTTTGGAAAAAAACTTAAATGATGAAGATTTTTAATAGAGGCAGGACGCGTTTCTTTTCAGAATTTATGAGGAAATTTTTATTTAGATAATTTTTCGAAAACCGACGAGAATACGCATGGAAACTGCAGTGCGAGAACAAATCTTTACACGGTGTGAGGCTCCCTGCGAGACGCTTCCTGGGAGCAGATCTGAACTACAAGCACTCTTTTAGTTTCTCTTCGCCATTTCCCGCCAGATTTCATATTGAAGTTAAACATTTTAATCAACCGTATTATTTTTCTTTTTAATTTTCGTGTGATTTTATAGGGAGAAGGAGATTTATATAATGTTATATCTGTGGGAGGTTTTTCTATGAGTACGATTTTCACAATCTTTTACTTTATATTGTCATAGAAAATTATATCGAACACTAGTAGCATTTTTCTACTCAATTAGCAAACTAATTTTTTTTATCTAAATTAACCTACTTTGTGATCTTTTTATATATTTTTTTTTTGGAAAAAAACTTAAATGATGAAGATTTTTAATAGAGGCAGGACGCGTTTCTTTTCAGAATTTATGAGGAAATTTTTATTTAGATAATTTTTCGAAAACCGACGAGAATACGCATGGAAACTGCAGTGCCAGAGCAAATCTTTACACGGTGTGAGGCTCCCTGCGAGACGCTTCCTGGGAGCAGATCTGAACTACAAGCACTCTTTTAGTTTCTCTACGTCATTTCCCGCCAGATTTCATATTGAAGTTAAACTTTATAATCAACCGTATTATTTTCTTTGTAATTTTTTAGTGATTTTATCAGGAGAGGGAGATTTTTAACATTTTATATCTTTGAGCGGATTTTATGAGTATGATGTTCACAACTTTTACTTTATATTCTCATAGGATATTATATCGAACACCAGGAGCAATTTTCTACTCAATTAGCAAATTATTTTTTTATTTAAATTATCCTACTTTGGGATATCTATATTTTAAACTTAAATGATGAAGATTTTTTTGAGAGGTAGGACGCTTTTCTTGTCAGAATTTATGAGGAAATTTTAATTTAGATAATTTTTCGAAAACCGACGAGAATACGCTTGGAAACTGCAGTGCGAGAGCAAATCTTTACACGGTGTGAGGCTCCCTGCGAGACGCTTCCTGGGAGCAGATCTGAACTACAAGCACTCTTTTAGTTTCTTTTCGCCATTTCCCGCCAGATTTCATATTGAAGTTAAACTTTACAATCAACCGTATTACTTTCTTTGTAATTTTTTAGTGATTTTATCAGGAGAGGGAGATTTTTAACATTTTATATCTTTGAGCGGATTTTATGTGTATGATGTTCAAAACTTTTACTTTATATTCTCATAGGATATTATATCGAACACCAGGAGCAATTTTCTACTCAATTAGCAAATTATTTTTTTATTTAAATTATTCTAATTTGGGATATCTATATTTTAAACTTAAATGATGAAGATTTTTTTGAGAGGTAGGACGCTTTTCTTGTCAGAATTTATGAGGAAATTTTAATTTAGATAATTTTTCGAAAACCGACGAAAATACGCTTGGAAACTGCAGTGCGAGAGCAAATCTTTACACGGTGTAAGGCTCCCTGCGAGACGCTTCCTGGGAGCAGATCTGAACTACAAGCACTCTTTTAGTTTCTCTTCGCCATTCCCCGCCGGATTTCAAACTGAAGTTAAACTTTATAATAAACCGGATTATTTTTTTTTTTTTATAATTTTTGTGTGATTTTATAGGGAGAAGGAGATTTATATGTTATATCTGTGGGAGGTTTTTCTATGAGTAAGATTTTCACAATCTTTTACTTTATATTGTCATAGAAAATTATATCGAACATTAGTAGCATTTTTCTACTCAATTAGCAAACTAATTTTTTTATTTAAATTAACCTACTTTGTGATCTTTTTATATATATTTTTTTTGGAAAAAAACTTAAATGATGAAGATTTTTAATAGAGGCAGGACGCGTTTCTTTTCAGAATATATGAGGAAATTTTTATTTAGATAATTTTTCGAAAACCGACGAGAATACGCATGGAAACTGCAGTGCGAGAGCAAATCTTTACACGGTGTGAGGCTCCCTGCGAGACGCTTCCTATGAGCAGATCTGAGCTACAAGCACTCTTTTAGTTTCTCTTCGCCATTTCCCGCCAGATTTCATATTGAAGTTAAACTTTTTAATCAACCGTATTATTTTTCTTTTTAATTTTTGTGTGATTTTATAGGGAGAAGGAGATTTATATAATGTTATATCTGTGGGAGGTTTTTCTATGAGTACGATTTTCACAATCTTTTACTTTATATTGTTATAGAAAATTATATCGAACACTAGTAGCATTTTTCTACTCAATTAGCAAACTAATTTTTTTTATCTAAATTAACCTACTTTGTGATCTTTTTATATATTTTTTTTTTTTGGAAAAAAACTTAAATGATGAAGATTTTTAATAGAGGCAGGACGCGTTTCTTTTCAGAATATATGAGGAAATTTTTATTTAGATAATTTTTCGAAAACCGACGAGAATACGCATGGAAACTGCAGTGCGAGAGCAAATCTTTACACGGTGTGAGGCTGCCTGCGAGACGCTTCCTGGGAGCAGATCTGAACTACAAGCACTCTTTTAGTTTCTCTTCGCCATTTCCCGCCAGATTTCATATTGAAGTTAAACTTTTTGATCAACCGTATTATTTTCTTTGTAATTTTTTAGTGATTTTATCACTGAGAGGGAGATTTTTAACATGTTATGTCTTTGGGTGGATTTTATGAGTATGAAGTTCACAACTTATACTTTATATTCTCATAGAATATTATATCGAACACCAGGAGCGAATTTCTACTCAATTAACAAAATATTTTTTTTAATTTAAATTATCCTACTTTGGGATATCTATATTTTAAACTTAAATGATGAAGATTTTTTTGAGAGGTAGGACGCTTTTCTTGTCAGAATTTATGAGGAAATTTTAATTTAGATAATTTTTCGAAAACCGACGAGAATACGCTTGGAAACTGCAGTGCGAGAGCAAATCTTTACACGGTGTGAGGCTCCCTGCGAGACGCTTCCTGGGAGCAGATCTGAACTACAAGCACTCTTTTAGTTTCTTTTCGCCATTTCCCGCCAGATTTCATATTGAAGTTAAACTTTACAATCAACCGTATTACTTTCTTTGTAATTTTTTAGTGATTTTATCAGGAGAGGGAGATTTTTAACATTTTATATCTTTGAGCGGATTTTATGTGTATGATGTTCAAAACTTTTACTTTATATTCTCATAGGATATTATATCGAACACCAGGAGCAATTTTCTACTCAATTAGCAAATTATTTTTTTATTTAAATTATTCTAATTTGGGATATCTATATTTTAAACTTAAATGATGAAGATTTTTTTGAGAGGTAGGACGCTTTTCTTGTCAGAATTTATGAGGAAATTTTAATTTAGATAATTTTTCGAAAACCGACGAAAATACGCTTGGAAACTGCAGTGCGAGAGCAAATCTTTACACGGTGTAAGGCTCCCTGCGAGACGCTTCCTGGGAGCAGATCTGAACTACAAGCACTCTTTTAGTTTCTCTTCGCCATTCCCCGCCGGATTTCAAACTGAAGTTAAACTTTATAATAAACCGGATTATTTTTTTTTTTTTATAATTTTTGTGTGATTTTATAGGGAGAAGGAGATTTATATGTTATATCTGTGGGAGGTTTTTCTATGAGTAAGATTTTCACAATCTTTTACTTTATATTGTCATAGAAAATTATATCGAACATTAGTAGCATTTTTCTACTCAATTAGCAAACTAATTTTTTTATTTAAATTAACCTACTTTGTGATCTTTTTATATATATATTTTTTGGAAAAAAACTAAAATGATGAAGATTTTTAATAGAGGCAGGACGCGTTTCTTTTCAGAATATATGAGGAAATTTTTATTTAGATAATTTTTCGAACACCGACGAGAATACGCATGGAAACTGCAGTGCGAGAGCAAATCTTTACACGGTGTGAGGCTCCCTGCGAGACGCTTCCTGGGAGCAGATCTGAACTACAAGCACTCTTTTAGTTTCTTTTCGCCATTTCCCGCCAGATTTCATATTGAAGTTAAACTTTTTAATCAACCGTATTATTTTTCTTTTTAATTTTTGTGTGATTTTATAGGGAGAAGGAGATTTATATAATGTTATATCTGTGGGAGGTTTTTCTATGAGTACGATTTTCACAATCTTTTACTTTATATTGTTATAGAAAATTATATCGAACACTAGTAGCATTTTTCTACTCAATTAGCAAACTAATTTTTTTTATCTAAATTAACCTACTTTGTGATCTTTTTATATATTTTTTTTTTTTTGGAAAAAAACTTAAATGATGAAGATTTTTAATAGAGGCAGGACGCGTTTCTTTTCAGAATTTATGAGGAAATTTTTATTTAGATAATTTTTAGAAAACCGACGAGAATACGCATGGAAACTGCAGTGCGAGAGCAAATCTTTACACGGTGTGAGGCTCCCTGCGAGACGCTTCCTGGGAGCAGATCTGAACTACAAGCACTCTTTTAGTTTCTCTACGCCATTTCCGCCAGATTTCATATTGAAGTTAAACTTTATAATCAACCGTATTATTTTCTTTGTAATTTTTTAGTGATTTTATCAGGAGAGGGAGATTTTTAACATGTTAGGTCTTTGGGCGGATTTTATGAGTATGAATTTCACAATCTTTTACTTTATATTGTCATAGAAAATTATATCGAACATTAGTAGCATTTTTCTACTCAATTAGCAATTTTTTTTATTTTTTTATTTAAATTATCCTACTTTGGGATATCTATATTTTAAACTTAAATGATGAAGATTTTTTTGAGAGGTAGGACGCTTTTCTTGTCAGAATTTATGAGGAAATTTTAATTTAGATAATTTTTCGAAAACCGACGAGAATACGCTTTGAAACTGCAGTGCGAGAGCAAATCTTTACACGGTGTAAGGCTCCCTGAAAGACGCTTCCTGGGAGCAGATCTGAACTACAAGCACTCTTTTAGTTTCTCTTCGCCATTCCCCGCCGGATTTCAAACTGAAGTTAAACTTTATAATAAACCGGATTATTATTTTTTTTTTTTTTTATAAATTTTGTGTGATTTTATAGGGAGAAGGAGATTTATATGTTATATCTGTGGGAGGTTTTTCTATGAGCATGATTTTCACAATCTTTTACTTTATATTGTCATAGAAAATTATATCGAACACTAGTAGCTTTATTTCTACTCAATTAGCAAACTAATTTTTTTATTTTAATTAACCTACTTTGTGATCTTTATATATATATTTTTTTTGGAAAAAAACTTAAATGATGAAGATTTTTAATAGAGGCAGGACGCGTTTCTTTTCAGAATTTATGAGGAAATTTTTATTTAGATAATTTTTCGAAACCGACGAAAATACGCATGGAAACTGCAGTGCGAGAGCAAATCTTTACACGGTGTGAGGCTCCCTGCGAGACGCTTCCTGGGAGCAGATCTGAACTACAAGCACTCTTTTAGTTTCTCTACGTCATTTCCCGCCAGATTTCATATTGAAGTTAAACTTTATAATCAACCGTATTATTTTCTTTCTAATTTTTTAGTGATTTTATCAGGAGAGGGAGATTTTTAACATTTTATATCTTTGAGCGGATTTTATGAGCATGATGTTCACAACTTTTACTTTATATTCTCATAGGATATTATATCGAACACCAGGAGCAATTTTCTACTCAATTAGCAAATTATTTTTTTATTTAAATTATCCTACTTTGGGACATCTATATTTTAAACTTAAATGATGAAGATTTTTTTTAGAGGTAGGACGCTTTTCTTGTCAGAATTTATGAGGAAATTTTAATTTAGATAATTTTTCGAAAACCGACGAGAATATCCTTGGAAACTGCAGTGCGAGAGCAAATCTTTACAGGGTGTGAGGCTGCCTGCGAGACGCTTCCTGGGAGCAGATCTGAACTACAAGCACTCTTTTAGTTTCTCTTCGCCATTTCCCGCCAGATTTCATATTGAAGTTAAACTTTTTGATCAACCGTATTATTTTCTTTGTAATTTTTTAGTGATTTTATCACTGAGAGGGAGATTTTTAACATGTTATGTCTTTGGGTGGATTTTATGAGTATGAAGTTCACAACTTATACTTTATATTCTCATAGAATATTATATCGAACACCAGGAGCGAATTTCTACTCAATTAGCAAAATATTTTTTTTAATTTAAATTATCCTACTTTGGGATATCTATATTTTAAACTTAAATGATGAAGATTTTTTTGAGAGGTAGGACGCTTTTCTTGTCAGAATTTATGAGGAAATTTTAATTTAAATAATTTTTCGAAAACCGACGAGAATACGCTTGGAAACTGCAGTGCGAGAGCAAATCTTTACACGGTGTGAGGCTCCCTGCGAGACGCTTCCTGGGAGCAGATCTGAACTACAAGCACTCTTTTAGTTTCTCTACGCCATTTCCCGCCAGATTTCATATTGAAGTTAAACTTTATAATCAACCGTATTATTTTCTTTGTAATTTTTTAGTGATTTTATCAGGAGAGGGAGATTTTTAACATGTTAGGTCTTTGGGCGGATTTTATGAGTATGAATTTCACAATCTTTTACTTTATATTGTCATAGAAAATTATATCGAACATTAGTAGCATTTTTCTACTCAATTAGCAATTTTTTTTATTTTTTTATTTAAATTATCCTACTTTGGGATATCTATATTTTAAACTTAAATGATGAAGATTTTTTTGAGAGGTAGGACGCTTTTCTTGTCAGAATTTATGAGGAAATTTTAATTTAAATAATTTTTCGAAAACCGACGAGAATACGCTTGGAAACTGCAGTGCGAGAGCAAATCTTTACACGGTGTGAGTCTCCCTGGGAGACGCTTCCTGGGAGCAGATCTGAACTACAAGCACTCTTTTAGTTTCTCTACGCCATTTCCGCCAGATTTCATATTGAAGTTAAACTTTTTAATCAACCGTATTATTTTCTTTGTAATTTTTTAGTGATTTTATCAGGAGAGAGAGATTTTTAACATTTTATGTCTTTGGGCGGATTTTATGAGTATGAATTTCACAATCTTTTACTTTATATTGTCATAGAAAATTATATCGAACATTAGTAGCATTTTTCTACTCAATTAGCAAATTATTTTTTTTATTATTTAAATTATCCTACTTTGGGATATCTATATTTTAAACTTAAATGATGAAGATTTTTTTGAGAGGTAGGACGCTTTTCTTGTCAGAATTTATGAGGAAATTTTAATTTAGATAATTTTTCGAAAACCAAGGAGAATAGGCTTGGAAACTGCAGTGCGAGAGCAAATCTTTACACGGTGTGAGGCTCCCTGCGAGACGCTTCCTGGGAGCAGATCTGAACTACAAGCACTCTTTTAGTTTCTCTTCGCCATTTCCCGCCAGATTTCATATTGAAGTTAAACTTTTTAATCAACCGTATTATTTTTCTTTTTAGTTTTTGTGTGATTTTATAGGGAGAAGGAGATTTATATAATGTTATATCTGTGGGAGGTTTTTCTATGAGTACGATTTTCACAATCTTTTACTTTATATTGTCATAGAAAATTATATCGAATACTAGTAGCATTTTTCTACTCAATTAGCAAACTAATTTTTTTTATCTAAATTAACCTACTTTGTGATCTTTTTATATATATTTTTTTTGGAAAAAAACTTAAATGATGAAGATTTTTAATAGAGGCAGGACGCGTTTCTTTTCAGAATTTATGAGGAAATTTTTATTTAGATTATTTTTCGAAAACCGACGAGAATACGCATGGAAACTGCAGTGCGAGAGCAAATCTTTACACGGTGTGAGGCTCCCTGCGAGACGCTTCCTGGGAGCAGATCTGAACTACAAGCACTCTTTTAGTTTCTCTTCGCCATTTCCCGCCAGATTTCATATTGAAGTTAAACTTCTTAATCAACCGTATTATTTTTCTTTTTAATTTTCGTGTGATTTTATAGGGAGAAGGAGATTTATATAATGTTATATCTGTGGGAGGTTTTTCTATGAGTACGATTTTCACAATCTTTTACTTTATATTGTCATAGAAAATTATATCGAACATTAGTAGCATTTTTCTACTCAATTAGCAAACTAATTTTTTTATTTAAATTAACCTACTTTGTGATCTTTTTATATATATTTTTTTTGGAAAAAAACTTAAATGATGAAGATTTTTAATAGAGGCAGGACGCGTTTCTTTTCAGAATTTATGAGGAAATTTTTATTTAGATAATTTTTCGAAAACCGACGAGAATACGCATGGAAACTGCAGTGCGAGAGCAAATCTTTACACGGCGTGAGGCTCCCTGCGAGACGCTTCCTGGGAGCAGATCTGAACTACAAGCACTCTTTTAGTTTCTCTACGTCATTTCCCGCCAGATTTCATATTGAAGTTAAACTTTATAATCAACCGTATTATTTTCTTTGTAATTTTTTAGTGATTTTATCAGGAGAGGGAGATTTTTAACATTTTATATCTTTGAGCGGATTTTATGAGTATGATGTTCACAACTTTTACTTTATATTCTCATAGGATATTATATCGAACAAAAGGAGCAATTTTCTACTCAATTAGCAAATTATTTTTTTATTTAAATTATCCTACTTTGGGATATCTGTATTTTAAACTTAAATGATGAAGATTTTTTTGAGAGGTAGGACGCTTTTCTTGTCAGAATTTATGAGGAAATTTTTATTTAGATAATTTTTCGAAAACCGACGAGAATACGCATGGAAACTGCAGTGCGAGAGCAAATCTTTACACGGTGTGAGGCTCCCTGCGAGACGCTTCCTGGGAGCAGATCTGAACTACAAGCACTCTTTTAGTTTCTCTTCGCCATTTACCGCCAGATTTCATATTGAAGTTAAACTTTTTAATCAACCGTATTATTTTTCTTTTTAGTTTTTGTGTGATTTTATAGGGAGAAGGAGATTTATATAATGTTATATCTGTGGGAGGTTTTTCTATGAGTACGATTTTCACAATCTTTTACTTTATATTGTCATAGAAAATTATATCGAACACTAGTAGCATTTTTCTACTCAATTAGCAAACTAATTTTTTTTATCTAAATTAACCTACTTTGTGATCTTTTTATATATATTTTTTTTTGGAAAAAAACTTAAATGATGAAGATTTTTAATAGAGGCAGGACGCGTTTCTTTTCAGAATTTATGAGGAAATTTTTATTTAGATAATTTTTCGAAAACCGACGAGAATACGCATGGAAACTGCAGTGCGAGAGCAAATCTTTACACGGTGTGAGGCTCCCTGCGAGACGCATCCTGGGAGCAGATCTGAACTACAAGCACTCTTTTAGTTTCTCTTCGCCATTTCCCGCCAGATTTCATATTGAAGTTAAACTTTTTAATCAACCGTATTATTTTTCTTTTTAATTTTCGTGTGATTTTATAGGGAGAAGGAGATTTATATAATGTTATATCTGTGGGAGGTTTTTCTATGAGTACGATTTTCACAATCTTTTACTTTATATTGTCATAGAAAATTATATCGAACACTAGTAGCATTTTTCTACTCAATTAGCAAACTAATTTTTTTTATCTAAATTAACCTACTTTGTGATCTTTTTATATATTTTTTTTTTGGAAAAAAACTTAAATGATGAAGATTTTTAATAGAGGCAGGACGCGTTTCTTTTCAGAATTTATGAGGAAATTTTTATTTAGATAATTTTTAGAAAACCGACGAGAATACGCATGGAAACTGCAGTGCGAGAGCAAATCTTTACACGGTGTGAGGCTCCCTGCGAGACGCTTCCTGGGAGCAGATCTGAACTACAAGCACTCTTTTAGTTTCTCTACGTCATTTCCCGCCAGATTTCATACTGAAGTTAAACTTTATAAGCAACCGTATTATTTTCTTTGTAATTTTTTAGTGATTTTATCAGGAGAGGGAGATTTTTAACATTTTATATCTTTGAGCGGATTTTATGAGTATGATGTTCACAACTTTTACTTTATATTCTCATAGGATATTATATCGAACAAAAGGAGCAATTTTCTACTCAATTAGCAAATTATTTTTTTATTTAAATTATCCTACTTTGGGATATCTATATTTTAAACTTAAATGATGAAGATTTTTTTGAGAGGTAGGACGCTTTTCTTGTCAGAATTTATGAGGAAATTTTTATTTAGATAATTTTTCGAAAACCGACGAGAATACGCATGGAAACTGCAGTGCGAGAGCAAATCTTTACACGGTGTGAGGCTCCCTGCGAGACGCTTCCTGGGAGCAGATCTGAACTACAAGCACTCTTTTAGTTTCTCTTCGCCATTTACCGCCAGATTTCATATTGAAGTTAAACTTTTTAATCAACCGTATTATTTTTCTTTTTAGTTTTTGTGTGATTTTATAGGGAGAAGGAGATTTATATAATGTTATATCTGTGGGAGGTTTTTCTATGAGTACGATTTTCACAATCTTTTACTTTATATTGTCATAGAAAATTATATCGAACACTAGTAGCATTTTTCTACTCAATTAGCAAACTAATTTTTTTTATCTAAATTAACCTACTTTGTGATCTTTTTATATATATTTTTTTTTGGAAAAAAACTTAAATGATGAAGATTTTTAATAGAGGCAGGACGCGTTTCTTTTCAGAATTTATGAGGAAATTTTTATTTAGATAATTTTTCGAAAACCGACGAGAATACGCATGGAAACTGCAGTGCGAGAGCAAATCTTTACACGGTGTGAGGCTCCCTGCGAGACGCTTCCTGGGAGCAGATCTGAACTACAAGCACTCTTTTAGTTTCTCTTCGCCATTTCCCGCCAGATTTCATATTGAAGTTAAACTTTTTAATCAACCGTATTATTTTTCTTTTTAATTTTCGTGTGATTTTATAGGGAGAAGGAGATTTATATAATGTTATATCTGTGGGAGGTTTTTCTATGAGTATGATTTTCACAATCTTTTACTTTATATTGTCATAGAAAATTATATCGAACACTAGTAGCATTTTTCTACTCAATTAGCAAACTAATTTTTTTTATCTAAATTAACCTACTTTGTGATCTTTTTATATATTTTTTTTTGGAAAAAAACTTAAATGATGAAGATTTTTAATAGAGGCAGGACGCGTTTCTTTTCAGAATTTATGAGGAAATTTTTATTTAGATAATTTTTAGAAAACCAACGAGAATACGCATGGAAACTGCAGTGCGAGAGCAAATCTTTACACGGTGTGAGGCTCCCTGCGAGACGCTTCCTGGGAGCAGATCTGAACTACAAGCACTCTTTTAGTTTCTCTACGCCATTTCCGCCAGATTTCATATTGAAGTTAAACTTTATAATCAACCGTATTATTTTCTTTGTAATTTTTTAGTGATTTTATCAGGAGAGGGAGATTTTTAACATGTTAGGTCTTTGGGCGGATTTTATGAGTATGAATTTCACAATCTTTTACTTTATATTGTCATAGAAAATTATATCGAACATTAGTAGCATTTTTCTACTCAATTAGCAATTTTTTTTATTTTTTTATTTAAATTATCCTACTTTGGGATATCTATATTTTAAACTTAAATGATGAAGATTTTTTTGAGAGGTAGGACGCTTTTCTTGTCAGAATTTATGAGGAAATTTTAATTTAGATAATTTTTCGAAAACCGACGAGAATACGCTTTGAAACTGCAGTGCGAGAGCAAATCTTTACACGGTGTAAGGCTCCCTGCGAGACGCTTCCTGGGAGCAGATCTGAACTACAAGCACTCTTTTAGTTTCTCTTCGCCATTCCCCGCCGGATTTCAAACTGAAGTTAAACTTTATAATAAACCGGATTATTTTTTTTTTTTTTTATAATTTTTGTGTGATTTTATAGGGAGAAGGAGATTTATATGTTATATCTGTGGGAGGTTTTTCTATGAGTAAGATTTTCACAATCTTTTACTTTATATTGTCATAGAAAATTATATCGAACATTAGTAGCATTTTTCTACTCAATTAGCAAACTAATTTTTTTATTTAAATTAACCTACTTTGTGATCTTTTTATATATATTTTTTTTGGAAAAAAACTTAAATGATGAAGATTTTTAATAGAGGCAGGACGCGTTTCTTTTCAGAATTTATGAGGAAATTTTTATTTAGATAATTTTTCGAAAACCGACGAGAATACGCATGGAAACTGCAGTGCGAGAGCAAATCTTTACACGGTGTGAGGCTCCCTGCGAGACGCTTCCTGGGAGCAGATCTGAACTACAAGCACTCTTTTAGTTTCTCTACGTCATTTCCCGCCAGATTTCATATTGAAGTTAAACTTTATAATCAACCGTATTATTTTCTTTGTAATTTTTTAGTGATTTTATCAGGAGAGATAGATTTTTAACATTTTATATCTTTGAGCGGATTTTATGAGTATGATGTTCACAACTTTTACTTTATATTCTCATAGGATATTATATCGAACACCAGGAGCAATTTTCTACTCAATTAGCAAATTATTTTTTTATTTAAATTATCCTACTTTGGGATATCTATATTTTAAACTTAAATGATGAAGATTTTTTTGAGAGGTAGGACGCTTTTCTTGTCAGAATTTATGAGGAAATTTTAATTTAGATAATTTTTCGAAAACCGACGAGAATATGCTTGGAAACTGCAGTGCGAGAGCAAATCTTTACACGGTGTGAGGCTGCCTGCGAGACGCTTCCTGGGAGCAGATCTGAACTACAAGCACTCTTTTAGTTTCTCTTCACCATTTCCCGCCAGATTTCATATTGAAGTTAAACTTTTTGATCAACCGTATTATTTTCTTTGTAATTTTTTAGTGATTTTATCACTGAGAGGGAGATTTTTAACATGTTATGTCTTTGGGTGGATTTTATGAGTATGAAGTTCACAACTTATACTTTATATTCTCATAGAATATTATATCGAACACCAGGAGCGAATTTCTACTCAATTAGCAAAATATTTTTTTTAATTTAAATTATCCTACTTTGGGATATCTATATTTTAAACTTAAATGATGAAGATTTTTTTGAGAGGTAGGACGCTTTTCTTGTCAGAATTTATGAGGAAATTTTAATTTAGATAATTTTTCGAAAACCGACGAGAATACGCTTGGAAACTGCAGTGCGAGAGCAAATCTTTACACGGTGTGAGGCTCCCTGCGAGACGCTTCCTGGGAGCAGATCTGAACTACAAGCACTCTTTTAGTTTCTTTTCGCCATTTCCCGCCAGATTTCATATTGAAGTTAAACTTTACAATCAACCGTATTACTTTCTTTGTAATTTTTTAGTGATTTTATCAGGAGAGGGAGATTTTTAACATTTTATACCTTTGAGCGGATTTTATGTGTATGATGTTCACAACTTTTACTTTATATTCTCATAGGATATTATATCGAACACCAGGCGCAATTTTCTACTCAATTAGCAAATTATTTTTTTATTTAAATTATCCTAATTTGGGATATCTATATTTTAAACTTAAATGATGAAGATTTTTTTGAGAGGTAGGACGCTTTTCTTGTCAGAATTTATGAGGAAATTTTAATTTAGATAATTTTTCGAAAACCGACGAAAATACGCTTGGAAACTGCAGTGCGAGAGCAAATCTTTACACGGTGTAAGGCTCCCTGCGAGACGCTTCCTGGGAGCAGATCTGAACTACAAGCACTCTTTTAGTTTCTCTTCGCCATTCCCCGCCGGATTTCAAACTGAAGTTAAACTTTATAATAAACCGGATTATTTTTTTTTTATATAATTTTTGTGTGATTTTATAGGGAGAAGGAGATTTATATGTTATATCTGTGGGAGGTTTTTCTATGAGTAAGATTTTCACAATCTTTTACTTTATATTGTCATAGAAAATTATATCGAACATTAGTAGCATTTTTCTACTCAATTAGGAAACTAATTTTTTTATTTAAATTAACCTACTTTGTGATCTTTTTATATATATATTTTTTTGGAAAAAAACTTAAATGATGAAGATTTTTAATAGAGGCAGGACGCGTTTCTTTTCAGAATTTATGAGGAAATTTTTATTTAGATAATTTTTCGAAAACCGACGAGAATACGCATGGAAACTGCAGTGCGAGAGCAAATCTTTACACGGTGTGAGGCTCCCTGCGAGACGCTTCCTGGGAGCAGATCTGAACTACAAGCACTCTTTTAGTTTCTCTTCGCCATTTCCCGCCAGATTTCATATTGAAGTTAAACTTTTTAATCAACCGTATTATTTTTCTTTTTAATTTTCGTGTGATTTTATAGGGAGAAGGAGATTTATATAATGTTATATCTGTGGGAGGTTTTTCTATGAGTACGATTTTCACAATCTTTTACTTTATATTGTCATAGAAAATTATATCGAACACTAGTAGCATTTTTCTACTCAATTAGCAAACTAATTTTTTTTATCTAAATTAACCTACTTTGTGATCTTTTTATATATTTTTTTTTTGGAAAAAAACTTAAATGATGAAGATTTTTAATAGAGGCAGGACGCGTTTCTTTTCAGAATTTATGAGGAAATTTTTATTTAGATAATTTTTAGAAAACCGACGAGAATACGCATGGAAACTGCAGTGCGAGAGCAAATCTTTACACGGTGTGAGGCTCCCTGCGAGACGCTTCCTGGGAGCAGATCTGAACTACAAGCACTCTTTTAGTTTCTCTACGTCATTTCCCGCCAGATTTCATATTGAAGTTAAACTTTATAATCAACCGTATTATTTTCTTTGTAATTTTTTAGTGATTTTATCAGGAGAGATAGATTTTTAACATTTTATATCTTTGAGCGGATTTTATGAGTATGATGTTCACAACTTTTACTTTATATTCTCATAGGATATTATATCGAACACCAGGAGCAATTTTCTACTCAATTAGCAAATTATTTTTTTATTTAAATTATCCTACTTTGGGATATCTATATTTTAAACTTAAATGATGAAGATTTTTTTGAGAGGTAGGACGCTTTTCTTGTCAGAATTTATGAGGAAATTTTAATTTAGATAATTTTTCGAAAACCGACGAGAATATGCTTGGAAACTGCAGTGCGAGAGCAAATCTTTACACGGTGTGAGGCTGCCTGCGAGACGCTTCCTGGGAGCAGATCTGAACTACAAGCACTCTTTTAGTTTCTCTTCACCATTTCCCGCCAGATTTCATATTGAAGTTAAACTTTTTGATCAACCGTATTATTTTCTTTGTAATTTTTTAGTGATTTTATCACTGAGAGGGAGATTTTTAACATGTTATGTCTTTGGGTGGATTTTATGAGTATGAAGTTCACAACTTATACTTTATATTCTCATAGAATATTATATCGAACACCAGGAGCGAATTTCTACTCAATTAGCAAAATATTTTTTTTAATTTAAATTATCCTACTTTGGGATATCTATATTTTAAACTTAAATGATGAAGATTTTTTTGAGAGGTAGGACGCTTTTCTTGTCAGAATTTATGAGGAAATTTTAATTTAGATAATTTTTCGAAAACCGACGAGAATACGCTTGGAAACTGCAGTGCGAGAGCAAATCTTTACACGGTGTGAGGCTCCCTGCGAGACGCTTCCTGGGAGCAGATCTGAACTACAAGCACTCTTTTAGTTTCTTTTCGCCATTTCCCGCCAGATTTCATATTGAAGTTAAACTTTACAATCAACCGTATTACTTTCTTTGTAATTTTTTAGTGATTTTATCAGGAGAGGGAGATTTTTAACATTTTATACCTTTGAGCGGATTTTATGTGTATGATGTTCACAACTTTTACTTTATATTCTCATAGGATATTATATCGAACACCAGGCGCAATTTTCTACTCAATTAGCAAATTATTTTTTTATTTAAATTATCCTAATTTGGGATATCTATATTTTAAACTTAAATGATGAAGATTTTTTTGAGAGGTAGGACGCTTTTCTTGTCAGAATTTATGAGGAAATTTTAATTTAGATAATTTTTCGAAAACCGACGAAAATACGCTTGGAAACTGCAGTGCGAGAGCAAATCTTTACACGGTGTAAGGCTCCCTGCGAGACGCTTCCTGGGAGCAGATCTGAACTACAAGCACTCTTTTAGTTTCTCTTCGCCATTCCCCGCCGGATTTCAAACTGAAGTTAAACTTTATAATAAACCGGATTATTTTTTTTTTATATAATTTTTGTGTGATTTTATAGGGAGAAGGAGATTTATATGTTATATCTGTGGGAGGTTTTTCTATGAGTAAGATTTTCACAATCTTTTACTTTATATTGTCATAGAAAATTATATCGAACATTAGTAGCATTTTTCTACTCAATTAGGAAACTAATTTTTTTATTTAAATTAACCTACTTTGTGATCTTTTTATATATATATTTTTTTGGAAAAAAACTTAAATGATGAAGATTTTTAATAGAGGCAGGACGCGTTTCTTTTCAGAATTTATGAGGAAATTTTTATTTAGATAATTTTTCGAAAACCGACGAGAATACGCATGGAAACTGCAGTGCGAGAGCAAATCTTTACACGGTGTGAGGCTCCCTGCGAGACGCTTCCTGGGAGCAGATCTGAACTACAAGCACTCTTTTAGTTTCTCTTCGCCATTTCCCGCCAGATTTCATATTGAAGTTAAACTTTTTAATCAACCGTATTATTTTTCTTTTTAATTTTCGTGTGATTTTATAGGGAGAAGGAGATTTATATAATGTTATATCTGTGGGAGGTTTTTCTATGAGTACGATTTTCACAATCTTTTACTTTATATTGTCATAGAAAATTATATCGAACACTAGTAGCATTTTTCTACTCAATTAGCAAACTAATTTTTTTTATCTAAATTAACCTACTTTGTGATCTTTTTATATATTTTTTTTTTGGAAAAAAACTTAAATGATGAAGATTTTTAATAGAGGCAGGACGCGTTTCTTTTCAGAATTTATGAGGAAATTTTTATTTAGATAATTTTTAGAAAACCGACGAGAATACGCTTGGAAACTGCAGTGCGAGAGCAAATCTTTACACGGTGTGAGGCTCCCTGCGAGACGCTTCCTGGGAGCAGATCTGAACTACAAGCACTCTTTTAGTTTCTCTACGCCATTTCCGCCAGATTTCATATTGAAGTTAAACTTTATAATCAACCGTATTATTTTCTTTGTAATTTTTTAGTGATTTTATCAGGAGAGGGAGATTTTTAACATGTTAGGTCTTTGGGCGGATTTTATGAGTATGAATTTCACAATCTTTTACTTTATATTGTCATAGAAAATTATATCGAACATTAGTAGCATTTTTCTACTCAATTAGCAATTTTTTTTATTTTTTTATATAATTATCCTACTTTGGGATATCTATATTTTAAACTTAAATGATGAAGATTTTTTTGAGAGGTAGGACGCTTTTCTTGTCGGAATTTATGAGGAAATTTTAATTTAGATAATTTTTCGAAAACCGACGAGAATACGCTTTGAAACTGCAGTGCGAGAGCAAATCTTTACACGGTGTAAGGCTCCCTGCGAGACGCTTCCTGGGAGCAGATCTGAACTACAAGCACTCTTTTAGTTTCTCTTCGCCATTCCCCGCCGGATTTCAAACTGAAGTTAAACTTTATAATAAACCGGATTATTTTTTTTTTTTTTTTTTTAATTTTTGTGTGATTTTATAGGGAGAAGGAGATTTATATGTTATATCTGTGGGAGGTTTTTCTATGAGTAAGATTTTCACAATCTTTTACTTTATATTGTCATAGAAAATTATATCGAACATTAGTAGCATTTTTCTACTCAATTAGCAAACTAATTTTTTTATTTAAATTAACCTACTTTGTGATCTTTTTATATATATATTTTTTGGAAAAAAACTTAAATGATGAAGATTTTTAATAGAGGCAGGACGCGTTTCTTTTCAGAATTTATGAGGAAATTTTTATTTAGATAATTTTTCGAAAACCGACGAGAATACGCATGGAAACTGCAGTGCGAGAGCAAATCTTTACACGGTGTGAGGCTCCCTGCGAGACGCTTCCTGGGAGCAGATCTGAACTATAAGCACTCTTTTAGTTTCTCTACGTCATTTCCCGCCAGATTTCATATTGAAGTTAAACTTTATAATCAACCGTATTATTTTCTTTGTAATTTTTTAGTGATTTTATCAGGAGAGGGAGATTTTTAACATTTTATATCTTTGAGCGGATTTTATGAGTATGATGTTCACAACTTTTACTTTATATTCTCATAGGATATTATATCGAACACCAGGAGCAATTTTCTACTCAATTAGCAAATTATTTTTTTATTTAAATTATCCTACTTTGGGATATCTATATTTTAAACTTAAATGATGAAGATTTTTTTGAGAGGTAGGACGCTTTTCTTGTCAGAATTTATGAGGAAATTTTAATTTAGATAATTTTTCGAAAACCGACGAGAATATGCTTGGAAACTGCAGTGCGAGAGCAAATCTTTACACGGTGTGAGGCTGCCTGCGAGACGCTTCCTGGGAGCATATCTGAACTACAAGCACTCTTTTAGTTTCTCTTCGCCATTTCCCGCCAGATTTCATATTGAAGTTAAACTTTTTGATCAACCGTATTATTTTCTTTGTAATTTTTTAGTGATTTTATCACTGAGAGGGAGATTTTTAACATGTTATGTCTTTGGGTGGATTTTATGAGTATGAAGTTCACAACTTATACTTTATATTCTCATAGAATATTATATCGAACACCAGGAGCGAATTTCTACTCAATTAGCAAAATATTTTTTTTAATTTAAATTATCCTACTTTGGGATATCTATATTTTAAACTTAAATGATGAAGATTTTTTTGAGAGGTAGGACGCTTTTCTTGTCAGAATTTATGAGGAAATTTTAATTTAGATAATTTTTCGAAAACCGACGAGAATACGCTTGGAAACTGCAGTGCGAGAGCAAATCTTCACACGGTGTGAGGCTCCCTGCGAGACGCTTCCTGGGAGCAGATCTGAACTACAAGCACTCTTTTAGTTTCTTTTCGCCATTTCCCGCCAGATTTCATATTGAAGTTAAACTTTACAATCAACCGTATTACTTTCTTTGTAATTTTTTAGTGATTTTATCAGGAGAGGGAGATTTTTAACATGTTAGGTCTTTGGGCGGATTTTATGAGTATGAATTTCACAATCTTTTACTTTATATTGTCATAGAAAATTATATCGAACATTAGTAGCATTTTTCTACTCAATTAGCAATTTTTTTTATTTTTTTATTTAAATTATCCTACTTTGGGATATCTATATTTTAAACTTAAATGATGAAGATTTTTTTGAGAGGTAGGACGCTTTTCTTGTCGGAATTTATGAGGAAATTTTATTTTAGATAATTTTTCGAAAACCGACGAGAATACGCTTTGAAACTGCAGTGCGAGAGCAAATCTTTACACGGTGTAAGGCTCCCTGCGAGACGCTTCCTGGGAGCAGATCTGAACTACAAGCACTCTTTTAGTTTCTCTTCGCCATTCCCCGCCGGATTTCAAACTGAAGTTAAACTTTATAATAAACCGGATTATTTTTTTTTTTTTTTATAAATTTTGTGTGATTTTATAGGGAGAAGGAGATTTATATGTTATATCTGTGGGAGGTTTTTCTATGAGTATGATTTTCACAATCTTTTACTTTATATTGTCATAGAAAATTATATCGAACACTAGTAGCATTTTTTCTACTCAATTAGCAAACTAATTTTTTTATTTTAATTAACCTACTTTGTGATCTTTATATATATATTTTTTTTGGAAAAAAACTTAAATGATGAAGATTTTTAATAGAGGCAGGACGCGTTTCTTTTCAGAATTTATGAGGAAATTTTTATTTAGATAATTTTTCGAAAACCGACGAGAATACGCATGGAAACTGCAGTGCGAGAGCAAATCTTTACACGGTGTGAGGCTCCCTGCGAGACGCTTCCTGGGAGCAGATCTGAACTACAAGCACTCTTTTAGTTTCTCTTCGCCATTTCCCGCCAGATTTCATATTGAAGTTAAACTTTTTAATCAACCGTATTATTTTTCTTTTTAATTTTCGTGTGATTTTATAGGGAGAAGGAGATTTATATAATGTTATATCTGTGGGAGGTTTTTCTATGAGTACGATTTTCACAATCTTTTACTTTATATTGTCATAGAAAATTATATCGAACATTAGTAGCATTTTTCTACTCAATTAGCAAACTAATATTTTTATTTAAATTAACCTACTTTGTGATCTTTTTATATATATTTTTTTTGGAAAAAAACTTAAATGATGAAGATTTTTAATAGAGGCAGGACGCGTTTCTTTTCAGAATTTATGAGGAAATTTTTATTTAGATAATTTTTCGAAAACCGACGAGAATACGCATGGAAACTGCAGTGCGAGAGCAAATCTTTACACGGTGTGAGGCTCCCTGCGAGACGCTTCCTGGGAGCAGATCTGAACTACAAGCACTCTTTTAGTTTCTCTACGTCATTTCCCGCCAGATTTCATATTGAAGTTAAACTTTATAATCAACCGTATTATTTTCTTTGTAATTTTTTAGTGATTTTATCAGGAGAGGGAGATTTTTAACATTTTATATCTTTGAGCGGATTTTATGAGTATGATGTTCACAACTTTTACTTTATATTCTCATAGGATATTATATCGAACAAAAGGAGCAATTTTCTACTCAATTAGCAAATTATTTTTTTATTTAAATTATCCTACTTTGGGATATCTATATTTTAAACTTAAATGATGAAGATTTTTTTGAGAGGTAGGACGCTTTTCTTGTCAGAATTTATGAGGAAATTTTTATTTAGATAATTTTTCGAAAACCGACGAGAATACGCATGGAAACTGCAGTGCGAGAGCAAATCTTTACACGGTGTGAGGCTCCCTGCGAGACGCTTCCTGGGAGCAGATCTGAACTACAAGCACTCTTTTAGTTTCTCTTCGCCATTTCCCGCCAGATTTCATATTGAAGTTAAACTTTTTAATCAACCGTATTATTTTTCTTTTTAATTTTCGTGTGATTTTATAGGGAGAAGGAGATTTATATAATGTTATATCTGTGGGAGGTTTTTCTATGAGTACGATTTTCACAATCTTTTACTTTATATTGTCACAGAAAATTATATCGAACACTAGTAGCATTTTTCTACTCAATTAGCAAACTAATTTTTTTTATCTAAATTAACCTACTTTGTGATCTTTTTATATATTTTTTTTTTTGGAAAAAAACTTAAATGATGAAGATTTTTAATAGAGGCAGGACGCGTTTCTTTTCAGAATTTATGAGGAAATTTTTATTTAGATAATTTTTAGAAAACCGACGAGAATACGCATGGAAACTGCAGTGCGAGAGCAAATCTTTACACGGTGTGAGGCTCCCTGCGAGACGCTTCCTGGGAGCAGATCTGAACTACAAGCACTCTTTTAGTTTCTCTACGCCATTTCCGCCAGATTTCATATTGAAGTTAAACTTTATAATCAACCGTATTATTTTCTTTGTAATTTTTTAGTGATTTTATCAGGAGAGATAGATTTTTAACATTTTATATCTTTGAGCGGATTTTATGAGTATGATGTTCACAACTTTTACTTTATATTCTCATAGGATATTATATCGAACACCAGGAGCAATTTTCTACTCAATTAGCAAATTATTTTTTTATTTAAATTATCCTACTTTGGGATATCTATATTTTAAACTTAAATGATGAAGATTTTTTTGAGAGGTAGGACGCTTTTCTTGTCAGAATTTATGAGGAAATTTTAATTTAGATAATTTTTCGAAAACCGACGAGAATATGCTTGGAAACTGCAGTGCGAGAGCAAATCTTTACACGGTGTGAGGCTGCCTGCGAGACGCTTCCTGGGAGCAGATCTGAACTACAAGCACTCTTTTAGTTTCTCTTCACCATTTCCCGCCAGATTTCATATTGAAGTTAAACTTTTTGATCAACCGTATTATTTTCTTTGTAATTTTTTAGTGATTTTATCACTGAGAGGGAGATTTTTAACATGTTATGTCTTTGGGTGGATTTTATGAGTATGAAGTTCACAACTTATACTTTATATTCTCATAGAATATTATATCGAACACCAGGAGCGAATTTCTACTCAATTAGCAAAATATTTTTTTTAATTTAAATTATCCTACTTTGGGATATCTATATTTTAAACTTAAATGATGAAGATTTTTTTGAGAGGTAGGACGCTTTTCTTGTCAGAATTTATGAGGAAATTTTAATTTAGATAATTTTTCGAAAACCGACGAGAATACGCTTGGAAACTGCAGTGCGAGAGCAAATCTTTACACGGTGTGAGGCTCCCTGCGAGACGCTTCCTGGGAGCAGATCTGAACTACAAGCACTCTTTTAGTTTCTTTTCGCCATTTCCCGCCAGATTTCATATTGAAGTTAAACTTTACAATCAACCGTATTACTTTCTTTGTAATTTTTTAGTGATTTTATCAGGAGAGGGAGATTTTTAACATTTTATACCTTTGAGCGGATTTTATGTGTATGATGTTCACAACTTTTACTTTATATTCTCATAGGATATTATATCGAACACCAGGCGCAATTTTCTACTCAATTAGCAAATTATTTTTTTTTTAAATTATCCTAATTTGGGATATCTATATTTTAAACTTAAATGATGAAGATTTTTTTGAGAGGTAGGACGCTTTTCTTGTCAGAATTTATGAGGAAATTTTAATTTAGATAATTTTTCGAAAACCGACGGAAATACGCTTGGAAACTGCAGTGCGAGAGCAAATCTTTACACGGTGTAAGGCTCCCTGCGAGACGCTTCCTGGGAGCAGATCTGAACTACAAGCACTCTTTTAGTTTCTCTTCGCCATTCCCCGCCGGATTTCAAACTGAAGTTAAACTTTATAATAAACCGGATTATTTTTTTTTATATAATTTTTGTGTGATTTTATAGGGAGAAGGAGATTTATATGTTATATCTGTGGGAGGTTTTTCTATGAGTAAGATTTTCACAATCTTTTACTTTATATTGTCATAGAAAATTATATCGAACATTAGTAGCATTTTTCTACTCAATTAGGAAACTAATTTTTTTTATTTAAATTAACCTACTTTGTGATCTTTTTATATATATATTTTTTTGGAAAAAAACTTAAATGATGAAGATTTTTAATAGAGGCAGGACGCGTTTCTTTTCAGAATTTATGAGGAAATTTTTATTTAGATAATTTTTCGAAAACCGACGAGAATACGCATGGAAACTGCAGTGCGAGAGCAAATCTTTACACGGTGTGAGGCTCCCTGCGAGACGCTTCCTGGGAGCAGATCTGAACTACAAGCACTCTTTTAGTTTCTCTTCGCCATTTCCCGCCAGATTTCATATTGAAGTTAAACTTTTTAATCAACCGTATTATTTTTCTTTTTAGTTTTTGTGTGATTTTATAGGGAGAAGGAGATTTATATAATGTTATATCTGTGGGAGGTTTTTCTATGAGTACGATTTTCACAATCTTTTACTTTATATTGTCATAGAAAATTATATCGAACACTAGTAGCATTTTTCTACTCAATTAGCAAACTAATTTTTTTTATCTAAATTAACCTACTTTGTGATCTTTTTATATATATTTTTTTTTGGAAAAAAACTTAAATGATGAAGATTTTTAATAGAGGCAGGACGCGTTTCTTTTCAGAATTTATGAGGAAATTTTTATTTAGATAATTTTTCGAAAACCGACGAGAATACGCATGGAAACTGCAGTGCGAGAGCAAATCTTTACACGGTGTGAGGCTCCCTGCGAGACGCTTCCTGGGAGCAGATCTGAACTACAAGCACTCTTTTAGTTTCTCTTCGCCATTTCCCGCCAGATTTCATATTGAAGTTAAACTTTTTAATCAACCGTATTATTTTTCTTTTTAATTTTCGTGTGATTTTATAGGGAGAAGGAGATTTATATAATGTTATATCTGTGGGAGGTTTTTCTATGAGTACGATTTTCACAATCTTTTACTTTATATTGTCACAGAAAATTATATCGAACACTAGTAGCATTTTTCTACTCAATTAGCAAACTAATTTTTTTTATCTAAATTAACCTACTTTGTGATCTTTTTATATATTTTTTTTTTTGGAAAAAAACTTAAATGATGAAGATTTTTAATAGAGGCAGGACGCGTTTCTTTTCAGAATTTATGAGGAAATTTTTATTTAGATAATTTTTAGAAAACCGACGAGAATACGCATGGAAACTGCAGTGCGAGAGCAAATCTTTACACGGTGTGAGGCTCCCTGCGAGACGCTTCCTGGGAGCAGATCTGAACTACAAGCACTCTTTTAGTTTCTCTACGCCATTTCCGCCAGATTTCATATTGAAGTTAAACTTTATAATCAACCGTATTATTTTCTTTGTAATTTTTTAGTGATTTTATCAGGAGAGATAGATTTTTAACATTTTATATCTTTGAGCGGATTTTATGAGTATGATGTTCACAACTTTTACTTTATATTCTCATAGGATATTATATCGAACACCAGGAGCAATTTTCTACTCAATTAGCAAATTATTTTTTTATTTAAATTATCCTACTTTGGGATATCTATATTTTAAACTTAAATGATGAAGATTTTTTTGAGAGGTAGGACGCTTTTCTTGTCAGAATTTATGAGGAAATTTTAATTTAGATAATTTTTCGAAAACCGACGAGAATATGCTTGGAAACTGCAGTGCGAGAGCAAATCTTTACACGGTGTGAGGCTGCCTGCGAGACGCTTCCTGGGAGCAGATCTGAACTACAAGCACTCTTTTAGTTTCTCTTCACCATTTCCCGCCAGATTTCATATTGAAGTTAAACTTTTTGATCAACCGTATTATTTTCTTTGTAATTTTTTAGTGATTTTATCACTGAGAGGGAGATTTTTAACATGTTATGTCTTTGGGTGGATTTTATGAGTATGAAGTTCACAACTTATACTTTATATTCTCATAGAATATTATATCGAACACCAGGAGCGAATTTCTACTCAATTAGCAAAATATTTTTTTTAATTTAAATTATCCTACTTTGGGATATCTATATTTTAAACTTAAATGATGAAGATTTTTTTGAGAGGTAGGACGCTTTTCTTGTCAGAATTTATGAGGAAATTTTAATTTAGATAATTTTTCGAAAACCGACGAGAATACGCTTGGAAACTGCAGTGCGAGAGCAAATCTTTACACGGTGTGAGGCTCCCTGCGAGACGCTTCCTGGGAGCAGATCTGAACTACAAGCACTCTTTTAGTTTCTTTTCGCCATTTCCCGCCAGATTTCATATTGAAGTTAAACTTTACAATCAACCGTATTACTTTCTTTGTAATTTTTTAGTGATTTTATCAGGAGAGGGAGATTTTTAACATTTTATACCTTTGAGCGGATTTTATGTGTATGATGTTCACAACTTTTACTTTATATTCTCATAGGATATTATATCGAACACCAGGCGCAATTTTCTACTCAATTAGCAAATTATTTTTTTATTTAAATTATCCTAATTTGGGATATCTATATTTTAAACTTAAATGATGAAGATTTTTTTGAGAGGTAGGACGCTTTTCTTGTCAGAATTTATGAGGAAATTTTAATTTAGATAATTTTTCGAAAACCGACGGAAATACGCTTGGAAACTGCAGTGCGAGAGCAAATCTTTACACGGTGTAAGGCTCCCTGCGAGACGCTTCCTGGGAGCAGATCTGAACTACAAGCACTCTTTTAGTTTCTCTTCGCCATTCCCCGCCGGATTTCAAACTGAAGTTAAACTTTATAATAAACCGGATTATTTTTTTTTATATAATTTTTGTGTGATTTTATAGGGAGAAGGAGATTTATATGTTATATCTGTGGGAGGTTTTTCTATGAGTAAGATTTTCACAATCTTTTACTTTATATTGTCATAGAAAATTATATCGAACATTAGTAGCATTTTTCTACTCAATTAGGAAACTAATTTTTTTTATTTAAATTAACCTACTTTGTGATCTTTTTATATATATATTTTTTTGGAAAAAAACTTAAATGATGAAGATTTTTAATAGAGGCAGGACGCGTTTCTTTTCAGAATTTATGAGGAAATTTTTATTTAGATAATTTTTCGAAAACCGACGAGAATACGCATGGAAACTGCAGTGCGAGAGCAAATCTTTACACGGTGTGAGGCTCCCTGCGAGACGCTTCCTGGGAGCAGATCTGAACTACAAGCACTCTTTTAGTTTCTCTTCGCCATTTCCCGCCAGATTTCATATTGAAGTTAAACTTTTTAATCAACCGTATTATTTTTCTTTTTAGTTTTTGTGTGATTTTATAGGGAGAAGGAGATTTATATAATGTTATATCTGTGGGAGGTTTTTCTATGAGTACGATTTTCACAATCTTTTACTTTATATTGTCATAGAAAATTATATCGAACACTAGTAGCATTTTTCTACTCAATTAGCAAACTAATTTTTTTTATCTAAATTAACCTACTTTGTGATCTTTTTATATATATTTTTTTTTGGAAAAAAACTTAAATGATGAAGATTTTTAATAGAGGCAGGACGCGTTTCTTTTCAGAATTTATGAGGAAATTTTTATTTAGATAATTTTTCGAAAACCGACGAGAATACGCATGGAAACTGCAGTGCGAGAGCAAATCTTTACACGGTGTGAGGCTCCCTGCGAGACGCTTCCTGGGAGCAGATCTGAACTACAAGCACTCTTTTAGTTTCTCTTCGCCATTTCCCGCCAGATTTCATATTGAAGTTAAACTTTTTAATCAACCGTATTATTTTTCTTTTTAATTTTCGTGTGATTTTATAGGGAGAAGGAGATTTATATAATGTTATATCTGTGGGAGGTTTTTCTATGAGTACGATTTTCACAATCTTTTACTTTATATTGTCACAGAAAATTATATCGAACACTAGTAGCATTTTTCTACTCAATTAGCAAACTAATTTTTTTTATCTAAATTAACCTACTTTGTGATCTTTTTATATATATTTTTTTTTTGGAAAAAAACTTAAATGATGAAGATTTTTAATAGAGGCAGGACGCGTTTCTTTTCAGAATTTATGAGGAAATTTTTATTTAGATAATTTTTAGAAAACCGACGAGAATACGCATGGAAACTGCAGTGCGAGAGCAAATCTTTACACGGTGTGAGGCTCCCTGCGAGACGCTTCCTGGGAGCAGATCTGAACTACAAGCACTCTTTTAGTTTCTCTACGCCATTTCCGCCAGATTTCATATTGAAGTTAAACTTTATAATCAACCGTATTATTTTCTTTGTAATTTTTTAGTGATTTTATCAGGAGAGATAGATTTTTAACATTTTATATCTTTGAGCGGATTTTATGAGTATGATGTTCACAACTTTTACTTTATATTCTCATAGGATATTATATCGAACACCAGGAGCAATTTTCTACTCAATTAGCAAATTATTTTTTTATTTAAATTATCCTACTTTGGGATATCTATATTTTAAACTTAAATGATGAAGATTTTTTTGAGAGGTAGGACGCTTTTCTTGTCAGAATTTATGAGGAAATTTTAATTTAGATAATTTTTCGAAAACCGACGAGAATACGCTTGGAAACTGCAGTGCGAGAGCAAATCTTTACACGGTGTGAGGCTCCCTGCGAGACGCTTCCTGGGAGCAGATCTGAACTACAAGCACTCTTTTAGTTTCTTTTCGCCATTTCCCGCCAGATTTCATATTGAAGTTAAACTTTACAATCAACCGTATTACTTTCTTTGTAATTTTTTAGTGATTTTATCAGGAGAGGGAGATTTTTAACATTTTATACCTTTGAGCGGATTTTATGTGTATGATGTTCACAACTTTTACTTTATATTCTCATAGGATATTATATCGAACACCAGGCGCAATTTTCTACTCAATTAGCAAATTATTTTTTTATTTAAATTATCCTAATTTGGGATATCTATATTTTAAACTTAAATGATGAAGATTTTTTTGAGAGGTAGGACGCTTTTCTTGTCAGAATTTATGAGGAAATTTTAATTTAGATAATTTTTCGAAAACCGACGGAAATACGCTTGGAAACTGCAGTGCGAGAGCAAATCTTTACACGGTGTAAGGCTCCCTGCGAGACGCTTCCTGGGAGCAGATCTGAACTACAAGCACTCTTTTAGTTTCTCTTCGCCATTCCCCGCCGGATTTCAAACTGAAGTTAAACTTTATAATAAACCGGATTATTTTTTTTTATATAATTTTTGTGTGATTTTATAGGGAGAAGGAGATTTATATGTTATATCTGTGGGAGGTTTTTCTATGAGTAAGATTTTCACAATCTTTTACTTTATATTGTCATAGAAAATTATATCGAACATTAGTAGCATTTTTCTACTCAATTAGGAAACTAATTTTTTTTATTTAAATTAACCTACTTTGTGATCTTTTTATATATATATTTTTTTGGAAAAAAACTTAAATGATGAAGATTTTTAATAGAGGCAGGACGCGTTTCTTTTCAGAATTTATGAGGAAATTTTTATTTAGATAATTTTTCGAAAACCGACGAGAATACGCATGGAAACTGCAGTGCGAGAGCAAATCTTTACACGGTGTGAGGCTCCCTGCGAGACGCTTCCTGGGAGCAGATCTGAACTACAAGCACTCTTTTAGTTTCTCTTCGCCATTTCCCGCCAGATTTCATATTGAAGTTAAACTTTTTAATCAACCGTATTATTTTTCTTTTTAATTTTTGTGTGATTTTATAGGGAGAAAGAGAGTTATATAATGTTATATCTGTGGGAGGTTTTTCTATGAGTACGATTTTCACAATCTTTTACTTTATATTGTCATAGAAAATTATATCGAACACTAGTAGCATTTTTCTACTCAATTAGCAAACTAATTTTTTTTATCTAAATTAACCTACTTTGTGATCTTTTTATATATTTTTTTTTGGAAAAAAACTTAAATGATGAAGATTTTTAATAGAGGCAGGACGCGTTTCTTTTCAGAATTTATGAGGAAATTTTTATTTAGATAATTTTTCGAAAACCGACGAGAATACGCATGGAAACTGCAGTGCGAGAGCAAATCTTTACACGGTGTGAGGCTCCCTGCGAGACGCTTCCTGGGAGCAGATCTGAACTACAAGCACTCTTTTAGTTTCTCTTCGCCATTTCCCGCCAGATTTCATATTGAAGTTAAACTTTTTAATCAACCGTATTATTTTTCTTTTTAATTTTCGTGTGATTTTATAGGGAGAAGGAGATTTATATAATGTTATATCTGTGGGAGGTTTTTCTATGAGTACGATTTTCACAATCTTTTACTTTATATTGTCATAGAAAATTATATCGAACACTAGTAGCATTTTTCTACTCAATTAGCAAACTAATTTTTTTTATCTAAATTAACCTACTTTGTGATCTTTTTATATATTTTTTTTTTGGAAAAAAACTTAAATGATGAAGATTTTTAATAGAGGCAGGACGCGTTTCTTTTCAGAATTTATGAGGAAATTTTTATTTAGATAATTTTTAGAAAACCGACGAGAATACGCATGGAAACTGCAGTGCGAGAGCAAATCTTTACACGGTGTGAGGCTCCCTGCGAGACGCTTCCTGGGAGCAGATCTGAACTACAAGCACTCTTTTAGTTTCTCTACGCCATTTCCGCCAGATTTCATATTGAAGTTAAACTTTATAATCAACCGTATTATTTTCTTTGTAATTTTTTAGTGATTTTATCAGGAGAGGGAGATTTTTAACATGTTAGGTCTTTGGGCGGATTTTATGAGTATGAATTTCACAATCTTTTACTTTATATTGTCATAGAAAATTATATCGAACATTAGTAGCATTTTTCTACTCAATTAGCAATTTTTTTTATTTTTTTATTTAAATTATCCTACTTTGGGATATCTATATTTTAAACTTAAATGATGAAGTTTTTTTTGAGAGGTAGGACGCTTTTCTTGTCGGAATTTATGAGGAAATTTTAATTTAGATAATTTTTCGAAAACCGACGAGAATACGCTTTGAAACTGCAGTGCGAGAGCAAATCTTTACACGGTGTAAGGCTCCCTGCGAGACGCTTCCTGGGAGCAGATCTGAACTACAAGCACTCTTTTAGTTTCTCTTCGCCATTCCCCGCCGGATTTCAAACTGAAGTTAAACTTTATAATAAACCGGATTATTTTTTTTTTTTTTTTTATAATTTTTGTGTGATTTTATAGGGAGAAGGAGATTTATATGTTATATCTGTGGGAGGTTTTTCTATGAGTAAGATTTTCACAATCTTTTACTTTATATTGTCATAGAAAATTATATCGAACATTAGTAGCATTTTTCTACTCAATTAGCAAACTAATTTTTTTATTTAAATTAACCTACTTTGTGATCTTTTTATATATATTTTTTTTGGAAAAAAACTTAAATGATGAAGATTTTTAATAGAGGCAGGACGCGTTTCTTTTCAGAATTTATGAGGAAATTTTTATTTAGATAATTTTTCGAAAACCGACGAGAATACGCATGGAAACTGCAGTGCGAGAGCAAATCTTTACACGGTGTGAGGCTCCCTGCGAGACGCTTCCTGGGAGCAGATCTGAACTATAAGCACTCTTTTAGTTTCTCTACGTCATTTCCCGCCAGATTTCATATTGAAGTTAAACTTTATAATCAACCGTATTATTTTCTTTGTAATTTTTTAGTGATTTTATCAGGAGAGGGAGATTTTTAACATTTTATATCTTTGAGCGGATTTTATGAGTATGATGTTCACAACTTTTACTTTATATTCTCATAGGATATTATATCGAACACCAGGAGCAATTTTCTACTCAATTAGCAAATTATTTTTTTATTTAAATTATCCTACTTTGGGATATCTATATTTTAAACTTAAATGATGAAGATTTTTTTGAGAGGTAGGACGCTTTTCTTGTCAGAATTTATGAGGAAATTTTAATTTAGATAATTTTTCGAAAACCGACGAGAATATGCTTGGAAACTGCAGTGCGAGAGCAAATCTTTACACGGTGTGAGGCTGCCTGCGAGACGCTTCCTGGGAGCAGATCTGAACTACAAGCACTCTTTTAGTTTCTCTTCGCCATTTCCCGCCAGATTTCATATTGAAGTTAAACTTTTTGATCAACCGTATTATTTTCTTTGTAATTTTTTAGTGATTTTATCACTGAGAGGGAGATTTTTAACATGTTATGTCTTTGGGTGGATTTTATGAGTATGAAGTTCACAACTTATACTTTATATTCTCATAGAATATTATATCGAACACCAGGAGCGAATTTCTACTCAATTAGCAAAATATTTTTTTTAATTTAAATTATCCTACTTTGGGATATCTATATTTTAAACTTAAATGATGAAGATTTTTTTGAGAGGTAGGACGCTTTTCTTGTCAGAATTTATGAGGAAATTTTAATTTAGATAATTTTTCGAAAACAGACGAGAATACGCTTGGAAACTGCAGTGCGAGAGCAAATCTTTACACGGTGTGAGGCTCCCTGCGAGACGCTTCCTGGGAGCAGATCTGAAGTACAAGCACTCTTTTAGTTTCTTTTCGCCATTTCCCGCCAGATTTCATATTGAAGTTAAACTTTACAATCAACCGTATTACTTTCTTTGTAATTTTTTAGTGATTTTATCAGGAGAGGGAGATTTTTAACATGTTAGGTCTTTGGGCGGATTTTATGAGTATGAATTTCACAATCTTTTACTTTATATTGTCATAGAAAATTATATCGAACATTAGTAGCATTTTTCTACTCAATTAGCAATTTTTTTTATTTTTTTATTTAAATTATCCTACTTTGGGATATCTATATTTTAAACTTAAATGATGAAGATTTTTTTGAGAGGTAGGACGCTTTTCTTGTCGGAATTTATGAGGAAATTTTATTTTAGATAATTTTTCGAAAACCGACGAGAATACGCTTTGAAACTGCAGTGCGAGAGCAAATCTTTACACGGTGTAAGGCTCCCTGCGAGACGCTTCCTGGGAGCAGATCTGAACTACAAGCACTCTTTTAGTTTCTCTTCGCCATTCCCCGCCGGATTTCAAACTGAAGTTAAACTTTATAATAAACCGGATTATTATTTTTTTTTTTTATAAATTTTGTGTGATTTTATAGGGAGAAGGAGATTTATATGTTATATCTGTGGGAGGTTTTTCTATGAGTATGATTTTCACAATCTTTTACTTTATATTGTCATAGAAAATTATATCGAACACTAGTAGCATTTTTTCTACTCAATTAGCAAACTAATTTTTTTATTTTAATTAACCTACTTTGTGATCTTTTTATATATATTTTTTTTGGAAAAAAACTTAAATGATGAAGATTTTTAATAGAGGCAGGACGCGTTTCTTTTCAGAATTTATGAGGAAATTTTTATTTAGATAATTTTTCGAAAACCGACGAGAATACGCATGGAAACTGCAGTGCGAGAGCAAATCTTTACACGGTGTGAGGCTCCCTGCGAGACGCTTCCTGGGAGCAGATCTGAACTACAAGCACTCTTTTAGTTTCTCTACGTCATTTCCCGCCAGATTTCATATTGAAGTTAAACTTTATAATCAACCGTATTATTTTCTTTGTAATTTTTTAGTGATTTTATCAGGAGAGGGAGATTTTTAACATTTTATATCTTTGAGCGGATTTTATGAGTATGATGTTCACAACTTTTACTTTATATTCTCATAGGATATTATATCGAACACCAGGAGCAATTTTCTACTCAATTAGCAAATTATTTTTTTATTTAAATTATCCTACTTTGGGATATCTATATTTTAAACTTAAATGATGAAGATTTTTTTGAGAGGTAGGACGCTTTTCTTGTCAGAATTTATGAGGAAATTTTAATTTAGATAATTTTTCGAAAACCGACGAGAATATGCTTGGAAACTGCAGTGCGAGAGCAAATCTTTACAGGGTGTGAGGCTGCCTGCGAGACGCTTCCTGGGAGCAGATCTGAACTACAAGCACTCTTTTAGTTTCTCTTCGCCATTTCCCGCCAGATTTCATATTGAAGTTAAACTTTTTGATCAACCGTATTATTTTCTTTGTAATTTTTTAGTGATTTTATCACTGAGAGGGAGATTTTTAACATGTTATGTCTTTGGGTGGATTTTATGAGTATGAAGTTCACAACTTATACTTTATATTCTCATAGAATATTATATCGAACACCAGGAGCGAATTTCTACTCAATTAGCAAAATATTTTTTTTAATTTAAATTATCCTACTTTGGGATATCTATATTTTAAACTTAAATGATGAAGATTTTTTTGAGAGGTAGGACGCTTTTCTTGTCAGAATTTATGAGGAAATTTTAATTTAGATAATTTTTCGAAAACCGACGAGAATACGCTTGGAAACTGCAGTGCGAGAGCAAATCTTTACACGGTGTGAGGCTCCCTGCGAGACGCTTCCTGGGAGCAGATCTGAACTACAAGCACTCTTTTAGTTTCTTTTCGCCATTTCCCGCCAGATTTCATATTGAAGTTAAACTTTACAATCAACCGTATTACTTTCTTTGTAATTTTTTAGTGATTTTATCAGGAGAGGGAGATTTTTAACATGTTAGGTCTTTGGGCGGATTTTATGAGTATGAATTTCACAATCTTTTACTTTATATTGTCATAGAAAATTATATCGAACATTAGTAGCATTTTTCTACTCAATTAGCAATTTTTTTTATTTTTTTATTTAAATTATCCTACTTTGGGATATCTATATTTTAAACTTAAATGATGAAGATTTTTTTGAGAGGTAGGACGCTTTTCTTGTCGGAATTTATGAGGAAATTTTATTTTAGATAATTTTTCGAAAACCGACGAGAATACGCTTTGAAACTGCAGTGCGAGAGCAAATCTTTACACGGTGTAAGGCTCCCTGCGAGACGCTTCCTGGGAGCAGATCTGAACTACAAGCACTCTTTTAGTTTCTCTTCGCCATTCCCCGCCGGATTTCAAACTGAAGTTAAACTTTATAATAAACCGGATTATTTTTTTTTTTTTTTTATAAATTTTGTGTGATTTTATAGGGAGAAGGAGATTTATATGTTATATCTGTGGGAGGTTTTTCTATGAGTATGATTTTCACAATCTTTTACTTTATATTGTCATAGAAAATTATATCGAACACTAGTAGCATTTTTTCTACTCAATTAGCAAACTAATTTTTTTATTTTAATTAACCTACTTTGTGATCTTTATATATATATTTTTTTTGGAAAAAAACTTAAATGATGAAGATTTTTAATAGAGGCAGGACGCGTTTCTTTTCAGAATTTATGAGGAAATTTTTATTTAGATAATTTTTCGAAAACCGACGAGAATACGCATGGAAACTGCAGTGCGAGAGCAAATCTTTACACGGTGTGAGGCTCCCTGCGAGACGCTTCCTGGGAGCAGATCTGAACTACAAGCACTCTTTTAGTTTCTCTTCGCCATTTCCCGCCAGATTTCATATTGAAGTTAAACTTTTTAATCAACCGTATTATTTTTCTTTTTAATTTTCGTGTGATTTTATAGGGAGAAGGAGATTTATATAAAGTTATATCTGTGGGAGGTTTTTCTATGAGTACGATTTTCACAATCTTTTACTTTATATTGTCATAGAAAATTATATCGAACATTAGTAGCATTTTTCTACTCAATTAGCAAACTAATTTTTTTATTTAAATTAACCTACTTTGTGATCTTTTTATATATATTTTTTTTGGAAAAAAACTTAAATGATGAAGATTTTTAATAGAGGCAGGACGCGTTTCTTTTCAGAATTTATGAGGAAATTTTTATTTAGATAATTTTTCGAAAACCGACGAGAATACGCATGGAAACTGCAGTGCGAGAGCAAATCTTTACACGGTGTGAGGCTCCCTGCGAGACGCTTCCTGGGAGCAGATCTGAACTACAAGCACTCTTTTAGTTTCTCTACGTCATTTCCCGCCAGATTTCATATTGAAGTTAAACTTTATAATCAACCGTATTATTTTCTTTGTAATTTTTTAGTGATTTTATCAGGAGAGGGAGATTTTTAACATTTTATATCTTTGAGCGGATTTTATGAGTATGATGTTCACAACTTTTACTTTATATTCTCATAGGATATTATATCGAACAAAAGGAGCAATTTTCTACTCAATTAGCAAATTATTTTTTTATTTAAATTATCCTACTTTGGGATATCTATATTTTAAACTTAAATGATGAAGATTTTTTTGAGAGGTAGGACGCTTTTCTTGTCTGAATTTATGAGGAAATTTTTATTTAGATAATTTTTCGAAAACCGACGAGAATACGCATGGAAAATGCAGTGCGAGAGCAAATCTTTACACGGTGTGAGGCTCCCTGCGAGACGCTTCCTGGGAGCAGATCTGAACTACAAGCACTCTTTTAGTTTCTCTTCGCCATTTCCCGCCAGATTTCATATTGAAGTTAAACTTTTTAATCAACCGTATTATTTTTCTTTTTAGTTTTTGTGTGATTTTATAGGGAGAAGGAGATTTATATAATGTTATATCTGTGGGAGGTTTTTCTATGAGTACGATTTTCACAATCTTTTACTTTATATTGTCACAGAAAATTATATCGAACACTAGTAGCATTTTTCTACTCAATTAGCAAACTAATTTTTTTTATCTAAATTAACCTACTTTGTGATCTTTTTATATATTTTTTTTTTGGAAAAAAACTTAAATGATGAAGATTTTTAATAGAGGCAGGACGCGTTTCTTTTCAGAATTTATGAGGAAATTTTTATTTAGATAATTTTTAGAAAACCGACGAGAATACGCATGGAAACTGCAGTGCGAGAGCAAATCTTTACACGGTGTGAGGCTCCCTGCGAGACGCTTCCTGGGAGCAGATCTGAACTACAAGCACTCTTTTAGTTTCTCTACGCCATTTCCGCCAGATTTCATATTGAAGTTAAACTTTATAATCAACCGTATTATTTTCTTTGTAATTTTTTAGTGATTTTACCAGGAGAGGGAGATTTTTAACATGTTAGGTCTTTGGGCGGATTTTATGAGTATGAATTTCACAATCTTTTACTTTATATTGTCATAGAAAATTATATCGAACATTAGTAGCATTTTTCTACTCAATTAGCAATTTTTTTTATTTTTTTATTTAAATTATCCTACTTTGGGATATCTATATTTTAAACTTAAATGATGAAGATTTTTTTGAGAGGTAGGACGCTTTTCTTGTCGGAATTTATGAGGAAATTTTAATTTAGATAATTTTTCGAAAACCGACGAGAATACGCTTTGAAACTGCAGTGCGAGAGCAAATCTTTACACGGTGTAAGGCTCCCTGCGAGACGCTTCCTGGGAGCAGATCTGAACTACAAGCACTCTTTTAGTTTCTCTTCGCCATTCCCCGCCGGATTTCAAACTGAAGTTAAACTTTATAATAAACCGGATTATTTTTTTTTTTTTTTTATAATTTTTGTGTGATTTTATAGGGAGAAGGAGATTTATATGTTATATCTGTGGGAGGTTTTTCTATGAGTAAGATTTTCACAATCTTTTACTTTATATTGTCATAGAAAATTATATCGAACATTAGTAGCATTTTTCTACTCAATTAGCAAACTAATTTTTTTATTTAAATTAACCTACTTTGTGATCTTTTTATATATATTTTTTTTGGAAAAAAACTTAAATGATGAAGATTTTTAATAGAGGCAGGACGCGTTTCTTTTCAGAATTTATGAGGAAATTTTTATTTAGATAATTTTTCGAAAACCGACGAGAATACGCATGGAAACTGCAGTGCGAGAGCAAATCTTTACACGGTGTGAGGCTCCCTGCGAGACGCTTCCTGGGAGCAGATCTGAACTATAAGCACTCTTTTAGTTTCTCTACGTCATTTCCCGCCAGATTTCATATTGAAGTTAAACTTTATAATCAACCGTATTATTTTCTTTGTAATTTTTTAGTGATTTTATCAGGAGAGGGAGATTTTTAACATTTTATATCTTTGAGCGGATTTTATGAGTATGATGTTCACAACTTTTACTTTATATTCTCATAGGATATTATATCGAACACCAGGAGCAATTTTCTACTCAATTAGCAAATTATTTTTTTATTTAAATTATCCTACTTTGGGATATCTATATTTTAAACTTAAATGATGAAGATTTTTTTGAGAGGTAGGACGCTTTTCTTGTCAGAATTTATGAGGAAATTTTAATTTAGATAATTTTTCGAAAACCGACGAGAATATGCTTGGAAACTGCAGTGCGAGAGCAAATCTTTACACGGTGTGAGGCTGCCTGCGAGACGCTTCCTGGGAGCAGATCTGAACTACAAGCACTCTTTTAGTTTCTCTTCGCCATTTCCCGCCAGATTTCATATTGAAGTTAAACTTTTTGATCAACCGTATTATTTTCTTTGTAATTTTTTAGTGATTTTATCACTGAGAGGGAGATTTTTAACATGTTATGTCTTTGGGTGGATTTTATGAGTATGAAGTTCACAACTTATACTTTATATTCTCATAGAATATTATATCGAACACCAGGAGCGAATTTCTACTCAATTAGCAAAATATTTTTTTTAATTTAAATTATCCTACTTTGGGATATCTATATTTTAAACTTAAATGATGAAGATTTTTTTGAGAGGTAGGACGCTTTTCTTGTCAGAATTTATGAGGAAATTTTAATTTAAATAATTTTTCGAAAACCGACGAGAATACGCTTGGAAACTGCAGTGCGAGAGCAAATCTTTACACGGTGTGAGGCTCCCTGCGAGACGCTTCCTGGGAGCAGATCTGAACTACAAGCACTCTTTTAGTTTCTCTACGCCATTTCCCGCCAGATTTCATATTGAAGTTAAACTTTATAATCAACCGTATTATTTTCTTTGTAATTTTTTAGTGATTTTATCAGGAGAGGGAGATTTTTAACATGTTAGGTCTTTGGGCGGATTTTATGAGTATGAATTTCACAATCTTTTACTTTATATTGTCATAGAAAATTATATCGAACATTAGTAGCATTTTTCTACTCAATTAGCAATTTTTTTTATTTTTTTATTTAAATTATCCTACTTTGGGATATCTATATTTTAAACTTAAATGATGAAGATTTTTTTGAGAGGTAGGACGCTTTTCTTGTCAGAATTTATGAGGAAATTTTAATTTAGATAATTTTTCGAAAACCGACGAGAATACGCTTGGAAACTGCAGTGCGAGAGCAAATCTTTACACGGTGTGAGGCTCCCTGCGAGACGCTTCCTGGGAGCAGATCTGAACTACAAGCACTCTTTTAGTTTCTTTTCGCCATTTCCCGCCAGATTTCATATTGAAGTTAAACTTTACAATCAACCGTATTACTTTCTTTGTAATTTTTTAGTGATTTTATCAGGAGAGGGAGATTTTTAACATTTTATATCTTTGAGCGGATTTTATGAGTATGATGTTCACAACTTTTACTTTATATTCTCATAGGATATTATATCGAACACCAGGAGCAATTTTCTACTCAATTAGCAAATTATTTTTTTATTTAAATTATCCTACTTTGGGATATCTATATTTTAAACTTAAATGATGAAGATTTTTTTGAGAGGTAGGACGCTTTTCTTGTCAGAATTTATGAGGAAATTTTAATTTAGATAATTTTTCGAAAACCGACGAGAATATGCTTGGAAACTGCAGTGCGAGAGCAAATCTTTACACGGTGTGAGGCTGCCTGCGAGACGCTACCTGGGAGCAGATCTGAACTACAAGCACTCTTTTAGTTTCTCTTCGCCATTTCCCGCCAGATTTCATATTGAAGTTAAACTTTTTGATCAACCGTATTATTTTCTTTGTAATTTTTTAGTGATTTTATCACTGAGAGGGAGATTTTTAACATGTTATGTCTTTGGGTGGATTTTATGAGTATGAAGTTCACAACTTATACTTTATATTCTCATAGAATATTATATCGAACACCAGGAGCGAATTTCTACTCAATTAGCAAAATATTTTTTTTAATTTAAATTATCCTACTTTGGGATATCTATATTTTAAACTTAAATGATGAAGATTTTTTTGAGAGGTAGGACGCTTTTCTTGTCAGAATTTTTGAGGAAATTTTTATTTAGATAATTTTTCGAAAACCGACGAGAATACGCTTGGAAACTGCAGTGCGAGAGCAAATCTTTACACGGTGTGAGGCTCCCTGCGAGACGCTTCCTGGGAGCAGATCTGAACTACAAGCACTCTTTTAGTTTCTTTTCGCCATTTCCCGCCAGATTTCATATTGAAGTTAAACTTTACAATCAACCGTATTACTTTCTTTGTAATTTTTTAGTGATTTTATCAGGAGAGGGAGATTTTTAACATGTTAGGTCTTTGGGCGGATTTTATGAGTATGAATTTCACAATCTTTTACTTTATATTGTCATAGAAAATTATATCGAACATTAGTAGCATTTTTCTACTCAATTAGCATTTTTTTTTATTTTTTTATTTAAATTATCCTACTTTGGGATATCTATATTTTAAACTTAAATGATGAAGATTTTTTTGAGAGGTAGGACGCTTTTCTTGTCGGAATTTATGAGGAAATTTTATTTTAGATAATTTTTCGAAAACCGACGAGAATACGCTTTGAAACTGCAGTGCGAGAGCAAATCTTTACACGGTGTAAGGCTCCCTGCGAGACGCTTCCTGGGAGCAGATCTGAACTACAAGCACTCTTTTAGTTTCTCTTCGCCATTCCCCGCCGGATTTCAAACTGAAGTTAAACTTTATAATAAACCGGATTATTTTTTTTTTTTTTATAATTTTTGTGTGATTTTATAGGGAGAAGGAGATTTATATGTTATATCTGTGGGAGGTTTTTCTATGAGTAAGATTTTCACAATCTTTTACTTTATATTGTCATAGAAAATTATATCGAACATTAGTAGCATTTTTCTACTCAATTAGCAAACTAATTTTTTTATTTAAATTAACCTACTTTGTGATCTTTTTATATATATTTTTTTTGGAAAAAAACTTAAATGATGAAGATTTTTAATAGAGGCAGGACGCGTTTCTTTTCAGAATTTATGAGGAAATTTTTATTTAGATAATTTTTCGAAAACCGACGAGAATACGCATGGAAACTGCAGTGCGAGAGCAAATCTTTACACGGTGTGAGGCTCCCTGCGAGACGCTTCCTGGGAGCAGATCTGAACTATAAGCACTCTTTTAGTTTCTCTACGTCATTTCCCGCCAGATTTCATATTGAAGTTAAACTTTATAATCAACCGTATTATTTTCTTTGTAATTTTTTAGTGATTTTATCAGGAGAGGGAGATTTTTAACATTTTATATCTTTGAGCGGATTTTATGAGCATGATGTTCACAACTTTTACTTTATATTCTCATAGGATATTATATCGAACACCAGGAGCAATTTTCTACTCAATTAGCAAATTATTTTTTTATTTAAATTATCCTACTTTGGGATATCTATATTTTAAACTTAAATGATGAAGATTTTTTTGAGAGGTAGGACGCTTTTCTTGTCAGAATTTATGAGGAAATTTTAATTTAGATAATTTTTCGAAAACCGACGAGAATATGCTTGGAAACTGCAGTGCGAGAGCAAATCTTTACACGGTGTGAGGCTGCCTGCGAGACGCTTCCTGGGAGCAGATCTGAACTACAAGCACTCTTTTAGTTTCTCTTCGCCATTTCCCGCCAGATTTCATATTGAAGTTAAACTTTTTGATCAACCGTATTATTTTCTTTGTAATTTTTTAGTGATTTTATCACTGAGAGGGAGATTTTTAACATGTTATGTCTTTTGGTGGATTTTATGAGTATGAAGTTCACAACTTATACTTTATATTCTCATAGAATATTATATCGAACACCAGGAGCGAATTTCTACTCAATTAGCAAAATATTTTTTTTAATTTAAATTATCCTACTTTGGGATATCTATATTTTAAACTTAAATGATGAAGATTTTTTTGAGAGGTAGGACGCTTTTCTTGTCAGAATTTATGAGGAAATTTTAATTTAAATAATTTTTCGAAAACCGACGAGAATACGCTTGGAAACTGCAGTGCGAGAGCAAATCTTTACACGGTGTGAGGCTCCCTGCGAGACGCTTCCTGGGAGCAGATCTGAACTACAAGCACTCTTTTAGTTTCTCTACGCCATTTCCCGCCAGATTTCATATTGAAGTTAAACTTTATAATCAACCGTATTATTTTCTTTGTAATTTTTTAGTGATTTTATCAGGAGAGGGAGATTTTTAACATGTTAGGTCTTTGGGCGGATTTTATGAGTATGAATTTCACAATCTTTTACTTTATATTGTCATAGAAAATTATATCGAACATTAGTAGCATTTTTCTACTCAATTAGCAATTTTTTATATTTTTTTATTTAAATTATCCTACTTTGGGATATCTATATTTTAAACTTAAATGATGAAGATTTTTTTGAGAGGTAGGACGCTTTTCTTGTCAGAATTTATGAGGAAATTTTAATTTAGATAATTTTTCGAAAACCGACGAGAATACGCTTGGAAACTGCAGTGCGAGAGCAAATCTTTACACGGTGTGAGGCTCCCTGCGAGACGCTTCCTGGGAGCAGATCTGAACTACAAGCACTCTTTTAGTTTCTTTTCGCCATTTCCCGCCAGATTTCATATTGAAGTTAAACTTTACAATCAACCGTATTACTTTCTTTGTAATTTTTTAGTGATTTTATCAGGAGAGGGAGATTTTTAACATTTTATATCTTTGAGCGGATTTTATGAGTATGATGTTCACAACTTTTACTTTATATTCTCATAGGATATTATATCGAACACCAGGAGCAATTTTCTACTCAATTAGCAAATTATTTTTTTATTTAAATTATCCTACTTTGGGATATCTATATTTTAAACTTAAATGATGAAGATTTTTTTGAGAGGTAGGACGCTTTTCTTGTCAGAATTTATGAGGAAATTTTAATTTAGATAATTTTTCGAAAACCGACGAGAATATGCTTGGAAACTGCAGTGCGAGAGCAAATCTTTACACGGTGTGAGGCTGCCTGCGAGACGCTTCCTGGGAGCAGATCTGAACTACAAGCACTCTTTTAGTTTCTCTTCGCCATTTCCCGCCAGATTTCATATTGAAGTTAAACTTTTTGATCAACCGTATTATTTTCTTTGTAATTTTTTAGTGATTTTATCACTGAGAGGGAGATTTTTAACATGTTATGTCTTTGGGTGGATTTTATGAGTATGAAGTTCACAACTTATACTTTATATTCTCATAGAATATTATATCGAACACCAGGAGCGAATTTCTACTCAATTAGCAAAATATTTTTTTTAATTTAAATTATCCTACTTTGGGATATCTATATTTTAAACTTAAATGATGAAGATTTTTTTGAGAGGTAGGACGCTTTTCTTGTCAGAATTTTTGAGGAAATTTTTATTTAGATAATTTTTCGAAAACCGACGAGAATACGCTTGGAAACTGCAGTGCGAGAGCAAATCTTTACACGGTGTGAGGCTCCCTGCGAGACGCTTCCTGGGAGCAGATCTGAACTACAAGCACTCTTTTAGTTTCTTTTCGCCATTTCCCGCCAGATTTCATATTGAAGTTAAACTTTACAATCAACCGTATTACTTTCTTTGTAATTTTTTAGTGATTTTATCAGGAGAGGGAGATTTTTAACATTTTATATCTTTGAGCGGATTTTATGAGTATGATGTTCACAACTTTTACTTTATATTCTCATAGGATATTATATCGAACACCAGGAGCAATTTTCTACTCAATTAGCAAATTATTTTTTTATTTAAATTATCCTACTTTGGGATATCTATATTTTAAACTTAAATGACGAAGATTTTTTTGAGAGGTAGGACGCTTTTCTTGTCAGAATTTATGAGGAAATTTTAATTTCGATAATTTTTCGAAAACCGACGAGAATACGCTTACTGCAGTGCGAGAGCAAATCTTTACACGGTGTGAGGCTCCCTGCGAGACGCTTCCTGGGAGCCGATCTGAACTACAAGCACTCTTTTAGTTTCTCTACGCCATTTCCCGCCAGATTTCATATTGAAGTTAAACTTTATAATCAACCGTATTATTTTCTTTGTAATTTTTTAGTGATTTTATCAGGAGAGGGAGATTTTTATCATGTTAGGTCTTTGGGCGGATTTTATGAGTATGAATTTCACAATCTTTTACTTTATATTGTCATAGAAAATTATATCGAACATTAGTAGCATTTTTCTACTCAATTAGCAATTTTTTTTATTTTTTTATTTAAATTATCCTACTTTGGGATATCTATATTTTAAACTTAAATGATGAAGATTTTTTTGAGAGGTAGGACGCTTTTCTTGTCAGAATTTATAAGGAAATTTTAATTTAGATAATTTTTCGAAAACCGACGAAAATACGCTTGGAAATTGCAGTGCGAGAGCAAATCTTTACACGGTGTAAGGCTCCCTGTGAGACGCTTCCTGGGAGCAGATCTGAACTACAAGCACTCTTTTAGTTTCTCTTCGCCATTCCCCGCCGGATTTCAAACTGAAGTTAAACTTTATAATAAACCGGATTATTATTATTATTTTTTTTTTTATAATTTTTGTGTGATTTTATAGGGAGAAGGAGATTTATATGTTATATCTGTGGGAGGTTTTTCTATGAGTAAGATTTTCACAATCTTTTACTTTATATTGTCATAGAAAATTATATCGAACATTAGTAGCATTTTCTACTCAATTAGCAAACTAATTTTTTTATTTAAATTAACCTACTTTGTGATCTTTTTATATATATATTTTTTTTGGAAAAAAACTTAAATGATGAAGATTTTTAATAGAGGCAGGACGCGTTTCTTTTCAGAATTTATGATGAAATTTTTATTTAGATAATTTTTAGAAAACCGACGAGAATACGCTTGGAAACTGCAGTGCGAGAGCAAATCTTTACACGGTGTGAGGCTCCCTGCGAGACGCTTCCTGGGAGCAGATCTGAACTACAAGCACTCTTTTAGTTTCTCTACGTCATTTCCCGCCAGATTTCATATTGAAGTTAAACTTTATAATCAACCGTATTATTTTCTTTGTAATTTTTTAGTGATTTTATCAGGAGAGGGAGATTTTTAACATTTTATATCTTTGAGCGGATTTTATGAGCATGATGTTCACAACTTTTACTTTATATTCTCATAGGATATTATATCGAACACCAGGAGCAATTTTCTACTGAATTAGCAAATTATTTTTTTATTTAAATTATCATACTTTGGGATATCTATATTTTAAACTTAAATGATGAAGATTTTTTTTTAGAGGTAGGACGCTTTTCTTGTCAGAATTTATGAGGAAATTTTAATTTAGATTTCGAAAACCGACGAGAATATGCTTGGAAACTGCAGTGCGAGAGCAAATCTTTACACGGTGTGAGGCTGCCTGCGAGACGCTTCCTAGGAGCAGATCTGAACTACAAGCACTCTTTTAGTTTCTCTTCGCCATTTCCCGCCAGATTTCATATTGAAGTTAAACTTTTTGATCAACCGTATTATTTTCTTTGTAATTTTTTAGTGATTTTATCACTGAGAGGGAGATTTTTAACATGTTATGTCTTTGGGTGGATTTTATGAGTATGAAGTTCACAACTTATACTTTATATTCTCATAGAATATTATATCGAACACCAGGAGCGAATTTCTACTCAATTAGCAAAATATTTTTTTTAATTTAAATTATCCTACTTTGGGATATCTATATTTTAAACTTAAATGATGAAGATTTTTTTGAGAGGTAGGACGCTTTTCTTGTCAGAATTTATGAGGAAATTTTAATTTAAATAATTTTTCGAAAACCGACGAGAATACGCTTGGAAACTGCAGTGCGAGAGCAAATCTTTACACGGTGTGAGGCTCCCTGCGAGACGCTTCCTGGGAGCAGATCTGAACTACAAGCACTCTTTTAGTTTCTCTACGCCATTTCCCGCCAGATTTCATATTGAAGTTAAACTTTATAATCAACCGTATTATTTTCTTTATAATTTTTTAGTGATTTTATCAGGAGAGGGAGATTTTTAACATGTTATGTCTTTGAGCGGATTTTATGAGTATGAATTTCACAATCTTTTACTTTATATTTTCATAGAAAATTATATCGAACACTAGTAGCATTTTTCTACTCAATTAGCAATTATTTTTTTTAATTTAAATTATCTTACTTTGGGATATCTATATTTTAAACTTAAATGATGAAGATTTTTTTGAGAGGTAGGACGCTTTTCTTGTCAGAATTTATGAGGAAATTTTTATTTAGATAATTTTTCAAAAACCGACGAGAATACGCTTGGAAACTGCAGTACGAGAGCAAACCTTTACACGGTGTAAGGCTCCCTGCGAGACGCTTCCTGGGAGCAGATCTGACTACAAGCACTCTTTTAGTTTCTTTTCGCCATTTCCCGCCAGATTTCATATTGAAGTTAAACTTTTTAATCAACCGTATTATTTTTCTTTTTAATTTTTGTGTGATTTTATAGGGAAAAGGAGATTTATATAATGTTATATCTGTGGGAGGTTTTTCTATGAGTACGATTTTCACAATCTTTTACTTTATATTGTCATAGAAAATTATATCGAACACTAGTAGCATTTTTCTACTCAATTAGCAAACTAATTTTTTTTATCTCAATTAACCTACTTTGTGATCTTTTTATATATATTTTTTTTGGAAAAAAACTTAAATGATGAAGATTTTTAATAGAGGCAGGACGCGTTTCTATTCAGAATTTATGATGAAATTTTTATTTAGATAATTTTTAGAAAACCGACGAGAATACGCTTGGAAACTGCAGTGCGAGAGCAAATCTTTACACGGTGTGAGGCTCCCTGCGAGACGCTTCCTGGGAGCAGATCTGAACTACAAGCACTGTTTTAGTTTCTTTTCGCCATTTCCCGCCAGATTTCATATTGAAGTTAAACTTTTTAATCAACCGTATTATTTTCTTTGTAATTTTTTAGTGATTTTATCAGGAGAGGGAGATTTTTAACATGTTATGTCTTTGGGCGGATTTTATGAGTATGAATTTCACAATCTTTTACTTTATATTGTCATAGAAAATTATATCGAACACTAGTAGCATTTTTCTACTCAATTAGCAATTATTTTTTGTTATTTAAATTATCTTACTTTGGGATATCTATATTTTAAACTTAAATGATGAAGATTTTTTTGAGAGGTAGGACGCTTTTCTTTTCAGAATTTATGAGGAAATTTTTATTTAGATAATTTTTCGAAAACCGACGAGAATACGCTTGGAAACTGCAGTGCGAGAGCAAATCTCTACACGGTGTAAGGCTCCCTGCGAGACGCTTCCTGGGAGCAGATCTGACTACAAGCACTCTTTTAGTTTCTTTTCGCCATTTCCCGCCAGATTTCATATTGAAGTTAAACTTTACAATCAACCGTATTATTTTCTTTGTAATTTTTTAGTGATTTTATCAGGAGAGGGAGATTTTTAACATTTTATATCTTTGAGCGGATTTTATGAGTATGATGTTCACAACTTTTACTTTATATTCTCATAGGATATTATATCGAACACCAGGAGCAATTTTCTACTCAATTAGCAAATTATTTTTTTATTTAAATTATCCTACTTTGGGATATCTATATTTTAAACTTAAATGACGAAGATTTTTTTGAGAGGTAGGATGCTTTTCTTGTCAGAATTTATGAGGAAATTTTAATTTAGATAATTTTTCGAAAACCGACGAGAATACGCTTGGAAACTGCAGTGCGAGAGCAAATCTTTACACGGTGTAAGGCTCCCTGCGAGACGCTTCCTGGGAGCAGATCTGAACTACAAGCACTCTTTTAGTTTCTCTTCGCCATTTCCTGGGAGCAGATCTGAACTACAAGCACTCTTTTAGTTTCTCTACGCCATTTCCCGCCAGATTTCATATTGAAGTTAAACTTTATAATCAACCGTATTATTTTCTTTGTAATTTTTTAGTGATTTTATCAGGAGAGGGAGATTTTTAACATGTTATGTCTTTGGGCGGATTTTATGAGTATGAATTTCACAATCTTTTACTTTATATTGTCATAGAAAATTATATCGAACATTAGTAGCATTTTTCTACTCAATTAGCAATTTTTTTTATTTTTTTATTTAAATTATCCTACTTTGGGATATCTATATTTTAAACTTAAATGATGAAGATTTTTTTGAGAGGTAGGACGCTTTTCTTGTCAGAATTTATGAGGAAATTTTAATTTAGATAACTTTTCGAAAACCGACGAGAATACGCTTGGAAACTGCAGTGCCAGAGCAAATCTTTACACGGTGTGAGGCTCCCTGCGAGACGCTTCCTGGGAGCAGATCTAAACTACAAGCACTGTTTTAGTTTCTTTTCGCCATTTCCCGCCAGATTTCATATTGAAGTTAAACTTTACAATCAACCGTATTATTTTCTTTGTAATTTTTTAGTGATTTTATCAGGAGAGGGAGATTTTTAACATTTTATATCTTTGAGCGGATTTTATGTGTATGATGTTCACAACTTTTACTTTATATTCTCATAGGATATTATATCGAACACCAGGAGCAATTTTCCACTCAATTAGCAAATTATTTTTTTATTTAAATTATCCTACTTTGGGATATCTATATTTTAAACTTAAATGACGAAGATTTTTTTGAGAGGTAGGACGCTTTTCTTGTCAGAATTTATGAGGAAATTTTAATTTCGATAATTTTTCGAAAACCGACGAGAATACGCTTGGAAACTGCAGTACGAGAGCAAATCTTTACACGGTGTGAGGCTCCCTGCGAGACGCTTCCTGGGAGCAGATCTGAACTACAAGCACTCTTTTAGTTTCTCTACGCCATTTCCCGCCAGATTTCATATAGAAGTTAAACTTTATAATCAACCGTATTATTTTCTTTGTAATTTTTTAGTGATTTTATCAGGAGAGGGAGATTTTTAACATGTTAGGTCTTTGGGCGGATTTTATGAGTATGAATTTCCCAATCTTTTACTTTATATTGTCATAGAAAATTATATCGAACATTAGTAGCATTTTTCTACACAATTAGCAATTTTTTTTATTTTTTTATTTAAATTATCCTACTTTGGGATATCTATATTTTAAACTTAAATGATGAAGATTTTTTTGAGAGGTAGGACGCTTTTCTTGTCAGAATTTATGAGGAAATTTTAATTTAGATAATTTTTCGAAAACCGACGAGAATACGCTTGGAAACTGCAGTGCGAGAGCAAATCTTTACACGGTGTGAGGCTCCCTGCGAGACGCTTCCTGGGAGCAGATCTGAACTACAAGCACTCTTTTAGTTTCTTTTCGCCATTTCCCGCCAGATTTCATATTGAAGTTAAACATTACAATCAACCGTATTATTTTCTTTGTAATTTTTTAGTGATTTTATCAGGAGAGGGAGATTTTTAACATTTTATATCTTTGAGCGGATTTTATGTGTATGATGTTCACAACTTTTACTTTATATTCTCATAGGATATTATATCGAACACCAGGAGCAATTTTCTACTCAATTAGCAAATTATTTTTTTATTTAAATTATCCTACTTTGGGGTATCTATATTTTAAACTTAAATGATGAAGATTTTTTTGAGAGGTAGGACGCTTTTCTTGTCAGAATTTATGAGGAAATTTTAATTTAGATAATTTTACGAAAACCGACGAAAATACGCTTGGAAACTGCAGTGCGAGAGCAAATCTTTACACGGTGTAAGGCTCCCTGCGAGACGCTTCCTGGGAGCAGATCTGAACTACAAGCACTCTTTTAGTTTCTCTTCGCCATTCCCCGCCGGATTTCAAACTGAAGTTAAACTTTATAATAAACCGGATTATTATTATTTTTTTTTTTTTAATAATTTTTGTGTGATTTTATAGGGAGAAGGAGATTTATATGTTATATCTGTGGGAGGTTTTTCTATGAGTAAGATTTTCACAATCTTTTACTTTATATTGTCATAGAAAATTATATCGAACATTAGTAACATTTTTCTACTCAATTAGCAATTATTTTTTTTAATTTAAATTATCTTACTTTGGGATATCTATATTTTAAACTTAAATGATGAAGATTTTTTTGAGAGGTAGGACGCTTTTCTTGTCAGAATTTATGAGGAAATTTTTATTTAGATAATTTTTCGAAAACCGACGAGAATACGCATGGAAACTGCAGTGCGAGAGCAAATCTTTACACGGAGTGAGGCTCCCTGCGAGACGCTTCCTGGGAGCAGATCTGAACTACAAGCACTCTTTCAGTTTCTCTTCGCCATTTCCCGCCAGATTTCATATTGAAGTTAAACTTTTTGATCAACCGTATTATTTTCTTTGTAATTTTTTAGTGATTTTATCAGGAGAGGGAGATTTTTAACATGTTATGTCTTTGGGCGGATTTTATGAGTATGAAGTTCACAACTTATACTTTATATTATCATAGAATATTATATCGAACATTAGTAGCATTTTTCTACTCAATTAGCAAATTATTTTTTTTTATTTAAATTATCCTACTTTGGGATATCTATATTTTAAACTTAAATGATGAAGATTTTTTTGAGAGGTAGGACGCTTTTCTTGTCAGAATTTATGAGGAAATTTTAATTTAGATAATTTTTCGAAAACCGACGAGAATACGCTTGGAAACTGCAGTGCGAGAGCAAATCTTTACACGGTGTGAGGCTCCCTGCGAGACGCTTCCTGGGAGCAGATCTGAACTACAAGCACTCTTTTAGTTTCTTTTCGCCATTTCCCGCCAGATTTCATATTGAAGTTAAACTTTACAATCAACCGTATTACTTTCTTTGTAATATTTTAGTGATTTTATCAGGAGAGGGAGATTTTTAACATGTTAGGTCTTTGGGCGGATTTTATGAGTATGAATTTCACAATCTTTTACTTTATATTGTCATAGAAAATTATATCGAACATTAGTAGCATTTTTCTACTCAATTAGCAATTTTTTTTATTTTTTTATTTAAATTATCCTACTTTGGGATATCTATATTTTAAACTTAAATGATGAAGATTTTTTTGAGAGGTAGGACGCTTTTCTTGTCAGAATTTATGAGGAAATTTTAATTTAGATAATTTTTCGAAAACCGACGAGAATACGCTTGGAAACTGCAGTGCGAGAGCAAATCTTTACACGGTGTGAGGCTCCCTGCGAGACGCTTCCTGGGAGCAGATCTGAACTACAAGCACTCTTTTAGTTTCTTTTCGCCATTTCCCGCCAGATTTCATATTGAAGTTAAACTTTACAATCAACCGTATTATTTTCTTTGTAATTTTTTAGTGATTTTATCAGGAGAGGGAGATTTTTAACATTTTATATCTTTGAGCGGATTTTATGTGTATGATGTTCACAACTTTTACTTTATATTCTCATAGGATATTATATCGAACACCAGGAGCAATTTTCTACTCAATTAGCAAATTATTTTTTTATTTAAATTATCCTACTTTGGGGTATCTATATTTTAAACTTAAATGACGAAGATTTTTTTGAGAGGTAGGACGCTTTTCTTGTCAGAATTTATGAGGAAATTTTAATTTCGATAATTTTTCGAAAACCGACGAGAATACGCTTGGAAACTGCAGTGCGAGAGCAAATCTTTACACGGTGTGAGGCTCCCTGCGAGACGCTTCCTGGGAGCAGATCTGAACTACAAGCACTCTTTTAGTTTCTCTACGCCATTTCCCGCCAGATTTCATATTGAAGTTAAACTTTATAATCAACCGTATTATTTTCTTTGTAATTTTTTAGTGATTTTATCAGGAGAAGGAGATTTTTAACATGTTAGGTCTTTGGGCGGATTTTATGAGTATGAATTTCACAATCTTTTACTTTATATTGTCATAGAAAATTATATCGAACATTAGTAGCATTTTTCTACTCAATTAGCAATTTTTTTTATTTTTTTATTTAAATTATCCTACTTTGGGATATCTATATTTTAAACTTAAATGATGAAGATTTTTTTGAGAGGTAGGACGCTTTTCTTGTCAGAATTTATGAGGAAATTTTAATTTAGATAATTTTTCGAAAACCGACGAGAATACGCTTGGAAACTGCAGTGCGAGAGCAAATCTTTACACGGTGTGAGGCTCCCTGCGAGACGCTTCCTGGGAGCAGATCTGAACTACAAGCACTCTTTTAGTTTCTTTTCGCCATTTCCCGCCAGATTTCATATTGAAGTTAAACTTTACAATCAACCGTATTATTTTCTTTGTAATTTTTTAGTGATTTTATCAGGAGAGGGAGATTTTTAACATGTTAGGTCTTTGGGCGGATTTTATGAGTATGATGTTCACAACTTTTACTTTATATTCTCATAGGATATTATATCGAACACCAGGAGCAATTTTCTACTCAATTAGCAAATTATTTTTTTATTTAAATTATCCTACTTTGGGATATCTATATTTTAAACTTAAATGATGAAGATTTTTTTGAGAGGTAGGACGCTTTTCTTGTCAGAATTTATGAGGAAATTTTAATTTAGATAATTTTTCGAAAACCGACGAAAATACGCTTGGAAACAGCAGTGCGAGAGCAAATCTTTACACGGTGTAAGGCTCCCTGCGAGACGCTTCCTGGGAGCAGATCTGAACTACAAGCACTCTTTTAGTTTCTCTTCGCCATTCCCCGCCGGATTTCAAACTGAAGTTAAACTTTATAATAAACCGGATTATTATTATTTTTTTTTTTATAATTTTTGTGTGATTTTATAGGGAGAAGGAGATTTATATGTTATATCTGTGGGAGGTTTTTCTATGAGTAAGATTTTCACAATCTTTTACTTTATATTGTCATAGAAAATTATATCGAACATTAGTAGCATTTTTCTACTCAATTAGCAATTATTTTTTTTAATTTAAATTATCTTACTTTGGGATATCTATATTTTAAACTTAAATGGTGAAGATTTTTTTGAGAGGTAGGACGCTTTTCTTGTCAGAATTTATGAGGAAATTTTTATTTAGATAATTTTTCGAAAACCGACGAGAATACGCTTGGAAACTGCAGTGCGAGAGCAAATCTTTACACGGTGTAAGGCTCCCTGCGAGACGCTTCCTGGGAGCAGATCTGACTACAAGCACTCTTTTAGTTTCTTTTCGCCATTTCCCGCCAGATTTCATATTGAAGTTAAACTTTTTAATCAACCGTATTATTTTTCTTTTTAATTTTTGTGTGATTTTATAGGGAAAAGGAGATTTATATAATGTTATATCTGTGGGAGGTTTTTCTATGAGTACGATTTTCACAATCTTTTACTATTGTCATAGAAAATTATATCGAACACTAGTAGCATTTTTCTACTCAATTAGCAAACTAATTTTTTTTATCTCAATTAACCTACTTTGTGATCTTTTTATATATATTTTTTTTGGAAAAAAACTTAAATGATGAAGATTTTTAATAGAGGCAGGACGCGTTTCTATTCAGAATTTATGAGGAAATTTTTATTTAGATAATTTTTCGAAAACCGACGAGAATACGCATGGAAAATGCAGTGCGAGAGCAAATCTTTACACGGTGTGAGGCTCCCTGCGAGACGCTTCCTGGGAGCAGATCTGAACTACAAGCACTCTTTTAGTTTCTTTTCGCCATTTCCCGCCAGATTTCATATTGAAGTTAAACTTTACAATCAACCGTATTATTTTCTTTGTAATTTTTTAGTGATTTTATCAGGAGAGGGAGATTTTTAACATTTTATATCTTTGAGCGGATTTTATGTGTATGATGTTCACAACTTTTACTTTATATTCTCATAGGATATTATATCGAACACCAGGAGCAATTTTCTACTCAATTAGCAAATTATTTTTTTATTTAAATTATCCTACTTTGGGGTATCTATATTTTAAACTTAAATGATGAAGATTTTTTTGAGAGGTAGGACGCTTTTCTTGTCAGAATTTATGAGGAAATTTTAATTTAGATAATTTTTCGAAAACCGACGAAAATACGCTTGGAAACTGCAGTGCGAGAGCAAATCTTTACACGGTGTAAGGCTCCCTGCGAGACGCTTCCTTTGAGCAGATCTGAACTACAAGCACTCTTTTAGTTTCTCTTCGCCATTTCCCGCCAGATTTCATATTGAAGTTAAACTTTACAATCAACCGTATTATTTTCTTTGTAATTTTTTAGTGATTTTATCAGGAGAGGGAGATTTTTAACATTTTATATCTTTGAGCGGATTTTATGTGTATGATGTTCACAACTTTTACTTTATATTCTCATAGGATATTATATCGAACACCAGGAGCAATTTTCTACTCAATTAGCAAATTATTTTTTTATTTAAATTATCCTACTTTGGGGTATCTATATTTTAAACTTAAATGATGAAGATTTTTTTGAGAGGTAGGACGCTTTTCTTGTCAGAATTTATGAGGAAATTTTAATTTAGATAATTTTTCGAAAACCGACGAAAATACGCTTGGAAACTGCAGTGCGAGAGCAAATCTTTACACGGTGTAAGGCTCCCTGCGAGACGCTTCCTGGGAGCAGATCTGAACTACAAGCACTCTTTTAGTTTCTCTTCGCCATTCCCCGCCGGATTTCAAACTGAAGTTAAACTTTATAATAAACCGGATTACTATTATTTTTTTTTTTTTTTATAATTTTTGTGTGATTTTATAGGGAGAAGGAGATTTATATGTTATATCTGTGGGAGGTTTTTCTATGAGTAAGATTTTCACAATCTTTTACTTTATATTGTCATAGAAAATTATATCGAACATTAGTAGCATTTTTCTACTCAATTAGCAATTATTTTTTTTAATTTAAATTATCTTACTTTGGGATATCTATATTTTAAACTTAAATGATGAAGATTTTTTTGAGAGGTAGGACGCTTTTCTTGTCAGAATTTATGAGGAAATTTTAATTTAGATAATTTTTCGAAAACCGACGAAAATACGCTTGGAAACTGCAGTGCGAGAGCAAATCTTTACACGGTGTGAGGCTCCCTGCGAGACGCTTCCTGGGAGCAGATCTGAACTACAAGCACTCTTTTAGTTTCTTTTCGCCATTTCCCGCCAGATTTCATATTGAAGTTAAACTTTACAATCAACCGTATTACTTTCTTTGTAATTTTTTAGTGATTTTATCAGGAGAGGGAGATTTTTAACATGTTAGGTCTTTGGGCGGATTTTATGAGTATGAATTTCACAATCTTTTACTTTATATTGTCATAGAAAATTATATCGAACATTAGTAGCATTTTTCTACTCAATTAGCAATTTTTTTTATTTTTTTATTTAAATTATCCTACTTTGGGATATCTATATTTTAAACTTAAATGATGAAGATTTTTTTGAGAGGTAGGACGCTTTTCTTGTCAGAATTTATGAGGAAATTTTAATTTAGATAATTTTTCGAAAACCGACGAGAATACGCTTGGAAACTGCAGTGCGAGAGCAAATCTTTACACGGTGTGAGGCTCCCTGCGAGACGCTTCCTGGGAGCAGATCTGAACTACAAGCACTCTTTTAGTTTCTTTTCGCCATTTCCCGCCAGATTTCATATTGAAGTTAAACTTTACAATCAACCGTATTATTTTCTTTGTAATTTTTTAGTGATTTTATCAGGAGAGGGAGATTTTTAACATTTTATATCTTTGAGCGGATTTTATGTGTATGATGTTCACAACTTTTACTTTATATTCTCATAGGATATTATATCGAACACCAGGAGCAATTTTCTACTCAATTAGCAAATTATTTTTTTATTTAAATTATCCTACTTTGGGGTATCTATATTTTAAACTTAAATGACGAAGATTTTTTTGAGAGGTAGGACGCTTTTCTTGTCAGAATTTATGAGGAAATTTTAATTTCGATAATTTTTCGAAAACCGACGAGAATACGCTTGGAAACTGCAGTGCGAGAGCAAATCTTTACACGGTGTGAGGCTCCCTGCGAGACGCTTCCTGGGAGCAGATCTGAACTACAAGCACTCTTTTAGTTTCTCTACGCCATTTCCCGCCAGATTTCATATTGAAGTTAAACTTTATAATCAACCGTATTATTTTCTTTGTAATTTTTTAGTGATTTTATCAGGAGAGGGAGATTTTTAACATGTTAGGTCTTTGGGCGGATTTTATGAGTATGAATTTCACAATCTTTTACTTTATATTGTCATAGAAAATTATATCGAACATTAGTAGCATTTTTCTACTCAATTAGCAATTTTTTTTATTTTTTTATTTAAATTATCCTACTTTGGGATATCTATATTTTAAACTTAAATGATGAAGATTTTTTTGAAAGGTAGGACGCTTTTCTTGTCAGAATTTATGAGGAAATTTTAATTTAGATAATTTTTCGAAAACCGACGAGAATACGCTTGGAAACTGCAGTGCGAGAGCAAATCTTTACACGGTGTGAGGCTCCCTGCGAGACGCTTCCTGGGAGCAGATCTGAACTACAAGCACTCTTTTAGTTTCTTTTCGCCATTTCCCGCCAGATTTCATATTGAAGTTAAACTTTACAATCAACCGTATTATTTTCTTTGTAATTTTTTAGTGATTTTATCAGGAGAGGGAGATTTTTAACATTTTATATCTTTGAGCGGATTTTATGTGTATGATGTTCACAACTTTTACTTTATATTCTCATAGGATATTATATCGAACACCAGGAGCAATTTTCTACTCAATTAGCAAATTATTTTTTTATTTAAATTATCCTACTTTGGGGTATCTATATTTTAAACTTAAATGACGAAGATTTTTTTGAGAGGTAGGACGCTTTTCTTGTCAGAATTTATGAGGAAATTTTAATTTCGATAATTTTTCGAAAACCGACGAGAATACGCTTGGAAACTGCAGTGCGAGAGCAAATCTTTACACGGTGTGAGGCTCCCTGCGAGACGCTTCCTGGGAGCAGATCTGAACTACAAGCACTCTTTTAGTTTCTCTACGCCATTTCCCGCCAGATTTCATATTGAAGTTAAACTTTATAATCAACCGTATTATTTTCTTTGTAATTTTTTAGTGATTTTATCAGGAGAGGGAGATTTTTAACATGTTAGGTCTTTGGGCGGATTTTATGAGTATGAATTTCACAATCTTTTACTTTATATTGTCATAGAAAATTATATCGAACATTAGTAGCATTTTTCTACTCAATTAGCAATTTTTTTTATTTTTTTATTTAAATTATCCTACTTTGGGATATCTATATTTTAAACTTAAATGATGAAGATTTTTTTGAGAGGTAGGACGCTTTTCTTGTCAGAATTTATGAGGAAATTTTAATTTAGATAATTTTTCGAAAACCGACGAGAATACGCTTGGAAACTGCAGTGCGAGAGCAAATCTTTACACGGTGTGAGGCTCCCTGCGAGACGCTTCCTGGGAGCAGATCTGAACTACAAGCACTCTTTTAGTTTCTTTTCGCCATTTCCCGCCAGATTTCATATTGAAGTTAAACTTTACAATCAACCGTATTATTTTCTTTGTAATTTTTTAGTGATTTTATCAGGAGAGGGAGATTTTTAACATGTTAGGTCTTTGGGCGGATTTTATGAGTATGATGTTCACAACTTTTACTTTATATTCTCATAGGATATTATATCGAACACCAGGAGCAATTTTCTACTCAATTAGCAAATTATTTTTTTATTTAAATTATCCTACTTTGGGATATCTATATTTTAAACTTAAATGATGAAGATTTTTTTGAGAGGTAGGACGCTTTTCTTGTCAGAATTTATGAGGAAATTTTAATTTAGATAATTTTTCGAAAACCGACGAAAATACGCTTGGAAACTGCAGTGCGAGAGCAAATCTTTACACGGTGTAAGGCTCCCTGCGAGACGCTTCCTGGGAGCAGATCTGAACTACAAGCACTCTTTTAGTTTCTCTTCGCCATTCCCCGCCGGATTTCAAACTGAAGTTAAACTTTATAATAAACCGGATTATTATTATTTTTTTTTTTTATAATTTTTGTGTGATTTTATAGGGAGAAGGAGATTTATATGTTATATCTGTGGGAGGTTTTTCTATGAGTAAGATTTTCACAATCTTTTACTTTATATTGTCATAGAAAATTATATCGAACATTAGTAGCATTTTTCTACTCAATTAGCAATTATTTTTTTTAATTTAAATTATCTTACTTTGGGATATCTATATTTTAAACTTAAATGATGAAGATTTTTTTGAGAGGTAGGACGCTTTTCTTGTCAGAATTTATGAGGAAATTTTTATTTAGATAATTTTTCGAAAACCGACGAGAATACGCTTGGAAACTGCAGTGCGAGAGCAAATCTTTACACGGTGTAAGGCTCCCTGCGAGACGCTTCCTGGGAGCAGATCTGACTACAAGCACTCTTTTAGTTTCTTTTCGCCATTTCCCGCCAGATTTCATATTGAAGTTAAACTTTTTAATCAACCGTATTATTTTTCTTTTTAATTTTTGTGTGATTTTATAGGGAAAAGGAGATTTATATAATGTTATATCTGTGGGAGGTTTTTCTATGAGTACGATTTTCACAATCTTTTACTATTGTCATAGAAAATTATATCGAACACTAGTAGCATTTTTCTACTCAATTAGCAAACTAATTTTTTTTATCTCAATTAACCTACTTTGTGATCTTTTTATATATATTTTTTTTGGAAAAAAACTTAAATGATGAAGATTTTTAATAGAGGCAGGACGCGTTTCTATTCAGAATTTATGAGGAAATTTTTATTTAGATAATTTTTCGAAAGCCGACGAGAATACGCATGGAAAATGCAGTGCGAGAGCAAATCTTTACACGGTGTGAGGCTCCCTGCGAGACGCTTCCTGGGAGCAGATCTGAACTACAAGCACTGTTTTAGTTTCTTTTCGCCATTTCCCGCCAGATTTCATATTGAAGTTAAACTTTTTAATCAACCGTATTATTTTCTTTGTAATTTTTTAGTGATTTTATCAGGAGAGGGAGATTTTTAACATGTTATGTCTTTGGGCGGATTTTATGAGTATGAATTTCACAATCTTTTACTTTATATTGTCATAGAAAATTATATCGAACACTAGTAGCATTTTTCTACTCAATTAGCAATTATTTTTTGTTATTTAAATTATCTTACTTTGGGATATCTATATTTTAAACTTAAATGATGAAGATTTTTTTGAGAGGTAGGACGCTTTTCTTGTCAGAATTTATGAGGAAATTTTTATTTAGATAATTTTTCGAAAACCGACGAGAATACGCTTGGAAACTGCAGTGCGAGAGCAAATCTCTACACGGTGTAAGGCTCCCTGCGAGACGCTTCCTGGGAGCAGATCTGACTACAAGCACTCTTTTAGTTTCTTTTCGCCATTTCCCGCCAGATTTCATATTGAAGTTAAACTTTACAATCAACCGTATTATTTTCTTTGTAATTTTTTAGTGATTTTATCAGGAGAGGGAGATTTTTAACATTTTATATCTTTGAGCGGATTTTATGAGTATGATGTTCACAACTTTTACTTTATATTCTCATAGGATATTATATCGAACACCAGGAGCAATTTTCTACTCAATTAGCAAATTATTTTTTTATTAAAATTATCCTACTTTGGGATATCTATATTTTAAACTTAAATGACGAAGATTTTTTTGAGAGGTAGGATGCTTTTCTTGTCAGAATTTATGAGGAAATTTTAATTTAGATAATTTTTCGAAAACCGACGAGAATACGCTTGGAAACTGCAGTGCGAGAGCAAATCTTTACACGGTGTGAGGCTCCCTGCGAGACGCTTCCTGGGAGCAGATCTGAACTACAAGCACTCTTTTAGTTTCTCTACGCCATTTCCCGCCAGATTTCATATTGAAGTTAAACTTTATAATCAGCCGTATTATTTTTCTTTTTAATTTTTGTGTGATTTTATAGGGAAAAGGAGATTTATATAATGTTATATCTGTGGGAGGTTTTTCTATGAGTACGATTTTCACAATCTTTTACTTTATATTGTCATAGAAAATTATATCGAACACTAGTAGCATTTTTCTACTCAATTAGCAAACTAATTTTTTTTATCTCAATTAACCTACTTTGTGATCTTTTTATATATTTTTTTTTTGGAAAAAAACTTAAATGATGAAGATTTTTAATAGAGGCAGGACGCGTTTCTATTCAGAATTTATGAGGAAATTTTTATTTAGATAATTTTTCGAAAACCGACGAGAATACGCATGGAAAATGCAGTGCGAGAGCAAATCTTTACACGGTGTGAGGCTCCCTGCGAGATGCTTCCTGGGAGCAGATCTGAACTACAAGCACTGTTTTAGTTTCTTTTCGCCATTTCCCGCCAGATTTCATATTGAAGTTAAACTTTTTAATCAACCGTATTATTTTCTTTGTAATTTTTTAGTGATTTTATCAGGAGAGGGAGATTTTTAACATGTTATGTCTTTGGGCGGATTTTATGAGTATGAATTTCACAATCTTTTACTTTATATTGTCATAGAAAATTATATCGAACACTAGTAGCATTTTTCTACTCAATTAGCAATTATTTTTTGTTATTTAAATTATCTTACTTTGGGATATCTATATTTTAAACTTAAATGATGAAGATTTTTTTGAGAGGTAGGACGCTTTTCTTGTCAGAATTTATGAGGAAATTTTTATTTAGATAATTTTTCGAAAACCGACGAGAATACGCTTGGAAACTGCAGTGCGAGAGCAAATCTCTACACGGTGTAAGGCTCCCTGCGAGACGCTTCCTGGGAGCAGATCTGACTACAAGCACTCTTTTAGTTTCTTTTCGCCATTTCCCGCCAGATTTCATATTGAAGTTAAACTTTACAATCAACCGTATTATTTTCTTTGTAATTTTTTAGTGATTTTATCAGGAGAGGGAGATTTTTAACATTTTATATCTTTGAGCGGATTTTATGAGTATGATGTTCACAACTTTTACTTTATATTCTCATAGGATATTATATCGAACACCAGGAGCAATTTTCTACTCAATTAGCAAATTATTTTTTTATTTAAATTATCCTACTTTGGGATATCTATATTTTAAACTTAAATGACGAAGATTTTTTTGAGAGGTAGGACGCTTTTCTGGTCAGAATTTATGAGGAAATTTTAATTTAGATAATTTTTCGAAAACCGACGAGAATACGCTTGGAAACTGCAGTGCGAGAGCAAATCTTTACACGGTGTGAGGCTCCCTGCGAGACGCTTCCTGGGAGCAGATCTGAACTACAAGCACTCTTTTAGTTTCTCTTCGCCATTTCCCGCCAGATTTCATATTGAAGTTAAACTTTTTGATCAACCGTATTATTTTCTTTGTAATTTTTTAGTGATTTTATCAGGAGAGGGAGATTTTTAACATGTTATGTCTTTGGGCGGATTTTATGAGTATGAATTTCACAATCTTTTACTTTATATTGTCATAGAAAATTATATCGAACACCAGGAGCAATTTTCTACTCAATTAGCAAAATATTTTTTTTAATTTAAATTATCCTACTTTGGGATATCTATATTTTAAACTTAAATGATGAAGATTTTTTTTGAGAGGTAGGACGCTTTTCTTGTCAGAATTTATGAGGAAATTTTAATTTAGATAATTTTTCGAAAACCGACGAGAATACGCTTGGAAACTGCAGTGCGAGAGCAAATCTTTACACGGTGTGAGGCTCCCTGCGAGACGCTTCCTGGGAGCAGATCTGAACTACAAGCACTCTTTTAGTTTCTCTACGCCATTTCCCGCCAGATTTCATATTTAAGTTAAACTTTATAATCAACCGTATTATTTTCTTTGTAATTTTTTAGTGATTTTATCAGGAGAGGGAGATTTTTAACATGTTATGTCTTTGGGCGGATTTTATGAGTATGAATTTCACAATCTTTTACTTTATATTGTCATAGAAAATTATATCGAACATTAGTAGCATTTTTCTACACAATTAGCAAATTATTTTTTTTTTATTTAAATTATCCTACTTTGGGATATCTATATTTTAAACTTAAATGATGAAGATTTTTTTGAGAGGTAGGACGCTTTTCTGGTCAGAATTTATGAGGAAATTTTAATTTAGATAATTTTTCGAAAACCGACGAGAATACGCCTGGAAACTGCAGTGCGAGAGCAAATCTTTACACGGTGTAAGGCTCCCTGCGAGACGCTTCCTGGGAGCAGATCTGAACTACAAACTCTCTTTTAGTTTCTCTTCGCCATTCCCCGCCGGATTTCAAACTGAAGTTAAACTTTATAATAAACCGGATTATTTTTTTTTTAATTTTTGTGTAATTTTATAGGGAGAAGGAGATTTATATAATGTTATATCTGTGGGAGGTTTTTCTATGAGTATGATTTTCACAATCTTTTACTTTATATTGTCATAGAAAATTATATCGAACACTAGTAGCATTTTTCTACTCAATTAGCAAACTAATTTTTTTTATCTAAATTAACCTACTTTGTGATCTTTTTATATATTTTTTTTTTTGGAAAAAAACTTAAATGATGAAGCTTTTTAATAGAGGCAGGACGCGTTTCTTTTCAGAATTTATGAGGAAATTTTTATTTAGATAATTTTTAGAAAACCGACGAGAATACGCATGGAAACTGCAGTGCGAGAGCAAATCTTTACACGGTGTAAGGCTCCCTGCGAGACGCTTCCTGGGAGCAAATCTGAACTACAAGCTCTCTTTTAGTTTCTCTACGCCATTTCCCGCCAGATTTCATATTGAAGTTAAACTTTATAATCAACCGTATTATTTTCTTTGTAATTTTTTAGTGATTTTATCAGGAGAGGAAGATTTTTAACATGTTATGTCTTTGGGCGGATTTTATGAGTATGAATTTCACAATCTTTTACTTTATATTGTCATAGAAAATTATATCGAACAATAGTAGCATTTTTCTACTCAATTAGCAAATTATTTTTTTTTATTTAAATTATCCTACTTTGGGATATCTATATTTTAAACTTAAATGATGAAGATTTTTTTGAGAGGCAGGACGCGTTTCTTTTCAGAATTTATGAGGAAATTTTTATTTAAATAACTTTTCGAAAACCGACGAGAATACGCATGGAAACTGCAGTGCGAGAGCAAATCTTTACACGGTGTGAGGCTCCCTGCGAGACGCTTCCTGGGAGCAGATCTGAACTACAAGCACTCTTTCAGTTTCTCTTCGCCATTTCCCGCCAGATTTCATATTGAAGTTAAACTTTTTGATCAACGGTATTATTTTCTTTGTAATTTTTTAGTGATTTTATCAGGAGAGGGAGATATTTAACATGTTATGTCTTTGGGCGGATTTTATGAGTATGAAGTTCACAACTTATACTTTATATTATCATAGAATATTTTATCGAACATTAGTAGCATTTTTCTACTCAATTAGCAAATTATTTTTTTTTATTTAAATTATCCTACTTTGGGATATCTATATTTTAAACTTAAATGATGAAGATTTTTTTGAGAGGTAGGACGCTTTTCTTGTCAGAATTTATGAGGAAATTTTAATTTAGATAATTTTTCGAAAACCGACGAGAATACGCTTGGAAACTGCAGTGCAAGAGCAAATCTTTACACGGTGTGAGGCTCCCTGCGAGACGCTTCCTGGGAGCAGATCTGAACTACAAGCACTCTTTTAGTTTCTTTTCGCCATTTCCCGCCAGATTTCATATTGAAGTTAAACTTTTTAATCAACCGTATTATTTTTCTTTTTAATTTTTGTGTGATTTTATAGGGAGAAGGAGATTTATATAATGTTATATCTGTGGGAGGTTTTTCTATGAGTATGAATTTCACAATCTTTTACTTTATATTGTCATAGAAAATTATATCGAACATTAGTAGCATTTTTCTACTCAATTAGCAATTTTTTTTATTTTTTTATTTAAATTATCCTACTTTGGGATATCTATATTTTAAACTTGAATGATGAAGATTTTTTTGAGAGGTAGGACGCTTTTCTTGTCAGAATTTATGAGGAAATTTTAATTTAGATAATTTTTCGAAAACCGACGAGAATACGCTTGGAAACTGCAGTGCGAGAGCAAATCTTTACACGGTGTGAGGCTCCCTGCGAGACGCTTCCTGGGAGCAGATCTGACTACAAGCACTCTTTTAGTTTCTTTTCGCCATTTCCCGCCAGATTTCATATTGAAGTTAAACTTTACAATCAACCGTATTATTTTCTTTGTAATTTTTTAGTGATTTTATCAGGAGAGGGAGATTTTTAACATGTTATGTCTTTGGGCGGATTTTATGAGTATGAATTTCACAACTTATACTTTATATTCTCATAGAATATTATATCGAACATCAGGAGCAATTTTCTACTCAATTAGCAAAATATTTTTTTTAATTTAAATTATCCTACTTTGGGATATCTATATTTTAAACTTAAATGATGAAGATTTTTTTGAGAGGTAGGACGCTTTTCTCTTCAGAATTTATGAGGAAATTTTTATTTAGATAATTTTTATTTAGATAATTTTTCGAAAACCGACGAGAATACGCTTGGAAACTGCAGTGCGAGAGCAAATCTTTACACGGTGTAAGGCTCCCTGCGAGACGCTTCCTGGGAGCAGATCTGAACTACAAGCACTCTTTTAGTTTCTCTACGCCATTTCCCGCCAGATTTCATATTGAAGTTAAACTTTACAATCAACCGTATTATTTTTTTGTAATTTTTTAGTGATTTAATCAGGAGAGGGAGATTTTTAACATTTTATATCTTTGAGCGGATTTTATGAGTATGATGTTCACAACTTTTACTTTATATTCTCATAAAATATTATATCGAACACCAGGAGCAATTTTCTACTCAATTAGCAATTTTTTTTTTTTTTTTAAATTATCCTACTTTGGGATATCTATATTTTAAACTTAAATGATGAAGATTTTTTTGAGAGGTAGGACGCTTTTCTTGTCAGAATTTATGATTAAATTTTAATTTAAATAATTTTTCGAAAACCGACGAGAATACGCTTGGAAACTGCAGTGCGAGAGCAAATTTTTACACGGTGTGAGGCTCCCTGCGAGACGCTTCCTGGGAGCAGATCTGAACTACAAGCACTCTTTTAGTTTCTCTACGCCATTTCCCGCCAGATTTCATATTGAAGTTAAACTTTATAATCAACCGTATTATTTTCTTTGTAATTTTTTAGTGATTTTATCAGGAGAGGGAGATTTTTAACATGTTATGTCTTTGGGCAGATTTTATGAGTATGAATTTCACAATCTTTTACTTTATATTGTCATAGAAAATTATATCGAACAATAGTAGCATTTTTCTACTCGATTAGCAAATTATTTTTTTTTATTTAAATTATCCTACTTTGGGATATCTATATTTTAAACTTAAATGATGAAGATTTTTTTGAGAGGTAGGACGCTTTTCTCTTCAGAATTTATGAGGAAATTTTTATTTAGATAATTTTTATTTAGATAATTTTTCGAAAACCGACGAGAATACGCTTGGAAACTGCAGTGCGAGAGCAAATCTTTACACGGTGTAAGGCTCCCTGCGAGACGCTTCCTGGGAGCAGATCTGAACTACAAGCACTCTTTTAGTTTCTCTTCGCCATTTCCCGCCAGATTTCATATTGAAGTTAAACTTTTTAATCAACCGTATTATTTTTCTTTTTAATTTTTGTGTGATTTTATAGGGAGAAGGAGATTTATATAATGTTATATCTGTGGGAGGTTTTTCTATGAGTATGATTTTCACAATCTTTTACTTTATATTGTCATAGAAAATTTTATCGAACACTAGTAGCATTTTTCTACTCAATTAGCAAACTAATTTTTTTATTTAAATTAACCTACTTTGTGATCTTTTTATATATATTTTTTTTGGAAAAAAACTTAAATGATGAAGATTTTTAATAGAGGCAGGACGCGTTTCTTTTCAGAATTTATGAGGAAACTTTTATTTAGATAATTTTTAGAAAACCGACGAGAATACGCATGGAAACTGCAGTGCGAGAGCAAATCTTTACACTGTGTGAGGCTCCCTGCGAGACGCTTCCTGGGAGCAGATCTGAACTACAAGCACTCTTTTAGTTTCTCTTCGCAATTTCCCGCCAGATTTCATATTGAAGTTAAACTTTTTAATCAACCGTATTATTTTCTTTGTAATTTTTTAGTGATTTTATCAGGAGAGGGAGATTTTTAACATGTTATGTCTTTGGGTGGATTTTATGAGTATGAATTTCACAACTTATACTTTATATTCTCATAGAATATTATATCGAACATCAGGAGCAATTTTCTACTCAATTAGCAAAATATTTTTTTTTAATTTAAATTATCCTACTTTGGGATATCTATATTTTAAACTTAAATGATGAAGATTTTTTTGAGAGGTAGGACGCTTTTCTTGTCAGAATTTATGATTAAATTTTAATTTAGATAATTTTTCGAAAACCGACGAGAATACGCTTGGAAACTGCAGTGCGAGAGCAAATTTTTACACGGTGTGAGGCTCCCTGCGAGACGCTTCCTGGGAGCAGATCTGAACTACAAGCACTCTTTTAGTTTCTCTACGCCATTTCCCGCCAGATTTCATATTGAAGTTAAACTTTATAATCAACCGTATTATTTTCTTTGTAATTTTTTAGTGATTTTATCAGGAGAGGGAGATTTTTAACATGTTATGTCTTTGGGCAGATTTTATGAGTATGAATTTCACAATCTTTTACTTTATATTGTCATAGAAAATTATATCGAACAATAGTAGCATTTTTCTACTCGATTAGCAAAATATTTTTTTTAATTTAAATTATCCTACTTTGGGATATCTATATTTTAAACTTAAATGATGAAGATTTTTTTGAGAGGTAGGACGCTTTTCTTGTCAGAATTTATGATTAAATTTTAATTTAGATAATTTTTCGAAAACCGACGAGAATACGCTTGGAAACTGCAGTGCGAGAGCAAATCTTTACACGGTGTGAGGCTCCCTGCGAGACGCTTCCTGGGAGCAGATCTGAACTACAAGCACTCTTTTAGTTTCTCTACGCCATTTCCCGCCAGATTTCATATTGAAGTTAAACTTTATAATCAACCGTATTATTTTCTTTGTAATTTTTTAGTGATTTTATCAGGAGAGGGAGATTTTTAACATGTTATGTCTTTGGGCAGATTTTATGAGTATGAATTTCACAATCTTTTACTTTATATTGTCATAGAAAATTATATCGAACAATAGTAGCATTTTTCTACTCGATTAGCAAATTATTTTTTTTTATTTAAATTATCCTACTTTGGGATATATATATTTTAAACTTAAATGATGAAGATTTTTTTGAGAGGTAGGACGCTTTTCTCTTCAGAATTTATGAGGAAATTTTTATTTAGATAATTTTTATTTAGATAATTTTTCGAAAACCGACGAGAATACGCTTGGAAACTGCAGTGCGAGAGCAAATCTTTACACGGTGTAAGGCTCCCTGCGAGACGCTTCCTGGGAGCAGATCTGAACTACAAGCACTCTTTTAGTTTCTCTACGCCATTTCCCGCCAGATTTCATATTGAAGTTAAACTTTACAATCAACCGTATTATTTTTTTGTAATTTTTTAGTGATTTAATCAGGAGAGGGAGATTTTTAACATTTTATATCTTTGAGCGGATTTTATGAGTATGATGTTCACAACTTTTACTTTATATTCTCATAAAATATTATATCGAACACCAGGAGCAATTTTCTACTCAATTAGCAATTTTTTTTTTTTTTTAAATTATCCTACTTTGGGATATCTATATTTTAAACTTAAATGATGAAGATTTTTTTGAGAGGTAGGACGCTTTTCTTGTCAGAATTTATGATTAAATTTTAATTTAGATAATTTTTCGAAAACCGACGAGAATACGCTTGGAAACTGCAGTGCGAGAGCAAATTTTTACACGGTGTGAGGCTCCCTGCGAGACGCTTCCTGGGAGCAGATCTGAACTACAAGCACTCTTTTAGTTTCTCTACGCCATTTCCCGCCAGATTTCATATTGAAGTTAAACTTTATAATCAACCGTATTATTTTCTTTGTAATTTTTTAGTGATTTTATCAGGAGAGGGAGATTTTTAACATGTTATGTCTTTGGGCAGATTTTATGAGTATGAATTTCACAATCTTTTACTTTATATTGTCATAGAAAATTATATCGAACAATAGTAGCATTTTTCTACTCGATTAGCAAATTATTTTTTTTTATTTAAATTATCCTACTTTGGGATATCTATATTTTAAACTTAAATGATGAAGATTTTTTTGAGAGGTAGGACGCTTTTCTCTTCAGAATTTATGAGGAAATTTTTATTTAGATAATTTTTATTTAGATAATTTTTCGAAAACCGACGAGAATACGCTTGGAAACTGCAGTGCGAGAGCAAATCTTTACACGGTGTAAGGCTCCCTGCGAGACGCTTCCTGGGAGCAGATCTGAACTACAAGCACTCTTTTAGTTTCTCTTCGCCATTTCCCGCCAGATTTCATATTGAAGTTAAACTTTTTAATCAACCGTATTATTTTTCTTTTTAATTTTTGTGTGATTTTATAGGGAGAAGGAGATTTATATAATGTTATATCTGTGGGAGGTTTTTCTATGAGTATGATTTTCACAATCTTTTACTTTATATTGTCATAGAAAATTTTATCGAACACTAGTAGCATTTTTCTACTCAATTAGCAAACTAATTTTTTTATTTAAATTAACCTACTTTGTGATCTTTTTATATATATTTTTTTTGGAAAAAAACTTAAATGATGAAGATTTTTAATAGAGGCAGGACGCGTTTCTTTTCAGAATTTATGAGGAAACTTTTATTTAGATAATTTTTAGAAAACCGACGAGAATACGCATGGAAACTGCAGTGCGAGAGCAAATCTTTACACTGTGTGAGGCTCCCTGCGAGACGCTTCCTGGGAGCAGATCTGAACTACAAGCACTCTTTTAGTTTCTCTTCGCAATTTCCCGCCAGATTTCATATTGAAGTTAAACTTTTTAATCAACCGTATTATTTTCTTTGTAATTTTTTAGTGATTTTATCAGGAGAGGGAGATTTTTAACATGTTATGTCTTTGGGTGGATTTTATGAGTATGAATTTCACAACTTATACTTTATATTCTCATAGAATATTATATCGAACATCAGGAGCAATTTTCTACTCAATTAGCAAAATATTTTTTTTTAATTTAAATTATCCTACTTTGGGATATCTATATTTTAAACTTAAATGATGAAGATTTTTTTGAGAGGTAGGACGCTTTTCTTGTCAGAATTTATGATTAAATTTTAATTTAGATAATTTTTCGAAAACCGACGAGAATACGCTTGGAAACTGCAGTGCGAGAGCAAATTTTTACACGGTGTGAGGCTCCCTGCGAGACGCTTCCTGGGAGCAGATCTGAACTACAAGCACTCTTTTAGTTTCTCTACGCCATTTCCCGCCAGATTTCATATTGAAGTTAAACTTTATAATCAACCGTATTATTTTCTTTGTAATTTTTTAGTGATTTTATCAGGAGAGGGAGATTTTTAACATGTTATGTCTTTGGGCAGATTTTATGAGTATGAATTTCACAATCTTTTACTTTATATTGTCATAGAAAATTATATCGAACAATAGTAGCATTTTTCTACTCGATTAGCAAAATATTTTTTTTAATTTAAATTATCCTACTTTGGGATATTTATATTTTAAACTTAAATGATGAAGATTTTTTTGAGAGGTAGGACGCTTTTCTTGTCAGAATTTATGATTAAATTTTAATTTAGATAATTTTTCGAAAACCGACGAGAATACGCTTGGAAACTGCAGTGCGAGAGCAAATCTTTACACGGTGTGAGGCTCCCTGCGAGACGCTTCCTGGGAGCAGATCTGAACTACAAGCACTCTTTTAGTTTCTCTACGCCATTTCCCGCCAGATTTCATATTGAAGTTAAACTTTATAATCAACCGTATTATTTTCTTTGTAATTTTTTAGTGATTTTATCAGGAGAGGGAGATTTTTAACATGTTATGTCTTTGGGCAGATTTTATGAGTATGAATTTCACAATCTTTTACTTTATATTGTCATAGAAAATTATATCGAACAATAGTAGCATTTTTCTACTCGATTAGCAAATTATTTTTTTTTATTTAAATTATCCTACTTTGGGATATATATATTTTAAACTTAAATGATGAAGATTTTTTTGAGAGGTAGGACGCTTTTCTCTTCAGAATTTATGAGGAAATTTTTATTTAGATAATTTTTATTTAGATAATTTTTCGAAAACCGACGAGAATACGCTTGGAAACTGCAGTGCGAGAGCAAATCTTTACACGGTGTAAGGCTCCCTGCGAGACGCTTCCTGGGAGCAGATCTGAACTACAAGCACTCTTTTAGTTTCTCTACGCCATTTCCCGCCAGATTTCATATTGAAGTTAAACTTTACAATCAACCGTATTATTTTTTTGTAATTTTTTAGTGATTTAATCAGGAGAGGGAGATTTTTAACATTTTATATCTTTGAGCGGATTTTATGAGTATGATGTTCACAACTTTTACTTTATATTCTCATAAAATATTATATCGAACACCAGGAGCAATTTTCTACTCAATTAGCAATTTTTTTTTTTTTTTAAATTATCCTACTTTGGGATATCTATATTTTAAACTTAAATGATGAAGATTTTTTTGAGAGGTAGGACGCTTTTCTTGTCAGAATTTATGATTAAATTTTAATTTAGATAATTTTTCGAAAACCGACGAGAATACGCTTGGAAACTGCAGTGCGAGAGCAAATTTTTACACGGTGTGAGGCTCCCTGCGAGACGCTTCCTGGGAGCAGATCTGAACTACAAGCACTCTTTTAGTTTCTCTACGCCATTTCCCGCCAGATTTCATATTGAAGTTAAACTTTATAATCAACCGTATTATTTTCTTTGTAATTTTTTAGTGATTTTATCAGGAGAGGGAGATTTTTAACATGTTATGTCTTTGGGCAGATTTTATGAGTATGAATTTCACAATCTTTTACTTTATATTGTCATAGAAAATTATATCGAACAATAGTAGCATTTTTCTACTCGATTAGCAAATTATTTTTTTTTATTTAAATTATCCTACTTTGGGATATCTATATTTTAAACTTAAATGATGAAGATTTTTTTGAGAGGTAGGACGCTTTTCTCTTCAGAATTTATGAGGAAATTTTTATTTAGATAATTTTTATTTAGATAATTTTTCGAAAACCGACGAGAATACGCTTGGAAACTGCAGTGCGAGAGCAAATCTTTACACGGTGTAAGGCTCCCTGCGAGACGCTTCCTGGGAGCAGATCTGAACTACAAGCACTCTTTTAGTTTCTCTTCGCCATTTCCCGCCAGATTTCATATTGAAGTTAAACTTTTTAATCAACCGTATTATTTTTCTTTTTAATTTTTGTGTGATTTTATAGGGAGAAGGAGATTTATATAATGTTATATCTGTGGGAGGTTTTTCTATGAGTATGATTTTCACAATCTTTTACTTTATATTGTCATAGAAAATTTTATCGAACACTAGTAGCATTTTTCTACTCAATTAGCAAACTAATTTTTTTATTTAAATTAACCTACTTTGTGATCTTTTTATATATATTTTTTTTGGAAAAAAACTTAAATGATGAAGATTTTTAATAGAGGCAGGACGCGTTTCTTTTCAGAATTTATGAGGAAACTTTTATTTAGATAATTTTTAGAAAACCGACGAGAATACGCATGGAAACTGCAGTGCGAGAGCAAATCTTTACACTGTGTGAGGCTCCCTGCGAGACGCTTCCTGGGAGCAGATCTGAACTACAAGCACTCTTTTAGTTTCTCTTCGCCATTTCCCGCCAGATTTCATATTGAAGTTAAACTTTTTAATCAACCGTATTATTTTCTTTGTAATTTTTTAGTGATTTTATCAGGAGAGGGAGATTTTTAACATGTTATGTCTTTGGGTGGATTTTATGAGTATGAATTTCACAACTTATACTTTATATTCTCATAGAATATTATATCGAACATCAGGAGCAATTTTCTACTCAATTAGCAAAATATTTTTTTTTAATTTAAATTATCCTACTTTGGGATATCTATATTTTAAACTTAAATGATGAAGATTTTTTTGAGAGGTAGGACGCTTTTCTTGTCAGAATTTATGATTAAATTTTAATTTAGATAATTTTTCGAAAACCGACGAGAATACGCTTGGAAACTGCAGTGCGAGAGCAAATTTTTACACGGTGTGAGGCTCCCTGCGAGACGCTTCCTGGGAGCAGATCTGAACTACAAGCACTCTTTTAGTTTCTCTACGCCATTTCCCGCCAGATTTCATATTGAAGTTAAACTTTATAATCAACCGTATTATTTTCTTTGTAATTTTTTAGTGATTTTATCAGGAGAGGGAGATTTTTAACATGTTATGTCTTTGGGCAGATTTTATGAGTATGAATTTCACAATCTTTTACTTTATATTGTCATAGAAAATTATATCGAACAATAGTAGCATTTTTCTACTCGATTAGCAAATTATTTTTTTTTATTTAAATTATCCTACTTTGGGATATCTATATTTTAAACTTAAATGATGAAGATTTTTTTGAGAGGTAGGACGCTTTTCTCTTCAGAATTTATGAGGAAATTTTTATTTAGATAATTTTTATTTAGATAATTTTTCGAAAACCGACGAGAATACGCTTGGAAACTGCAGTGCGAGAGCAAATCTTTACACGGTGTAAGGCTCCCTGCGAGACGCTTCCTGGGAGCAGATCTGAACTACAAGCACTCTTTTAGTTTCTCTTCGCCATTTCCCGCCAGATTTCATATTGAAGTTAAACTTTTCAATCAACCGTATTATTTTTCTTTTTAATTTTTGTGTGATTTTATAGGGAGAAGGAGATTTATATAATGTTATATCTGTGGGAGGTTTTTCTATGAGTATGATTTTCACAATCTTTTACTTTATATTGTCATAGAAAATTTTATCGAACACTAGTAGCATTTTTCTACTCAATTAGCAAACTAATTTTTTTATTTAAATTAACCTACTTTGTGATCTTTTTATATATATTTTTTTTGGAAAAAAACTTAAATGATGAAGATTTTTAATAGAGGCAGGACGCGTTTCTTTTCAGAATTTATGAGGAAACTTTTATTTAGATAATTTTTAGAAAACCGACGAGAATACGCATGGAAACTGCAGTGCGAGAGCAAATCTTTACACTGTGTGAGGCTCCCTGCGAGACGCTTCCTGGGAGCAGATCTGAACTACAAGCACTCTTTTAGTTTCTCTTCGCAATTTCCCGCCAGATTTCATATTGAAGTTAAACTTTTTAATCAACCGTATTATTTTCTTTGTAATTTTTTAGTGATTTTATCAGGAGAGGGAGATTTTTAACATGTTATGTCTTTGGGTGGATTTTATGAGTATGAATTTCACAACTTATACTTTATATTCTCATAGAATATTATATCGAACATCAGGAGCAATTTTCTACTCAATTAGCAAAATATTTTTTTTTAATTTAAATTATCCTACTTTGGGATATCTATATTTTAAACTTAAATGATGAAGATTTTTTTGAGAGGTAGGACGCTTTTCTTGTCAGAATTTATGATTAAATTTTAATTTAGATAATTTTTCGAAAACCGACGAGAATACGCTTGGAAACTGCAGTGCGAGAGCAAATTTTTACACGGTGTGAGGCTCCCTGCGAGACGCTTCCTGGGAGCAGATCTGAACTACAAGCACTCTTTTAGTTTCTCTACGCCATTTCCCGCCAGATTTCATATTGAAGTTAAACTTTATAATCAACCGTATTATTTTCTTTGTAATTTTTTAGTGATTTTATCAGGAGAGGGGGATTTTTAACATGTTATGTCTTTGGGCAGATTTTATGAGTATGAATTTCACAATCTTTTACTTTATATTGTCATAGAAAATTATATCGAACAATAGTAGCATTTTTCTACTCGATTAGCAAAATATTTTTTTTAATTTAAATTATCCTACTTTGGGATATCTATATTTTAAACTTAAATGATGAAGATTTTTTTGAGAGGTAGGACGCTTTTCTTGTCAGAATTTATGATTAAATTTTAATTTAGATAATTTTTCGAAAACCGACGAGAATACGCTTGGAAACTGCAGTGCGAGAGCAAATCTTTACACGGTGTGAGGCTCCCTGCGAGACGCTTCCTGGGAGCAGATCTGAACTACAAGCACTCTTTTAGTTTCTCTACGCCATTTCCCGCCAGATTTCATATTGAAGTTAAACTTTATAATCAACCGTATTATTTTCTTTGTAATTTTTTAGTGATTTTATCAGGAGAGGGAGATTTTTAACATGTTATGTCTTTGGGCAGATTTTATGAGTATGAATTTCACAATCTTTTACTTTATATTGTCATAGAAAATTATATCGAACAATAGTAGCATTTTTCTACTCGATTAGCAAATTATTTTTTTTTATTTAAATTATCCTACTTTGGGATATATATATTTTAAACTTAAATGATGAAGATTTTTTTGAGAGGTAGGACGCTTTTCTCTTCAGAATTTATGAGGAAATTTTTATTTAGATAATTTTTATTTAGATAATTTTTCGAAAACCGACGAGAATACGCTTGGAAACTGCAGTGCGAGAGCAAATCTTTACACGGTGTAAGGCTCCCTGCGAGACGCTTCCTGGGAGCAGATCTGAACTACAAGCACTCTTTTAGTTTCTCTACGCCATTTCCCGCCAGATTTCATATTGAAGTTAAACTTTACAATCAACCGTATTATTTTTTTGTAATTTTTTAGTGATTTAATCAGGAGAGGGAGATTTTTAACATTTTATATCTTTGAGCGGATTTTATGAGTATGATGTTCACAACTTTTACTTTATATTCTCATAAAATATTATATCGAACACCAGGAGCAATTTTCTACTCAATTAGCAATTTTTTTTTTTTTTTTTAAATTATCCTACTTTGGGATATCTATATTTTAAACTTAAATGATGAAGATTTTTTTGAGAGGTAGGACGCTTTTCTTGTCAGAATTTATGATTAAATTTTAATTTAGATAATTTTTCGAAAACCGACGAGAATACGCTTGGAAACTGCAGTGCGAGAGCAAATTTTTACACGGTGTGAGGCTCCCTGCGAGACGCTTCCTGGGAGCAGATCTGAACTACAAGCACTCTTTTAGTTTCTCTACGCCATTTCCCGCCAGATTTCATATTGAAGTTAAACTTTATAATCAACCGTATTATTTTCTTTGTAATTTTTTAGTGATTTTATCAGGAGAGGGAGATTTTTAACATGTTATGTCTTTGGGCAGATTTTATGAGTATGAATTTCACAATCTTTTACTTTATATTGTCATAGAAAATTATATCGAACAATAGTAGCATTTTTCTACTCGATTAGCAAATTATTTTTTTTTATTTAAATTATCCTACTTTGGGATATCTATATTTTAAACTTAAATGATGAAGATTTTTTTGAGAGGTAGGACGCTTTTCTCTTCAGAATTTATGAGGAAATTTTTATTTAGATAATTTTTATTTAGATAATTTTTCGAAAACCGACGAGAATACGCTTGGAAACTGCAGTGCGAGAGCAAATCTTTACACGGTGTAAGGCTCCCTGCGAGACGCTTCCTGGGAGCAGATCTGAACTACAAGCACTCTTTTAGTTTCTCTTCGCCATTTCCCGCCAGATTTCATATTGAAGTTAAACTTTTTAATCAACCGTATTATTTTTCTTTTTAATTTTTGTGTGATTTTATAGGGAGAAGGAGATTTATATAATGTTATATCTGTGGGAGGTTTTTCTATGAGTATGATTTTCACAATCTTTTACTTTATATTGTCATAGAAAATTTTATCGAACACTAGTAGCATTTTTCTACTCAATTAGCAAACTAATTTTTTTATTTAAATTAACCTACTTTGTGATCTTTTTATATATATTTTTTTTGGAAAAAAACTTAAATGATGAAGATTTTTAATAGAGGCAGGACGCGTTTCTTTTCAGAATTTATGAGGAAACTTTTATTTAGATAATTTTTAGAAAACCGACGAGAATACGCATGGAAACTGCAGTGCGAGAGCAAATCTTTACACTGTGTGAGGCTCCCTGCGAGACGCTTCCTGGGAGCAGATCTGAACTACAAGCACTCTTTTAGTTTCTCTTCGCAATTTCCCGCCAGATTTTCATATTGAAGTTAAACTTTTTAATCAACCGTATTATTTTCTTTGTAATTTTTTAGTGATTTTATCAGGAGAGGGAGATTTTTAACATGTTATGTCTTTGGGTGGATTTTATGAGTATGAATTTCACAACTTATACTTTATATTCTCATAGAATATTATATCGAACATCAGGAGCAATTTTCTACTCAATTAGCAAAATATTTTTTTTTAATTTAAATTATCCTACTTTGGGATATCTATATTTTAAACTTAAATGATGAAGATTTTTTTGAGAGGTAGGACGCTTTTCTTGTCAGAATTTATGATTAAATTTTAATTTAGATAATATTTCGAAAACCGACAAGAATACGCTTGGAAACTGCAGTGCGAGAGCAAATTTTTACACGGTGTGAGGCTCCCTGCGAGACGCTTCCTGGGAGCAGATCTGAACTACAAGCACTCTTTTAGTTTCTCTACGCCATTTCCCGCCAGATTTCATATTGAAGTTAAACTTTATAATCAACCGTATTATTTTCTTTGTAATTTTTTAGTGATTTTATCAGGAGAGGGAGATTTTTAACATGTTATGTCTTTGGGCAGATTTTATGAGTATGAATTTCACAATCTTTTACTTTATATTGTCATAGAAAATTATATCGAACAATAGTAGCATTTTTCTACTCGATTAGCAAATTATTTTTTTTTATTTAAATTATCCTACTTTGGGATATCTATATTTTAAACTTAAATGATGAAGATTTTTTTGAGAGGTAGGACTCTTTTCTCTTCAGAATTTATGAGGAAATTTTTATTTAGATAATTTTTATTTAGTAATTTTTCGAAAACCGACGAGAATACGCTTGGAAACTGCAGTGCGAGAGCAAATCTTTACACGGTGTAAGGCTCCCTGCGAGACGCTTCCTGGGAGCAGATCTGAACTACAAGCACTCTTTTAGTTTCTCTTCGCCATTTCCCGCCAGATTTCATATTGAAGTTAAACTTTTTAATCAACCGTATTATTTTTCTTTTTAATTTTTGTGTGATTTTATAGGGAGAAGGAGATTTATATAATGTTATATCTGTGGGAGGTTTTTCTATGAGTATGATTTTCACAATCTTTTACTTTATATTGTCATAGAAAATTTTATCGAACACTAGTAGCATTTTTCTACTCAATTAGCAAACTAATTTTTTTATTTAAATTAACCTACTTTGTGATCTTTTTATATATATTTTTTTTGGAAAAAAACTTAAATGATGAAGATTTTTAATAGAGGCAGGACGCGTTTCTTTTCAGAATTTATGAGGAAACTTTTATTTAGATAATTTTTAGAAAACCGACGAGAATACGCATGGAAACTGCAGTGCGAGAGCAAATCTTTACACTGTGTGAGGCTCCCTGCGAGACGCTTCCTGGGAGCAGATCTGAACTACAAGCACTCTTTTAGTTTCTCTTCGCAATTTCCCGCCAGATTTCATATTGAAGTTAAACTTTTTAATCAACCGTATTATTTTCTTTGTAATTTTTTAGTGATTTTATCAGGAGAGGGAGATTTTTAACATGTTATGTCTTTGGGTGGATTTTATGAGTATGAATTTCACAACTTATACTTTATATTCTCATAGAATATTATATCGAACATCAGGAGCAATTTTCTACTCAATTAGCAAAATATTTTTTTTTAATTTAAATTATCCTACTTTGGGATATCTATATTTTAAACTTAAATGATGAAGATTTTTTTGAGAGGTAGGACGCTTTTCTTGTCAGAATTTATGATTAAATTTTAATTTAGATAATTTTTCGAAAACCGACGAGAATACGCTTGGAAACTGCAGTGCGAGAGCAAATTTTTACACGGTGTGAGGCTCCCTGCGAGACGCTTCCTGGGAGCAGATCTGAACTACAAGCACTCTTTTAGTTTCTCTACGCCATTTCCCGCCAGATTTCATATTGAAGTTAAACTTTATAATCAACCGTATTATTTTCTTTGTAATTTTTTAGTGATTTTATCAGGAGAGGGAGATTTTTAACATGTTATGTCTTTGGGCAGATTTTATGAGTATGAATTTCACAATCTTTTACTTTATATTGTCATAGAAAATTATATCGAACAATAGTAGCATTTTTCTACTCGATTAGCAAATTATTTTTTTTTATTTAAATTATCCTACTTTGGGATATCTATATTTTAAACTTAAATGATGAAGATTTTTTTGAGAGGTAGGACGCTTTTCTCTTCAGAATTTATGAGGAAATTTTTATTTAGATAATTTTTATTTAGATAATTTTTCGAAAACCGACGAGAATACGCTTGGAAACTGCAGTGCGAGAGCAAATCTTTACACGGTGTAAGGCTCCCTGCGAGACGCTTCCTGGGAGCAGATCTGAACTACAAGCACTCTTTTAGTTTCTCTTCGCCATTTCCCGCCAGATTTCATATTGAAGTTAAACTTTTTAATCAACCGTATTATTTTTCTTTTTAATTTTTGTGTGATTTTATAGGGAGAAGGAGATTTATATAATGTTATATCTGTGGGAGGTTTTTCTATGAGTATGATTTTCACAATCTTTTACTTTATATTGTCATAGAAAATTATATCGAACACTAGTAGCATTTTTCTACTCAATTAGCAAACTAATTTTTTTATTTAAATTAACCTACTTTGTGATATTTTTATATATATTTTTTTTGGAAAAAAACTTAAATGATGAAGATTTTTAATAGAGGCAGGACGCGTTTCTTTTCAGAATTTATGAGGAAACTTTTATTTAGATAATTTTTAGAAAACCGACGAGAATACGCATGGAAACTGCAGTGCGAGAGCAAATCTTTACACTGTGTGAGGCTCCCTGCGAGACGCTTCCTGGGAGCAGATCTGAACTACAAGCACTCTTTTAGTTTCTCTTCTCAATTTCCCGCCAGATTTCATATTGAAGTTAAACTTTTTAATCAACCGTATTATTTTCTTTGTAATTTTTTAGTGATTTTATCAGGAGAGGGAGATTTTTAACATGTTATGTCTTTGGGTGGATTTTATGAGTATGAATTTCACAACTTATACTTTATATTCTCATAGAATATTATATCGAACATCAGGAGCAATTTTCTACTCAATTAGCAAAATATTTTTTTTTAATTTAAATTATCCTACTTTGGGATATCTATATTTTAAACTTAAATGATGAAGATTTTTTTGAGAGGTAGGACGCTTTTCTTGTCAGAATTTATGATTAAATTTTAATTTAGATAATTTTTCGAAAACCGACGAGAATACGCTTGGAAACTGCAGTGCGAGAGCAAATTTTTACACGGTGTGAGGCTCCCTGCGAGACGCTTCCTGGGAGCAGATCTGAACTACAAGCACTCTTTTAGTTTCTCTACGCCATTTCCCGCCAGATTTCATATTGAAGTTAAACTTTATAATCAACCGTATTATTTTCTTTGTAATTTTTTAGTGATTTTATCAGGAGAGGGAGATTTTTAACATGTTATGTCTTTGGGCAGATTTTATGAGTATGAATTTCACAATCTTTTACTTTATATTGTCATAGAAAATTATATCGAACAATAGTAGCATTTTTCTACTCGATTAGCAAATTATTTTTTTTTATTTAAATTATCCTACTTTGGGATATCTATATTTTAAACTTAAATGATGAAGATTTTTTTGAGAGGTAGGACGCTTTTCTCTTCAGAATTTATGAGGAAATTTTTATTTAGATAATTTTTATTTAGATAATTTTTCGAAAACCGACGAGAATACGCTTGGAAACTGCAGTGCGAGAGCAAATCTTTACACGGTGTAAGGCTCCCTGCGAGACGCTTCCTGGGAGCAGATCTGAACTACAAGCACTCTTTTAGTTTCTCTTCGCCATTTCCCGCCAGATTTCATATTGAAGTTAAACTTTTTAATCAACCGTATTATTTTTCTTTTTAATTTTTGTGTGATTTTATAGGGAGAAGGAGATTTATATAATGTTATATCTGTGGGAGGTTTTTCTATGAGTATGATTTTCACAATCTTTTACTTTATATTGTCATAGAAAATTATATCGAACACTAGTAGCATTTTTCTACTCAATTAGCAAACTAATTTTTTTATTTAAATTAACCTACTTTGTGATATTTTTATATATATTTTTTTTGGAAAAAAACTTAAATGATGAAGATTTTTAATAGAGGCAGGACGCGTTTCTTTTCAGAATTTATGAGGAAACTTTTATTTAGATAATTTTTAGAAAACCGACGAGAATACGCATGGAAACTGCAGTGCGAGAGCAAATCTTTACACTGTGTGAGGCTCCCTGCGAGACGCTTCCTGGGAGCAGATCTGAACTACAAGCACTCTTTTAGTTTCTCTTCGCAATTTCCCGCCAGATTTCATATTGAAGTTAAACTTTTTAATCAACCGTATTATTTTCTTTGTAATTTTTTAGTGATTTTATCAGGAGAGGGAGATTTTTAACATGTTATGTCTTTGGGTGGATTTTATGAGTATGAATTTCACAACTTATACTTTATATTCTCATAGAATATTATATCGAACATCAGGAGCAATTTTCTACTCAATTAGCAAAATATTTTTTTTTAATTTAAATTATCCTACTTTGGGATATCTATATTTTAAACTTAAATGATGAAGATTTTTTTGAGAGGTAGGACGCTTTTCTTGTCAGAATTTATGATTAAATTTTAATTTAGATAATTTTTCGAAAACCGACGAGAATACGCTTGGAAACTGCAGTGCGAGAGCAAATTTTTACACGGTGTGAGGCTCCCTGCGAGACGCTTCCTGGGAGCAGATCTGAACTACAAGCACTCTTTTAGTTTCTCTACGCCATTTCCCGCCAGATTTCATATTGAAGTTAAACTTTATAATCAACCGTATTATTTTCTTTGTAATTTTTTAGTGATTTTATCAGGAGAGGGAGATTTTTAACATGTTATGTCTTTGGGCAGATTTTATGAGTATGAATTTCACAATCTTTTACTTTATATTGTCATAGAAAATTATATCGAACAATAGTAGCATTTTTCTACTCGATTAGCAAATTATTTTTTTTTATTTAAATTATCCTACTTTGGGATATCTATATTTTAAACTTAAATGATGAAGATTTTTTTGAGAGGTAGGACGCTTTTCTCTTCAGAATTTATGAGGAAATTTTTATTTAGATAATTTTTATTTAGATAATTTTTCGAAAACCGACGAGAATACGCTTGGAAACTGCAGTGCGAGAGCAAATCTTTACACGGTGTAAGGCTCCCTGCGAGACGCTTCCTGGGAGCAGATCTGAACTACAAGCACTCTTTTAGTTTCTCTTCGCCATTTCCCGCCAGATTTCATATTGAAGTTAAACTTTTTAATCAACCGTATTATTTTTCTTTTTAATTTTTGTGTGATTTTATAGGGAGAAGGAGATTTTTATAATGTTATATCTGTGGGAGGTTTTTCTATGAGTATGATTTTCACAATCTTTTACTTTATATTGTCATAGAAAATTATATCGAACACTAGTAGCATTTTTCTACTCAATTAGCAAACTAATTTTTTTATTTAAATTAACCTACTTTGTGATCTTTTTATATATATTTTTTTTGGAAAAAAACTTAAATGATGAAGATTTTTAATAGAGGCAGGACGCGTTTCTTTTCAGAATTTATGAGGAAACTTTTATTTAGATAATTTTTAGAAAACCGACGAGAATACGCATGGAAACTGCAGTGCGAGAGCAAATCTTTACACTGTGTGAGGCTCCCTGCGAGACGCTTCCTGGGAGCAGATCTGAACTACAAGCACTCTTTTAGTTTCTCTTCGCAATTTCCCGCCAGATTTCATATTGAAGTTAAACTTTTTAATCAACCGTATTATTTTCTTTGTAATTTTTTAGTGATTTTATCAGGAGAGGGAGATTTTTAACATGTTATGTCTTTGGGTGGATTTTATGAGTATGAATTTCACAACTTATACTTTATATTCTCATAGAATATTATATCGAACATCAGGAGCAATTTTCTACTCAATTAGCAAAATATTTTTTTTTAATTTAAATTATCCTACTTTGGGATATCTATATTTTAAACTTAAATGATGAAGATTTTTTTGAGAGGTAGGACGCTTTTCTTGTCAGAATTTATGATTAAATTTTAATTTAGATAATTTTTCGAAAACCGACGAGAATACGCTTGGAAACTGCAGTGCGAGAGCAAATTTTTACACGGTGTGAGGCTCCCTGCGAGACGCTTCCTGGGAGCAGATCTGAACTACAAGCACTCTTTTAGTTTCTCTACGCCATTTCCCGCCAGATTTCATATTGAAGTTAAACTTTATAATCAACCGTATTATTTTCTTTGTAATTTTTTAGTGATTTTATCAGGAGAGGGAGATTTTTAACATGTTATGTCTTTGGGCAGATTTTATGAGTATGAATTTCACAATCTTTTACTTTATATTGTCATAGAAAATTATATCGAACAATAGTAGCATTTTTCTACTCGATTAGCAAATTATTTTTTTTTATTTAAATTATCCTACTTTGGGATATCTATATTTTAAACTTAAATGATGAAGATTTTTTTGAGAGGTAGGACGCTTTTCTCTTCAGAATTTATGAGGAAATTTTTATTTAGATAATTTTTATTTAGATAATTTTTCGAAAACCGACGAGAATACGCTTGGAAACTGCAGTGCGAGAGCAAATCTTTACACGGTGTAAGGCTCCCTGCGAGACGCTTCCTGGGAGCAGATCTGAACTACAAGCACTCTTTTAGTTTCTCTTCGCCATTTCCCGCCAGATTTCATATTGAAGTTAAACTTTTTAATCAACCGTATTATTTTTCTTTTTAATTTTTGTGTGATTTTATAGGGAGAAGGAGATTTATATAATGTTATATCTGTGGGAGGTTTTTCTATGAGTATGATTTTCACAATCTTTTACTTTATATTGTCATAGAAAATTATATCGAACACTAGTAGCATTTTTCTACTCAATTAGCAAACTAATTTTTTTATTTAAATTAACCTACTTTGTGATCTTTTTATATATATTTTTTTTGGAAAAAAACTTAAATGATGAAGATTTTTAATAGAGGCAGGACGCGTTTCTTTTCAGAATTTATGAGGAAATTTTTATTTAGATAATTTTTCGAAAACCGACGAGAATACGCATGGAAACTGCAGTGCGAGAGCAAATCTTAACACGGTGTGAGGCTCCCTGCGAGACGCTTCCTGGGAGCAGATCTGAACTACAAGCACTCTTTTAGTTTCTCTACGCCATTTCCCGCCAGATTTCATATTGAAGTTAAACTTTATAATCAACCGTATTATTTTCTTTGTAATTTTTTAGTGATTTTATCAGGAGAGGGAGATTTTTAACATGTTATGTCTTTGGGCGGATTTTATGAGTATGAATTTCACAATCTTTTACTTTATATTGTCATAGAAAATTATATCGAACATTAGTAGCATTTTTCTACTCAATTAGCAAATTATTATTTTTTTTTTTATTTAAATTATCCTACTTTGGGATATCTATATTTTAAACTTAAATGATGAAGATTTTTTTGAGAGGTAGGACGCTTTTCTTGTCAGAATTTATGAGGAAATTTTAATTTAGATAATTTTTCGAAAACCGACGAGAATACGCTTGGAAACTGCAGTGCGAGAGCAAATCTTTACACGGTGTAAGGCTCCCTGCGAGACGCTTCCTGGGAGCAGATCTGAACTACAAGCACTCTTTTAGTTTCTCTTCGCCATTCCCCGCCGGATTTCAAACTAAAGTTAAACTTTATAATAAACCGGATTATTATTATTTTTTTTTTTATAATTTTTGTGCGATTTTATAGGGAGAAGGAGATTTATATGTTATATCTGTGGGAGGTTTTTCTATGAGTATGATTTTCACAATCTTTTACTTTATATTGTCATAGAAAATTATATCGAACACTAGTAGCATTTTTCTACTCAATTAGCAAACTAATTTTTTTATTTAAATTAACCTACTTTGTGATCTTTTTATATATATATTTTTTGGAAAAAAACTTAAATGATGAAGATTTTTAATAGAGGCAGGACGCGTTTCTTTTCAGAATTTATGAGGAAATTTTTATTTAGATAATTTTTCAAAAACCGACGAGAATACGCATGGAAACTGCAGTGCGAGAGCAAATCTTTACACGGTGTGAGGCTCCCTGCGAGACGCTTCCTGGGAGCAGATCTGAACTACAAGCACTCTTTTAGTTTCTCTACGACATTTCCCGCCAGATTTCATATTGAAGTTAAACTTTATAATCAACCGTATTATTTTCTTTGTAATTTTTTAGTGATTTTATCAGGAGAGGGAGATTTTTAACATGTTATGTCTTTGGGCGGATTTTATGAGTATGAATTTCACAATCTTTTACTTTATATTGTCATAGAAAATTATATCGAACTCTAGTAGCATTTTTCTACTCAATTAGCAATTATTTTTTTTTATTTAAATTATCTTACTTTGGGATATCTATATTTTAAACTTAAATGATGAAGATTTTTTTGAGAGGTAGGACGCTTTTCTTGTCAGAATTTATGAGGAAATTTTTATTTAGATAATTTTTCGAAAACCGACGAGAATACGCTTGGAAACTGCAGTGCGAGAGCAAATCTTTACACGGTGTGAGGCTCCCTGCGAGACGCTTCCTGGGAGCAGATCTGAACTACAAGCACTCTTTTAGCTTCTCTACGCCATTTCCCGCCAGATATCATATTGAAGTTAAACTTTACAATCAACCGTATTATTTTCTTTGTAATTTTTTAGTGATTTTATCAGGAGAGGGAGATTTTTAACATGTTATGTCTTTGGGCGGATTTTATGAGTATGAATTTCACAATCTTTTACTTTATATTGTCATAGAAAATTATATCGAACATTAGTAGCATTTTTCTACTCAATTAGCAAATTATTTTTTTTTTTTATTTAAATTATCCTACTTTGGGATATCTATATTTTAAACTTAAATGATGAAGATTTTTTTGAGAGGTAGGACGCTTTTCTTGTCAGAAATTATGAGGAAATTTTAATTTAGATAATTTTTCGAAAACCGACGAGAATACGCTTGGAAACTGCAGTGCGAGAGCAAATCTTTACACGGTGTAAGGCTCCCTGCGAGACACTTCCTGGGAGCAGATCTGAACTACAAGCACTCTTTTAGTTTCTCTTCGCAATTCCCCGCCGGATTTCAAACTAAAGTTAAACTTTATAATAAACCGGATTATTATTTTTTTTTTTTTTATAATTTTTGTGCGATTTTATAGGGAGAAGGAGATTTATATGTTATATCTGTGGGAGGTTTTTCTATGAGTATGATTTTCACAATCTTTTACTTTATATTGTCATAGAAAATTATATCGAACACTAGTAGCATTTTTCTACTCAATTAGCAAACTAATTTTTTTATTTAAATTAACCTACTTTGTGATCTTTTTATATATATATTTTTTGGAAAAAAACTTAAATGATGAAGATTTTTAATAGAGGCAGGACGCGTTTCTTTTCAGAATTTATGAGGAAATTTTTATTTAGATAATTTTTCGAAAACCGACGAGAATACGCATGGAAACTGCAGTGCGAGAGCAAATCTTTACACGGTGTGAGGCTCCCTGCGAGACGCTTCCTGGGAGCAGATCTGAACTACAAGCACTCTTTTAGTTTCTCTTCGCCATTTCCCGCCAGATTTCATATTGAAGTTAAACTTTTTAATCAACCGTATTATTTTCTTTGTAATTTTTTAGTGATTTTATCAGGAGAGGGAGATTTTTAACATGTTATGTCTTTGGGCGGATTTTATGAGTATGAATTTCACAATCTTTTACTTTATATTGTCATAGAAAATTATATCGAACTCTAGTAGCATTTTTCTACTCAATTAGCAATTATTTTTTTTTATTTAAATTATCTTACTTTGGGATATCTATATTTTAAACTTAAATGATGAAGATTTTTTTGAGAGGTAGGACGCTTTTCTTGTCAGAATTTATGAGGAAATTTTTATTTAGATAATTTTTCGAAAACCGACGAGAATACGCTTGGAAACTGCAGTGCGAGAGCAAATCTTTACACGGTGTGAGGCTCCCTGCGAGACGCTTCCTGGGAGCAGATCTGAACTACAAGCACTCTTTTAGTTTCTCTACGCCATTTCCCGCCAGATTTCATATTGAAGTTAAACTTTATAATCAACCGTATTATTTTCTTTGTAATTTTTTAGTGATTTTATCAGGAGAGGGAGATTTTTAACATGTTATGTCTTTGGGCGGATTTTATGAGTATGAATTTCACAATCTTTTACTTTATATTGTCATAGAAAATTATATCGAACATTAGTAGCATTTTTCTACTCAATTAGCAAATTTTTTTTTTTTTTTTTTTATTTAAATTATCCTACTTTGGGATATCTATATTTTAAACTTAAATGATGAAGATTTTTTTGAGAGGTAGGACGCTTTTCTTGTCAGAATTTATGAGGAAATTTTAATTTAGATAATTTTTCGAAAACCGACGAGAATACGCTTGGAAACTGCAGTGCGAGAGCAAATCTTTACACGGTGTAAGGCTCCCTGCGAGACGCTTCCTGGGAGCAGATCTGAACTACAAGCACTCTTTTAGTTTCTCTTCGCCATTCCCCGCCGGATTTCAAACTAAAGTTAAACTTTATAATAAACCGGATTATTATTATTTTTTTTTTTTTATAATTTTTGTGCGATTTTATAGGGAGAAGGAGATTTATATGTTATATCTGTGGGAGGTTTTTCTATGAGTATGATTTTCACAATCTTTTACTTTATATTGTCATAGAAAATTATATCGAACACTAGTAGCATTTTTCTACTCAATTAGCAAACTAATTTTTTTATTTAAATTAACCTACTTTGTGATCTTTTTATATATATATTTTTTGGAAAAAAACTTAAATGATGAAGATTTTTAATAGAGGCAGGACGCGTTTCTTTTCAGAATTTATGAGGAAATTTTTATTTAGATAATTTTTCGAAAACCGACGAGAATACGCATGGAAACTGCAGTGCGAGAGCAAATCTTTACACGGTGTGAGGCTCCCTGCGAGACGCTTCCTGGGAGCAGATCTGAACTACAAGCACTCTTTTAGTTTCTCTACGACATTTCCCGCCAGATTTCATATTGAAGTTAAACTTTATAATCAACCGTATTATTTTCTTTGTAATTTTTTAGTGATTTTATCAGGAGAGGGAGATTTTTAACATGTTATGTCTTTGGGCGGATTTTATGAGTATGAATTTCACAATCTTTTACTTTATATTGTCATAGAAAATTATATCGAACTCTAGTAGCATTTTTCTACTCAATTAGCAATTATTTTTTTTTATTTAAATTATCTTACTTTGGGATATCTATATTTTAAACTTAAATGATGAAGATTTTTTTGAGAGGTAGGACGCTTTTCTTGTCAGAATTTATGAGGAAATTTTTATTTAGATAATTTTTCGAAAACCGACGAGAATACGCTTGGAAACTGCAGTGCGAGAGCAAATCTTTACACGGTGTAAGGCTCCCTGCGAGACGCTTCCTGGGAGCAGATCTGACTACAAGCACTTTTTTAGTTTCTTTTCGCCATTTCCCGCCAGATTTCATATTGAAGTTAAACTTTACAATCAACCGTATTATTTTCTTTGTAATTTTTTAGTGATTTTATCAGGAGAGGGAGATTTTTAACATTTTATATCTTTGAGCGGATTTTATGAGTATGATGTTCACAACTTTTACTTTATATTCTCATAGGATATTATATCGAACACCAGGAGCAATTTTCTACTCAATTAGCAAATTATTTTTTTTATTTAAATTATCCTACTTTGGGATATCTATATTTTAAACTTAAATGACGAAGATTTTTTTGAGAGGTAGGACGCTTTTCTTGTCAGAATTTATGAGGAAATTTTAATTTAGATAATTTTTCGAAAACCGACGAGAATACGCTTGGAAACTGCAGTGCGAGAGCAAATCTTTACACGGTGTGAGGCTCCCTGCGAGACGCTTCCTGGGAGCAGATCTGAACTACAAGCACTCTTTTAGTTTCTCTTCGCCATTTCCCGCCAGATTTCATATTGAAGTTAAACTTTTTGATCAACCGTATTATTTTCTTTGTAATTTTTTAGTGATTTTATCAGGAGAGGGAGATTTTTAACATGTTATGTCTTTGGGCGGATTTTATGAGTATGAAGTTCACAACTTATACTTTATATTATCATAGAATATTATATCGAACACCAGGAGCAATTTTCTACTCAATTAGCAAAATATTTTTTTTTAATTTAAATTATCCTACTTTGGGATATCTATATTTTAAACTTAAATGATGAAGATTTTTTTGAGAGGTAGGACGCTTTTCTTGTCAGAATTTATGAGGAAATTTTAATTTAGATAATTTTTCGAAAACCGACGAGAATACGCTTGGAAACTGCAGTGCGAGAGCAAATCTTTACACGGTGTGAGGCTCCCTGCGAGACGCTTCCTGGAAGCAGATCTGAACTACAAGCACTCTTTTAGTTTCTCTACGCCATTTCCCGCCAGATTTCATATTGAAGTTAAACTTTATAATCAACCGTATTATTTTCTTTGTAATTTTTTAGTGATTTTATGAGGAGAGGGAGATTTTTAACATGTTATGTCTTTGGGCGGATTTTATGAGTATGAATTTCACAATCTTTTACTTTATATTGTCATAGAAAATTATATCGAACACCAGGAGCAATTTTCCACTCAATTAGCAAAATATTTTTTTAAATTTAAATTATCCTACTTTGGGATATCTATATTTTAAACTTAAATGATGAAGATTTTTTTTGAGAGGTAGGACGCTTTTCTTGTCAGAATTTATGAGGAAATTTTAATTTAGATAATTTTTCGAAAACCGACGAGAATACGCTTGGAAACTGCAGTGCGAGAGCAAATCTTTACACGGTGTGAGGCTCCCTGCGAGACGCTTCCTGGGAGCAGATCTGAACTACAAGCACTCTTTTAGTTTCTCTACGCCATTTCCCGCCAGATTTCATATTGAAGTTAAACTTTATAATCAACCGTATTATTTTCTTTGTAATTTTTTAGTGATTTTTACAGGAGAGGGAGATTTTTAACATGTTATGTCTTTGGGCGGATTTTATGAGTATGAATTTCACAATCTTTTACTTTATATTGTCATAGAAAATTATATCGAACATTAGTAGCATTTTTCTACACAATTAGAAAATTATTTTTTTTTATTTAAATTATCCTACTTTGGGATATCTATATTTTAAACTTAAATGATGAAGATTTTTTTGAGAGGTAGGACGCTTTTCTTGTCAGAATTTATGAGGAAATTTTAATTTAGATAATTTTTCGAAAACCGACGAGAATACGCTTGGAAACTGCAGTGCGAGAGCAAATCTTTACACGGTGTAAGACTCCCTGCGAGACGCTTCCTGGGAGCAGATCTGAACTACAAGCTCTCTTTTAGTTTCTCTACGCCATTTCCCGCCAGATTTCATATTGAAGTTAAGCTTTATAATCAACCGTATTATTTTCTTTGTAATTTTTTAGTGATTTTATCAGGAGAGGGAGATTTTTAACATGTTATGTCTTTGGGCGGATTTTATGAGTATGAATTTCACAATCTTTTACTTTATATTGTCATAGAAAATTATATCGAACTCTAGTAGCATTTTTCTACTCAATTAGCAATTATTTTTTTTTATTTAAATTATCTTACTTTGGGATATCTATATTTTAAACTTAAATGATGAAGATTTTTTTGAGAGGTAGGACGCTTTTCTTGTCAGAATTTATGAGGAAATTTTTATTTAGATAATTTTTCGAAAACCGACGAGAATACGCTTGGAAACTGCAGTGCGAGAGCAAATCTTTACACGGTGTAAGGCTCCCTGCGAGACGCTTCCTGGGAGCAGATCTGACTACAAGCACTCTTTTAGTTTCTTTTCGCCATTTCCCGCCAGATTTCATATTGAAGTTAAACTTTACAATCAACCGTATTATTTTCTTTGTAATTTTTTAGTGATTTTATCAGGAGAGGGAGATTTTTAACATTTTATATCTTTGAGCGGATTTTATGAGTATGATGTTCACAACTTTTACTTTATATTCTCATAGGATATTATATCGAACACCAGGAGCAATTTTCTACTCAATTAGCAAATTATTTTTTTTATTTAAATTATCCTACTTTGGGATATCTATATTTTAAACTTAAATGACGAAGATTTTTTTGAGAGGTAGGACGCTTTTCTTGTCAGAATTTATGAGGAAATTTTAATTTAGATAATTTTTCGAAAACCGACGAGAATACGCTTGGAAACTGCAGTGCGAGAGCAAATCTTTACACGGTGTGAGGCTCCCTGCGAGACGCTTCCTGGGAGCAGATCTGAACTACAAGCACTCTTTTAGTTTCTCTTCGCCATTTCCCGCCAGATTTCATATTGAAGTTAAACTTTTTGATCAACCGTATTATTTTCTTTGTAATTTTTTAGTGATTTTATCAGGAGAGGGAGATTTTTAACATGTTATGTCTTTGGGCGGATTTTATGAGTATGAAGTTCACAACTTATACTTTATATTATCATAGAATATTATATCGAACACCAGGAGCAATTTTCTACTCAATTAGCAAAATATTTTTTTTTAATTTAAATTATCCTACTTTGGGATATCTATATTTTAAACTTAAATGATGAAGATTTTTTTGAGAGGTAGGACGCTTTTCTTGTCAGAATTTATGAGGAAATTTTAATTTAGATAATTTTTCGAAAACCGACGAGAATACGCTTGGAAACTGCAGTGCGAGAGCAAATCTTTACACGGTGTGAGGCTCCCTGCGAGACGCTTCCTGGAAGCAGATCTGAACTACAAGCACTCTTTTAGTTTCTCTACGCCATTTCCCGCCAGATTTCATATTGAAGTTAAACTTTATAATCAACCGTATTATTTTCTTTGTAATTTTTTAGTGATTTTATGAGGAGAGGGAGATTTTTAACATGTTATGTCTTTGGGCGGATTTTATGAGTATGAATTTCACAATCTTTTACTTTATATTGTCATAGAAAATTATATCGAACACCAGGAGCAATTTTCCACTCAATTAGCAAAATATTTTTTTTAATTTAAATTATCCTACTTTGGGATATCTATATTTTAAACTTAAATGATGAAGATTTTTTTTGAGAGGTAGGACGCTTTTCTTGTCAGAATTTATGAGGAAATTTTAATTTAGATAATTTTTCGAAAACCGACGAGAATACGCTTGGAAACTGCAGTGCGAGAGCAAATCTTTACACGGTGTAAGGCTCCCTGCGAGACGCTTCCTGGGAGCAGATCTGAACTACAAGCACTCTTTTAGTTTCTCTTCGCCATTCCCCGCCGGATTTCAAACTAAAGTTAAACTTTATAATAAACCGGATTATTATTATTTTTTTTTTTTTATAATTTTTGTGCGATTTTATAGGGAGAAGGAGATTTATATGTTATATCTGTGGGAGGTTTTTCTATGAGTATGATTTTCACAATCTTTTACTTTATATTGTCATAGAAAATTATATCGAACACTAGTAGCATTTTTCTACTCAATTAGCAAACTAATTTTTTTATTTAAATTAACCTACTTTGTGATCTTTTTATATATATATTTTTTGGAAAAAAACTTAAATGATGAAGATTTTTAATAGAGGCAGGACGCGTTTCTTTTCAGAATTTATGAGGAAATTTTTATTTAGATAATTTTTCGAAAACCGACGAGAATACGCATGGAAACTGCAGTGCGAGAGCAAATCTTTACACGGTGTGAGGCTCCCTGCGAGACGCTTCCTGGGAGCAGATCTGAACTACAAGCACTCTTTTAGTTTCTCTACGACATTTCCCGCCAGATTTCATATTGAAGTTAAACTTTATAATCAACCGTATTATTTTCTTTGTAATTTTTTAGTGATTTTATCAGGAGAGGGAGATTTTTAACATGTTATGTCTTTGGGCGGATTTTATGAGTATGAATTTCACAATCTTTTACTTTATATTGTCATAGAAAATTATATCGAACTCTAGTAGCATTTTTCTACTCAATTAGCAATTATTTTTTTTTATTTAAATTATCTTACTTTGGGATATCTATATTTTAAACTTAAATGATGAAGATTTTTTTGAGAGGTAGGACGCTTTTCTTGTCAGAATTTATGAGGAAATTTTTATTTAGATAATTTTTCGAAAACCGACGAGAATACGCTTGGAAACTGCAGTGCGAGAGCAAATCTTTACACGGTGTAAGGCTCCCTGCGAGACGCTTCCTGGGAGCAGATCTGACTACAAGCACTTTTTTAGTTTCTTTTCGCCATTTCCCGCCAGATTTCATATTGAAGTTAAACTTTACAATCAACCGTATTATTTTCTTTGTAATTTTTTAGTGATTTTATCAGGAGAGGGAGATTTTTAACATTTTATATCTTTGAGCGGATTTTATGAGTATGATGTTCACAACTTTTACTTTATATTCTCATAGGATATTATATCGAACACCAGGAGCAATTTTCTACTCAATTAGCAAATTATTTTTTTTATTTAAATTATCCTACTTTGGGATATCTATATTTTAAACTTAAATGACGAAGATTTTTTTGAGAGGTAGGACGCTTTTCTTGTCAGAATTTATGAGGAAATTTTAATTTAGATAATTTTTCGAAAACCGACGAGAATACGCTTGGAAACTGCAGTGCGAGAGCAAATCTTTACACGGTGTGAGGCTCCCTGCGAGACGCTTCCTGGGAGCAGATCTGAACTACAAGCACTCTTTTAGTTTCTCTTCGCCATTTCCCGCCAGATTTCATATTGAAGTTAAACTTTTTGATCAACCGTATTATTTTCTTTGTAATTTTTTAGTGATTTTATCAGGAGAGGGAGATTTTTAACATGTTATGTCTTTGGGCGGATTTTATGAGTATGAAGTTCACAACTTATACTTTATATTATCATAGAATATTATATCGAACACCAGGAGCAATTTTCTACTCAATTAGCAAAATATTTTTTTTTAATTTAAATTATCCTACTTTGGGATATCTATATTTTAAACTTAAATGATGAAGATTTTTTTGAGAGGTAGGACGCTTTTCTTGTCAGAATTTATGAGGAAATTTTAATTTAGATAATTTTTCGAAAACCGACGAGAATACGCTTGGAAACTGCAGTGCGAGAGCAAATCTTTACACGGTGTGAGGCTCCCTGCGAGACGCTTCCTGGAAGCAGATCTGAACTACAAGCACTCTTTTAGTTTCTCTACGCCATTTCCCGCCAGATTTCATATTGAAGTTAAACTTTATAATCAACCGTATTATTTTCTTTGTAATTTTTTAGTGATTTTATGAGGAGAGGGAGATTTTTAACATGTTATGTCTTTGGGCGGATTTTATGAGTATGAATTTCACAATCTTTTACTTTATATTGTCATAGAAAATTATATCGAACACCAGGAGCAATTTTCCACTCAATTAGCAAAATATTTTTTTAAATTTAAATTATCCTACTTTGGGATATCTATATTTTAAACTTAAATGATGAAGATTTTTTTTGAGAGGTAGGACGCTTTTCTTGTCAGAATTTATGAGGAAATTTTAATTTAGATAATTTTTCGAAAACCGACGAGAATACGCTTGGAAACTGCAGTGCGAGAGCAAATCTTTACACGGTGTGAGGCTCCCTGCGAGACGCTTCCTGGGAGCAGATCTGAACTACAAGCACTCTTTTAGTTTCTCTACGCCATTTCCCGCCAGATTTCATATTGAAGTTAAACTTTATAATCAACCGTATTATTTTCTTTGTAATTTTTTAGTGATTTTTACAGGAGAGGGAGATTTTTAACATGTTATGTCTTTGGGCGGATTTTATGAGTATGAATTTCACAATCTTTTACTTTATATTGTCATAGAAAATTATATCGAACATTAGTAGCATTTTTCTACACAATTAGAAAATTATTTTTTTTTATTTAAATTATCCTACTTTGGGATATCTATATTTTAAACTTAAATGATGAAGATTTTTTTGAGAGGTAGGACGCTTTTCTTGTCAGAATTTATGAGGAAATTTTAATTTAGATAATTTTTCGAAAACCGACGAGAATACGCTTGGAAACTGCAGTGCGAGAGCAAATCTTTACACGGTGTAAGACTCCCTGCGAGACGCTTCCTGGGAGCAGATCTGAACTACAAGCTCTCTTTTAGTTTCTCTACGCCATTTCCCGCCAGATTTCATATTGAAGTTAAGCTTTATAATCAACCGTATTATTTTCTTTGTAATTTTTTAGTGATTTTATCAGGAGAGGGAGATTTTTAACATGTTATGTCTTTGGGCGGATTTTATGAGTATGAATTTCACAATCTTTTACTTTATATTGTCATAGAAAATTATATCGAACTCTAGTAGCATTTTTCTACTCAATTAGCAATTATTTTTTTTTATTTAAATTATCTTACTTTGGGATATCTATATTTTAAACTTAAATGATGAAGATTTTTTTGAGAGGTAGGACGCTTTTCTTGTCAGAATTTATGAGGAAATTTTTATTTAGATAATTTTTCGAAAACCGACGAGAATACGCTTGGAAACTGCAGTGCGAGAGCAAATCTTTACACGGTGTAAGGCTCCCTGCGAGACGCTTCCTGGGAGCAGATCTGACTACAAGCACTCTTTTAGTTTCTTTTCGCCATTTCCCGCCAGATTTCATATTGAAGTTAAACTTTACAATCAACCGTATTATTTTCTTTGTAATTTTTTAGTGATTTTATCAGGAGAGGGAGATTTTTAACATTTTATATCTTTGAGCGGATTTTATGAGTATGATGTTCACAACTTTTACTTTATATTCTCATAGGATATTATATCGAACACCAGGAGCAATTTTCTACTCAATTAGCAAATTATTTTTTTTATTTAAATTATCCTACTTTGGGATATCTATATTTTAAACTTAAATGACGAAGATTTTTTTGAGAGGTAGGACGCTTTTCTTGTCAGAATTTATGAGGAAATTTTAATTTAGATAATTTTTCGAAAACCGACGAGAATACGCTTGGAAACTGCAGTGCGAGAGCAAATCTTTACACGGTGTGAGGCTCCCTGCGAGACGCTTCCTGGGAGCAGATCTGAACTACAAGCACTCTTTTAGTTTCTCTTCGCCATTTCCCGCCAGATTTCATATTGAAGTTAAACTTTTTGATCAACCGTATTATTTTCTTTGTAATTTTTTAGTGATTTTATCAGGAGAGGGAGATTTTTAACATGTTATGTCTTTGGGCGGATTTTATGAGTATGAAGTTCACAACTTATACTTTATATTATCATAGAATATTATATCGAACACCAGGAGCAATTTTCTACTCAATTAGCAAAATATTTTTTTTTAATTTAAATTATCCTACTTTGGGATATCTATATTTTAAACTTAAATGATGAAGATTTTTTTGAGAGGTAGGACGCTTTTCTTGTCAGAATTTATGAGGAAATTTTAATTTAGATAATTTTTCGAAAACCGACGAGAATACGCTTGGAAACTGCAGTGCGAGAGCAAATCTTTACACGGTGTGAGGCTCCCTGCGAGACGCTTCCTGGAAGCAGATCTGAACTACAAGCACTCTTTTAGTTTCTCTACGCCATTTCCCGCCAGATTTCATATTGAAGTTAAACTTTATAATCAACCGTATTATTTTCTTTGTAATTTTTTAGTGATTTTATGAGGAGAGGGAGATTTTTAACATGTTATGTCTTTGGGCGGATTTTATGAGTATGAATTTCACAATCTTTTACTTTATATTGTCATAGAAAATTATATCGAACACCAGGAGCAATTTTCCACTCAATTAGCAAAATATTTTTTTTAATTTAAATTATCCTACTTTGGGATATCTATATTTTAAACTTAAATGATGAAGATTTTTTTTGAGAGGTAGGACGCTTTTCTTGTCAGAATTTATGAGGAAATTTTAATTTAGATAATTTTTCGAAAACCGACGAGAATACGCTTGGAAACTGCAGTGCGAGAGCAAATCTTTACACGGTGTGAGGCTCCCTGCGAGACGCTTCCTGGGAGCAGATCTGAACTACAAACACTCTTTTAGTTTCTCTACGCCATTTCCCGCCAGATTTCATATTGAAGTTAAACTTTATAATCAACCGTATTATTTTCTTTGTAATTTTTTAGTGATTTTTACAGGAGAGGGAGATTTTTAACATGTTATGTCTTTGGGCGGATTTTATGAGTATGAATTTCACAATCTTTTACTTTATATTGTCATAGAAAATTATATCGAACATTAGTAGCATTTTTCTACACAATTAGAAAATTATTTTTTTTTATTTAAATTATCCTACTTTGGGATATCTATATTTTAAACTTAAATGATGAAGATTTTTTTGAGAGGTAGGACGCTTTTCTTGTCAGAATTTATGAGGAAATTTTAATTTAGATAATTTTTCGAAAACCGACGAGAATACGCTTGGAAACTGCAGTGCGAGAGCAAATCTTTACACGGTGTAAGGCTCCCTGCGAGACGCTTCCTGGGAGCAGATCTGAACTACAAGCTCTCTTTTAGTTTCTCTACGCCATTTCCCGCCAGATTTCATATTGAAGTTAAGCTTTATAATCAACCGTATTATTTTCTTTGTAATTTTTTAGTGATTTTATCAGGAGAGGGAGATTTTTAACATGTTATGTCTTTGGGCGGATTTTATGAGTATGAAGTTCACAACTTATACTTTATATTATCTTAGAATATTATATCGAACATTAGCAGCATTTTTCTACTCAATTAGCAAATTATTTTTTTTTATTTAAATTATCCTACTTTGGGATATCTATATTTTAAACTTAAATGATGAAGATTTTTTTGAGAGGTAGGACGCTTTTCTTGTCAGAATTTATGAGGAAATTTTAATTTAGATAATTTTTCGAAAACCGACGAGAATACGCTTGGAAACTGCAGTGCGAGAGCAAATCTTTACACGGTGTAAGGCTCCCTGCGAGACGCTTCCTGGGAGCAGATCTGAACTACAAGCACTCTTTTAGTTTCCCTACGCCATTTCCCGCCAGATTTCATATTGAAGTTAAACTTTTTAATCAACCGTATTATTTTTCTTTTTAATTTTTGTGTGATTTTATAGGGAGAAGGAGATTTATATAATGTTATATCTGTGGGAGGTTTTTCTATGAGTACGATTTTCACAATCTTTTACTTTATATTGTCATAGAAAATTATATCGAACACTAGAAGCATTTTTCTACTCAATTAGCAAACTAATTTTTTTTATCTAAATTAACCTACTTTGTGATCTTTTTTTATATATTTTTTTTTGGAAAAAAACTTAAATGATGAAGATTTTTAATAGAGGCAGGACGCGTTTCTTTTCAGAATTTATGAGGAAACTTTTATTTAGATAATTTTTAGAAAACCGACGAGAATACGCATGGAAACTGCAGTGCGAGAGCAAATCTTTACACGGTGTGAGGCTCCCTGCGAGACGCTTCCTGGGAGCAGATCTGAACTACAAGCACTCTTTTAGTTTCTCTACGAGATTTCCCGCCAGATTTCAATTTGAAGTTAAACTTTATAATCAACCGTATTATTTTCTTTGTAATTTTTTAGTGATTTTATCAGGAGAGGGAGATTTTTAACATGTTATGTCTTTGGGCAGATTTTATGAGTATGAATTTCACAATCTTTTACTTTATATTGTCATAGAAAATTATATCGAACATTAGTAGCATTTTTCTACTCAATTAGCAAATTATTTTTTTTTTTTTTATTTAAATTATCCTACTTTGGGATATCTATATTTTAAACTTAAATGATGAAGATTTTTTTGAGAGGTAGGACGCTTTTCTTGTCAGAAATTATGAGGAAATTTTAATTTAGATAATTTTTCGAAAACCGACGAGAATACGCTTGGAAACTGCAGTGCGAGAGCAAATCTTTACACGGTGTAAGGCTCCCTGCGAGACACTTCCTGGGAGCAGATCTGAACTACAAGCACTCTTTTAGTTTCTCTTCGCCATTCCCCGCCGGATTTCAAACTAAAGTTAAACTTTATAATAAACCGGATTATTATTTTTTTTTTTTTTATAATTTTTGTGCGATTTTATAGGGAGAAGGAGATTTATATGTTATATCTGTGGGAGGTTTTTCTATGAGTATGATTTTCACAATCTTTTACTTTATATTGTCATAGAAAATTATATCGAACACTAGTAGCATTTTTCTACTCAATTAGCAAACTAATTTTTTTATTTAAATTAACCTACTTTGTGATCTTTTTATATATATATATTTTGGAAAAAAACTTAAATGATGAAGATTTTTAATAGAGGCAGGACGCGTTTCTTTTCAGAATTTATGAGGAAATTTTTATTTAGATAATTTTTCGAAAACCGACGAGAATACGCATGGAAACTGCAGTGCGAGAGCAAATCTTTACACGGTGTGAGGCTCCCTGCGAGACGCTTCCTGGGAGCAGATCTGAACTACAAGCACTCTTTTAGTTTCTCTTCGCCATTTCCCGCCAGATTTCATATTGAAGTTAAACTTTTTAATCAACCGTATTATTTTCTTTGTAATTTTTTAGTGATTTTATCAGGAGAGGGAGATTTTTAACATGTTATGTCTTTGGGCGGATTTTATGAGTATGAATTTCACAATCTTTTACTTTATATTGTCATAGAAAATTATATCGAACTCTAGTAGCATTTTTCTACTCAATTAGCAATTATTTTTTTTTATTTAAATTATCTTACTTTGGGATATCTATATTTTAAACTTAAATGATGAAGATTTTTTTGAGAGGTAGGACGCTTTTCTTGTCAGAATTTATGAGGAAATTTTTATTTAGATAATTTTTCGAAAACCGACGAGAATACGCTTGGAAACTGCAGTGCGAGAGCAAATCTTTACACGGTGTGAGGCTCCCTGCGAGACGCTTCCTGGGAGCAGATCTGAACTACAAGCACTCTTTTTGTTTCTCTACGCCATTTCCCGCCAGATTTCATATTGAAGTTAAACTTTATAATCAACCGTATTATTTTCTTTGTAATTTTTTAGTGATTTTATCAGGAGAGGGAGATTTTTAACATGTTATGTCTTTGGGCGGATTTTATGAGTATGAATTTCACAATCTTTTACTTTATATTGTCATAGAAAATTATATCGAACATTAGTAGCATTTTTCTACTCAATTAGCAAATTATTTTTTTTTTTTTTATTTAAATTACCCTACTTTGGGATATCTATATTTTAAACTTAAATGATGAAGATTTTTTTGAGAGGTAGGACGCTTTTCTTGTCAGAATTTATGAGGAAATTTTAATTTAGATAATTTTTCGAAAACCGACGAGAATACGCTTGGAAACTGCAGTGCGAGAGCAAATCTTTACACGGTGTAAGGCTCCCTGCGAGACGCTTCCTGGGAGCAGATCTGAACTACAAGCACTCTTTTAGTTTCTCTTCGCCATTCCCCGCCGGATTTCAAACTAAAGTTAAACTTTAAAATAAATCGGATTATTATTTTTTTTTTTTTTTATAATTTTTGTGCGATTTTATAGGGAGAAGGAGATTTATATGTTATATCTGTGGGAGGTTTTTCTATGAGTATGATTTTCACAATCTTTTACTTTATATTGTCATAGAAAATTATATCGAACACTAGTAGCATTTTTCTACTCAATTAGCAAACTAATTTTTTTATTTAAATTAACCTACTTTGTGATCTTTTTATATATATATTTTTTGGAAAAAAACTTAAATGATGAAGATTTTTAATAGAGGCAGGACGCATTTCTTTTCAGAATTTATGAGGAAATTTTTATTTAGATAATTTTTCGAAAACCGACGAGAATACGCATGGAAACTGCAGTGCGAGAGCAAATCTTTACACGGTGTGAGGCTCCCTGCGAGACGCTTCCTGGGAGCAGATCTGAACTACAAGCACTCTTTTAGTTTCTCTACGACATTTCCCGCCAGATTTCATATTGAAGTTAAACTTTATAATCAACCGTATTATTTTCTTTGTAATTTTTTAGTGATTTTATCAGGAGAGGGAGATTTTTAACATGTTATGTCTTTGGGCGGATTTTATGAGTATGAATTTCACAATCTTTTACTTTATATTGTCATAGAAAATTATATCGAACTCTAGTAGCATTTTTCTACTCAATTAGCAATTATTTTTTTTTAATTTAAATTATCTTACTTTGGGATATCTATATTTTAAACTTAAATGATGAAGATTTTTTTGAGAGGTAGGACGCTTTTCTTGTCAGAATTTATGAGGAAATTTTTATTTAGATAATTTTTCGAAAACCGACGAGAATACGCTTGGAAACTGCAGTGCGAGAGCAAATCTTTACACGGTGTAAGGCTCCCTGCGAGACGCTTCCTGGGAGCAGATCTGACTACAAGCACTCTTTTAGTTTCTTTTCGCCATTTCCCGCCAGATTTCATATTGAAGTTAAACTTTACAATCAACCGTATTATTTTCTTTGTAATTTTTTAGTGATTTTATCAGGAGAGGGAGATTTTTAACATTTTATATCTTTGAGCGGATTTTATGAGTATGATGTTCACAACTTTTACTTTATATTCTCATAGGATATTATATCGAACACCAGGAGCAATTTTCTACTCAATTAGCAAATTATTTTTTTTATTTAAATTATCCTACTTTGGGATATCTATATTTTAAACTTAAATGATGAAGATTTTTTTCAGAGGTAGGACGCTTTTCTTGTCAGAATTTATGAGGAAATTTTAATTTAGATAATTTTTCGAAAACCGACGAGAATACGCTTGGAAACTGCAGTGCGAGAGCAAATCTTTACACGGTGTGAGGCTCCCTGCGAGACGCTTCCTGGAAGCAGATCTGAACTACAAGCACTCTTTTAGTTTCTCTACGCCATTTCCCGCCAGATTTCATATTGAAGTTAAACTTTATAATCAACCGTATTATTTTCTTTGTAATTTTTTAGTGATTTTATGAGGAGAGGGAGATTTTTAACATGTTATGTCTTTGGGCGGATTTTATGAGTATGAATTTCACAATCTTTTACTTTATATTGTCATAGAAAATTATATCGAACACCAGGAGCAATTTTCCACTCAATTAGCAAAATATTTTTTTTAATTTAAATTATCCTACTTTGGGATATCTATATTTTAAACTTAAATGATGAAGATTTTTTTTGAGAGGTAGGACGCTTTTCTTGTCAGAATTTATGAGGAAATTTTAATTTAGATAATTTTTCGAAAACCGACGAGAATACGCTTGGAAACTGCAGTGCGAGAGCAAATCTTTACACGGTGTGAGGCTCCCTGCGAGACGCTTCCTGGGAGCAGATCTGAACTACAAGCACTCTTTTAGTTTCTCTACGCCATTTCCCGCCAGATTTCATATTGAAGTTAAACTTTATAATCAACCGTATTATTTTCTTTGTAATTTTTTAGTGATTTTTACAGGAGAGGGAGATTTTTAACATGTTATGTCTTTGGGCGGATTTTATGAGTATGAATTTCACAATCTTTTACTTTATATTGTCATAGAAAATTATATCGAACATTAGTAGCATTTTTCTACACAATTAGAAAATTATTTTTTTTTATTTAAATTATCCTACTTTGGGATATCTATATTTTAAACTTAAATGATGAAGATTTTTTTGAGAGGTAGGACGCTTTTCTTGTCAGAATTTATGAGGAAATTTTAATTTAGATAATTTTTCGAAAACCGACGAGAATACGCTTGGAAACTGCAGTGCGAGAGCAAATCTTTACACGGTGTAAGGCTCCCTGCGAGACGCTTCCTGGGAGCAGATCTGAACTACAAGCTCTCTTTTAGTTTCTCTACGCCATTTCCCGCCAGATTTCATATTGAAGTTAAGCTTTATAATCAACCGTATTATTTTCTTTGTAATTTTTTAGTGATTTTATCAGGAGAGGGAGATTTTTAACATGTTATGTCTTTGGGCGGATTTTATGAGTATGAAGTTCACAACTTATACTTTATATTATCTTAGAATATTATATCGAACATTAGCAGCATTTTTCTACTCAATTAGCAAATTATTTTTTTTTATTTAAATTATCCTACTTTGGGATATCTATATTTTAAACTTAAATGATGAAGATTTTTTTGAGAGGTAGGACGCTTTTCTTGTCAGAATTTATGAGGAAATTTTAATTTAGATAATTTTTCGAAAACCGACGAGAATACGCTTGGAAACTGCAGTGCGAGAGCAAATCTTTACACGGTGTAAGGCTCCCTGCGAGACGCTTCCTGGGAGCAGATCTGAACTACAAGCACTCTTTTAGTTTCTCTTCGCCATTTCCCGCCAGATTTCATATTGAAGTTAAACTTTTTAATCAACCGTATTATTTTTCTTTTTAATTTTTGTGTGATTTTATAGGGAGAAGGAGATTTATATAATGTTATATCTGTGGGAGGTTTTTCTATGAGTACTATTTTCACAATCTTTTACTTTATATTGTCATAGAAAATTATATCGAACACTAGTAGCATTTTTCTACTCAATTAGCAAACTAATTTTTTTTATCTAAATTAACCTACTTTGTGATCTTTTTATATATATATTTTTTTTGGAAAAAAACTTAAATGATGAAGATTTTTAATAGAGGCAGGACGCGTTTCTTTTGAGAATTTATGAGGAAACTTTTATTTAGATAATTTTTAGAAAACCGACGAGAATACGCTTGGAAACTGCAGTGCGAGAGCAAATCTTTACACGGTGTGAGGCTCCCTGCGAGACGCTTCCTGGGAGCAGATCTGAACTACAAGCACTCTTTTAGTTTCTCTACGCCATTTCCCGCCAGATTTCATATTGAAGTTAAACTTTATAATCAACCGTATTATTTTCTTTGTAATTTTTTAGTGATTATATCAGGAGAGGGAGATTTTTAACATGTTATGTCTTTGGGCAGATTTTATGAGTATGAATTTCACAATCTTTTACTTTATCTTGTCATAGAAAATTATATCGAACAATAGTAGCATTTTTCTACTCGATTAGCAAATTATTTTTTTTTATTTAAATTATCCTACTTTGGGATATCTATATTTTAAACTTGAATGATGAAGATTTTTTTGAGAGGTAGGACGCTTTTCTCTTCAGAATTTATGAGGAAATTTTTATTTAGATAAGTTTTATTTAGATAATTTTTCGAAAACCGACGAGAATACGCTTGGAAACTGCAGTGCGAGAGCAAATCTTTACACGGTGTAAGGCTCCCTGCGAGACGCTTCCTGGGAGCAGATCTGAACTACAAGCACTCTTTTAGTTTCCCTACGCCATTTCCCGCCAGATTTCATATTGAAGTTAAACTTTTTAATCAACCGTATTATTTTTCTTTTTAATTTTTGTGTGATTTTATAGGGAGAAGGAGATTTATATAATGTTATATCTGTGGGAGGTTTTTCTATGAGTACGATTTTCACAATCTTTTACTTTATATTGTCATAGAAAATTATATCGAACACTAGAAGCATTTTTCTACTCAATTAGCAAACTAATTTTTTTTATCTAAATTAACCTACTTTGTGATCTTTTTTTATATATTTTTTTTTGGAAAAAAACTTAAATGATGAAGATTTTTAATAGAGGCAGGACGCGTTTCTTTTCAGAATTTATGACGAAACTTTTATTTAGATAATTTTTAGAAAACCGACGAGAATACGCATGGAAACTGCAGTGCGAGAGCAAATCTTTACACGGTGTGAGGCTCCCTGCGAGACGCTTCCTGGGAGCAGATCTGAACTACAAGCACTCTTTTAGTTTCTCTACGCCATTTCCCGCCAGATTTCAATTTGAAGTTAAACTTTATAATCAACCGTATTATTTTCTTTGTAATTTTTTAGTGATTTTATCAGGAGAGGGAGATTTTTAACATGTTATGTCTTTGGGCAGATTTTATGAGTATGAATTTCACAATCTTTTACTTTATATTGTCATAGAAAATTATATCGAACAATAGTAGCATTTTTCTACTCAATTAGCAAATTATTTTTTTTTATTTAAATTATCCTACTTTGGGATATCTATATTTTAAACTTAAATGATGAAGATTTTTTTGAGAGGTAGGACGCTTTTCTTGTCTGAATTTATGATTAAATTTTAATTTAGATAATTTTTCTAAAACCGACGAGAATACGCTTGGAAACTGCAGTGCGAGAGCAAATCTTTACACGGTGTGAGGCTCCCTGCGAGACGCTTCCTGGGAGCAGATCTGAACTACAAGCACTCTTTTAGTTTCTCTACGCCATTTCCCGCCAGATTTCATATTGAAGTTAAACTTTATAATCAACCGTATTATTTTCTTTGTAATTTTTTAGTGATTTTATCAGGAGAGGGAGATTTTTAACATGTTATGTCTTTGGGCAGATTTTATGAGTATGAATTTCACAATCTTTTACTTTATATTGTCATAGAAAATTATATCGAACAATAGTAGCATTTTTCTACTCAATTAGCAAATTATTTTTTTTTATTTAAATTATCCTACTTTGGGATATCTATATTTTAAACTTAAATGATGAAGATTTTTTTGAGAGGTAGGACGCTTTTCTCTTCAGAATTTATGAGGAAATTTTTATTTAGATAATTTGTATTTAGATAATTTTTCGAAAACCGACGAGAATACGCTTGGAAACTGCAGTGCGAGAGCAAATCTTTACACGGTGTAAGGCTCCCTGCGAGACGCTTCCTGGGAGCAGATCTGAACTACAAGCACTCTTTTAGTTTCCCTACGCCATTTCCCGCCAGATTTCATATTGAAGTTAAACTTTTTAATCAACCGTATTATTTTTCTTTTTAATTTTTGTGTGATTTTATATGGAGAAGGTGATTTATATAATGTTATATCTGTGGGAGGTTTTTCTATGAGTACGATTTTCACAATCTTTTACTTTATATTGTCATAGAAAATTATATCGAACACTAGTAGCATTTTTCTACTCAATTAGCAAACTAATTTTTTTTATCTAAATTAACCTACTTTGTGATCTTTTTATATATATTTTTTTTGGAAAAAAACTTAAATGATGAAGATTTTTAATAGAGGCAGGACGCGTTTCTTTTCAGAATTTATGAGGAAACTTTTATTTAGATAATTTTTCGAAAACCGACGAGAATACGTATGGAAACTGCAGTGCGAGAGCAAATCTTTACACGGTGTGAGGCTCCCTGCGAGACGCTTCCTGGGAGCAGATCTGAACTACAAGCACTCTTTTAGTTTCTCTACGCCATTTCCCGCCAGATTTCATATTGAAGTTAAACTTTATAATCAACCGTATTATTTTCTTTGTAATTTTTTAGTGATTTTATCAGGAGAGGGAGATTTTTAACATATTATGTTTTTGGGCGGATTTTATGAGTATGAATTTCACAATCTTTTACTTTATATTGTCATAGAAAATTATATCGAACACCAGTAGCATTTTCTACTCAATTAGCAAATTATTTCTTTTTATTTAAATTATCCTACTTTGGGATATCTATATTTTAAACTTAAATTATGAAGATTTTTTTGAGAGGCAGGACGCGTTTCTTTTCAGAATTTATGAGGAAATTTTTATTTAGATAATTTTTCGAAAACCGACGAGAATACGCATGGAAACTGCAGTGCGAGAGCAAATCTTTGCACGGTGTAACGCTCCCTGCGAGACGCTTCCTGGGAGCAGATCTGAACTACAAGCACTCTTTTAGTTTCTCTTCGCCATTCCCCGCCGGATTTCAAACTGAAGTTAAACTTTATAATAAACCGGATTATTTTTCTTTTTCATTTTTGTGTGATTTTATAGGGAGAAGGAGATTTGTATAATGTTATATCTGTGGGAGGTTTTTCTATGAGTATGATTTTCACAATCTTTTACTTTATATTGTCATATAAAATTATATCAAACACTAGTAGCATTTTCTACTCAATTAGCAAATTATTTCTTTTTATTTAAATTATCCTACTTTGGGATATCTATATTTTAAACTTAAATGATGAAGATTTTTAATAGAGGCAGGACGCGTTTCTTTTCAGAATATATGGAGAAATTTTTTCTTAGATAATTTTACGAAAACCGACGAGAATACGCTTGGAAACTGTAGTGCGAGAGCAAATCTTTACACGGTGTAAGGCTCCCTGCGAGACGCTTCCTGGGAGCAGATCTGAACTGCAAGCACTCTTTTAGTGTCTCTTCGCCATTTCCCGCCAGATTTCATATTGAAGTTAAACTTTACAATCAACCGTATTATTTTCTTTGTAATTTTTTAGTGATTTTATCAGGAGAGGGAGATTTTTAACATGTTATGTCTTTGGGCGGATTTTATGAGTATGAATTTCACAACTTATACTTTATATTCTCATAGAATATTATATCGAACATCAGGAGCAATTTTCTACTCAATTAGCAAAATATTTTTTTTAATTTAAATTATCCTACTTTGGGATATCTATATTTTAAACTTAAATGATGAAGATTTTTTTGAGAGGTGGGACGCTTTTCTTGTCAGAATTTATGATTAAATTTTAATTTAGATAATTTTTCAAAAACCGACGAGAATACGCTCGGAAACTGCAGTGCGAGAGCAAATCTTTACACGGTGTGAGGCTCCCTGCGAGACGCTTCCTGGGAGCAGATCTGAACTACAAGCACTCTTTTAGTTTCTCTACGCCATTTCCCGCCAGATTTCATATTGAAGTTAAACTTTATAATCAACCGTATTATTTTCTTTGTAATTTTTTAGTGATTTTATCAGGAGAGGGAGATTTTTAACATGTTATGTCTTTGGGCAGATTTTATGAGTATGAACTTCACAATCTTTTACTTTATATTGTCATAGAAAATTATATCGAACAATAGTAGCATTTTTCTACTCGATTAGCAAATTATTTTTTTTTATTTAAATTATCCTACTTTGGGATATATATATTTTAAACTTAAATGATGAAGATTTTTTTGAGAGGTAGGACGCTTTTCTTGTCAGAATTTATGAGGAAATTTTAATTTAGATAATTTTTCGAAAACCGACGAGAATACGCTTGGAAACTGCAGTGCGAGAGCAAATCTTTACACGGTGTGAGGCTCCCTGCGAGACTCTTCCTGGGAGCAGATCTGAACTACAAGCACTCTTTTAGTTTCTCTACGCCATTTCCCGCCAGATTTCATATTGAAGTTAAACTTTATAATCAACCGTATTATTTTCTTTGTAATTTTTTAGTGATTTTTACAGGAGAGGGAGATTTTTAACATGTTATGTCTTTGGGCGGATTTTATGAGTATGAATTTCACAATCTTTTACTTTATATTGTCATAGAAAATTATACCGAACATTAGTATCATTTTTCTACACAATTAGAAAATTATTTTTTTCTTATTTAAATTATCCTACTTTGGGATATCTATATTTTAAACTTAAATGATGAAGATTTTTTTGAGAGGTGGGACGCTTTTCTTGTCAGAATTTATGATTAAATTTTAATTTAGATAATTTTTCAAAAACCGACGAGAATACGCTCGGAAACTGCAGTGCGAGAGCAAATCTTTACACGGTGTGAGGCTCCCTGCGAGACGCTTCCTGGGAGCAGATCTGAACTACAAGCACTCTTTTAGTTTCTCTACGCCATTTCCCGCCAGATTTCATATTGAAGTTAAACTTTATAATCAACCGTATTATTTTCTTTGTAATTTTTTAGTGATTTTATCAGGAGAGGGAGATTTTTAACATGTTATGTCTTTGGGCAGATTTTATGAGTATGAACTTCACAATCTTTTACTTTATATTGTCATAGAAAATTATATCGAACAATAGTAGCATTTTTCTACTCGATTAGCAAATTATTTTTTTTTATTTAAATTATCCTACTTTGGGATATATATATTTTAAACTTAAATGATGAAGATTTTTTTGAGAGGTAGGACGCTTTTCTTGTCAGAATTTATGAGGAAATTTTAATTTAGATAATTTTTCGAAAACCGACGAGAATACGCTTGGAAACTGCAGTGCGAGAGCAAATCTTTACACGGTGTGAGGCTCCCTGCGAGACGCTTCCTGGGAGCAGATCTGAACTACAAGCACTCTTTTAGTTTCTCTACGCCATTTCCCGCCAGATTTCATATTGAAGTTAAACTTTATAATCAACCGTATTATTTTCTTTGTAATTTTTTAGTGATTTTTACAGGAGAGGGAGATTTTTAACATGTTATGTCTTTGGGCGGATTTTATGAGTATGAATTTCACAATCTTTTACTTTATATTGTCATAGAAAATTATATCGAACATTAGTATCATTTTTCTACACAATTAGAAAATTATTTTTTTCTTATTTAAATTATCCTACTTTGGGATATCTATATTTTAAACTTAAATGATGAAGATTTTTTTGAGAGGTAGGACGCTTTTCTTGTCAGAATTTATGAGGAAATTTTAATTTAGATAATTTTTCGAAAACCGACGAGAATACGCTTGGAAACTGCAGTGCGAGAGCAAATCTTTACACGGTGTAAGGCTCCCTGCGAGTCGCTTCCTGGGAGCAGATCTGAACTACAAGCTCTCTTTTAGTTTCTCTACGCCATTTCCCGCCAGATTTCATATTGAAGTTAAACTTTATAATCAACCGTATTATTTTCTTTGTAATTTTTTAGTGATTTTACGAGGAGAGGGAGATTTTTAACATGTTATGTCTTTGGGCGGATTTTATGAGTATGAATTTCACAATCTTTTACTTTATATTGTCATAGAAAATTATATCGAACACCAGGAGCAATTTTCTACTCAATTAGCAAAATATTTTTTTTAATTTAAATTATCCTACTTTGGGATATCTATATTTTAAACTTAAATGATGAAGATTTTTTTTGAGAGGTAGGACGCTTTTCTTGTCCGAATTTATGAGGAAATTTTAATTTAGATAATTTTTCGAAAACCGACGAGAATACGCTTGGAAACTGCAGTGCGAGAGCAAATCTTTACACGGTGTGAGGCTCCCTGCGAGACGCTTCCTGGGAGCAGATCTGAACTACAAGCACTCTTTTAGTTTCTCTACGCCATTTCCCGCCAGATTTCATATTGAAGTTAAACTTTATAATCAACCGTATTATTTTCTTTGTAATTTTTTAGTGATTTTTACAGGAGAGGGAGATTTTTAACATGTTATGTCTTTGGGCAGATTTTATGAGTATGAATTTCACAATCTTTTACTTTATATTGTCATAGAAAATTATATCGAACATTAGTAGCATTTTTCTACTCGATTAGCAAATTATTTTTTTTTATTTAAATTATCCTACTTTGGGATATCTATATTTTAAACTTAAATGATGAAGATTTTTTTGAGAGTTAGGACGCTTTTCTTGTCAGAATTTATGAGGAAATTTTTATTTAGATAATTTTTATTTAGATAATTTTTCGAAAACCGACGAGAATACGCTTGGAAACTGCAGTGCGAGAGCAAATCTTTACACGGTGTAAGGCTCCCTGCGAGACGCTTCCTGGGAGCAGATCTGAACTACAAGCACTCTTTTAGTTTCTCTACGCCATTTCCCGCCAGATTTCATATTGAAGTTAAACTTTACAATCAACCGTATTATTTTCTTTGTAATTTTTTAGTGATTTTATCAGGAGAGGGAGATTTTTAACATTTTATATCTTTGAGCGGATTTTATGAGTATGATGTTCACAACTTTTACTTTATATTCTCATAAAATATTATATCGAACACCAGGAGCAATTTTCTACTCAATTAGCAAATTTTTTTTTTTTTTTTAAATTATCCTACTTTGGGATATCTATATTTTAAACTTAAATGATGAAGATTTTTTTGAGAGGTAGGACGCTTTTCTTGTCAGAATTTATGATTAAATTTTAATTTAGATAATTTTTCGAAAACCGACGAGAATACGCTTGGAAACTGCAGTGCGAGAGCAAATCTTTACACGGTGTGAGGCTCCCTGCGAGACGCTTCCTGGGAGCAGATCTGAACTACAAGCACTCTTTTAGTTTCTCTACGCCATTTCCCACCAGATTTCATATTGAAGTTAAACTTTATAATCAACCGTATTATTTTCTTTGTAATTTTTTAGTGATTTTATCAGGAGAGGGAGATTTTTAACATGTTATGTCTTTGGGCAGATTTTATGAGTATGAATTTCACAATCTTTTACTTTATATTGTCATAGAAAATTATATCGAACAATAGTAGCATTTTTCTACTCAATTAGCAAATTATTTTTTTTTATTTAAATTATCCTACTTTGGGATATCTATATTTTAAACTTAAATGATGAAGATTTTTTTGAGAGGTAGGACGCTCTCTTCAGAATTTATGAGGAAATTTTTATTTAGATAATTTGTATTTAGATAATTTTTCGAAAACCGACGAGAATACGCTTGGAAACTGCAGTGCGAGAGCAAATCTTTACACGGTGTACGGCTCCCTGCGAGACGCTTCCTGGGAGCAGATCGAGCAAATCTTTACACGGTGTAAGGCTCCCTGCGAGACGCTTCCTGGGAGCAGATCTGAACTGCAAGCACTCTTTTAGTGTCTCTTCGCCATTTTCCGCCAGATTTCATATTGAAGTTAAACTTTATAATCAACCGTATTATTTTCTTTGTAATTTTTTAGTGATTTTATCAGGAGAGGGAGATTTTTAACATGTTATGTCTTTGGGCGAATTTTATGAGTATGAATTTCACAACTTATACTTTATATTCTCATAGAATATTATATCGAACATCAGGAGCAATTTTCTACTCAATTAGCAAAATATTTTTTTTAATTTAAATTATCCTACTTTGGGATATCTATATTTTAAACTTAAATGATGAAGATTTTTTTGAGAGGTAGGACGCTTTTCTTGTCAGAATTTATGATTAAATTTTAATTTAGATAATTTTTCAAAAACCGACGAGAATACGCTCGGAAACTGCAGTGCGAGAGCAAATCTTTACACGGTGTGAGGCTCCCTGCGAGACGCTTCCTGGGAGCAGATCTGAACTACAAGCACTCTTTTAGTTTCTCTACGCCATTTCCCGCCAGATTTCATATTGAAGTTAAACTTTATAATCAACCGTATTATTGTCTTTGTAATTTTTTAGTGATTTTATCAGGAGAGGGAGATTTTTAACATGTTATGTCTTTGGGCAGATTTTATGAGTATGAATTTCACAATCTTTTACTTTATATTGTCATAGAAAATTATATCGAACAATAGTAGCATTTTTCTACTCGATTAGCAAATTATTTTTTTTTATTTAAATTATCCTACTTTGGGATATCTATATTTTAAACTTAAATGATGAAGATTTTTTTGAGAGTTAGGACGCTTTTCTTGTCAGAATTTATGAGGAAATTTTTATTTAGATAATTTTTATTTAGATAATTTTTCGAAAACCGACGAGAATACGCTTGGAAACTGCAGTGCGAGAGCAAATCTTTACACGGTGTAAGGCTCCCTGCGAGACGCTTCCTGGGAGCAGATCTGAACTACAAGCACTCTTTTAGTTTCTCTACGCCATTTCCCGCCAGATTTCATATTGAAGTTAAACTTTACAATCAACCGTATTATTTTCTTTGTAATTTTTTAGTGATTTTATCAGGAGAGGGAGATTTTTAACATTTTATATCTTTGAGCGGATTTTATGAGTATGATGTTCACAACTTTTACTTTATATTCTCATAAAATATTATATCGAACACCAGGAGCAATTTTCTACTCAATTAGCAAATTTTTTTTTTTTTTTAAATTATCCTACTTTGGGATATCTATATTTTAAACTTAAATGATGAAGATTTTTTTGAGAGGTAGGACGCTTTTCTTGTCAGAATTTATGAGGAAATTTTTATTTAGATAATTTTTATTTAGATAATTTTTCGAAAACCGACGAGAATACGCTTGGAAACTGCAGTGCGAGAGCAAATTTTTACACGGTGTAAGGCTCCCTGCGAGACGCTTCCTGGGAGCAGATCTGAACTACAAGCACTCTTTTAGTTTCTCTTCGCCATTTCCCGCCAGATTTCATATTGAAGTTAAACTTTTTAATCAACCGTATTATTTTTCTTTTTAATTTTTGTGTGATTTTATAGGGAGAAGGAGATTTATATAATGTTATATCTGTTGGAGGTTTTTCTATGAGTACGATTTTCACAATCTTTTACTTTATATTGTCATAGAAAATTATATCGAACACTAGTAGCATTTTTCTACTCAATTAGCAAACTAATTTTTTTTATCTAAATTAACCTAATTTGTAATCTTTTTATATATATATTTTTTGGAAAAAAACTTAAATGATGAAGATTTTTTTGAGAGGTAGGACGCTTTTCTTTTCAGAATTTATGAGGAAATTTTTATTTAGATAATTTTTATTTAGATAATTTTTCGAAAACCGACGAGAATACGCTTGGAAACTGCAGTGCGAGAGCAAATCTTTACACGGTGTAAGGCTCCCTGCGAGACGCTTCCTGGGAGCAGATCTGAACTACAAGCACTCTTTTAGTTTCTCTACGCCATTTCCCGCCAGATTTCATATTGAAGTTAAACTTTACAATCAACCGTATTATTTTCTTTGTAATTTTTTAGTGATTTTATCAGGAGAGGGAGATTTTTAACATTTTATATCTTTGAGCGGATTTTATGAGTATGATGTTCACAACTTTTACTTTATATTCTCATAGAATATTATATCGAACACCAGGAGCAATTTTCTACTCAATTAGCAAATTATTTTTTTTTATTTAAATTATCCTACTTTGGGATATCTATATTTTAAACTTCAATGATGAAGATTTTTTTGAGAGGTAGGACGCTTTTCTTGTCAGAATTTATGAGGAAATTTTAATTTAGATAATTTTTCGAAAACCGACGAGAATACGTATGGAAACTGCAGTGCGAGAGCAAATCTTTACACGGTGTGAGGCTCCCTGCGAGACGCTTCCTGGGAGCAGATCTGAACTACAAGCACTCTTTTAGTTTCTCTACGCCATTTCCCGCCAGATTTCATATTGAAGTTAAACTTTATAATCAACCGTATTATTTTCTTTGTAATTTTTTAGTGATTTTATCAGGAGAGGGAGATTTTTAACATGTTATGTTTTTGGGCGGATTTTATGAGTATGAATTTCACAATCTTTTACTTTATATTGTCATAGAAAATTATATCGAACACTAGTAGCATTTTCTACTCAATTAGCAAATTATTTTTTTTTATTTAAATTATCCTACTTTGGGATATCTATATTTTAAACTTAAATGATGAAGATTTTTTTGAGAGGCAGGACGCGTTTCTTTTCAGAATTTATGAGGAAATTTTTATTTAGATAATTTTTCGAAAACCGACGAGAATACGCATGGAAACTGCAGTGCGAGTGCAAATCTTTACACGGTGTGAGGCTCCCTGCGAGACGCTTCCTGGGAGCAGATCTGAACTACAAGCACTCTTTTAGTTTCTCTTCGCCATTTCCCGCCAGATTTCATATTGAAGTTAAACTTTTTAATCAACCGTATTATTTTCTTTGTAATTTTTTAGTGATTTTATCAGGAGAGGGAGATTTTTAACATGTTATGTCTTTGGGTGGATTTTATGAGTATGAATTTCACAATCTTTTACTTTATATTGTCATACAAAATTATATCGAACAATAGTAGCATTTTTCTACTCAATTAGCAAATTATTTTTTTTTATTTAAATTATCCTACTTTGGGATATATATATTTTAAACTTAAATGATGAAGATTTTTTTTGAGAGGTAGGACGCTTTTCTTGTCAGAATTTATGAGGAAATTTTAATTTAGATAATTTTTCGAAAACCGACGAGAATACGCTTGGAAACTGCATTGCGAGGGAAAATCTTTACACGGTGTAAGGCTCCTTGCGAGACGCTTCCTGGGAGCAGATCTGAACTACAAGCACTCTTTTAGTTTCTCTTCGCCATTCCCCGCCGGATTTCAAACTGAAGTTAAACTTTATAATAAACCGGATTATTTTTTTTTTAATTTTTGTGTAATTTTATAGGGAGAAGGAGATTTATATAATGTTATATCTGTGGGAGGTTTTTCTATGAGTATGATTTTCACAATCTTTTACTTTATATTGTCATAGAAAATTATATCGAACACTAGTAGCATTTTTCTACTCAATTAGCAAACTAATTTTTTTTATCTAAATTAACCTACTTTGTGATCTTTTTATATATAATTTTTTTGGAAAAAAACTTAAATGATGAAGATTTTTAATAGAGGCAGGACGCGTTTCTTTTCAGAATTTATGAGGAAACTTTTATTTAGATAATTTTTAGAAAACCGACGAGAATACGCATGGAAACTGCAGTGCGAGAGCAAATCTTTACACGGTGTGAGGCTCCCTGCGAGACGCTTCCTGGGAGCAGATCTGAACTACAAGCACTCTTTTAGTTTCTCTTCGCAATTTCCCGCCAGATTTCATATTGAAGTTAAACTTTTTAATCAACCGTATTATTTTTCTTTTTAATTTTTGTGTGATTTTATAGGGAGAAGGAGATTTATATAATGTTATATCTGTGGGAGGTTTTTCTATGAGTACGATTTTCACAATCTTTTACTTTATATTGTCATAGAAAATTATATCGAACACTAGTAGCATTTTTCTACTCAATTAGCAAACTAATTTTTTTTATCTAAATTAACCTACTTCGTGATCTTTTTATATATATTTTTTTTGGAAAAAAACTTAAATGATGAAGATTTTTAATAGAGGCAGGACGCGTTTCTTTTCAGAATTTATGAGGAAACTTTTATTTAGATAATTTTTAGAAAACCGACGAGAATACGCATGGAAACTACAGTGCGAGAGCAAATCTTTACACGGTGTGAGGCTCCCTGCGAGACGCTTCCTGGGAGCAGATCTGAAATACAAGCACTCTTTTAGTTTCTCTTCGCAATTTCCCGCCAGATTTCATATTGAAGTTAAACTTTTTAATCAACCGTATTATTATTCTTTTTAATTTTTGTGTGATTTTATAGGGAGAAGGAGATTTATATAATGTTATATCTGTGGGAGGTTTTTCTATGAGTACGATTTTCACAATCTTTTACTTTATATTGTCATAGAAAATTATATCGAACACTAGTAGCATTTTTCTACTCAATTAGCAAACTAATTTTTTTTATCTAAATTAACCTACTTTGTGATCTTTTTATATATTTTTTTTTTGGAAAAAAACTTAAATGATGAAGATTTTTAATAGAGGCAGGACGCGTTTCTTTTCAGAATTTATGAGGAAACTTTTATTTAGATAATTTTTAGAAAACCGACGAGAATACGCATGGAAACTGCAGTGCGAGAGCAAATCTTTACACGGTGTGAGGCTCCCTGCGAGACGCTTCCTGGGAGCTGATCTGAACTACAAGCACTCTTTTAGTTTCTCTTCGCAATTTCCCGCCAGATTTCATATTGAAGTTAAACTTTTTAATCAACCGTATTATTTTCTTTGTAATTTTTTAGTGATTTTATCAGGAGAGGGAGATTTTTAACATGTTATGTCTTTGGGCGGATTTTATGAGTATGAATTTCACAACTTATACTTTATATTCTTATAGAATATTATATCGAACATCAGGATCAATTTTCTACTCAATTAGCAAATAATTTTTTTTTATTTAAATTATCCTACTTTGGGATATCTATATTTTAAACTTAAATGATGAAGATTTTTTTGAGAGGTAGGACGCTTTTCTTTTCAGAATTTATGAGGAAATTTTTATTTAGATAATTTTTATTTAGATAATTTTTCGAAAACCGACGAGAATACGCTTGGAAACTGCAGTGCGAGAGCAAATCTTTACACTGTGTAAGGCTCCCTGCGAGACGCTTCCTGGGAGCAGATCTGAACTACAAGCACTCTTTTAGTTTCTCTACGCCATTTCCCGCCAGATTTCATATTGAAGTTAAACTTTACAATCAACCGTATTATTTTCTTTGTAATTTTTTAGTGATTTTATCAGGAGAGGGAGATTTTTAACATTTTATATCTTTGAGCGGATTTTATGAGTATGATGTTCACAACTTTTACTTTATATTCTCATAGAATATTATATCGAACACCAGGAGCAATTTTCTACTCAATTAGCAAATTATTTTTTTTTTATTTAAATTATCCTACTTTGGGATATCTATATTTTAAACTTCAATGATGAAGATTTTTTTGAGAGGTAGGACGCTTTTCTTGTCAGAATTTATGAGGAAATTTTAATTTAGATAATTTTTCGAAAACCGACGAGAATACGTATGGAAACTGCAGTGCGAGAGCAAATCTTTACACGGTGTGAGGCTCCCTGCGAGACGCTTCCTGGGAGCAGATCTGAACTACAAGCACTCTTTTAGTTTCTCTACGCCATTTCCCGCCAGATTTCATATTGAAGTTAAACTTTATAATCAACCGTATTATTTTCTTTGTAATTTTTTAGTGATTTTATCAGGAGAGGGAGATTTTTAACATGTTATGTTTTTGGGCGGATTTTATGAGTATGAATTTCACAATCTTTTACTTTATATTGTCATAGAAAATTATATCGAACATTAGTAGCATTTTCTACTCAATTAGCAAATTATTTTTTTTTATTTAAATTATCCTACTTTGGGATATCTATATTTTAAACTTAAATGATGAAGATTTTTTTGAGAGGCAGGACGCGTTTCTTTTCAGAATTTATGAGGAAATTTTTATTTAGATAATTTTTCGAAAACCGACGAGAATACGCATGGAAACTGCAGTGCGAGTGCAAATATTTACACGGTGTGAGGCTCCCTGCGAGACGCTTCCTGGGAGCAGATCTGAACTACAAGCACTCTTTTAGTTTCTCTTCGCCATTTCCCGCCAGATTTCATATTGAAGTTAAACTTTTTAATCAACCGTATTATTTTCTTTGTAATTTTTTAGTGATTTTATCAGGAGAGGGAGATTTTTAACATGTTATGTCTTTGGGCGGATTTTATGAGTATGAATTTCACAATCTTTTACTTTATATTGTCATACAAAATTATATCGAACAATAGTAGCATTTTTCTACTCAATTAGCAAATTATTTTTTTTTATTTAAATTATCCTACTTTGGGATATATATATTTTAAACTTAAATGATGAAGATTTTTTTTGAGAGGTAGGACGCTTTTCTTGTCAGAATTTATGAGGAAATTTTAATTTAGATAATTTTTCGAAAACCGACGAGAATACGCTTGGAAACTGCATTGCGAGGGAAAATCTTTACACGGTATAAGGCTCCTTGCGAGACGCTTCCTGGGAGCAGATCTGAACTACAAGCACTCTTTTAGTTTCTCTTCGCCATTCCCCGCCGGATTTCAAACTGAAGTTAAACTTTATAATAAACCGGATTATTTTTTTTTTAATTTTTGTGTAATTTTATAGGGAGAAGGAGATTTATATAATGTTATATCTGTGGGAGGTTTTTCTATGAGTATGATTTTCACAATCTTTTACTTTATATTGTCATAGAAAGTTATATCGAACACTAGTAGCATTTTTCTACTCAATTAGCAAACTAATTTTTTTTATCTAAATTAACCTACTTTGTGATCTTTTTATATATATTTTTTTTGGAAAAAAACTTAAATGATGAAGATTTTTAATAGAGGCAGGACGCGTTTCTTTTCAGAATTTATGAGGAAACTTTTATTTAGATAATTTTTAGAAAACCGACGAGAATACGCATGGAAACTGCAGTGCGAGAGCAAATCTTTACACGGTGTGAGGCTCCCTGCGAGACGCTTCCTGGGAGCAGATCTGAACTACAAGCACTCTTTTAGTTTCTCTTCGCAATTTCCCGCCAGATTTCATATTGAAGTTAAACTTTTTAATCAACCGTATTATTTTTCTTTTTAATTTTTGTGTGATTTTATAGGGAGAAGGAGATTTATATAATGTTATATCTGTGGGAGGTTTTTCTATGAGTACGATTTTCACAATCTTTTACTTTATATTGTCATAGAAAATTATATCGAACACTAGTAGCATTTTTCTACTCAATTAGCAAACTAATTTTTTTTATCTAAATTAACCTACTTCGTGATCTTTTTATATATATTTTTTTTGGAAAAAAACTTAAATGATGAATATTTTTAATAGAGGCAGGACGCGTTTCTTTTCAGAATTTATGAGGAAACTTTTATTTAGATAATTTTTAGAAAACCGACGAGAATACGCATGGAAACTACAGTGCGAGAGCAAATCTTTACACGGTGTGAGGCTCCCTGCGAGACGCTTCCTGGGAGCAGATCTGAAATACAAGCACTCTTTTAGTTTCTCTTCGCCATTTCCCGCCAGATTTCATATTGAAGTTAAACTTTACAATCAACCGTATTATTTTCTTTGTAATTTTTTAGTGATTTTATCAGGAGAGGGAGATTTTTAACATTTTATATCTTTGAGCGGATTTTATGAGTATGATGTTCACAACTTTTACTTTATATTCTCATAGAATATTATATCGAACACCAGGAGCAATTTTCTACTCAATTAGCAAATTATTTTTTTTTATTTAAATTATCCTACTTTGGGATATCTATATTTTAAACTTCAATGATGAAGATTTTTTTGAGAGGTAGGACGCTTTTCTTGTCAGAATTTATGAGGAAATTTTAATTTAGATAATTTTTCGAAAACCGACGAGAATACGTATGGAAACTGCAGTGCGAGAGCAAATCTTTACACGGTGTGAGGCTCCCTGCGAGACGCTTCCTGGGAGCAGATCTGAACTACAAGCACTCTTTTAGTTTCTCTACGCCATTTCCCGCCAGATTTCATATTGAAGTTAAACTTTATAATCAACCGTATTATTTTCTTTGTAATTTTTTAGTGATTTTATCAGGAGAGGGAGATTTTTAACATGTTATGTTTTTGGGCGGATTTTATGAGTATGAATTTCACAATCTTTTACTTTATATTGTCATAGAAAATTATATCGAACACTAGTAGCATTTTCTACTCAATTAGCAAATTATTTTTTTTTATTTAAATTATCCTACTTTGGGATATCTATATTTTAAACTTAAATGATGAAGTTTTTTTTGAGAGGCAGGACGCGTTTCTTTTCAGAATTTATGAGGAAATTTTTATTTAGATAATTTTTCGAAAACCGACGAGAATACGCATGGAAACTGCAGTGCGAGTGCAAATCTTTACACGGTGTGAGGCTCCCTGCGAGACGCTTCCTGGGAGCAGATCTGAACTACAAGCACTCTTTTAGTTTCTCTTCGCCATTTCCCGCCAGGTTTCATATTGAAGTTAAACTTTTTAATCAACCGTATTATTTTCTTTGTAATTTTTTAGTGATTTTATCAGGAGAGGGAGATTTTTAACATGTTATGTCTTTGGGCGGATTTTATGAGTATGAATTTCACAATCTTTTACTTTATATTGTCATACAAAATTATATCGAACAATAGTAGCATTTTTCTACTCAATTAGCAAATTATTTTTTTTTATTTAAATTATCCTACTTTGGGATATATATATTTTAAACTTAAATGATGAAGATTTTTTTTGAGAGGTAGGACGCTTTTCTTGTCAGAATTTATGAGGAAATTTTAATTTAGATAATTTTTCGAAAACCGACGAGAATACGCTTGGAAACTGCATTGCGAGGGAAAATCTTTACATGGTGTAAGGCTCCTTGCGAGACGCTTCCTGGGAGCAGATCTGAACTACAAGCACTCTTTTAGTTTCTCTTCGCCATTCCCCGCCGGATTTCAAACTGAAGTTAAACTTTATAATAAACCGGATTATTTTTTTTTTAATTTTTGTGTAATTTTATAGGGAGAAGGAGATTTATATAATGTTATATCTGTGGGAGGTTTTTCTATGAGTATGATTTTCACAATCTTTTACTTTATATTGTCATAGAAAGTTATATCGAACACTAGTAGCATTTTTCTACTCAATTAGCAAACTAATTTTTTTTATCTAAATTAACCTACTTTGTGATCTTTTTATATATATTTTTTTTGGAAAAAAACTTAAATGATGAAGATTTTTAATAGAGGCAGGACGCGTTTCTTTTCAGAATTTATGAGGAAACTTTTATTTAGATAATTTTTAGAAAACCGACGAGAATACGCATGGAAACTGCAGTGCGAGAGCAAATCTTTACACGGTGTGAGGCTCCCTGCGAGACGCTTCCTGGGAGCAGATCTGAACTACAAGCACTCTTTTAGTTTCTCTTCGCAATTTCCCGCCAGATTTCATATTGAAGTTAAACTTTTTAATCAACCGTATTATTTTTCTTTTTAATTTTTGTGTGATTTTATAGGGAGAAGGAGATTTATATAATGTTATATCTGTGGGAGGTTTTTCTATGAGTACGATTTTCACAATCTTTTACTTTATATTGTCATAGAAAATTATATCGAACACTAGTAGCATTTTTCTACTCAATTAGCAAACTAATTTTTTTTTATCTAAATTAACCTACTTCGTGATCTTTTTATATATATTTTTTTTGGAAAAAAACTTAAATGATGAAGATTTTTAATAGAGGCAGGACGCGTTTCTTTTCAGAATTTATGAGGAAACTTTTATTTAGATAATTTTTAGAAAACCGACGAGAATACGCATGGAAACTACAGTGCGAGAGCAAATCTTTACACGGTGTGAGGCTCCCTGCGAGACGCTTCCTGGGAGCAGATCTGAAATACAAGCACTCTTTTAGTTTCTCTTCGCAATTTCCCGCCAGATTTCATATTGAAGTTAAACTTTTTAATCAACCGTATTATTATTCTTTTTAATTTTTGTGTGATTTTATAGGGAGAAGGAGATTTATATAATGTTATATCTGTGGGAGGTTTTTCTATGAGTATGATTTTCACAATCTTTTACTTTATATTGTCATAGAAAATTATATCGAACACTAGTAGCATTTTTCTACTCAATTGGCAAACTAATTTTGTTATTTAAATTTACCTACTTTGTGATCTTTTTATATATTTTTTTTTTGGAAAAAAACTTAAATGATGAAGATTTTTAATAGAGGCAGGACGCGTTTCTTTTCAGAATTTATGAGGAAACTTTTATTTAGATAATTTTTAGAAAACCGACGAGAATACGCATGGAAACTGCAGTGCGAGAGCAAATCTTTACACGGTGTGAGGCTCCCTGCGAGACGCTTCCTGGGAGCTGATCTGAACTACAAGCACTCTTTTAGTTTCTCTTCGCAATTTCCCGCCAGATTTCATATTGAAGTTAAACTTTTTAATCAACCGTATTATTTTCTTTGTAATTTTTTAGTGATTTTATCAGGAGAGGGAGATTTTTAACATGTTATGTCTTTGGGCGGATTTTATGAGTATGAATTTCACAACTTATACTTTATATTCTCATAGAATATTATATCGAACATCAGGAGCAATTTTCTACTCAATTAGCAAATAATTTTTTTTTATTTAAATTATCCTACTTTGGGATATCTATATTTTAAACTTAAATGATGAAGATTTTTTTGAGAGGAGGACGCTTTTCTCTTCAGAATTTATGAGGAAATTTTTATTTAGATAATTTTTATTTAGATAATTTTTCGAAAACCGACGAGAATACGCTTGGAAACTGCAGTGCGAGAGCAAATCTTTACACGGTGTAAGGCTCCCTGCGAGACGCTTCCTGGGAGCAGATCTGAACTACAAGCACTCTTTTAGTTTCTCTACGCCATTTCCCGCCAGATTTCATATTGAAGTTAAACTTTACAATCAACCGTATTATTTTCTTTGTAATTTTTTAGTGATTTTATCAGGAGAGGGAGATTTTTAACATTTTATATCTTTGAGCGGATTTTATGAGTATGATGTTCACAACTTTTACTTTATATTCTCATAGAATATTATATCGAACACCAGGAGCAATTTTCTACTCAATTAGCAAATTATTTTTTTTATTTAAATTATCCTACGTTGGGATATCTATATTTTAAACTTAAATGATGAAGATTTTTTTGAGAGGTAGGACGCTTTTCTTGTCAGAATTTATGAGGAAATTTTAATTTAGATAATTTTTCGAAAACCGAGGAGAATACGTATGGAAACTGCAGTGCGAGAGCAAATCTTTACACGGTGTGAGGCTCCCTGCGAGAAGCTTCCTGGGAGCAGATCTGAACTACAAGCACTCTTTTAGTTTCTCTACGCCATTTCCCGCCAGATTTCATATTGAAGTTAAACTTTATAATCAACCGTATTATTTTCTTTGTAATTTTTTAGTGATTTTATCAGGAGAGGGAGATTTTTAACATGTTATGTTTTTGGGCGGATTTTATGAGTATGAATTTCACAATCTTTTACTTTATATTGTCATAGAAAATTATATCGAACACTAGTAGCATTTTCTACTCAATTAGCAAATTATTTTTTTTTATTTAAATTATCCTACTTTGGGATATCTATATTTTAAACTTAAATGATGAAGATTTTTTTGAGGGGCAGGACGCGTTTCTTTTCAGAATTTATGAGGAAATTTTTATTTAGATAATTTTTCGAAAACCGACGAGAATACGCATGGAAACTGCAGTGCGAGAGCAAATCTTTACACGGTGTGAGGCTCCCTGCGAGACGCTTCCTGGGAGCAGATCTGAACTACAAGCACTCTTTTAGTTTCTCTTCGCCATTCCCCGCCGGATTTCAAACTGAAGTTAAACTTTATAATAAACCGGATTATTTTTTTTTTTAATTTTTGTGTAATTTTATAGGGAGAAGGAGATTTATATAATGTTATATCTGTGGGAGGTTTTTCTATGAGTATGATTTTCACAATCTTTTACTTTATATTGTCATAGAAAATTATATCGAACACTAGTAGCATTTTTCTACTCAATTAGCAAACTAATTTTTTTTATCTAAATTAACCTACTTTGTGATCTTTTTATAATTTTTTTTTTTGAAAAAAGTTAAATGATTAATATTTTTAATAGAGGCAGGACGCGTTTCTTTTCAGAATTTATGAGGAAATTTTTATTTAGATAATTTTTCGAAAACCGACGAGAATACGCACGGAAACTGCAGTGCGAGAGCAAATCTTTACACGGTGTGAGGCTCCCTGCGAGACGCTTCCTGGGAGCAGATCTGAACTACAAGCACTCTTTTAGTTTCTCTTCGCAATTTCCCGCCAGATTTCATATTGAAGTTAAACTTTTTAATCAACTGTATTATTTTTCTTTTTAATTTTTGTGTGATTTTATAGGGAGAAGGAGATTTATATAATGTTATATCTGTGGGAAGTTTTTCTATGAGTACGATTTTCACAATCTTTTACTTTATATTGTCATAGAAAATTATATCGAACACTAGTAGCATTTTTCTACTCAATTAGCAAACTAATTTTTTTTATCTAAATTAACCTACTTCGTGATCTTTTTATATATATTTTTTTTGGAAAAAAACTTAAATGATGAAGATTTTTAATAGAGGCAGGACGCGTTTCTTTTCAGAATTTATGAGGAAACTTTTATTTAGATAATTTTTAGAAAACCGACGAGAATACGCATGGAAACTGCAGTGCGAGAGCAAATCTTTACACGGTGTGAGGCTCCCTGCGAGACGCTTCCTGGGAGCAGATCTGAACTACAAGCACTCTTTTAGTTTCTCTTCGCAATTTCCCGCCAGATTTCATATTGAAGTTAAACTTTTTAATCAACCGTATTATTATTCTTTTTAATTTTTGTGTGATTTTATAGGGAGAAGGAGATTTATATAATGTTATATCTGTGGGAGGTTTTTCTATGAGTACGATTTTCACAATCTTTTACTTTATATTGTCATAGAAAATTATATCGAACACTAGTAGCATTTTTCTACTCAATTAGCAAACTAATTTTTTTTATCTAAATTAACCTACTTTGTGATATTTTTATATATTTTTTTTTTTGGAAAAAAACTTAAATGATGAAGATTTTTAATAGAGGCAGGACGCGTTTCTTTTCAGAATTTATGAGGAAACTTTTATTTAGATAATTTTTAGAAAACCGACGAGAATACGCATGGAAACTGCAGTGCGAGAGCAAATCTTTACACGGTGTGAGGCTCCCTGCGAGACGCTTCCTGGGAGCTGATCTGAACTACAAGCACTCTTTTAGTTTCTCTTCGCAATTTCCCGCCAGATTTCATATTGAAGTTAAACTTTTTAATCAACCGTATTATTTTCTTTGTAATTTTTTAGTGATTTTATCAGGAGAGGGAGATTTTTAACATGTTATGTCTTTGGGCGGATTTTATGAGTATGAATTTCACAACTTATACTTTATATTCTTATAGAATATTATATCGAACATCAGGATCAATTTTCTACTCAATTAGCAAATAATTTTTTTTTATTTAAATTATCCTACTTTGGGATATCTATATTTTAAACTTAAATGATGAAGATTTTTTTGAGAGGTAGGACGCTTTTCTCTTCAGAATTTATGAGGAAATTTTTATTTAGATAATTTTTATTTAGATAATTTTTCGAAAACCGACGTGAATACGCTTGGAAACTGCAGTGCGAGAGCAAATCTTTACACGGTGTAAGGCTCCCTGCGAGACGCTTCCTGGGAGCAGATCTGAACTACAAGCACTCTTTTAGTTTCTCTACGCCATTTCCCGCCAGATTTCATATTGAAGTTAAACTTTACAATCAACCATATTATTTTCTTTGTAATTTTTTAGTGATTTTATCAGGAGAGGGAGATTTTTAACATTTTATATCTTTGAGCGGATTTTATGAGTATGATGTTCACAACTTTTACTTTATATTCTCATAGAATATTATATCGAACACCAGGAGCAATTTTCTACTCAATTAGCAAATTATTTTTTTTTATTTAAATTATCCTACGTTGGGATATCTATATTTTAAACTTAAATGATGAAGATTTTTTTGAGAGGTAGGACGCTTTTCTTGTCAGAATTTATGAGGAAATTTTAATTTAGATAATTTTTCGAAAACCGACGAGAATACGCTTGGAAACTGCATTGCGAGGGAAAATCTTTACACGGTGTAAGGCTCCTTGCGAGACGCTTCCTGGGAGCAGATCTGAACTACAAGCACTCTTTTAGTTTCTCTTCGCCATTCCCCGCCGGATTTCAAACTGAAGTTAAACTTTATAATAAACCGGATTATTTTTTTTTTAATTTTTGTGTAATTTTATAGGGAGAAGGAGATTTATATAATGTTATATCTGTGGGAGGTTTTTCTATGAGTATGATTTTCACAATCTTTTACTTTATATTGTCATAGAAAATTATATCGAACACTAGTAGCATTTTTCTACTCAATTAGCAAACTAATTTTTTTTATCTAAATTAACCTACTTTGTGATCTTTTTATAATTTTTTTTTTTGAAAAAAGTTAAATGATTAATATTTTTAATAGAGGCAGGACGCGTTTCTTTTCAGAATTTATGAGGAAATTTTTATTTAGATAATTTTTCGAAAACCGACGAGAATACGCACGGAAACTGCAGTGCGAGAGCAAATCTTTACACGGTGTGAGGCTCCCTGCGAGACGCTTCCTGGGAGCAGATCTGAACTACAAGCACTCTTTTAGTTTCTCTTCGCAATTTCCCGCCAGATTTCATATTGAAGTTAAACTTTTTAATCAACTGTATTATTTTTCTTTTTAATTTTTGTGTGATTTTATAGGGAGAAGGAGATTTATATAATGTTATATCTGTGGGAAGTTTTTCTATGAGTACGATTTTCACAATCTTTTACTTTATATTGTCATAGAAAATTATATCGAACACTAGTAGCATTTTTCTACTCAATTAGCAAACTAATTTTTTTTATCTAAATTAACCTACTTCGTGATCTTTTTATATATATTTTTTTTGGAAAAAAACTTAAATGATGAAGATTTTTAATAGAGGCAGGACGCGTTTCTTTTCAGAATTTATGAGGAAACTTTTATTTAGATAATTTTTAGAAAACCGACGAGAATACGCATGGAAACTGCAGTGCGAGAGCAAATCTTTACACGGTGTGAGGCTCCCTGCGAGACGCTTCCTGGGAGCAGATCTGAACTACAAGCACTCTTTTAGTTTCTCTTCGCAATTTCCCGCCAGATTTCATATTGAAGTTAAACTTTTTAATCAACCGTATTATTATTCTTTTTAATTTTTGTGTGATTTTATAGGGAGAAGGAGATTTATATAATGTTATATCTGTGGGAGGTTTTTCTATGAGTACGATTTTCACAATCTTTTACTTTATATTGTCATAGAAAATTATATCGAACACTAGTAGCATTTTTCTACTCAATTAGCAAACTAATTTTTTTTATCTAAATTAACCTACTTTGTGATATTTTTATATATTTTTTTTTTTGGAAAAAAACTTAAATGATGAAGATTTTTAATAGAGGCAGGACGCGTTTCTTTTCAGAATTTATGAGGAAACTTTTATTTAGATAATTTTTAGAAAACCGACGAGAATACGCATGGAAACTGCAGTGCGAGAGCAAATCTTTACACGGTGTGAGGCTCCCTGCGAGACGCTTCCTGGGAGCTGATCTGAACTACAAGCACTCTTTTAGTTTCTCTTCGCAATTTCCCGCCAGATTTCATATTGAAGTTAAACTTTTTAATCAACCGTATTATTTTTCTTTTTAATTTTTGTGTGATTTTATAGGGAGAAGGAGATTTATATAATGTTATATCTGTGGGAGGTTTTTCTATGAGTACGATTTTCACAATCTTTTACTTTATATTGTCATAGAAAATTATATCGAACACTAGTAGCATTTTTCTACTCAATTAGCAAACTAATTTTTTTTATCTCAATTAACCTACTTCGTGATCTTTTTATATATATTTTTTTTGGAAAAAAACTTAAATGATGAAGATTTTTAATAGAGGCAGGACGCGTTTCTTTTCAGAATTTATGAGGAAACTTTTATTTAGATAATTTTTAGAAAACCGACGAGAATACGCATGGAAACTGCAGTGCGAGAGCAAATCTTTACACGGTGTGAGGCTCCCTGCGAGACGCTTCCTGGGAGCAGATCTGAACTACAAGCACTCTTTTAGTTTCTCTTCGCAATTTCCCGCCAGATTTCATATTGAAGTTAAACTTTTTAATCAACCGTATTATTATTCTTTTTAATTTTTGTGTGATTTTATAGGGAGAAGGAGATTTATATAATGTTATATCTGTGGGAGGTTTTTCTATGAGTACGATTTTCACAATCTTTTACTTTATATTGTCATAGAAAATTATATCGAACACTAGTAGCATTTTTCTACTCAATTAGCAAACTAATTTTTTTTATCTAAATTAACCTACTTTGTGATATTTTTATATATTTTTTTTTTTGGAAAAAAACTTAAATGATGAAGATTTTTAATAGAGGCAGGACGCGTTTCTTTTCAGAATTTATGAGGAAACTTTTATTTAGATAATTTTTAGAAAACCGACGAGAATACGCATGGAAACTGCAGTGCGAGAGCAAATCTTTACACGGTGTGAGGCTCCCTGCGAGACGCTTCCTGGGAGCTGATCTGAACTACAAGCACTCTTTTAGTTTCTCTTCGCAATTTCCCGCCAGATTTCATATTGAAGTTAAACTTTTTAATCAACCGTATTATTTTCTTTGTAATTTTTTAGTGATTTTATCAGGAGAGGGAGATTTTTAACATGTTATGTCTTTGGGCGGATTTTATGAGTATGAATTTCACAACTTATACTTTATATTCTTATAGAATATTATATCGAACATCAGGATCAATTTTCTACTCAATTAGCAAATAATTTTTTTTTATTTAAATTATCCTACTTTGGGATATCTATATTTTAAACTTAAATGATGAAGATTTTTTTGAGAGGTAGGACGCTTTTCTCTTCAGAATTTATGAGGAAATTTTTATTTAGATAATTTTTATTTAGATAATTTTTCGAAAACCGACGTGAATACGCTTGGAAACTGCAGTGCGAGAGCAAATCTTTACACGGTGTAAGGCTCCCTGCGAGACGCTTCCTGGGAGCAGATCTGAACTACAAGCACTCTTTTAGTTTCTCTACGCCATTTCCCGCCAGATTTCATATTGAAGTTAAACTTTACAATCAACCATATTATTTTCTTTGTAATTTTTTAGTGATTTTATCAGGAGAGGGAGATTTTTAACATTTTATATCTTTGAGCGGATTTTATGAGTATGATGTTCACAACTTTTACTTTATATTCTCATAGAATATTATATCGAACACCAGGAGCAATTTTCTACTCAATTAGCAAATTATTTTTTTTTATTTAAATTATCCTACGTTGGGATATCTATATTTTAAACTTAAATGATGAAGATTTTTTTGAGAGGTAGGACGCTTTTCTTGTCAGAATTTATGAGGAAATTTTAATTTAGATAATTTTTCGAAAACCGACGAGAATACGCTTGGAAACTGCATTGCGAGGGAAAATCTTTACACGGTGTAAGGCTCCTTGCGAGACGCTTCCTGGGAGCAGATCTGAACTACAAGCACTCTTTTAGTTTCTCTTCGCCATTCCCCGCCGGATTTCAAACTGAAGTTAAACTTTATAATAAACCGGATTATTTTTTTTTTAATTTTTGTGTAATTTTATAGGGAGAAGGAGATTTATATAATGTTATATCTGTGGGAGGTTTTTCTATGAGTATGATTTTCACAATCTTTTACTTTATATTGTCATAGAAAATTATATCGAACACTAGTAGCATTTTTCTACTCAATTAGCAAACTAATTTTTTTTATCTAAATTAACCTACTTTGTGATCTTTTTATAATTTTTTTTTTTTGAAAAAAGTTAAATGATTAATATTTTTAATAGAGGCAGGACGCGTTTCTTTTCAGAATTTATGAGGAAATTTTTATTTAGATAATTTTTCGAAAACCGACGAGAATACGCACGGAAACTGCAGTGCGAGAGCAAATCTTTACACGGTGTGAGGCTCCCTGCGAGACGCTTCCTGGGAGCAGATCTGAACTACAAGCACTCTTTTAGTTTCTCTTCGCAATTTCCCGCCAGATTTCATATTGAAGTTAAACTTTTTAATCAACTGTATTATTTTTCTTTTTAATTTTTGTGTGATTTTATAGGGAGAAGGAGATTTATATAATGTTATATCTGTGGGAAGTTTTTCTATGAGTACGATTTTCACAATCTTTTACTTTATATTGTCATAGAAAATTATATCGAACACTAGTAGCATTTTTCTACTCAATTAGCAAACTAATTTTTTTTATCTAAATTAACCTACTTCGTGATCTTTTTATATATATTTTTTTTGGAAAAAAACTTAAATGATGAAGATTTTTAATAGAGGCAGGACGCGTTTCTTTTCAGAATTTATGAGGAAACTTTTATTTAGATAATTTTTAGAAAACCGACGAGAATACGCATGGAAACTGCAGTGCGAGAGCAAATCTTTACACGGTGTGAGGCTCCCTGCGAGACGCTTCCTGGGAGCAGATCTGAACTACAAGCACTCTTTTAGTTTCTCTTCGCAATTTCCCGCCAGATTTCATATTGAAGTTAAACTTTTTAATCAACCGTATTATTATTCTTTTTAATTTTTGTGTGATTTTATAGGGAGAAGGAGATTTATATAATGTTATATCTGTGGGAGGTTTTTCTATGAGTACGATTTTCACAATCTTTTACTTTATATTGTCATAGAAAATTATATCGAACACTAGTAGCATTTTTCTACTCAATTAGCAAACTAATTTTTTTTATCTAAATTAACCTACTTTGTGATATTTTTATATATTTTTTTTTTTGGAAAAAAACTTAAATGATGAAGATTTTTAATAGAGGCAGGACGCGTTTCTTTTCAGAATTTATGAGGAAACTTTTATTTAGATAATTTTTAGAAAACCGACGAGAATACGCATGGAAACTGCAGTGCGAGAGCAAATCTTTACACGGTGTGAGGCTCCCTGCGAGACGCTTCCTGGGAGCTGATCTGAACTACAAGCACTCTTTTAGTTTCTCTTCGCAATTTCCCGCCAGATTTCATATTGAAGTTAAACTTTTTAATCAACCGTATTATTTTCTTTGTAATTTTTTAGTGATTTTATCAGGAGAGGGAGATTTTTAACATGTTATGTCTTTGGGCGGATTTTATGAGTATGAATTTCACAACTTATACTTTATATTCTTATAGAATATTATATCGAACATCAGGATCAATTTTCTACTCAATTAGCAAATAATTTTTTTTTATTTAAATTATCCTACTTTGGGATATCTATATTTTAAACTTAAATGATGAAGATTTTTTTGAGAGGTAGGACGCTTTTCTCTTCAGAATTTATGAGGAAATTTTTATTTAGATAATTTTTATTTAGATAATTTTTCGAAAACCGACGTGAATACGCTTGGAAACTGCAGTGCGAGAGCAAATCTTTACACGGTGTAAGGCTCCCTGCGAGACGCTTCCTGGGAGCAGATCTGAACTACAAGCACTCTTTTAGTTTCTCTACGCCATTTCCCGCCAGATTTCATATTGAAGTTAAACTTTACAATCAACCATATTATTTTCTTTGTAATTTTTTAGTGATTTTATCAGGAGAGGGAGATTTTTAACATTTTATATCTTTGAGCGGATTTTATGAGTATGATGTTCACAACTTTTACTTTATATTCTCATAGAATATTATATCGAACACCAGGAGCAATTTTCTACTCAATTAGCAAATTATTTTTTTTTATTTAAATTATCCTACGTTGGGATATCTATATTTTAAACTTAAATGATGAAGATTTTTTTGAGAGGTAGGACGCTTTTCTTGTCAGAATTTATGAGGAAATTTTAATTTAGATAATTTTTCGAAAACCGACGAGAATACGCTTGGAAACTGCATTGCGAGGGAAAATCTTTACACGGTGTAAGGCTCCTTGCGAGACGCTTCCTGGGAGCAGATCTGAACTACAAGCACTCTTTTAGTTTCTCTTCGCCATTCCCCGCCGGATTTCAAACTGAAGTTAAACTTTATAATAAACCGGATTATTTTTTTTTTTAATTTTTGTGTAATTTTATAGGGAGAAGGAGATTTATATAATGTTATATCTGTGGGAGGTTTTTCTATGAGTATGATTTTCACAATCTTTTACTTTATATTGTCATAGAAAGTTATATCGAACACTAGTAGCATTTTTCTACTCAATTAGCAAACTAATTTTTTTTATCTAAATTAACCTACTTTGTGATCTTTTTATATATATTTTTTTTGGAAAAAAACTTAAATGATGAAGATTTTTAATAGAGGCAGGACGCGTTTCTTTTCAGAATTTATGAGGAAATTTTTATTTAGATAATTTTTCGAAAACCGACGAGAATACGCATGGAAACTGCAGTGCGAGAGCAAATCTTTACACGGTGTGAGGCTCCCTGCGAGACGCTTCCTGGGAGCAGATCTGAACTACAAGCACTCTTTTAGTTTCTCTTCGCCATTCCCCGCCGGATTTCAAACTGAAGTTAAACTTTATAATAAACCGGATTATTTTTTTTTTAATTTTTGTGTAATTTTATAGGGAGAAGGAGATTTATATAATGTTATATCTGTGGGAAGTTTTTCTATGAGTATGATTTTCACAATCTTTTACTTTATATTGTCATAGAAAATTATATCGAACACTAGTAGCATTTTTCTACTCAATTAGCAAACTAATTTTTTTTATCTAAATTAACCTACTTTGTGATCTTTTTATAATTTTTTTTTTTGAAAAAAGTTAAATGATTAATATTTTTAATAGAGGCAGGACGCGTTTCTTTTCAGAATTTATGAGGAAATTTTTATTTAGATAATTTTTCGAAAACCGACGAGAATACGCATGGAAACTGCAGTGCGAGAGCAAATCTTTACACGGTGTGAGGCTCCCTGCGAGACGCTTCCTGGGAGCAGATCTGAACTACAAGCACTCTTTTAGTTTCTCTTCGCAATTTCCCGCCAGATTTCATATTGAAGTTAAACTTTTTAATCAACTGTATTATTTTTCTTTTTAATTTTTGTGTGATTTTATAGGGAGAAGGAGATTTATATAATGTTATATCTGTGGGAAGTTTTTCTATGAGTACGATTTTCACAATCTTTTACTTTATATTGTCATAGAAAATTATATCGAACACTAGTAGCATTTTTCTACTCAATTAGCAAACTAATTTTTTTTATCTAAATTAACCTACTTCGTGATCTTTTTATATATATTTTTTTTGGAAAAAAACTTAAATGATGAAGATTTTTAATAGAGGCAGGACGCGTTTCTTTTCAGAATTTATGAGGAAACTTTTATTTAGATAATTTTTAGAAAACCGACGAGAATACGCATGGAAACTGCAGTGCGAGAGCAAATCTTTACACGGTGTGAGGCTCCCTGCGAGACGCTTCCTGGGAGCAGATCTGAACTACAAGCACTCTTTTAGTTTCTCTTCGCAATTTCCCGCCAGATTTCATATTGAAGTTAAACTTTTTAATCAACCGTATTATTATTCTTTTTAATTTTTGTGTGATTTTATAGGGAGAAGGAGATTTATATAATGTTATATCTGTGGGAGGTTTTTCTATGAGTACGATTTTCACAATCTTTTACTGTATATTGTCATAGAAAATTATATCGAACACTAGTAGCATTTTTCTACTCAATTAGCAAACTAATTTTTTTTATCTAAATTAACCTACTTTGTGATATTTTTATATATTTTTTTTTTGGAAAAAAACTTAAATGATGAAGATTTTTAATAGAGGCAGGACGCGTTTCTTTTCAGAATTTATGAGGAAACTTTTATTTAGATAATTTTTAGAAAACCGACGAGAATACGCATGGAAACTGCAGTGCGAGAGCAAATCTTTACACGGTGTGAGGCTCCCTGCGAGACGCTTCCTGGGAGCTGATCTGAACTACAAGCACTCTTTTAGTTTCTCTTCGCAATTTCCCGCCAGATTTCATATTGAAGTTAAACTTTTTAATCAACCGTATTATTTTCTTTGTAATTTTTTAGTGATTTTATCAGGAGAGGGAGATTTTTAACATGTTATGTCTTTGGGCGGATTTTATGAGTATGAATTTCACAACTTATACTTTATATTCTTATAGAATATTATATCGAACATCAGGATCAATTTTCTACTCAATTAGCAAATAATTTTTTTTTATTTAAATTATCCTACTTTGGGATATCTATATTTTAAACTTAAATGATGAAGATTTTTTTGAGAGGTAGGACGCTTTTCTCTTCAGAATTTATGAGGAAATTTTTATTTAGATAATTTTTATTTAGATAATTTTTCGAAAACCGACGTGAATACGCTTGGAAACTGCAGTGCGAGAGCAAATCTTTACACGGTGTAAGGCTCCCTGCGAGACGCTTCCTGGGAGCAGATCTGAACTACAAGCACTCTTTTAGTTTCTCTACGCCATTTCCCGCCAGATTTCATATTGAAGTTAAACTTTACAATCAACCATATTATTTTCTTTGTAATTTTTTAGTGATTTTATCAGGAGAGGGAGATTTTTAACATTTTATATCTTTGAGCGGATTTTATGAGTATGATGTTCACAACTTTTACTTTATATTCTCATAGAATATTATATAGAACACCAGGAGCAATTTTCTACTCAATTAGCAAATTATTTTTTTTTATTTAAATTATCCTACGTTGGGATATCTATATTTTAAACTTAAATGATGAAGATTTTTTTGAGAGGTAGGACGCTTTTCTTGTCAGAATTTATGAGGAAATTTTAATTTAGATAATTTTTCGAAAACCGAGGAGAATACGTATGGAAACTGCAGTGCGAGAGCAAATCTTTACACGGTGTGAGGCTCCCTGCGAGAAGCTTCCTGGGAGCAGATCTGAACTACAAGCACTCTTTTAGTTTCTCTACGCCATTTCCCGCCAGATTTCATATTGAAGTTAAACTTTATAATCAACCGTATTATTTTCTTTGTAATTTTTTAGTGATTTTATCAGGAGAGGGAGATTTTTAACATGTTATGTTTTTGGGCGGATTTTATGAGTATGATTTTCACAATCTTTTACTTTATATTGTCATAGAAAATTATATCGAACACTAGTAGCATTTTTCTACTCAATTAGCAAACTAATTTTTTTTATCTAAATTAACCTACTTTGTGATCTTTTTATAATTTTTTTTTTTTGAAAAAAGTTAAATGATTAATATTTTTAATAGAGGCAGGACGCGTTTCTTTTCAGAATTTATGAGGAAATTTTTATTTAGATAATTTTTCGAAAACCGACGAGAATACGCAAGGAAACTGCAGTGCGAGAGCAAATATTTACACGGTGTGAGGCTCCCTGCGAGACGCTTCCTGGGAGCAGATCTGAACTACAAGCACTCTTTTAGTTTCTCTACGACATTTCCCGCCAGATTTGATATTGAAGTTAAACTTTTTAATCAACTATATTATTTTCTTTGTAATTTTTTAGTGATTTTAAAAGGAGAGGGAGATTTTTAACATGTTATGTCTTTGGGCGGATTTTATGAGTATGAATTTCACAATCTTTTACTTTATATTGTCATAGAAAATTATATCGAACACTATTAGCATTTTTCTACTTAATTAGCAAATTTTTTTTTATTTAAATTATCCTACTTTGGGATATCTATATTTTAAACTTAAATGATGAAGATTTTTTTGAGAGGCAGGACGCGTTTCTTTTCAGAATTTATGAGGAAATTTTTATTTAGATAATTTTTCGAAAACCGACGAGAATACGCATGGAAACTGCAGTGCGAGAGCAAATCTTTACACGGTGTGAGGCTCCCTGCGAGACGCTTCCTGGGAGCAGATCTGAACTACAAGCACTCTTTTAGTTTCTCTTCGCCATTTCCCGCCAGATTTCATATTGAAGTTAAACTTTTTAATCAACCGTATTATTTTCTTTGTAATTTTTTAGTGATTTTATCAGGAGAGGGAGATTTTTAACTTGTTATGTCTTTGAGCGGATTTTATGAGTATGAATTTCACAATCTTTTACTTTATATTGTCATAGAAAATTATATCGAACAATAGTAGCATTTTTCTACTCAATTAGCAAATTATTTTTTTTTATTTAAATTATCCTACTTTGGGATATCTATATTTTAAACTTAAATGATGAAGATTTTTTTGAGAGGTAGGACGCTTTTCTTGTCAGAATTTATGAGGAAATTTTTATTTAGATAATTTTTATTTAGATAATTTTTCGAAAACCGACGAGAATACGCTTGGAAACTGCAGTGCGAGAGCAAATCTTTACACGGTGTAAGGCTCCCTGCGAGACGCTTCCTGGGAGCAGATCTGAACTACAAGCACTCTTTTAGTTTCTCTTCGCCATTTCCCGCCAGATTTCATATTGAAGTTAAACTTTTTAATCAACCGTATTATTTTTCTTTTTAATTTTTGTGTGATTTTATAGGGAGAAGGAGATTTATATAATGTTATATCTGTGGGAGGTTTTTCTATGAGTACGATTTTCACAATCTTTTACTTTATATTGTCATAGAAAATTATATCGAACACTAGTAGCATTTTTCTACTCAATTAGCAAACTAATTTTTTTTATCTCAATTAACCTACTTCGTGATCTTTTTATATATATTTTTTTTGGAAAAAAACTTAAATGATGAAGATTTTTAATAGAGGCAGGACGCGTTTCTTTTCAGAATTTATGAGGAAACTTTTATTTAGATAATTTTTAGAAAACCGACGAGAATACGCATGGAAACTGCAGTGCGAGAGCAAATCTTTACACGGTGTGAGGCTCCCTGCGAGACGCTTCCTGGGAGCAGATCTGAACTACAAGCACTCTTTTAGTTTCTCTTCGCAATTTCCCGCCAGATTTCATATTGAAGTTAAACTTTTTAATCAACCGTATTATTATTCTTTCTAATTTTTGTGTGATTTTATAGGGAGAAGGAGATTTATATAATGTTATATCTGTGGGAGGTTTTTCTATGAGTACGATTTTCACAATCTTTTACTTTATATTGTCATAGAAAATTATATCGAACACTAGTAGCATTTTTCTACTCAATTAGCAAACTAATTTTTTTTATCTAAATTAACCTACTTTGTGATCTTTTTATATATTTTTTTTTTGGAAAAAAACTTAAATGATGAAGATTTTTAATAGAGGCAGGACGCGTTTCTTTTCAGAATTTATGAGGAAACTTTTATTTAGATAATTTTTAGAAAACCGACGAGAATACCCATGGAAACTGCAGTGCGAGAGCAAATCTTTACAGGGTGTGAGGCTCCCTGCGAGACGCTTCCTGGGAGCTGATCTGAACTACAAGCACTCTTTTAGTTTCTCTTCGCAATTTCCCGCCAGATTTCATATTGAAGTTAAACTTTTTAATCAACCGTATTATTTTCTTTGTAATTTTTTAGTGATTTTATCAGGAGAGGGAGATTTTTAACATGTTATGTCTTTGGGCGGATTTTATGAGTATGAATTTCACAACTTATACTTTATATTCTCATAGAATATTATATCGAACATCAGGAGCAATTTTCTACTCAATTAGCAAATAATTTTTTTTTATTTAAATTATCCTACTTTGGGATATCTATATTTTAAACTTAAATGATGAAGATTTTTTTGAGAGGTAGGACGCTTTTCTTGTCAGAATTTATGAGGAAATTTTAATTTAGATAATTTTTCGAAAACCGACGAGAATACGTATGGAAACTGCAGTGCGAGAGCAAATCTTTACACGGTGTGAGGCTCCCTGCGAGACGCTTCCTGGGAGCAGATCTGAACTACAAGCACTCTTTTAGTTTCTCTACGCCATTTCCCGCCAGATTTCATATTGAAGTTAAACTTTATAATCAACCGTATTATTTTCTTTGTAATTTTTTAGTGATTTTATCAGGAGAGGGAGATTTTTAACATGTTATGTTTTTGGGCGGATTTTATGAGTATGAATTTCACAATCTTTTACTTTATATTGTCATAGAAAATTATATCGAACACTAGTAGCATTTTCTACTCAATTAGCAAATTATTTTTTTTTATTTAAATTATCCTACTTTGGGATATCTATATTTTAAACTTAAATGATGAAGATTTTTTTGAGAGGCAGGACGCGTTTCTTTTCAGAATTTATGAGAAAATTTTTATTTAGATAATTTTTCGAAAACCGACGAGAATACGCATGGAAACTGCAGTGCGAGTGCAAATCTTTACACGGTGTGAGGCTCCCTGCGAGACGCTTCCTGGGAGCAGATCTGAACTACAAGCACTCTTTTAGTTTCTCTTCGCCATTTCCCGCCAGATTTCATATTGAAGTTAAACTTTTTAATCAACCGTATTATTTTCTTTGTAATTTTTTAGTGATTTTATCAGGAGAGGGAGATTTTTAACATGTTATGTCTTTGGGTGGATTTTATGAGTATGAATTTCACAATCTTTTACTTTATATTGTCATACAAAATTATATCGAACAATAGTAGCATTTTTCTACTCAATTAGCAAATTATTTTTTTTTATTTAAATTATCCTACTTTGGGATATATATATTTTAAACTTAAATGATGAAGATTTTTTTTGAGAGGTAGGACGCTTTTCTTGTCAGAATTTATGAGGAAATTTTAATTTAGATAATTTTTCGAAAACCGACGAGAATACGCTTGGAAACTGCATTGCGAGGGAAAATCTTTACACGGTGTAAGGCTCCTTGCGAGACGCTTCCTGGGAGCAGATCTGAACTACAAGCACTCTTTTAGTTTCTCTTCGCCATTCCCCGCCGGATTTCAAACTGAAGTTAAACTTTATAATAAACCGGATTATTTTTTTTTTAATTTTTGTGTAATTTTATAGGGAGAAGGAGATTTATATAATGTTATATCTGTGGGAGGTTTTTCTATGAGTATGATTTTCACAATCTTTTACTTTATATTGTCATAGAAAGTTATATCGAACACTAGTAGCATTTTTCTACTCAATTAGCAAACTAATTTTTTTTATCTAAATTAACCTACTTTGTGATCTTTTTATATATATTTTTTTTGGAAAAAAACTTAAATGATGAAGATTTTTAATAGAGGCAGGACGCGTTTCTTTTCAGAATTTATGAGGAAACTTTTATTTAGATAATTTTTAGAAAACCGACGAGAATACGCATGGAAACTGCAGTGCGAGAGCAAATCTTTACACGGTGTGAGGCTCCCTGCGAGACGCTTCCTGGGAGCAGATCTGAACTACAAGCACTCTTTTAGTTTCTCTTCGCAATTTCCCGCCAGATTTCATATTGAAGTTAAACTTTTTAATCAACCGTATTATTTTTCTTTTTAATTTTTGTGTGATTTTATAGGGAGAAGGAGATTTATATAATGTTATATCTGTGGGAGGTTTTTCTATGAGTACGATTTTCACAATCTTTTACTTTATATTGTCATAGAAAATTATATCGAACACTAGTAGCATTTTTCTACTCAATTAGCAAACTAATTTTTTTTATCTAAATTAACCTACTTCGTGATCTTTTTATATATATTTTTTTTGGAAAAAAACTTAAATGATGAAGATTTTTAATAGAGGCAGGACGCGTTTCTTTTCAGAATTTATGAGGAAACTTTTATTTAGATAATTTTTAGAAAACCGACGAGAATACGCATGGAAACTACAGTGCGAGAGCAAATCTTTACACGGTGTGAGGCTCCCTGCGAGACGCTTCCTGGGAGCAGATCTGAAATACAAGCACTCTTTTAGTTTCTCTTCGCAATTTCCCGCCAGATTTCATATTGAAGTTAAACTTTTTAATCAACCGTATTATTATTCTTTTTAATTTTTGTGTGATTTTATAGGGAGAATGAGATTTATATAATGTTATATCTGTGGGAGGTTTTTCTATGAGTATGATTTTCACAATCTTTTACTTTATATTGTCATAGAAAATTATATCGAACACTAGTAGCATTTTTCTACTCAATTGGCAAACTAATTTTGTTATTTAAATTTACCTACTTTGTGATCTTTTTATATATTTTTTTTTTGGAAAAAAACTTAAATGATGAAGATTTTTAATAGAGGCAGGACGCGTTTCTTTTCAGAATTTATGAGGAAACTTTTATTTAGATAATTTTTAGAAAACCGACGAGAATACGCATGGAAACTGCAGTGCGAGAGCAAATCTTTACACGGTGTGAGGCTCCCTGCGAGACGCTTCCTGGGAGCTGATCTGAACTACAAGCACTCTTTTAGTTTCTCTTCGCAATTTCCCGCCAGATTTCATATTGAAGTTAAACTTTTTAATCAACCGTATTATTTTCTTTGTAATTTTTTAGTGATTTTATCAGGAGAGGGAGATTTTTAACATGTTATGTCTTTGGGCGGATTTTATGAGTATGAATTTCACAACTTATACTTTATATTCTCATAGAATATTATATCGAACATCAGGAGCAATTTTCTACTCAATTAGCAAATAATTTTTTTTTTATTTAAATTATCCTACTTTGGGATATCTATATTTTAAACTTAAATGATGAAGATTTTTTTGAGAGGAGGACGCTTTTCTCTTCAGAATTTATGAGGAAATTTTTATTTAGATAATTTTTATTTAGATAATTTTTCGAAAACCGACGAGAATACGCTTGGAAACTGCAGTGCGAGAGCAAATCTTTACACGGTGTAAGGCTCCCTGCGAGACGCTTCCTGGGAGCAGATCTGAACTACAAGCACTCTTTTAGTTTCTCTACGCCATTTCCCGCCAGATTTCATATTGAAGTTAAACTTTACAATCAACCGTATTATTTTCTTTGTAATTTTTTAGTGATTTTATCAGGAGAGGGAGATTTTTAACATTTTATATCTTTGAGCGGATTTTATGAGTATGATGTTCACAACTTTTACTTTATATTCTCATAGAATATTATATCGAACACCAGGAGCAATTTTCTACTCAATTAGCAAATTATTTTTTTTTATTTAAATTATCCTACGTTGGGATATCTATATTTTAAACTTAAATGATGAAGATTTTTTTGAGAGGTAGGACGCTTTTCTTGTCAGAATTTATGAGGAAATTTTAATTTAGATAATTTTTCGAAAACCGAGGAGAATACGTATGGAAACTGCAGTGCGAGAGCAAATCTTTACACGGTGTGAGGCTCCCTGCGAGAAGCTTCCTGGGAGCAGATCTGAACTACAAGCACTCTTTTAGTTTCTCTTCGCCATTCCCCGCCGGATTTCAAACTGAAGTTAAACTTTATAATAAACCGGATTATTTTTTTTTTAATTTTTGTGTAATTTTATAGGGAGAAGGAGATTTATATAATGTTATATCTGTGGGAGGTTTTTCTATGAGTATGATTTTCACAATCTTTTACTTTATATTTTCATAGAAAATTATATCGAACACTAGTAGCATTTTTCTACTCAATTAGCAAACTAATTTTTTTTATCTAAATTAACCTACTTTGTGATCTTTTTATAATTTTTTTTTTTGAAAAAAGTTAAATGATTAATATTTTTAATAGAGGCAGGACGCGTTTCTTTTCAGAATTTATGAGGAAATTTTTATTTAGATAATTTTTCGAAAACCGACGAGAATACGCATGGAAACTGCAGTGCGAGAGCAAATCTTTACACGGTATGAGGCTCCCTGCGAGACGCTTCCTGGGAGCAGATCTGAACTACAAGCACTCTTTTAGTTTCTCTTCGCAATTTCCCGCCAGATTTCATATTGAAGTTAAACTTTTTAATCAACTGTATTATTTTTCTTTTTAATTTTTGTGTGATTTTATAGGGAGAAGGAGATTTATATAATGTTATATCTGTGGGAAGTTTTTCTATGAGTACGATTTTCACAATCTTTTACTTTATATTGTCATAGAAAATTATATCGAACACTAGTAGCATTTTTCTACTCAATTAGCAAACTAATTTTTTTTATCTAAATTAACCTACTTTGTGATCTTTTTATATATATTTTTTTTGGAAAAAAACTTAAATGATGAAGATTTTTAATAGAGGCAGGACGCGTTTCTTTTCAGAATTTATGAGGAAACTTTTATTTAGATAATTTTTAGAAAACCGACGAGAATACGCATGGAAACTGCAGTGCGAGAGCAAATCTTTACACGGTGTGAGGCTCCCTGCGAGACGCTTCCTGGGAGCAGATCTGAACTACAAGCACTCTTTTAGTTTCTCTACGACATTTCCCGCCAGATTTGATATTGAAGTTAAACTTTTTAATCAACTATATTATTTTCTTTGTAATTTTTTAGTGATTTTAAAAGGAGAGGGAGATTTTTAACATGTTATGTCTTTGGGCGGATTTTATGAGTATGAATTTCACAATCTTTTACTTTATATTGTCATAGAAAATTATATCGAACACTATTAGCATTTTTCTACTTAATTAGCAAATTTTTTTTTTATTTAAATTATCCTACTTTGGGATATCTATATTTTAAACTTAAATGATGAAGATTTTTTTGAGAGGCAGGACGCGTTTCTTTTCAGAATTTATGAGGAAATTTTTATTTAGATAATTTTTCGAAAACCGACGAGAATACGCATGGAAACTGCAGTGCGAGAGCAAATCTTTACACGGTGTGAGGCTCCCTGCGAGACGCTTCCTGGGAGCAGATCTGAACTACAAGCACTCTTTTAGTTTCTCTTCGCCATTTCCCGCCAGATTTCATATTGAAGTTAAACTTTTTAATCAACCGTATTATTTTCTTTGTAATTTTTTAGTGATTTTATCAGGAGAGGGAGATTTTTAACTTGTTATGTCTTTGAGCGGATTTTATGAGTATGAATTTCACAATCTTTTACTTTATATTGTCATAGAAAATTATATCGAACAATAGTAGCATTTTTCTACTCAATTAGCAAATTATTTTTTTTTATTTAAATTATCCTACTTTGGGATATCTATATTTTAAACTTAAATGATGAAGATTTTTTTGAGAGGAGGACGCTTTTCTCTTCAGAATTTATGAGGAAATTTTTATTTAGATAATTTTTATTTAGATAATTTTTCGAAAACCGACGAGAATACGCTTGGAAACTGCAGTGCGAGAGCAAATCTTTACACGGTGTAAGGCTCCCTGCGAGACGCTTCCTGGGAGCAGATCTGAACTACAAGCACTCTTTTAGTTTCTCTACGCCATTTCCCGCCAGATTTCATATTGAAGTTAAACTTTACAATCAACCGTATTATTTTCTTTGTAATTTTTTAGTGATTTTATCAGGAGAGGGAGATTTTTAACATTTTATATCTTTGAGCGGATTTTATGAGTATGATGTTCACAACTTTTACTTTATATTCTCATAGAATATTATATCGAACACCAGGAGCAATTTTCTACTCAATTAGCAAATTATTTTTTTTTATTTAAATTATCCTACGTTGGGATATCTATATTTTAAACTTAAATGATGAAGATTTTTTTGAGAGGTAGGACGCTTTTCTTGTCAGAATTTATGAGGAAATTTTAATTTAGATAATTTTTCGAAAACCGAGGAGAATACGTATGGAAACTGCAGTGCGAGAGCAAATCTTTACACGGTGTGAGGCTCCCTGCGAGAAGCTTCCTGGGAGCAGATCTGAACTACAAGCACTCTTTTAGTTTCTCTACGCCATTTCCCGCCAGATTTCATATTGAAGTTAAACTTTATAATCAACCGTATTATTTTCTTTGTAATTTTTTAGTGATTTTATCAGGAGAGGGAGATTTTTAACATGTTATGTTTTTGGGCGGATTTTATGAGTATGAATTTCACAATCTTTTACTTTATATTGTCATAGAAAATTATATCGAACACTAGTAGCATTTTTCTACTCAATTAGCAAACTAATTTTTTTTATCTAAATTAACCTACTTTGTGATCTTTTTATAATTTTTTTTTTTGAAAAAAGTTAAATGATTAATATTTTTAATAGAGGCAGGACGCGTTTCTTTTCAGAATTTATGAGGAAATTTTTATTTAGATAATTTTTCGAAAACCGACGAGAATACGCATGGAAACTGCAGTGCGAGAGCAAATCTTTACACGGTATGAGGCTCCCTGCGAGACGCTTCCTGGGAGCAGATCTGAACTACAAGCACTCTTTTAGTTTCTCTTCGCAATTTCCCGCCAGATTTCATATTGAAGTTAAACTTTTTAATCAACTGTATTATTTTTCTTTTTAATTTTTGTGTGATTTTATAGGGAGAAGGAGATTTATATAATGTTATATCTGTGGGAAGTTTTTCTATGAGTACGATTTTCACAATCTTTTACTTTATATTGTCATAGAAAATTATATCGAACACTAGTAGCATTTTTCTACTCAATTAGCAAACTAATTTTTTTTATCTAAATTAACCTACTTTGTGATCTTTTTATATATATTTTTTTTGGAAAAAAACTTAAATGATGAAGATTTTTAATAGAGGCAGGACGCGTTTCTTTTCAGAATTTATGAGGAAACTTTTATTTAGATAATTTTTAGAAAACCGACGAGAATACGCATGGAAACTGCAGTGCGAGAGCAAATCTTTACACGGTGTGAGGCTCCCTGCGAGACGCTTCCTGGGAGCAGATCTGAACTACAAGCACTCTTTTAGTTTCTCTACGACATTTCCCGCCAGATTTGATATTGAAGTTAAACTTTTTAATCAACTATATTATTTTCTTTGTAATTTTTTAGTGATTTTAAAAGGAGAGGGAGATTTTTAACATGTTATGTCTTTGGGCGGATTTTATGAGTATGAATTTCACAATCTTTTACTTTATATTGTCATAGAAAATTATATCGAACACTATTAGCATTTTTCTACTTAATTAGCAAATTTTTTTTTTATTTAAATTATCCTACTTTGGGATATCTATATTTTAAACTTAAATGATGAAGATTTTTTTGAGAGGCAGGACGCGTTTCTTTTCATAATTTATGAGGAAATTTTTATTTAGATAATTTTTCGAAAACCGACGAGAATACGCATGGAAACTGCAGTGCGAGAGCAAATCTTTACACGGTGTGAGGCTCCCTGCGAGACGCTTCCTGGGAGCAGATCTGAACTACAAGCACTCTTTTAGTTTCTCTTCGCCATTTCCCGCCAGATTTCATATTGAAGTTAAACTTTTTAATCAACCGTATTATTTTCTTTGTAATTTTTTAGTGATTTTATCAGGAGAGGGAGATTTTTAACTTGTTATGTCTTTGAGCGGATTTTATGAGTATGAATTTCACAATCTTTTACTTTATATTGTCATAGAAAATTATATCGAACAATAGTAGCATTTTTCTACTCAATTAGCAAATTATTTTTTTTTATTTAAATTATCCTACTTTGGGATATCTATATTTTAAACTTAAATGATGAAGATTTTTTTGAGAGGTAGGACGCTTTTCTTGTCAGAATTTATGAGGAAATTTTTGTTTAGATAATTTTTATTTAGATAATTTTTCGAAAACCGACGAGAATACGCTTGGAAACTGCAGTGCGAGAGCAAATCTTTACACGGTGTAAGGCTCCCTGCGAGACGCTTCCTGGGAGCAGATCTGAACTACAAGCACTCTTTTAGTTTCTCTTCGCCATTTCCCGCCAGATTTCATATTGAAGTTAAACTTTTTAATCAACCGTATTATTTTTCTTTTTAATTTTTGTGTGATTTTATAGGGAGAAGGAGATTTATATAATGTTATATCTGTGGGAGGTTTTTCTATGAGTACGATTTTCACAATCTTTTACTTTATATTGTCATAGAAAATTATATCGAACACTAGTAGCATTTTTCTACTCAATTAGCAAACTAATTTTTTTTATCTCAATTAACCTACTTCGTGATCTTTTTATATATATTTTTTTTGGAAAAAAACTTAAATGATGAAGATTTTTAATAGAGGCAGGACGCGTTTCTTTTCAGAATTTATGAGGAAACTTTTATTTAGATAATTTTTAGAAAACCGACGAGAATACGCATGGAAACTGCAGTGCGAGAGCAAATCTTTACACGGTGTGAGGCTCCCTGCGAGACGCTTCCTGGGAGCAGATCTGAACTACAAGCACTCTTTTAGTTTCTCTTCGCAATTTCCCGCCAGATTTCATATTGAAGTTAAACTTTTTAATCAACCGTATTATTATTCTTTCTAATTTTTGTGTGATTTTATAGGGAGAAGGAGATTTATATAATGTTATATCTGTGGGAGGTTTTTCTATGAGTACGATTTTCACAATCTTTTACTTTATATTGTCATAGAAAATTATATCGAACACTAGTAGCATTTTTCTACTCAATTAGCAAACTAATTTTTTTTATCTAAATTAACCTACTTTGTGATCTTTTTATATATTTTTTTTTTTGGAAAAAAACTTAAATGATGAAGATTTTTAATAGAGGCAGGACGCGTTTCTTTTCAGAATTTATGAGGAAACTTTTATTTAGTTAATTTTTAGAAAACCGACGAGAATACGCATGGAAACTGCAGTGCGAGAGCAAATCTTTACACGGTGTGAGGCTCCCTGCGAGACGCTTCCTGGGAGCAGATCTGAACTACAAGCACTCTTTTAGTTTCTCTTCGCAATTTCCCGCCAGATTTCATATTGAAGTTAAACTTTTTAATCAACCGTATTATTTTCTTTGTAATTTTTTAGTGATTTTATCAGGAGAGGGAGATTTTTAACATGTTATGTCTTTGGGCGGATTTTATGAGTATGAATTTCACAACTTATACTTTATATTCTCATAGAATATTATATCGAACATCAGGAGCAATTTTCTACTCAATTAGCAAATAATTTTTTTTTTATTTAAATTATCCTACTTTGGGATATCTATATTTTAAACTTAAATGATGAAGATTTTTTTGAGAGGAGGACGCTTTTCTCTTCAGAATTTATGAGGAAATTTTTATTTAGATAATTTTTATTTAGATAATTTTTCGAAAACCGACGAGAATACGCTTGGAAACTGCAGTGCGAGAGCAAATCTTTACACGGTGTAAGGCTCCCTGCGAGACGCTTCCTGGGAGCAGATCTGAACTACAAGCACTCTTTTAGTTTCTCTACGCCATTTCCCGCCAGATTTCATATTGAAGTTAAACTTTACAATCAACCGTATTATTTTCTTTGTAATTTTTTAGTGATTTTATCAGGAGAGGGAGATTTTTAACATTTTATATCTTTGAGCGGATTTTATGAGTATGATGTTCACAACTTTTACTTTATATTCTCATAGAATATTATATCGAACACCAGGAGCAATTTTCTACTCAATTAGCAAATTATTTTTTTTTATTTAAATTATCCTACGTTGGGATATCTATATTTTAAACTTAAATGATGAAGATTTTTTTGAGAGGTAGGACGCTTTTCTTGTCAGAATTTATGAGGAAATTTTAATTTAGATAATTTTTCGAAAACCGAGGAGAATACGTATGGAAACTGCAGTGCGAGAGCAAATCTTTACACGGTGTGAGGCTCCCTGCGAGAAGCTTCCTGGGAGCAGATCTGAACTACAAGCACTCTTTTAGTTTCTCTTCGCCATTCCCCGCCGGATTTCAAACTGAAGTTAAACTTTATAATAAACCGGATTATTTTTTTTTTAATTTTTGTGTAATTTTATAGGGAGAAGGAGATTTATATAATGTTATATCTGTGGGAGGTTTTTCTATGAGTATGATTTTCACAATCTTTTACTTTATATTTTCATAGAAAATTATATCGAACACTAGTAGCATTTTTCTACTCAATTAGCAAACTAATTTTTTTTATCTAAATTAACCTACTTTGTGATCTTTTTATATATTTTTTTTTTTGGAAAAAAACTTAAATGATGAAGATTTTTAATAGAGGCAGGACGCGTTTCTTTTCAGAATTTATGAGGAAACTTTTATTTAGTTAATTTTTAGAAAACCGACGAGAATACGCATGGAAACTGCAGTGCGAGAGCAAATCTTTACACGGTGTGAGGCTCCCTGCGAGACGCTTCCTGGGAGCAGATCTGAACTACAAGCACTCTTTTAGTTTCTCTTCGCAATTTCCCGCCAGATTTCATATTGAAGTTAAACTTTTTAATCAACCGTATTATTTTCTTTGTAATTTTTTAGTGATTTTATCAGGAGAGGGAGATTTTTAACATGTTATGTCTTTGGGCGGATTTTATGAGTATGAATTTCACAACTTATACTTTATATTCTCATAGAATATTATATCGAACATCAGGAGCAATTTTCTACTCAATTAGCAAATAATTTTTTTTTTATTTAAATTATCCTACTTTGGGATATCTATATTTTAAACTTAAATGATGAAGATTTTTTTGAGAGGAGGACGCTTTTCTCTTCAGAATTTATGAGGAAATTTTTATTTAGATAATTTTTATTTAGATAATTTTTCGAAAACCGACGAGAATACGCTTGGAAACTGCAGTGCGAGAGCAAATCTTTACACGGTGTAAGGCTCCCTGCGAGACGCTTCCTGGGAGCAGATCTGAACTACAAGCACTCTTTTAGTTTCTCTACGCCATTTCCCGCCAGATTTCATATTGAAGTTAAACTTTACAATCAACCGTATTATTTTCTTTGTAATTTTTTAGTGATTTTATCAGGAGAGGGAGATTTTTAACATTTTATATCTTTGAGCGGATTTTATGAGTATGATGTTCACAACTTTTACTTTATATTCTCATAGAATATTATATCGAACACCAGGAGCAATTTTCTACTCAATTAGCAAATTATTTTTTTTTATTTAAATTATCCTACGTTGGGATATCTATATTTTAAACTTAAATGATGAAGATTTTTTTGAGAGGTAGGACGCTTTTCTTGTCAGAATTTATGAGGAAATTTTAATTTAGATAATTTTTCGAAAACCGAGGAGAATACGTATGGAAACTGCAGTGCGAGAGCAAATCTTTACACGGTGTGAGGCTCCCTGCGAGAAGCTTCCTGGGAGCAGATCTGAACTACAAGCACTCTTTTAGTTTCTCTTCGCCATTCCCCGCCGGATTTCAAACTGAAGTTAAACTTTATAATAAACCGGATTATTTTTTTTTTAATTTTTGTGTAATTTTATAGGGAGAAGGAGATTTATATAATGTTATATCTGTGGGAGGTTTTTCTATGAGTATGATTTTCACAATCTTTTACTTTATATTTTCATAGAAAATTATATCGAACACTAGTAGCATTTTTCTACTCAATTAGCAAACTAATTTTTTTTATCTAAATTAACCTACTTTGTGATCTTTTTATAATTTTTTTTTTTGAAAAAAGTTAAATGATTAATATTTTTAATAGAGGCAGGACGCGTTTCTTTTCAGAATTTATGAGGAAATTTTTATTTAGATAATTTTTCGAAAACCGACGAGAATACGCATGGAAACTGCAGTGCGAGAGCAAATCTTTACACGGTATGAGGCTCCCTGCGAGACGCTTCCTGGGAGCAGATCTGAACTACAAGCACTCTTTTAGTTTCTCTTCGCAATTTCCCGCCAGATTTCATATTGAAGTTAAACTTTTTAATCAACTGTATTATTTTTCTTTTTAATTTTTGTGTGATTTTATAGGGAGAAGGAGATTTATATAATGTTATATCTGTGGGAAGTTTTTCTATGAGTACGATTTTCACAATCTTTTACTTTATATTGTCATAGAAAATTATATCGAACACTAGTAGCATTTTTCTACTCAATTAGCAAACTAATTTTTTTTATCTAAATTAACCTACTTTGTGATCTTTTTATATATATTTTTTTTGGAAAAAAACTTAAATGATGAAGATTTTTAATAGAGGCAGGACGCGTTTCTTTTCAGAATTTATGAGGAAACTTTTATTTAGATAATTTTTAGAAAACCGACGAGAATACGCATGGAAACTGCAGTGCGAGAGCAAATCTTTACACGGTGTGAGGCTCCCTGCGAGACGCTTCCTGGGAGCAGATCTGAACTACAAGCACTCTTTTAGTTTCTCTACGACATTTCCCGCCAGATTTGATATTGAAGTTAAACTTTTTAATCAACTATATTATTTTCTTTGTAATTTTTTAGTGATTTTAAAAGGAGAGGGAGATTTTTAACATGTTATGTCTTTGGGCGGATTTTATGAGTATGAATTTCACAATCTTTTACTTTATATTGTCATAGAAAATTATATCGAACACTATTAGCATTTTTCTACTTAATTAGCAAATTTTTTTTTTATTTAAATTATCCTACTTTGGGATATCTATATTTTAAACTTAAATGATGAAGATTTTTTTGAGAGGCAGGACGCGTTTCTTTTCAGAATTTATGAGGAAATTTTTATTTAGATAATTTTTCGAAAACCGACGAGAATACGCATGGAAACTGCAGTGCGAGAGCAAATCTTTACACGGTGTGAGGCTCCCTGCGAGACGCTTCCTGGGAGCAGATCTGAACTACAAGCACTCTTTTAGTTTCTCTTCGCCATTTCCCGCCAGATTTCATATTGAAGTTAAACTTTTTAATCAACCGTATTATTTTCTTTGTAATTTTTTAGTGATTTTATCAGGAGAGGGAGATTTTTAACTTGTTATGTCTTTGAGCGGATTTTATGAGTATGAATTTCACAATCTTTTACTTTATATTGTCATAGAAAATTATATCGAACAATAGTAGCATTTTTCTACTCAATTAGCAAATTATTTTTTTTTATTTAAATTATCCTACTTTGGGATATCTATATTTTAAACTTAAATGATGAAGATTTTTTTGAGAGGTAGGACGCTTTTCTTGTCAGAATTTATGAGGAAATTTTTGTTTAGATAATTTTTATTTAGATAATTTTTCGAAAACCGACGAGAATACGCTTGGAAACTGCAGTGCGAGAGCAAATCTTTACACGGTGTAAGGCTCCCTGCGAGACGCTTCCTGGGAGCAGATCTGAACTACAAGCACTCTTTTAGTTTCTCTTCGCCATTTCCCGCCAGATTTCATATTGAAGTTAAACTTTTTAATCAACCGTATTATTTTTCTTTTTAATTTTTGTGTGATTTTATAGGGAGAAGGAGATTTATATAATGTTATATCTGTGGGAGGTTTTTCTATGAGTACGATTTTCACAATCTTTTACTTTATATTGTCATAGAAAATTATATCGAACACTAGTAGCATTTTTCTACTCAATTAGCAAACTAATTTTTTTTATCTCAATTAACCTACTTCGTGATCTTTTTATATATATTTTTTTTGGAAAAAAACTTAAATGATGAAGATTTTTAATAGAGGCAGGACGCGTTTCTTTTCAGAATTTATGAGGAAACTTTTATTTAGATAATTTTTAGAAAACCGACGAGAATACGCATGGAAACTGCAGTGCGAGAGCAAATCTTTACACGGTGTGAGGCTCCCTGCGAGACGCTTCCTGGGAGCAGATCTGAACTACAAGCACTCTTTTAGTTTCTCTTCGCAATTTCCCGCCAGATTTCATATTGAAGTTAAACTTTTTAATCAACCGTATTATTATTCTTTCTAATTTTTGTGTGATTTTATAGGGAGAAGGAGATTTATATAATGTTATATCTGTGGGAGGTTTTTCTATGAGTACGATTTTCACAATCTTTTACTTTATATTGTCATAGAAAATTATATCGAACACTAGTAGCATTTTTCTACTCAATTAGCAAACTAATTTTTTTTATCTAAATTAACCTACTTTGTGATCTTTTTATATATTTTTTTTTTTGGAAAAAAACTTAAATGATGAAGATTTTTAATAGAGGCAGGACGCGTTTCTTTTCAGAATTTATGAGGAAACTTTTATTTAGTTAATTTTTAGAAAACCGACGAGAATACGCATGGAAACTGCAGTGCGAGAGCAAATCTTTACACGGTGTGAGGCTCCCTGCGAGACGCTTCCTGGGAGCAGATCTGAACTACAAGCACTCTTTTAGTTTCTCTTCGCAATTTCCCGCCAGATTTCATATTGAAGTTAAACTTTTTAATCAACCGTATTATTTTCTTTGTAATTTTTTAGTGATTTTATCAGGAGAGGGAGATTTTTAACATGTTATGTCTTTGGGCGGATTTTATGAGTATGAATTTCACAACTTATACTTTATATTCTCATAGAATATTATATCGAACATCAGGAGCAATTTTCTACTCAATTAGCAAATAATTTTTTTTTTATTTAAATTATCCTACTTTGGGATATCTATATTTTAAACTTAAATGATGAAGATTTTTTTGAGAGGAGGACGCTTTTCTCTTCAGAATTTATGAGGAAATTTTTATTTAGATAATTTTTATTTAGATAATTTTTCGAAAACCGACGAGAATACGCTTGGAAACTGCAGTGCGAGAGCAAATCTTTACACGGTGTAAGGCTCCCTGCGAGACGCTTCCTGGGAGCAGATCTGAACTACAAGCACTCTTTTAGTTTCTCTACGCCATTTCCCGCCAGATTTCATATTGAAGTTAAACTTTACAATCAACCGTATTATTTTCTTTGTAATTTTTTAGTGATTTTATCAGGAGAGGGAGATTTTTAACATTTTATATCTTTGAGCGGATTTTATGAGTATGATGTTCACAACTTTTACTTTATATTCTCATAGAATATTATATCGAACACCAGGAGCAATTTTCTACTCAATTAGCAAATTATTTTTTTTTATTTAAATTATCCTACGTTGGGATATCTATATTTTAAACTTAAATGATGAAGATTTTTTTGAGAGGTAGGACGCTTTTCTTGTCAGAATTTATGAGGAAATTTTAATTTAGATAATTTTTCGAAAACCGAGGAGAATACGTATGGAAACTGCAGTGCGAGAGCAAATCTTTACACGGTGTGAGGCTCCCTGCGAGAAGCTTCCTGGGAGCAGATCTGAACTACAAGCACTCTTTTAGTTTCTCTTCGCCATTCCCCGCCGGATTTCAAACTGAAGTTAAACTTTATAATAAACCGGATTATTTTTTTTTTAATTTTTGTGTAATTTTATAGGGAGAAGGAGATTTATATAATGTTATATCTGTGGGAGGTTTTTCTATGAGTATGATTTTCACAATCTTTTACTTTATATTTTCATAGAAAATTATATCGAACACTAGTAGCATTTTTCTACTCAATTAGCAAACTAATTTTTTTTATCTAAATTAACCTACTTTGTGATCTTTTTATATATTTTTTTTTTTGGAAAAAAACTTAAATGATGAAGATTTTTAATAGAGGCAGGACGCGTTTCTTTTCAGAATTTATGAGGAAACTTTTATTTAGTTAATTTTTAGAAAACCGACGAGAATACGCATGGAAACTGCAGTGCGAGAGCAAATCTTTACACGGTGTGAGGCTCCCTGCGAGACGCTTCCTGGGAGCAGATCTGAACTACAAGCACTCTTTTAGTTTCTCTTCGCAATTTCCCGCCAGATTTCATATTGAAGTTAAACTTTTTAATCAACCGTATTATTTTCTTTGTAATTTTTTAGTGATTTTATCAGGAGAGGGAGATTTTTAACATGTTATGTCTTTGGGCGGATTTTATGAGTATGAATTTCACAACTTATACTTTATATTCTCATAGAATATTATATCGAACATCAGGAGCAATTTTCTACTCAATTAGCAAATAATTTTTTTTTTATTTAAATTATCCTACTTTGGGATATCTATATTTTAAACTTAAATGATGAAGATTTTTTTGAGAGGAGGACGCTTTTCTCTTCAGAATTTATGAGGAAATTTTTATTTAGATAATTTTTATTTAGATAATTTTTCGAAAACCGACGAGAATACGCTTGGAAACTGCAGTGCGAGAGCAAATCTTTACACGGTGTAAGGCTCCCTGCGAGACGCTTCCTGGGAGCAGATCTGAACTACAAGCACTCTTTTAGTTTCTCTACGCCATTTCCCGCCAGATTTCATATTGAAGTTAAACTTTACAATCAACCGTATTATTTTCTTTGTAATTTTTTAGTGATTTTATCAGGAGAGGGAGATTTTTAACATTTTATATCTTTGAGCGGATTTTATGAGTATGATGTTCACAACTTTTACTTTATATTCTCATAGAATATTATATCGAACACCAGGAGCAATTTTCTACTCAATTAGCAAATTATTTTTTTTTATTTAAATTATCCTACGTTGGGATATCTATATTTTAAACTTAAATGATGAAGATTTTTTTGAGAGGTAGGACGCTTTTCTTGTCAGAATTTATGAGGAAATTTTAATTTAGATAATTTTTCGAAAACCGAGGAGAATACGTATGGAAACTGCAGTGCGAGAGCAAATCTTTACACGGTGTGAGGCTCCCTGCGAGAAGCTTCCTGGGAGCAGATCTGAACTACAAGCACTCTTTTAGTTTCTCTTCGCCATTCCCCGCCGGATTTCAAACTGAAGTTAAACTTTATAATAAACCGGATTATTTTTTTTTTAATTTTTGTGTAATTTTATAGGGAGAAGGAGATTTATATAATGTTATATCTGTGGGAGGTTTTTCTATGAGTATGATTTTCACAATCTTTTACTTTATATTTTCATAGAAAATTATATCGAACACTAGTAGCATTTTTCTACTCAATTAGCAAACTAATTTTTTTTATCTAAATTAACCTACTTTGTGATCTTTTTATAATTTTTTTTTTTGAAAAAAGTTAAATGATTAATATTTTTAATAGAGGCAGGACGCGTTTCTTTTCAGAATTTATGAGGAAATTTTTATTTAGATAATTTTTCGAAAACCGACGAGAATACGCATGGAAACTGCAGTGCGAGAGCAAATCTTTACACGGTATGAGGCTCCCTGCGAGACGCTTCCTGGGAGCAGATCTGAACTACAAGCACTCTTTTAGTTTCTCTTCGCAATTTCCCGCCAGATTTCATATTGAAGTTAAACTTTTTAATCAACTGTATTATTTTTCTTTTTAATTTTTGTGTGATTTTATAGGGAGAAGGAGATTTATATAATGTTATATCTGTGGGAAGTTTTTCTATGAGTACGATTTTCACAATCTTTTACTTTATATTGTCATAGAAAATTATATCGAACACTAGTAGCATTTTTCTACTCAATTAGCAAACTAATTTTTTTTATCTAAATTAACCTACTTTGTGATCTTTTTATATATATTTTTTTTGGAAAAAAACTTAAATGATGAAGATTTTTAATAGAGGCAGGACGCGTTTCTTTTCAGAATTTATGAGGAAACTTTTATTTAGATAATTTTTAGAAAACCGACGAGAATACGCATGGAAACTGCAGTGCGAGAGCAAATCTTTACACGGTGTGAGGCTCCCTGCGAGACGCTTCCTGGGAGCAGATCTGAACTACAAGCACTCTTTTAGTTTCTCTACGACATTTCCCGCCAGATTTGATATTGAAGTTAAACTTTTTAATCAACTATATTATTTTCTTTGTAATTTTTTAGTGATTTTAAAAGGAGAGGGAGATTTTTAACATGTTATGTCTTTGGGCGGATTTTATGAGTATGAATTTCACAATCTTTTACTTTATATTGTCATAGAAAATTATATCGAACACTATTAGCATTTTTCTACTTAATTAGCAAATTTTTTTTTTATTTAAATTATCCTACTTTGGGATATCTATATTTTAAACTTAAATGATGAAGATTTTTTTGAGAGGCAGGACGCGTTTCTTTTCAGAATTTATGAGGAAATTTTTATTTAGATAATTTTTCGAAAACCGACGAGAATACGCATGGAAACTGCAGTGCGAGAGCAAATCTTTACACGGTGTGAGGCTCCCTGCGAGACGCTTCCTGGGAGCAGATCTGAACTACAAGCACTCTTTTAGTTTCTCTTCGCCATTTCCCGCCAGATTTCATATTGAAGTTAAACTTTTTAATCAACCGTATTATTTTCTTTGTAATTTTTTAGTGATTTTATCAGGAGAGGGAGATTTTTAACTTGTTATGTCTTTGAGCGGATTTTATGAGTATGAATTTCACAATCTTTTACTTTATATTGTCATAGAAAATTATATCGAACAATAGTAGCATTTTTCTACTCAATTAGCAAATTATTTTTTTTTATTTAAATTATCCTACTTTGGGATATCTATATTTTAAACTTAAATGATGAAGATTTTTTTGAGAGGTAGGACGCTTTTCTTGTCAGAATTTATGAGGAAATTTTTGTTTAGATAATTTTTATTTAGATAATTTTTCGAAAACCGACGAGAATACGCTTGGAAACTGCAGTGCGAGAGCAAATCTTTACACGGTGTAAGGCTCCCTGCGAGACGCTTCCTGGGAGCAGATCTGAACTACAAGCACTCTTTTAGTTTCTCTTCGCCATTTCCCGCCAGATTTCATATTGAAGTTAAACTTTTTAATCAACCGTATTATTTTTCTTTTTAATTTTTGTGTGATTTTATAGGGAGAAGGAGATTTATATAATGTTATATCTGTGGGAGGTTTTTCTATGAGTACGATTTTCACAATCTTTTACTTTATATTGTCATAGAAAATTATATCGAACACTAGTAGCATTTTTCTACTCAATTAGCAAACTAATTTTTTTTATCTCAATTAACCTACTTCGTGATCTTTTTATATATATTTTTTTTGGAAAAAAACTTAAATGATGAAGATTTTTAATAGAGGCAGGACGCGTTTCTTTTCAGAATTTATGAGGAAACTTTTATTTAGATAATTTTTAGAAAACCGACGAGAATACGCATGGAAACTGCAGTGCGAGAGCAAATCTTTACACGGTGTGAGGCTCCCTGCGAGACGCTTCCTGGGAGCAGATCTGAACTACAAGCACTCTTTTAGTTTCTCTTCGCAATTTCCCGCCAGATTTCATATTGAAGTTAAACTTTTTAATCAACCGTATTATTATTCTTTCTAATTTTTGTGTGATTTTATAGGGAGAAGGAGATTTATATAATGTTATATCTGTGGGAGGTTTTTCTATGAGTACGATTTTCACAATCTTTTACTTTATATTGTCATAGAAAATTATATCGAACACTAGTAGCATTTTTCTACTCAATTAGCAAACTAATTTTTTTTATCTAAATTAACCTACTTTGTGATCTTTTTATATATTTTTTTTTTTGGAAAAAAACTTAAATGATGAAGATTTTTAATAGAGGCAGGACGCGTTTCTTTTCAGAATTTATGAGGAAACTTTTATTTAGTTAATTTTTAGAAAACCGACGAGAATACGCATGGAAACTGCAGTGCGAGAGCAAATCTTTACACGGTGTGAGGCTCCCTGCGAGACGCTTCCTGGGAGCAGATCTGAACTACAAGCACTCTTTTAGTTTCTCTTCGCAATTTCCCGCCAGATTTCATATTGAAGTTAAACTTTTTAATCAACCGTATTATTTTCTTTGTAATTTTTTAGTGATTTTATCAGGAGAGGGAGATTTTTAACATGTTATGTCTTTGGGCGGATTTTATGAGTATGAATTTCACAACTTATACTTTATATTCTCATAGAATATTATATCGAACATCAGGAGCAATTTTCTACTCAATTAGCAAATTATTTTTTTTTATTTAAATTATCCTACATTGGGATATCTATATTTTAAACTTAAATGATGAAGATTTTTTTGAGAGGTAGGACGCTTTTCTCTTCAGAATTTATGAGGAAATTTTTATTTAGATAATTTTTATTTGGATAATTTTTCGAAAACCGACGAGAATACGCTTGGAAACTGCAGTGCGAGAGCAAATCTTTACACGGTGTAAGGCTCCCTGCGAGACGCTTCCTGGGAGCAGATCTGAACTACAAGCACTCTTTTAGTTTCTCTACGCCATTTCCCGCCAGATTTCATATTGAAGTTAAACTTTACAATCAACCGTATTATTTTCTTTGTAATTTTTTAGTGATTTTATCAGGAGAGGGAGATTTTTAACATTTTATATCTTTGAGCGGATTTTATGAGTATGATGTTCACAACTTTTACTTTATATTCTCATAGAATATTATATCGAACACCAGGAGCAATTTTCTACTCAATTAGCAAATTATTTTTTTTTATTTAAATTATCCTACTTTGGGATATCTATATTTTAAACTTCAATGATGAAGATTTTTTTGAGAGGTAGGACGCTTTTCTTGTCAGAATTTATGAGGAAATTTTTATTTAGATAATTTTTATTTAGATAATTTTTCGAAAACCGACGAGAATACGCTTGGAAACTGCAGTGCGAGAGCAAATCTTTACACGGTGTAAGGCTCCCTGCGAGACGCTTCCTGGGAGCAGATCTGAACTACAAGCACTCTTTTAGTTTCTCTTCGCCATTTCCCGCCAGATTTCATATTGAAGTTAAACTTTTTAATCAACCGTATTATTTTTCTTTTTAATTTTTGTGTGATTTTATAGGGAGAAGGAGATTTATATAATGTTATATCTGTGGGAGGTTTTTCTATGAGTATGATTTTCACAATCTTTTACTTTATATTGTCATAGAAAATTTTATCGAACACTAGTAGCATTTTTCTACTCAATTAGCAAACTAATTTTTTTATTTAAATTAACCTACTTTGTGATCTTTTTATATATATTTTTTTTGGAAAAAAACTTAAATGATGAAGATTTTTAATAGAGGCAGGACGCGTTTCTTTTCAGAATTTATGAGGAAACTTTTATTTAGATAATTTTTAGAAAACCGACGAGAATACGCATGGAAACTGCAGTGCGAGAGCAAATCTTTACACGGTGTGAGGCTCCCTGCGAGACGCTTCCTGGGAGCAGATCTGAACTACAAGCACTCTTTTAGTTTCTCTTCGCAATTTCCCGCCAGATTTCATATTGAAGTTAAACTTTTTAATCAACCGTATTATTATTCTTTCTAATTTTTGTGTGATTTTATAGGGAGAAGGAGATTTATATAATGTTATATCTGTGGGAGGTTTTTCTATGAGTACGATTTTCACAATCTTTTACTTTATATTGTCATAGAAAATTATATCGAACACTAGTAGCATTTTTCTACTCAATTAGCAAACTAATTTTTTTTATCTAAATTAACCTACTTTGTGATCTTTTTATATATTTTTTTTTTGGAAAAAAACTTAAATGATGAAGATTTTTAATAGAGGCAGGACGCGTTTCTTTTCAGAATTTATGAGGAAACTTTTATTTAGATAATTTTTAGAAAACCGACGAGAATACCCATGGAAACTGCAGTGCGAGAGCAAATCTTTACAGGGTGTGAGGCTCCCTGCGAGACGCTTCCTGGGAGCTGATCTGAACTACAAGCACTCTTTTAGTTTCTCTTCGCAATTTCCCGCCAGATTTCATATTGAAGTTAAACTTTTTAATCAACCGTATTATTTTCTTTGTAATTTTTTAGTGATTTTATCAGGAGAGGGAGATTTTTAACATGTTATGTCTTTGGGCGGATTTTATGAGTATGAATTTCACAACTTATACTTTATATTCTCATAGAATATTATATCGAACATCAGGAGCAATTTTCTACTCAATTAGCAAATAATTTTTTTTTATTTAAATTATCCTACTTTGGGATATCTATATTTTAAACTTAAATGATGAAGATTTTTTTGAGAGGTAGGACGCTTTTCTCTTCAGAATTTATGAGGAAATTTTTATTTAGATAATTTTTATTTAGATAATTTTTCGAAAACCGACGAGAATACGCTTGGAAACTGCAGTGCGAGAGCAAATCTTTACACGGTGTAAGGCTCCCTGCGAGACGCTTCCTGGGAGCAGATCTGAACTACAAGCACTCTTTTAGTTTCTCTACGCCATTTCCCGCCAGATTTCATATTGAAGTTAAACTTTACAATCAACCGTATTATTTTCTTTGTAATTTTTTAGTGATTTTATCAGGAGAGGGAGATTTTTAACATTTTATATCTTTGAGCGGATTTTATGAGTATGATGTTCACAACTTTTACTTTATATTCTCATAGAATATTATATCGAACACCAGGAGCAATTTTCTACTCAATTAGCAAATTATTTTTTTTTATTTAAATTATCCTACTTTGGGATATCTATATTTTAAACTTAAATGATGAAGATTTTTTTGAGAGGTAGGACGCTTTTCTTGTCAGAATTTATGAGGAAATTTTAATTTAGATAATTTTTCGAAAACCGAGGAGAATACGTATGGAAACTGCAGTGCGAGAGCAAATCTTTACACGGTGTGAGGCTCCCTGCGAGAAGCTTCCTGGGAGAAGATCTGAACTACAAGCACTCTTTTAGTTTCTCTACGCCATTTCCCGCCAGATTTCATATTGAAGTTAAACTTTATAATCAACCGTATTATTTTCTTTGTAATTTTTTAGTGATTTTATCAGGAGAGGGAGATTTTTAACATGTTATGTTTTTGGGCGGATTTTATGAGTATGAATTTCACAATCTTTTACTTTATATTGTCATAGAAAATTATATCGAACACTAGTAGCATTTTCTACTCAATTAGCAAATTATTTTTTTTTTATTTAAATTATCCTACTTTGGGATATCTATATTTTAAACTTAAATGATGAAGATTTTTTTGAGGGGCAGGACGCGTTTCTTTTCAGAATTTATGAGGAAATTTTTATTTAGATAATTTTTCGAAAACCGACGAGAATACGCATGGAAACTGCAGTGCGAGAGCAAATCTTTACACGGTGTGAGGCTCCCTGCGAGACGCTTCCTGGGAGCAGATCTGAACTACAAGCACTCTTTTAGTTTCACTTCGCCATTTCCCGCCAGATTTCATATTGAAGTTAAACTTTTTAATCAACCGTATTATTTTCTTTGTAATTTTTTAGTGATTTTATCAGGAGAGGGAGATTTTTAACATGTTATGTCTTTGGGCGGATTTTATGAGTATGAATTTCACAATCTTTTACTTTATATTGTCATACAAAATTATATCGAACAATAGTAGCATTTTTCTACTCAATTAGCAAATTATTTTTTTTTATTTAAATTATCCTACTTTGGGATATCTATATTTTAAACTTAAATGATGAAGATTTTTTTGAGAGGTAGGACGCTTTTCTTGTCAGAATTTATGAGGAAATTTTAATTTAGATAATTTTTCGAAAACCGACGAGAATACGCTTGGAAACTGCAGTGCGAGAGCAAATCTTTACACGGTGTAAGGATCCCTGCGAGACGCTTCCTGGGAGCAGATCTGAACTACGAGCACTCTTTTAGTTTCTCTTCGCCATTCCCCGCCGGATTTCAAACTGAAGTTAAACTTTATAATAAACCGGATTATTTTTTTTTTAATTTTTGTGTAATTTTATAGGGAGAAGGAGATTTATATAATGTTATATCTGTGGGAGGTTTTTCTATGAGTATGATTTTCACAATCTTTTACTTTATATTGTCATAGAAAATTATATCGAACACTAGTAGCATTTTTCTACTCAATTAGCAAACTAATTTTTTTTATCTAAATTAACCTACTTTGTGATCTTTTTATAATTTTTTTTTTTGAAAAAAAGTTAAATGATTTATATTTTTAATAGAGGCAGGACGCGTTTCTTTTCAGAATTTATGAGGAAATTTTTATTTAGATAATTTTTCGAAAACCGACGAGAATACGCAAGGAAACTGCAGTGCGAGAGCAAATATTTACACGGTGTGAGGCTCCCTGCGAGACGCTTCCTGGGAGCAGATCTGAACTACAAGCACTCTTTTAGTTTCTCTACGCCATTTCCCGCCAGATTTGAAATTGAAGTTAAACTTTTTAATCAACTATATTATTTTCTTTGTAATTTTTTAGTGATTTTAAAAGGAGAGGGAGATTTTTAACATGTTATGTCTTTGGGCGGATTTTATGAGTATGAATTTCACAATCTTTTACTTTATATTGTCATAGAAAATTATATCGAACACTATTAGCATTTTTCTACTCAATTAGCAAATTTTTTTTTTTTATTTAAATTATCCTACTTTGGGATATCTATATTTTAAACTTAAATGATGAAGATTTTTTGAGAGGCATGACGCGTTTCTTTTCAGAATTTATGAGGAAATTTTTATTTAGATAATTTTTCGAAAACCGACGAGAATACGCATGGAAACTGCAGTGCGAGAGCAAATCTTTACACGGTGTGAGGCTCCCTGCGAGACGCTTCCTGGGAGCAGATCTGAACTACAAGCACTCTTTTAGTTTCTCTTCGCCATTTCCCGCCAGATTTCATATTGAAGTTAAACTTTTTAATCAACCGTATTATTTTCTTTGTAATTTTTTAGTGATTTTATCAGGAGAGGGAGATTTTTAACATTTTATATCTTTGAGCGGATTTTATGAGTATGATGTTCCCAACTTTTACTTTATATTCTCATACAATATTATATCGAACACCAGGAGCAATTTTCTACTCAATTAGCAAATTTTTTTTTTTTTTTTTTTTAAATTATCCTACTTTGGGATATCTATATTTTAAACTTAAATGATGAAGATTTTTTTGAGAGGTAGGACGCTTTTCTTGTCAGAATTTATGAGGAAATTTTTATTTAGATAATTTTTATTTAGATAATTTTTCGAAAACCGACGAGAATACGCTTGGAAACTGCAGTGCGAGAGCAAATCTTTACACGGTGTAAGGCTCCCTGCGAGACGCTTCCTGGGAGCAGATCTGAACTACAAGCACTCTTTTAGTTTCTCTTCGCCATTTCCCGCCAGATTTCATATTGAAGTTAAACTTTTTAATCAACCGTATTATTTTTCTTTTTAATTTTTGTGTGATTTTATAGGGAGAAGGAGATTTATATAATGTTATATCTGTGGGAGGTTTTTCTATGAGTACGATTTTCACAATCTTTTACTTTATATTGTCATAGAAAATTATATCGAACACTAGTAGCATTTTTCTACTCAATTAGCAAACTAATTTTTTTTATCTCAATTAACCTACTTCGTGATCTTTTTATATATATTTTTTTTGGAAAAAAACTTAAATGATGAAGATTTTTAATAGAGGCAGGACGCGTTTCTTTTCAGAATTTATGAGGAAACTTTTATTTAGATAATTTTTAGAAAACCGACGAGAATACGCATGGAAACTGCAGTGCGAGAGCAAATCTTTACACGGTGTGAGGCTCCCTGCGAGACGCTTCCTGGGAGCAGATCTGAACTACAAGCACTCTTTTAGTTTCTCTTCGCAATTTCCCGCCAGATTTCATATTGAAGTTAAACTTTTTAATCAACCGTATTATTATTCTTTCTAATTTTTGTGTGATTTTATAGGGAGAAGGAGATTTATATAATGTTATATCTGTGGGAGGTTTTTCTATGAGTACGATTTTCACAATCTTTTACTTTATATTGTCATAGAAAATTATATCGAACACTAGTAGCATTTTTCTACTCAATTAGCAAACTAATTTTTTTTATCTAAATTAACCTACTTTGTGATCTTTTTATATATTTTTTTTTTGGAAAAAAACTTAAATGATGAAGATTTTTAATAGAGGCAGGACGCGTTTCTTTTCAGAATTTATGAGGAAACTTTTATTTAGATAATTTTTAGAAAACCGACGAGAATACCCATGGAAACTGCAGTGCGAGAGCAAATCTTTACAGGGTGTGAGGCTCCCTGCGAGACGCTTCCTGGGAGCTGATCTGAACTACAAGCACTCTTTTAGTTTCTCTTCGCCATTTCCCGCCAGATTTCATATTGAAGTTAAACTTTTTAATCAACCGTATTATTTTCTTTGTAATTTTTTAGTGATTTTATCAGGAGAGGGAGATTTTTAACATTTTATATCTTTGAGCGGATTTTATGAGTATGATGTTCCCAACTTTTACTTTATATTCTCATAAAATATTATATCGAACACCAGGAGCAATTTTCTACTCAATTAGCAAAATTTTTTTTTTTTTTATTTAAATTATCCTACTTTGGGATATCTATATTTTAAACTTCAATGATGAAGATTTTTTTGAGAGGTAGGACGCTTTTCTTGTCAGAATTTATGAGGAAATCTTTATTTAGATAATTTTTATTTAGATAATTTTTCGAAAACCGACGAGAATACGCTTGGAAACTGCAGTGCGAGAGCAAATCTTTACACGGTGTAAGGCTCCCTGCGAGACGCTTCCTGGGAGCAGATCTGAACTACAAGCACTCTTTTAGTTTCTCTTCGCCATTTCCCGCCAGATTTCATATTGAAGTTAAACTTTTTAATCAACCGTATTATTTTTCTTTTTAATTTTTGTGTGATTTTATAGGGAGAAGGAGATTTATATAATGTTATATCTGTGGGAGGTTTTTCTATGAGTACGATTTTCACAATCTTTTACTTTATATTGTCATAGAAAATTATATCGAACACTAGTAGCATTTTTCTACTCAATTAGCAAACTAATTTTTTTTATCTCAATTAACCTACTTCGTGATCTTTTTATATATATTTTTTTTGGAAAAAAACTTAAATGATGAAGATTTTTAATAGAGGCAGGACGCGTTTCTTTTCAGAATTTATGAGGAAACTTTTATTTAGATAATTTTTAGAAAACCGACGAGAATACGCATGGAAACTGCAGTGCGAGAGCAAATCTTTACACGGTGTGAGGCTCCCTGCGAGACGCTTCCTGGGAGCAGATCTGAACTACAAGCACTCTTTTAGTTTCTCTTCGCAATTTCCCGCCAGATTTCATATTGAAGTTAAACTTTTTAATCAACCGTATTATTATTCTTTCTAATTTTTGTGTGATTTTATAGGGAGAAGGAGATTTATATAATGTTATATCTGTGGGAGGTTTTTCTATGAGTACGATTTTCACAATCTTTTACTTTATATTGTCATAGAAAATTATATCGAACACTAGTAGCATTTTTCTACTCAATTAGCAAACTAATTTTTTTTATCTAAATTAACCTACTTTGTGATCTTTTTATAATTTTTTTTTTTGAAAAAAAGTTAAATGATTAATATTTTTAATAGAGGCAGGACGCGTTTCTTTTCAGAATTTATGAGGAAATTTTTATTTAGATAATTTTTCGAAAACCGACGAGAATACGCAAGGAAACTGCAGTGCGAGAGCAAATATTTACACGGTGTGAGGCTCCCTGCGAGACGCTTCCTGGGAGCAGATCTGAACTACAAGCACTCTTTTAGTTTCTCTACGCCATTTCCCGCCAGATTTGAAATTGAAGTTAAACTTTTTAATCAACTATATTATTTTCTTTGTAATTTTTTAGTGATTTTAAAAGGAGAGGGAGATTTTTAACATGTTATGTCTTTGGGCGGATTTTATGAGTATGAATTTCACAATCTTTTACTTTATATTGTCATAGAAAATTATATCGAACACTATTAGCATTTTTCTACTCAATTAGCAATTTTTTTTTTTTTTATTTAAATTATCCTACTTTGGGATATCTATATTTTAAACTTAAATGATGAAGATTTTTTGAGAGGCAGGACGCGTTTCTTTTCAGAATTTATGAGGAAATTTTTATTTAGATAATTTTTCGAAAACCGACGAGAATACGCATGGAAACTGCAGTGCGAGAGCAAATCTTTACACGGTGTGAGGCTCCCTGCGAGACGCTTCCTGGGAGCAGATCTGAACTACAAGCACTCTTTTAGTTTCTCTTCGCCATTTCCCGCCAGATTTCATATTGAAGTTAAACTTTTTAATCAACCGTATTATTTTCTTTGTAATTCATTAGTGATTTTATCAGGAGAGGGAGATTTTTAACATTTTATATCTTTGAGCGGATTTTATGAGTATGATGTTCCCAACTTTTACTTTATATTCTCATAAAATATTATATCGAACACCAGGAGCAATTTTCTACTCAATTAGCAAACTAATTTTTTTTATCTCAATTAACCTACTTCGTGATCTTTTTATATATATTTTTTTTGGAAAAAAACTTAAATGATGAAGATTTTTAATAGAGGCAGGACGCGTTTCTTTTCAGAATTTATGAGGAAACTTTTATTTAGATAATTTTTAGAAAACCGACGAGAATACGCATGGAAACTGCAGTGCGAGAGCAAATCTTTACACGGTGTGAGGCTCCCTGCGAGACGCTTCCTGGGAGCAGATCTGAACTACAAGCACTCTTTTAGTTTCTCTTCGCAATTTCCCGCCAGATTTCATATTGAAGTTAAACTTTTTAATCAACCGTATTATTATTCTTTCTAATTTTTGTGTGATTTTATAGGGAGAAGGAGATTTATATAATGTTATATCTGTGGGAGGTTTTTCTATGAGTACGATTTTCACAATCTTTTACTTTATATTGTCATAGAAAATTATATCGAACACTAGTAGCATTTTTCTACTCAATTAGCAAACTAATTTTTTTTATCTAAATTAACCTACTTTGTGATCTTTTTATATATTTTTTTTTTTGGAAAAAAACTTAAATGATGAAGATTTTTAATAGAGGCAGGACGCGTTTCTTTTCAGAATTTATGAGGAAACTTTTATTTAGTTAATTTTTAGAAAACCGACGAGAATACGCATGGAAACTGCAGTGCGAGAGCAAATCTTTACACGGTGTGAGGCTCCCTGCGAGACGCTTCCTGGGAGCAGATCTGAACTACAAGCACTCTTTTAGTTTCTCTTCGCAATTTCCCGCCAGATTTCATATTGAAGTTAAACTTTTTAATCAACTGTATTATTTTCTTTGTAATTTTTTAGTGATTTTATCAGGAGAGGGAGATTTTTAACATGTTATGTCTTTGGGCGGATTTTATGAGTATGAATTTCACAACTTATACTTTATATTCTCATAGAATATTATATCGAACATCAGGAGCAATTTTCTACTCAATTAGCAAATAATTTTTTTTTTATTTAAATTATCCTACTTTGGGATATCTATATTTTAAACTTAAATGATGAAGATTTTTTTGAGAGGAGGACGCTTTTCTCTTCAGAATTTATGAGGAAATTTTTATTTAGATAATTTTTATTTAGATAATTTTTCGAAAACCGACGAGAATACGCTTGGAAACTGCAGTGCGAGAGCAAATCTTTACACGGTGTAAGGCTCCCTGCGAGACGCTTCCTGGGAGCAGATCTGAACTACAAGCACTCTTTTAGTTTCTCTACGCCATTTCCCGCCAGATTTCATATTGAAGTTAAACTTTACAATCAACCGTATTATTTTCTTTGTAATTTTTTAGTGATTTTATCAGGAGAGGGAGATTTTTAACATTTTATATCTTTGAGCGGATTTTATGAGTATGATGTTCACAACTTTTACTTTATATTCTCATAGAATATTATATCGAACACCAGGAGCAATTTTCTACTCAATTAGCAAATTATTTTTTTTTATTTAAATTATCCTACGTTGGGATATCTATATTTTAAACTTAAATGATGAAGATTTTTTTGAGAGGTAGGACGCTTTTCTTGTCAGAATTTATGAGGAAATTTTAATTTAGATAATTTTTCGAAAACCGAGGAGAATACGTATGGAAACTGCAGTGCGAGAGCAAATCTTTACACGGTGTGAGGCTCCCTGCGAGAAGCTTCCTGGGAGCAGATCTGAACTACAAGCACTCTTTTAGTTTCTCTTCGCCATTCCCCGCCGGATTTCAAACTGAAGTTAAACTTTATAATAAACCGGATTATTTTTTTTTTAATTTTTGTGTAATTTTATAGGGAGAAGGAGATTTATATAATGTTATATCTGTGGGAGGTTTTTCTATGAGTATGATTTTCACAATCTTTTACTTTATATTGTCATAGAAAATTATATCGAACACTAGTAGCATTTTTCTACTCAATTAGCAAACTAATTTTTTTTATCTAAATTAACCTACTTTGTGATCTTTTTATAATTTTTTTTTTTGAAAAAAGTTAAATGATTAATATTTTTAATAGAGGCAGGACGCGTTTCTTTTCAGAATTTATGAGGAAATTTTTATTTAGATAATTTTTCGAAAACCGACGAGAATACGCATGGAAACTGCAGTGCGAGAGCAAATCTTTACACGGTATGAGGCTCCCTGCGAGACGCTTCCTGGGAGCAGATCTGAACTACAAGCACTCTTTTAGTTTCTCTTCGCAATTTCCCGCCAGATTTCATATTGAAGTTAAACTTTTTAATCAACTGTATTATTTTTCTTTTTAATTTTTGTGTGATTTTATAGGGAGAAGGAGATTTATATAATGTTATATCTGTGGGAAGTTTTTCTATGAGTACGATTTTCACAATCTTTTACTTTATATTGTCATAGAAAATTATATCGAACACTAGTAGCATTTTTCTACTCAATTAGCAAACTAATTTTTTTTATCTAAATTAACCTACTTTGTGATGTTTTTATATATATTTTTTTTGGAAAAAAACTTAAATGATGAAGATTTTTAATAGAGGCAGGACGCGTTTCTTTTCAGAATTTATGAGGAAACTTTTATTTAGATAATTTTTAGAAAACCGACGAGAATACGCATGGAAACTGCAGTGCGAGAGCAAATCTTTACACGGTGTGAGGCTCCCTGCGAGACGCTTCCTGGGAGCAGATCTGAACTACAAGCACTCTTTTAGTTTCTCTACGACATTTCCCGCCAGATTTGATATTGAAGTTAAACTTTTTAATCAACTATATTATTTTCTTTGTAATTTTTTAGTGATTTTAAAAGGAGAGGGAGATTTTTAACATGTTATGTCTTTGGGCGGATTTTATGAGTATGAATTTCACAATCTTTTACTTTATATTGTCATAGAAAATTATATCGAACACTATTAGCATTTTTCTACTTAATTAGCAAATTTTTTTTTTATTTAAATTATCCTACTTTGGGATATCTATATTTTAAACTTAAATGATGAAGATTTTTTTGAGAGGCAGGACGCGTTTCTTTTCAGAATTTATGAGGAAATTTTTATTTAGATAATTTTTCGAAAACCGACGAGAATACGCATGGAAACTGCAGTGCGAGAGCAAATCTTTACACGGTGTGAGGCTCCCTGCGAGACGCTTCCTGGGAGCAGATCTGAACTACAAGCACTCTTTTAGTTTCTCTTCGCCATTTCCCGCCAGATTTCATATTGAAGTTAAACTTTTTAATCAACCGTATTATTTTCTTTGTAATTTTTTAGTGATTTTATCAGGAGAGGGAGATTTTTAACTTGTTATGTCTTTGAGCGGATTTTATGAGTATGAATTTCACAATCTTTTACTTTATATTGTCATAGAAAATTATATCGAACAATAGTAGCATTTTTCTACTCAATTAGCAAATTATTTTTTTTTATTTAAATTATCCTACTTTGGGATATCTATATTTTAAACTTAAATGATGAAGATTTTTTTGAGAGGTAGGACGCTTTTCTTGTCAGAATTTATGAGGAAATTTTTGTTTAGATAATTTTTATTTAGATAATTTTTCGAAAACCGACGAGAATACGCTTGGAAACTGCAGTGCGAGAGCAAATCTTTACACGGTGTAAGGCTCCCTGCGAGACGCTTCCTGGGAGCAGATCTGAACTACAAGCACTCTTTTAGTTTCTCTTCGCCATTTCCCGCCAGATTTCATATTGAAGTTAAACTTTTTAATCAACCGTATTATTTTTCTTTTTAATTTTTGTGTGATTTTATAGGGAGAAGGAGATTTATATAATGTTATATCTGTGGGAGGTTTTTCTATGAGTACGATTTTCACAATCTTTTACTTTATATTGTCATAGAAAATTATATCGAACACTAGTAGCATTTTTCTACTCAATTAGCAAACTAATTTTTTTTATCTCAATTAACCTACTTCGTGATCTTTTTATATATATTTTTTTTGGAAAAAAACTTAAATGATGAAGATTTTTAATAGAGGCAGGACGCGTTTCTTTTCAGAATTTATGAGGAAACTTTTATTTAGATAATTTTTAGAAAACCGACGAGAATACGCATGGAAACTGCAGTGCGAGAGCAAATCTTTACACGGTGTGAGGCTCCCTGCGAGACGCTTCCTGGGAGCAGATCTGAACTACAAGCACTCTTTTAGTTTCTCTTCGCAATTTCCCGCCAGATTTCATATTGAAGTTAAACTTTTTAATCAACCGTATTATTATTCTTTCTAATTTTTGTGTGATTTTATAGGGAGAAGGAGATTTATATAATGTTATATCTGTGGGAGGTTTTTCTATGAGTACGATTTTCACAATCTTTTACTTTATATTGTCATAGAAAATTATATCGAACACTAGTAGCATTTTTCTACTCAATTAGCAAACTAATTTTTTTTATCTAAATTAACCTACTTTGTGATCTTTTTATATATTTTTTTTTTTGGAAAAAAACTTAAATGATGAAGATTTTTAATAGAGGCAGGACGCGTTTCTTTTCAGAATTTATGAGGAAACTTTTATTTAGTTAATTTTTAGAAAACCGACGAGAATACGCATGGAAACTGCAGTGCGAGAGCAAATCTTTACACGGTGTGAGGCTCCCTGCGAGACGCTTCCTGGGAGCAGATCTGAACAACAAGCACTCTTTTAGTTTCTCTTCGCAATTTCCCGCCAGATTTCATATTGAAGTTAAACTTTTTAATCAACCGTATTATTTTCTTTGTAATTTTTTAGTGATTTTATCAGGAGAGGGAGATTTTTAACATGTTATGTCTTTGGGCGGATTTTATGAGTATGAATTTCACAACTTATACTTTATATTCTCATAGAATATTATATCGAACATCAGGAGCAATTTTCTACTCAATTAGCAAATTATTTTTTTTTATTTAAATTATCCTACATTGGGATATCTATATTTTAAACTTAAATGATGAAGATTTTTTTGAGAGGTAGGACGCTTTTCTCTTCAGAATTTATGAGGAAATTTTTATTTAGATAATTTTTATTTGGATAATTTTTCGAAAACCGACGAGAATACGCTTGGAAACTGCAGTGCGAGAGCAAATCTTTACACGGTGTAAGGCTCCCTGCGAGACGCTTCCTGGGAGCAGATCTGAACTACAAGCACTCTTTTAGTTTCTCTACGCCATTTCCCGCCAGATTTCATATTGAAGTTAAACTTTACAATCAACCGTATTATTTTCTTTGTAATTTTTTAGTGATTTTATCAGGAGAGGGAGATTTTTAACATTTTATATCTTTGAGCGGATTTTATGAGTATGATGTTCACAACTTTTACTTTATATTCTCATAGAATATTATATCGAACACCAGGAGCAATTTTCTACTCAATTAGCAAATTATTTTTTTTTATTTAAATTATCCTACTTTGGGATATCTATATTTTAAACTTCAATGATGAAGATTTTTTTGAGAGGTAGGACGCTTTTCTTGTCAGAATTTATGAGGAAATTTTTATTTAGATAATTTTTATTTAGATAATTTTTCGAAAACCGACGAGAATACGCTTGGAAACTGCAGTGCGAGAGCAAATCTTTACACGGTGTAAGGCTCCCTGCGAGACGCTTCCTGGGAGCAGATCTGAACTACAAGCACTCTTTTAGTTTCTCTTCGCCATTTCCCGCCAGATTTCATATTGAAGTTAAACTTTTTAATCAACCGTATTATTTTTCTTTTTAATTTTTGTGTGATTTTATAGGGAGAAGGAGATTTATATAATGTTATATCTGTGGGAGGTTTTTCTATGAGTATGATTTTCACAATCTTTTACTTTATATTGTCATAGAAAATTTTATCGAACACTAGTAGCATTTTTCTACTCAATTAGCAAACTAATTTTTTTATTTAAATTAACCTACTTTGTGATCTTTTTATATATATTTTTTTTGGAAAAAAACTTAAATGATGAAGATTTTTAATAGAGGCAGGACGCGTTTCTTTTCAGAATTTATGAGGAAACTTTTATTTAGATAATTTTTAGAAAACCGACGAGAATACGCATGGAAACTGCAGTGCGAGAGCAAATCTTTACACGGTGTGAGGCTCCCTGCGAGACGCTTCCTGGGAGCAGATCTGAACTACAAGCACTCTTTTAGTTTCTCTTCGCAATTTCCCGCCAGATTTCATATTGAAGTTAAACTTTTTAATCAACCGTATTATTATTCTTTCTAATTTTTGTGTGATTTTATAGGGAGAAGGAGATTTATATAATGTTATATCTGTGGGAGGTTTTTCTATGAGTACGATTTTCACAATCTTTTACTTTATATTGTCATAGAAAATTATATCGAACACTAGTAGCATTTTTCTACTCAATTAGCAAACTAATTTTTTTTATCTAAATTAACCTACTTTGTGATCTTTTTATATATTTTTTTTTTGGAAAAAAACTTAAATGATGAAGATTTTTAATAGAGGCAGGACGCGTTTCTTTTCAGAATTTATGAGGAAACTTTTATTTAGATAATTTTTAGAAAACCGACGAGAATACCCATGGAAACTGCAGTGCGAGAGCAAATCTTTACAGGGTGTGAGGCTCCCTGCGAGACGCTTCCTGGGAGCTGATCTGAACTACAAGCACACTTTTAGTTTCTCTTCGCAATTTCCCGCCAGATTTCATATTGAAGTTAAACTTTTTAATCAACCGTATTATTTTCTTTGTAATTTTTTAGTGATTTTATCAGGAGAGGGAGATTTTTAACATGTTATGTCTTTGGGCGGATTTTATGAGTATGAATTTCACAACTTATACTTTATATTCTCATAGAATATTATATCGAACATCAGGAGCAATTTTCTACTCAATTAGCAAATAATTTTTTTTTATTTAAATTATCCTACTTTGGGATATCTATATTTTAAACTTAAATGATGAAGATTTTTTTGAGAGGTAGGACGCTTTTCTCTTCAGAATTTATGAGGAAATTTTTATTTAGATAATTTTTATTTAGATAATTTTTCGAAAACCGACGAGAATACGCTTGGAAACTGCAGTGCGAGAGCAAATCTTTACACGGTGTAAGGCTCCCTGCGAGACGCTTCCTGGGAGCAGATCTGAACTACAAGCACTCTTTTAGTTTCTCTACGCCATTTCCCGCCAGATTTCATATTGAAGTTAAACTTTACAATCAACCGTATTATTTTCTTTGTAATTTTTTAGTGATTTTATCAGGAGAGGGAGATTTTTAACATTTTATATCTTTGAGCGGATTTTATGAGTATGATGTTCACAACTTTTACTTTATATTCTCATAGAATATTATATCGAACACCAGGAGCAATTTTCTACTCAATTAGCAAATTATTTTTTTTTATTTAAATTATCCTACTTTGGGATATCTATATTTTAAACTTAAATGATGAAGATTTTTTTGAGAGGTAGGACGCTTTTCTTGTCAGAATTTATGAGGAAATTTTAATTTAGATAATTTTTCGAAAACCGAGGAGAATACGTATGGAAACTGCAGTGCGAGAGCAAATCTTTACACGGTGTGAGGCTCCCTGCGAGAAGCTTCCTGGGAGAAGATCTGAACTACAAGCACTCTTTTAGTTTCTCTACGCCATTTCCCGCCAGATTTCATATTGAAGTTAAACTTTATAATCAACCGTATTATTTTCTTTGTAATTTTTTAGTGATTTTATCAGGAGAGGGAGATTTTTAACATGTTATGTTTTTGGGCGGATTTTATGAGTATGAATTTCACAATCTTTTACTTTATATTGTCATAGAAAATTATATCGAACACTAGTAGCATTTTCTACTCAATTAGCAAATTATTTTTTTTTTATTTAAATTATCCTACTTTGGGATATCTATATTTTAAACTTAAATGATGAAGATTTTTTTGAGGGGCAGGACGCGTTTCTTTTCAGAATTTATGAGGAAATTTTTATTTAGATAATTTTTCGAAAACCGACGAGAATACGCATGGAAACTGCAGTGCGAGAGCAAATCTTTACACGGTGTGAGGCTCCCTGCGAGACGCTTCCTGGGAGCAGATCTGAACTACAAGCACTCTTTTAGTTTCACTTCGCCATTTCCCGCCAGATTTCATATTGAAGTTAAACTTTTTAATCAACCGTATTATTTTCTTTGTAATTTTTTAGTGATTTTATCAGGAGAGGGAGATTTTTAACATGTTATGTCTTTGGGCGGATTTTATGAGTATGAATTTCACAATCTTTTACTTTATATTGTCATACAAAATTATATCGAACAATAGTAGCATTTTTCTACTCAATTAGCAAATTATTTTTTTTTATTTAAATTATCCTACTTTGGGATATCTATATTTTAAACTTAAATGATGAAGATTTTTTTGAGAGGTAGGACGCTTTTCTTGTCAGAATTTATGAGGAAATTTTAATTTAGATAATTTTTCGAAAACCGACGAGAATACGCTTGGAAACTGCAGTGCGAGAGCAAATCTTTACACGGTGTAAGGATCCCTGCGAGACGCTTCCTGGGAGCAGATCTGAACTACGAGCACTCTTTTAGTTTCTCTTCGCCATTCCCCGCCGGATTTCAAACTGAAGTTAAACTTTATAATAAACCGGATTATTTTTTTTTTAATTTTTGTGTAATTTTATAGGGAGAAGGAGATTTATATAATGTTATATCTGTGGGAGGTTTTTCTATGAGTATGATTTTCACAATCTTTTACTTTATATTGTCATAGAAAATTATATCGAACACTAGTAGCATTTTTCTACTCAATTAGCAAACTAATTTTTTTTATCTAAATTAACCTACTTTGTGATCTTTTTATAATTTTTTTTTTGAAAAAAAGTTAAATGATTTATATTTTTAATAGAGGCAGGACGCGTTTCTTTTCAGAATTTATGAGGAAATTTTTATTTAGATAATTTTTCGAAAACCGACGAGAATACGCAAGGAAACTGCAGTGCGAGAGCAAATATTTACACGGTGTGAGGCTCCCTGCGAGACGCTTCCTGGGAGCAGATCTGAACTACAAGCACTCTTTTAGTTTCTCTACGCCATTTCCCGCCAGATTTGAAATTGAAGTTAAACTTTTTAATCAACTATATTATTTTCTTTGTAATTTTTTAGTGATTTTAAAAGGAGAGGGAGATTTTTAACATGTTATGTCTTTGGGCGGATTTTATGAGTATGAATTTCACAATCTTTTACTTTATATTGTCATAGAAAATTATATCGAACACTATTAGCATTTTTCTACTCAATTAGCAAATTTTTTTTTTTATTTAAATTATCCTACTTTGGGATATCTATATTTTAAACTTAAATGATGAAGATTTTTTGAGAGGCAGGACGCGTTTCTTTTCAGAATTTATGAGGAAATTTTTATTTAGATAATTTTTCGAAAACCGACGAGAATACGCATGGAAACTGCAGTGCGAGAGCAAATCTTTACACGGTGTGAGGCTCCCTGCGAGACGCTTCCTGGGAGCAGATCTGAACTACAAGCACTCTTTTAGTTTCTCTTCGCCATTTCCCGCCAGATTTCATATTGAAGTTAAACTTTTTAATCAACCGTATTATTTTCTTTGTAATTTTTTAGTGATTTTATCAGGAGAGGGAGATTTTTAACATTTTATATCTTTGAGCGGATTTTATGAGTATGATGTTCCCAACTTTTACTTTATATTCTCATACAATATTATATCGAACACCAGGAGCAATTTTCTACTCAATTAGCAAATTTTTTTTTTTTTTTTTTTAAATTATCCTACTTTGGGATATCTATATTTTAAACTTAAATGATGAAGATTTTTTTGAGAGGTAGGACGCTTTTCTTGTCAGAATTTATGAGGAAATTTTTATTTAGATAATTTTTATTTAGATAATTTTTCGAAAACCGACGAGAATACGCTTGGAAACTGCAGTGCGAGAGCAAATCTTTACACGGTGTAAGGCTCCCTGCGAGACGCTTCCTGGGAGCAGATCTGAACTACAAGCACTCTTTTAGTTTCTCTTCGCCATTTCCCGCCAGATTTCATATTGAAGTTAAACTTTTTAATCAACCGTATTATTTTTCTTTTTAATTTTTGTGTGATTTTATAGGGAGAAGGAGATTTATATAATGTTATATCTGTGGGAGGTTTTTCTATGAGTACGATTTTCACAATCTTTTACTTTATATTGTCATAGAAAATTATATCGAACACTAGTAGCATTTTTCTACTCAATTAGCAAACTAATTTTTTTTATCTCAATTAACCTACTTCGTGATCTTTTTATATATATTTTTTTTGGAAAAAAACTTAAATGATGAAGATTTTTAATAGAGGCAGGACGCGTTTCTTTTCAGAATTTATGAGGAAACTTTTATTTAGATAATTTTTAGAAAACCGACGAGAATACGCATGGAAACTGCAGTGCGAGAGCAAATCTTTACACGGTGTGAGGCTCCCTGCGAGACGCTTCCTGGGAGCAGATCTGAACTACAAGCACTCTTTTAGTTTCTCTTCGCAATTTCCCGCCAGATTTCATATTGAAGTTAAACTTTTTAATCAACCGTATTATTATTCTTTCTAATTTTCGTGTGATTTTATAGGGAGAAGGAGATTTATATAATGTTATATCTGTGGGAGGTTTTTCTATGAGTACGATTTTCACAATCTTTTACTTTATATTGTCATAGAAAATTATATCGAACACTAGTAGCATTTTTCTACTCAATTAGCAAACTAATTTTTTTTATCTAAATTAACCTACTTTGTGATCTTTTTATATATTTTTTTTTTGGAAAAAAACTTAAATGATGAAGATTTTTAATAGAGGCAGGACGCGTTTCTTTTCAGAATTTATGAGGAAACTTTTATTTAGATAATTTTTAGAAAACCGACGAGAATACCCATGGAAACTGCAGTGCGAGAGCAAATCTTTACAGGGTGTGAGGCTCCCTGCGAGACGCTTCCTGGGAGCTGATCTGAACTACAAGCACTCTTTTAGTTTCTCTTCGCCATTTCCCGCCAGATTTCATATTGAAGTTAAACTTTTTAATCAACCGTATTATTTTCTTTGTAATTTTTTAGTGATTTTATCAGGAGAGGGAGATTTTTAACATTTTATATCTTTGAGCGGATTTTATGAGTATGATGTTCCCAACTTTTACTTTATATTCTCATAAAATATTATATCGAACACCAGGAGCAATTTTCTACTCAATTAGCAAAATTTTTTTTTTTTTTATTTAAATTATCCTACTTTGGGATATCTATATTTTAAACTTCAATGATGAAGATTTTTTTGAGAGGTAGGACGCTTTTCTTGTCAGAATTTATGAGGAAATTTTTATTTAGATAATTTTTATTTAGATAATTTTTCGAAAACCGACGAGAATACGCTTGGAAACTGCAGTGCGAGAGCAAATCTTTACACGGTGTAAGGCTCCCTGCGAGACGCTTCCTGGGAGCAGATCTGAACTACAAGCACTCTTTTAGTTTCTCTTCGCCATTTCCCGCCAGATTTCATATTGAAGTTAAACTTTTTAATCAACCGTATTATTTTTCTTTTTAATTTTTGTGTGATTTTATAGGGAGAAGGAGATTTATATAATGTTATATCTGTGGGAGGTTTTTCTATGAGTACGATTTTCACAATCTTTTACTTTATATTGTCATAGAAAATTATATCGAACACTAGTAGCATTTTTCTACTCAATTAGCAAACTAATTTTTTTTATCTCAATTAACCTACTTCGTGATCTTTTTATATATATTTTTTTTGGAAAAAAACTTAAATGATGAAGATTTTTAATAGAGGCAGGACGCGTTTCTTTTCAGAATTTATGAGGAAACTTTTATTTAGATAATTTTTAGAAAACCGACGAGAATACGCATGGAAACTGCAGTGCGAGAGCAAATCTTTACACGGTGTGAGGCTCCCTGCGAGACGCTTCCTGGGAGCAGATCTGAACTACAAGCACTCTTTTAGTTTCTCTTCGCAATTTCCCGCCAGATTTCATATTGAAGTTAAACTTTTTAATCAACTATATTATTTTCTTTGTAATTTTTTAGTGATTTTAAAAGGAGAGGGAGATTTTTAACATGTTATGTCTTTGGGCGGATTTTATGAGTATGAATTTCACAATCTTTTACTTTATATTGTCATAGAAAATTATATCGAACACTATTAGCATTTTTCTACTCAATTAGCAAATTTTTTTTTTTTTATTTAAATTATCCTACTTTGGGATATCTATATTTTAAACTTAAATGATGAAGATTTTTTGAGAGGCAGGACGCGTTTCTTTTCAGAATTTATGAGGAAATTTTTATTTAGATAATTTTTCGAAAACCGACGAGAATACGCATGGAAACTGCAGTGCGAGAGCAAATCTTTACACGGTGTGAGGCTCCCTGCGAGACGCTTCCTGGGAGCAGATCTGAACTACAAGCACTCTTTTAGTTTCTCTTCGCCATTTCCCGCCAGATTTCATATTGAAGTTAAACTTTTTAATCAACCGTATTATTTTCTTTGTAATTTTTTAGTGATTTTATCAGGAGAGGGAGATTTTTAACATTTTATATCTTTGAGCGGATTTTATGAGTATGATGTTCCCAACTTTTACTTTATATTCTCATAAAATATTATATCGAACACCAGGAGCAATTTTCTACTCAATTAGCAAATTTTTTTTTTTTTTTTTTAAATTATCCTACTTTGGGATATCTATATTTTAAACTTAAATGATGAAGATTTTTTTGAGAGGTAGGACGCTTTTCTTGTCAGAATTTATGAGGAAATTTTTATTTAGATAATTTTTATTTAGATAATTTTTCGAAAACCGACGAGAATACGCTTGGAAACTGCAGTGCGAGAGCAAATCTTTACACGGTGTAAGGCTCCCTGCGAGACGCTTCCTGGGAGCAGATCTGAACTACAAGCACTCTTTTAGTTTCTCTTCGCCATTTCCCGCCAGATTTCATATTGAAGTTAAACTTTTTAATCAACCGTATTATTTTTCTTTTTAATTTTTGTGTGATTTTATAGGGAGAAGGAGATTTATATAATGTTATATCTGTGGGAGGTTTTTCTATGAGTACGATTTTCACAATCTTTTACTTTATATTGTCATAGAAAATTATATCGAACACTAGTAGCATTTTTCTACTCAATTAGCAAACTAATTTTTTTTATCTCAATTAACCTACTTCGTGATCTTTTTATATATATTTTTTTTGGAAAAAAACTTAAATGATGAAGATTTTTAATAGAGGCAGGACGCGTTTCTTTTCAGAATTTATGAGGAAACTTTTATTTAGATAATTTTTAGAAAACCGACGAGAATACGCATGGAAACTGCAGTGCGAGAGCAAATCTTTACACGGTGTGAGGCTCCCTGCGAGACGCTTCCTGGGAGCAGATCTGAACTACAAGCACTCTTTTAGTTTCTCTTCGCAATTTCCCGCCAGATTTCATATTGAAGTTAAACTTTTTAATCAACCGTATTATTATTCTTTCTAATTTTTGTGTGATTTTATAGGGAGAAGGAGATTTATATAATGTTATATCTGTGGGAGGTTTTTCTATGAGTACGATTTTCACAATCTTTTACTTTATATTGTCATAGAAAATTATATCGAACACTAGTAGCATTTTTCTACTCAATTAGCAAACTAATTTTTTTTATCTAAATTAACCTACTTTGTGATCTTTTTATATATTTTTTTTTTGGAAAAAAACTTAAATGATGAAGATTTTTAATAGAGGCAGGACGCGTTTCTTTTCAGAATTTATGAGGAAACTTTTATTTAGATAATTTTTAGAAAACCGACGAGAATACCCATGGAAACTGCAGTGCGAGAGCAAATCTTTACAGGGTGTGAGGCTCCCTGCGAGACGCTTCCTGGGAGCTGATCTGAACTACAAGCACTCTTTTAGTTTCTCTTCGCAATTTCCCGCCAGATTTCATATTGAAGTTAAACTTTTTAATCAACCGTATTATTTTCTTTGTAATTTTTTAGTGATTTTATCAGGAGAGGGAGATTTTTAACATGTTATGTCTTTGGGCGGATTTTATGAGTATGAATTTCACAACTTATACTTTATATTCTCATAGAATATTATATCGAACATCAGGAGCAATTTTCTACTCAATTAGCAAATAATTTTTTTTTATTTAAATTATCCTACTTTGGGATATCTATATTTTAAACTTAAATGATGAAGATTTTTTTGAGAGGTAGGACGCTTTTCTCTTCAGAATTTATGAGGAAATTTTTATTTAGATAATTTTTATTTAGATAATTTTTCGAAAACCGACGAGAATACGCTTGGAAACTGCAGTGCGAGAGCAAATCTTTACACGGTGTAAGGCTCCCTGCGAGACGCTTCCTGGGAGCAGATCTGAACTACAAGCACTCTTTTAGTTTCTCTACGCCATTTCCCGCCAGATTTCATATTGAAGTTAAACTTTACAATCAACCGTATTATTTTCTTTGTAATTTTTTAGTGATTTTATCAGGAGAGGGAGATTTTTAACATTTTATATCTTTGAGCGGATTTTATGAGTATGATGTTCACAACTTTTACTTTATATTCTCATAGAATATTATATCGAACACCAGGAGCAATTTTCTACTCAATTAGCAAATTATTTTTTTTTATTTAAATTATCCTACTTTGGGATATCTATATTTTAAACTTAAATGATGAAGATTTTTTTGAGAGGTAGGACGCTTTTCTTGTCAGAATTTATGAGGAAATTTTAATTTAGATAATTTTTCGAAAACCGAGGAGAATACTTATGGAAACTGCAGTGCGAGAGCAAATCTTTACACGGTGTGAGGCTCCCTGCGAGAAGCTTCCTGGGAGAAGATCTGAACTACAAGCACTCTTTTAGTTTCTCTACGCCATTTCCCGCCAGATTTCATATTGAAGTTAAACTTTATAATCAACCGTATTATTTTCTTTGTAATTTTTTAGTGATTTTATCAGGAGAGGGAGATTTTTAACATGTTATGTTTTTGGGCGGATTTTATGAGTATGAATTTCACAATCTTTTACTTTATATTGTCATAGAAAATTATATCGAACACTAGTAGCATTTTCTACTCAATTAGCAAATTATTTTTTTTTTATTTAAATTATCCTACTTTGGGATATCTATATTTTAAACTTAAATGATGAAGATTTTTTTGAGGGGCAGGACGCGTTTCTTTTCAGAATTTATGAGGAAATTTTTATTTAGATAATTTTTCGAAAACCGACGAGAATACGCATGGAAACTGCAGTGCGAGAGCAAATCTTTACACGGTGTGAGGCTCCCTGCGAGACGCTTCCTGGGAGCAGATCTGAACTACAAGCACTCTTTTAGTTTCACTTCGCCATTTCCCGCCAGATTTCATATTGAAGTTAAACTTTTTAATCAACCGTATTATTTTCTTTGTAATTTTTTAGTGATTTTATCAGGAGAGGGAGATTTTTAACATGTTATGTCTTTTGGCGGATTTTATGAGTATGAATTTCACAATCTTTTACTTTATATTGTCATACAAAATTATATCGAACAATAGTAGCATTTTTCTACTCAATTAGCAAATTATTTTTTTTTATTTAAATTATCCTACTTTGGGATATCTATATTTTAAACTTAAATGATGAAGATTTTTTTGAGAGGTAGGACGCTTTTCTTGTCAGAATTTATGAGGAAATTTTAATTTAGATAATTTTTCGAAAACCGACGAGAATACGCTTGGAAACTGCAGTGCGAGAGCAAATCTTTACACGGTGTAAGGATCCCTGCGAGACGCTTCCTGGGAGCAGATCTGAACTACAAGCACTCTTTTAGTTTCTCTTCGCCATTCCCCGCCGGATTTCAAACTGAAGTTAAACTTTATAATAAACCGGATTATTTTTTTTTTAATTTTTGTGTAATTTTATAGGGAGAAGGAGATTTATATAATGTTATATCTGTGGGAGGTTTTTCTATGAGTATGATTTTCACAATCTTTTACTTTATATTGTCATAGAAAATTATATCGAACACTAGTAGCATTTTTCTACTCAATTAGCAAACTAATTTTTTTTATCTAAATTAACCTACTTTGTGATCTTTTTATAATTTTTTTTTTTGAAAAAAAGTTAAATGATTAATATTTTTAATAGAGGCAGGACGCGTTTCTTTTCAGAATTTATGAGGAAATTTTTATTTAGATAATTTTTCGAAAACCGACGAGAATACGCAAGGAAACTGCAGTGCGAGAGCAAATATTTACACGGTGTGAGGCTCCCTGCGAGACGCTTCCTGGGAGCAGATCTGAACTACAAGCACTCTTTTAGTTTCTCTACGCCATTTCCCGCCAGATTTGAAATTGAAGTTAAACTTTTTAATCAACTATATTATTTTCTTTGTAATTTTTTAGTGATTTTAAAAGGAGAGGGAGATTTTTAACATGTTATGTCTTTGGGCGGATTTTATGAGTATGAATTTCACAATCTTTTACTTTATATTGTCATAGAAAATTATATCGAACACTATTAGCATTTTTCTACTCAATTAGCAAATTTTTTTTTTTTATTTAAATTATCCTACTTTGGGATATCTATATTTTAAACTTAAATGATGAAGATTTTTTGAGAGGCAGGACGCGTTTCTTTTCAGAATTTATGAGGAAATTTTTATTTAGATAATTTTTCGAAAACCGACGAGAATACGCATGGAAACTGCAGTGCGAGAGCAAATCTTTACACGGTGTGAGGCTCCCTGCGAGACGCTTCCTGGGAGCAGATCTGAACTACAAGCACTCTTTTAGTTTCTCTTCGCCATTTCCCGCCAGATTTCATATTGAAGTTAAACTTTTTAATCAACCGTATTATTTTCTTTGTAATTTTTTAGTGATTTTATCAGGAGAGGGAGATTTTTAACATTTTATATCTTTGAGCGGATTTTATGAGTATGATGTTCCCAACTTTTACTTTATATTCTCATAAAATATTATATCGAACACCAGGAGCAATTTTCTACTCAATTAGCAATTTTTTTTTTTTTTTTTTTTTAAATTATCCTACTTTGGGATATCTATATTTTAAACTTAAATGATGAAGATTTTTTTGAGAGGTAGGACGCTTTTCTTGTCAGAATTTATGAGGAAATTTTTATTTAGATAATTTTTATTTAGATAATTTTTCGAAAACCGACGAGAATACGCTTGGAAACTGCAGTGCGAGAGCAAATCTTTACACGGTGTAAGGCTCCCTGCGAGACGCTTCCTGGGAGCAGATCTGAACTACAAGCACTCTTTTAGTTTCTCTTCGCCATTTCCCGCCAGATTTCATATTGAAGTTAAACTTTTTAATCAACCGTATTATTTTTCTTTTTAATTTTTGTGTGATTTTATAGGGAGAAGGAGATTTATATAATGTTATATCTGTGGGAGGTTTTTCTATGAGTACGATTTTCACAATCTTTTACTTTATATTGTCATAGAAAATTATATCGAACACTAGTAGCATTTTTCTACTCAATTAGCAAACTAATTTTTTTTATCTAAATTAACCTACTTTGTGATCTTTTTATATATATTTTTTTTGGAAAAAAACTTAAATGATAAAGATTTTTAATAGAGGCAGGACGCGTTTCTTTTCAGAATTTATGAGGAAACTTTTATTTAGTTAATTTTTAGAAAACCGACGAGAATACGCATGGAAACTGCAGTGCGAGAGCAAATCTTTACACGGTGTGAGGCTCCCTGCGAGACGCTTCCTGGGAGCAGATCTGAACTACAAGCACTCTTTTAGTTTCTCTTCGCAATTTCCCGCCAGATTTCATATTGAAGTTAAACTTTTTAATCAACCGTATTATTTTCTTTGTAATTTTTTAGTGATTTTATCAGGAGAGGGAGATTTTTAACATGTTATGTCTTTGGGCGGATTTTATGAGTATGAATTTCACAACTTATACTTTATATTCTCATAGAATATTATATCGAACATCAGCAGCAATTTTCTACTCAATTAGCAAATTATTTTTTTTTATTTAAATTATCCTACATTGGGATATCTATATTTTAAACTTAAATGATGAAGATTTTTTTGAGAGGTAGGACGCTTTTCTCTTCAGAATTTATGAGGAAATTTTTATTTAGATAATTTTTATTTGGATAATTTTTCGAAAACCGACGAGAATACGCTTGGAAACTGCAGTGCGAGAGCAAATCTTTACACGGTGTAAGGCTCCCTGCGAGACGCTTCCTGGGAGCAGATCTGAACTACAAGCACTCTTTTAGTTTCTCTACGCCATTTCCCGCCAGATTTCATATTGAAGTTAAACTTTACAATCAACCGTATTATTTTCTTTGTAATTTTTTAGTGATTTTATCAGGAGAGGGAGATTTTTAACATTTTATATCTTTGAGCGGATTTTATGAGTATGATGTTCACAACTTTTACTTTATATTCTCATAGAATATTATATCGAACACCAGGAGCAATTTTCTACTCAATTAGCAAATTATTTTTTTTTATTTAAATTATCCTACTTTGGGATATCTATATTTTAAACTTCAATGATGAAGATTTTTTTGAGAGGTAGGACGCTTTTCTTGTCAGAATTTATGAGGAAATTTTTATTTAGATAATTTTTATTTAGATAATTTTTCGAAAACCGACGAGAATACGCTTGGAAACTGCAGTGCGAGAGCAAATCTTTACACGGTGTAAGGCTCCCTGCGAGACGCTTCCTGGGAGCAGATCTGAACTACAAGCACTCTTTTAGTTTCTCTTCGCCATTTCCCGCCAGATTTCATATTGAAGTTAAACTTTTTAATCAACCGTATTATTTTTCTTTTTAATTTTTGTGTGATTTTATAGGGAGAAGGAGATTTATATAATGTTATATCTGTGGGAGGTTTTTCTATGAGTACGATTTTCACAATCTTTTACTTTATATTGTCATAGAAAATTATATCGAACACTAGTAGCATTTTTCTACTCAATTAGCAAACTAATTTTTTTTATCTAAATTAACCTACTTTGTGATCATTTTATATATATTTTTTTTGGAAAAAAACTTAAATGATAAAGATTTTTAATAGAGGCAGGACGCGTTTCTTTTCAGAATTTATGAGGAAACTTTTATTTAGTTAATTTTTAGAAAACCGACGAGAATACGCATGGAAACTGCAGTGCGAGAGCAAATCTTTACACGGTGTGAGGCTCCCTGCGAGACGCTTCCTGGGAGCAGATCTGAACTACAAGCACTCTTTTAGTTTCTCTTCGCAATTTCCCGCCAGATTTCATATTGAAGTTAAACTTTTTAATCAACCGTATTATTTTCTTTGTAATTTTTTAGTGATTTTATCAGGAGAGGGAGATTTTTAACATGTTATGTTTTTGGGCGGATTTTATGAGTATGAATTTCACAATCTTTTACTTTATATTGTCATAGAAAATTATATCGAACACTAGTAGCATTTTCTACTCAATTAGCAAATTATTTTTTTTTATTTAAATTATCCTACTTTGGGATATCTATATTTTAAACTTAAATGATGAAGATTTTTTTGAGAGGCAGGACGCGTTTCTTTTCAGAATTTATGAGGAAATTTTTATTTAGATAATTTTTCGAAAACCGACGAGAATACGCATGGAAACTGCAGTGCGAGAGCAAATCTTTACACGGTGTGAGGCTCCCTGCGAGACGCTTCCTGGGAGCAGATCTGAACTACAAGCACTCTTTTAGTTTCTCTTCGCCATTTCCCGCCAGATTTCATATTGAAGTTAAACTTTTTAATCAACCGTATTATTTTCTTTGTAATTTTTTAGTGATTTTATCAGGAGAGGGAGATTTTTAACATGTTATGTCTTTGGGCGGATTTTATGAGTATGAATTTCACAATCTTTTACTTTATATTGTCATACAAAATTATATCGAACAATAGTAGCATTTTTCTACTCAATTAGCAAATTATTTTTTTTTATTTAAATTATCCTACTTTGGGATATATATATTTTAAACTTAAATGATGAAGATTTTTTTGAGAGGTAGGACGCTTTTCTCGTCAGAATTTATGAGGAAATTTTAATTTAGATAATTTTTCGAAAACCGACGAGAATACGCTTGGAAACTGCATTGCGAGGGCAAATCTTTACACGGTGTAAGGCTCCTTGCGAGACGCTTCCTGGGAGCAGATCTGAACTACAAGCACTCTTTTAGTTTCTCTTCGCCATTCCCCGCCGGATTTCAAACTGAAGTTAAACTTTATAATAAACCGGATTATTTTTTTTTTAATTTTTGTGTAATTTTATAGGGAGAAGGAGATTTATATAATGTTATATCTGTGGGAGGTTTTTCTATGAGTATGATTTTCACAATCTTTTACTTTATATTGTCATAGAAAATTATATCGAACACTAGTAGCATTTTTCTACTCAATTAGCAAACTAATTTTTTTTATCTAAATTAACCTACTTTGTGATCTTTTTATATATATTTTTTTTGGAAAAAAACTTAAATGAACGAGATTTTTAATAGAGGCAGGACGCGTTTCTTTTCAGAATTTATGAGGAAACTTTTATTTAGATAATTTTTAGAAAACCGACGAGAATACGCATGGAAACTGCAGTGCGAAAGCAAATCTTTACACGGTGTGAGGCTCCCTGCGAGACGCTTCCTGGGAGCAGATCTGAACTACAAGCACTCTTTTAGTTTCTCTTCGCAATTTCCCGCCATATTTCATATTGAAGTTAAACTTTTTAATCAACCGTATTATTTTTCTTTTTAATTTTTGTGTGATTTTATAGGGAGAAGGAGATTTATATAATGTTATATCTGTGGGAGGTTTTTCTATGAGTACGATTTTCACAATCTTTTACTTTATATTGTCATAGAAAATTATATCGAACACTAGTAGCATTTTTCTACTGAATTAGCAAACTAATTTTTTTTATCTAAATTAACCTACTTCGTGATCTTTTTATATATATTTTTTTTGGAAAAAAACTTAAATGATGAAGATTTTTAATAGAGGCAGGACGCGTTTCTTTTCAGAATTTATGAGGAAACTTTTATTTAGATAATTTTTAGAAAACCGACGAGAATACGCATGGAAACTGCAGTGCGAGAGCAAATCTTTACACGGTGTGAGGCTCCCTGCGAGACGCTTCCTGGGAGCAGATCTGAACTACAAGCACTCTTTTAGTTTCTCTTCGCAATTTCCCGCCAGATTTCATATTGAAGTTAAACTTTTTAATCAACCGTATTATTATTCTTTTTAATTTTTGTGTGATTTTATAGGGAGAAGGAGATTTATATAATGTTATATCTGTGGGAGGTTTTTCTATGAGTACGATTTTCACAATCTTTTACTTTATATTGTCATAGAAAATTATATCGAACACTAGTAGCATTTTACTACTCAATTAGCAAACTAATTTTTTTTATCTAAATTAACCTACTTTGTGATCTTTTTATATATTTTTTTTTTTGGAAAAAAACTTAAATGATGAAGATTTTTAATAGAGGCAGGACGCGTTTCTTTTCAGAATTTATGAGGAAACTTTTATTTAGATAATTTTTAGAAAACCGACGAGAATACGCATGGAAACTGCAGTGCGAGAGCAAATCTTTACACGGTGTGAGGCTCCCTGCGAGACGCTTCCTGGGAGCTGATCTGAACTACAAGCACTCTTTTAGTTTCTCTTCGCAATTTCCCGCCAGATTTCATATTGAAGTTAAACTTTTTAATCAACCGTATTATTTTCTTTGTAATTTTTTAGTGATTTTATCAGGAGAGGGAGATTTTTAACATGTTATGTCTTTGGGCGGATTTTATGAGTATGAATTTCACAACTTATACTTTATATTCTCATAGAATATTATATCGAACATCAGGAGCAATTTTCTACTCAATTAGCAAATAATTTTTTTTTATTTAAATTATCCTACTTTGGGATATCTATATTTTAAACTTAAATGATGAAGATTTTTTTGAGAGGTAGGACGCTTTTCTCTTCAGAATTTATGAGGAAATTTTTATTTAGATAATTTTTATTTAGATAATTTTTCGAAAACCGACGAGAATACGCTTGGAAACTGCAGTGCGAGAGCAAATCTTTACACGGTGTAAGGCTCCCTGCGAGACGCTTCCTGGGAGCAGATCTGAACTACAAGCACTCTTTTAGTTTCTCTACGCCATTTCCCGCCAGATTTCATATTGAAGTTAAACTTTACAATCAACCGTATTATTTTCTTTGTAATTTTTTAGTGATTTTATCAGGAGAGGGAGATTTTTAACATTTTATATCTTTGAGCGGATTTTATGAGTATGATGTTCACAACTTTTACTTTATATTCTCATAGAATATTATATCGAACACCAGGAGCAATTTTCTACTCAATTAGCAAATTATTTTTTTTTATTTAAATTATCCTACTTTGGGATATCTATATTTTAAACTTAAATGATGAAGATTTTTTTGAGAGGTAGGACGCTTTTCTCTTCAGAATTTATGAGGAAATTTTTATTTAGATAATTTTTATTTAGATAATTTTTCGAAAACCGACGAGAATACGCTTGGAAACTGCAGTGCGAGAGCAAATCTTTACACGGTGTAAGGCTCCCTGCGAGACGCTTCCTGGGAGCAGATCTGAACTACAAGCACTCTTTTAGTTTCTCTTCGCCATTTCCCGCCAGATTTCATATTGAAGTTAAACTTTTTAATCAACCGTATTATTTTCTTTGTAATTTTTTAGTGATTTTATCAGGAGAGGGAGATTTTTAACATGTTATGTCTTTGGGCGGATTTTATGAGTATGAATTTCACAATCTTTTACTTTATATTGTCATACAAAATTATATCGAACAATAGTAGCATTTTTCTACTCAATTAGCAAATTATTTTTTTTTATTTAAATTATCCTACTTTGGGATATATATATTTTAAACTTAAATGATGAAGATTTTTTTGAGAGGTAGGACGCTTTTCTTGTCAGAATTTATGAGGAAATTTTAATTTAGATAATTTTTCGAAAACCGACGAGAATACGCTTGGAAACTGCATTGCGAGGGCAAATCTTTACACGGTGTAAGGCTCCTTGCGAGACGCTTCCTGGGAGCAGATCGGAACTACAAGCACTCTTTTAGTTTCTCTTCGCCATTCCCCGCCGGATTTCAAACTGAAGTTAAACTTTATAATAAACCGGATTATTTTTTTTTTAATTTTTGTGTAATTTTATAGGGAGAAGGAGATTTATATAATGTTATATCTGTGGGAGGTTTTTCTATGAGTATGATTTTCACAATCTTTTACTTTATATTGTCATAGAAAATTATATCGAACACTAGTAGCATTTTTCTACTCAATTAGCAAACTAATTTTTTTTATCTAAATTAACCTACTTCGTGATCTTTTTATATATATTTTTTTTGGAAAAAAACTTAAATGATGAAGATTTTTAATAGAGGCAGGACGCGTTTCTTTTCAGAATTTATGAGGAAACTTTTATTTAGATAATTTTTAGAAAACCGACGAGAATACGCATGGAAACTGCAGTGCGAGAGCAAATCTTTACACGGTGTGAGGCTCCCTGCGAGACGCTTCCTGGGAGCAGATCTGAACTACAAGCACTCTTTTAGTTTCTCTTCGCAATTTCCCGCCAGATTTCATATTGAAGTTAAACTTTTTAATCAACCGTATTATTATTCTTTTTAATTTTTGTGTGATTTTATAGGGAGAAGGAGATTTATATAATGTTATATCTGTGGGAGGTTTTTCTATGAGTACGATTTTCACAATCTTTTACTTTATATTGTCATAGAAAATTATATCGAACACTAGTAGCATTTTACTACTCAATTAGCAAACTAATTTTTTTTATCTAAATTAACCTACTTTGTGATCTTTTTATATATTTTTTTTTTGGAAAAAAACTTAAATGATGAAGATTTTTAATAGAGGCAGGACGCGTTTCTTTTCAGAATTTATGAGGAAACTTTCATTTAGATAATTTTTAGAAAACCGACGAGAATACGCATGGAAACTGCAGTGCGAGAGCAAATCTTTACACGGTGTGAGGCTCCCTGCGAGACGCTTCCTGGGAGCTGATCTGAACTACAAGCACTCTTTTAGTTTCTCTTCGCAATTTCCCGCCAGATTTCATATTGAAGTTAAACTTTTTAATCAACCGTATTATTTTCTTTGTAATTTTTTAGTGATTTTATCAGGAGAGGGAGATTTTTAACATGTTATGTCTTTGGGCGGATTTTATGAGTATGAATTTCACAACTTATACTTTATATTCTCATAGAATATTATATCGAACATCAGGAGCAATTTTCTACTCAATTAGCAAATAATTTTTTTTTATTTAAATTATCCTACTTTGGGATATCTATATTTTAAACTTAAATGATGAAGATTTTTTTGTGAGGTAGGACGCTTTTCTCTTCAGAATTTATGAGGAAATTTTTATTTAGATAATTTTTATTTAGATAATTTTTCGAAAACCGACGAGAATACGCTTGGAAACTGCAGTGCGAGAGCAAATCTTTACACGGTGTAAGGCTCCCTGCGAGACGCTTCCTGGGAGCAGATCTGAACTACAAGCACTCTTTTAGTTTCTCTACGCTATTTCCCGCCAGATTTCATATTGAAGTTAAAGTTTACAATCAACCGTATTATTTTCTTTGTAATTTTTTAGTGATTTTATCAGGAGAGGGAGATTTTTAACATTTTATATCTTTGAGCGGATTTTATGAGTATGATGTTCACAACTTTTACTTTATATTCTCATAGAATATTATATCGAACACCAGGAGCAATTTTCTACTCAATTAGCAAATTATTTTTTTTTATTTAAATTATCCTACTTTGGGATATCTATATTTTAAACTTCAATGATGAAGATTTTTTTGAGAGGTAGGACGCTTTTCTTGTCAGAATTTATGAGGAAATTTTAATTTAGATAATTTTTCGAAAACCGACGAGAATACGTATGGAAACTGCAGTGCGAGAGCAAATCTTTACACGGTGTGAGGCTCCCTGCGAGACGCTTCCTGGGAGCAGATCTGAACTACAAGCACTCTTTTAGTTTCTCTACGCCATTTCCCGCCAGATTTCATATTGAAGTTAAACTTTATAATCAACCGTATTATTTTCTTTGTAATTTTTTAGTGATTTTATCAGGAGAGGGAGATTTTTAACATGTTATGTCTTTGGGCGGATTTTATGAGTATGAATTTCACAATCTTTTACTTTATATTGTCATACAAAATTATATCGAACAATAGTAGCATTTTTCTACTCAATTAGCAAATTATTTTTTTTTATTTAAATTATCCTACTTTGGGATATATATATTTTAAACTTAAATGATGAAGATTTTTTTGAGAGGTAGGACGCTTTTCTTGTCAGAATTTATGAGGAAATTTTAATTTAGATAATTTTTCGAAAACCGACGAGAATACGCTTGGAAACTGCATTGCGAGGGCAAATCTTTACACGGTGTAAGGCTCCTTGCGAGACGCTTCCTGGGAGCAGATCGGAACTACAAGCACTCTTTTAGTTTCTCTTCGCCATTCCCCGCCGGATTTCAAACTGAAGTTAAACTTTATAATAAACCGGATTATTTTTTTTTTAATTTTTGTGTAATTTTATAGGGAGAAGGAGATTTATATAATGTTATATCTGTGGGAGGTTTTTCTATGAGTATGATTTTCACAATCTTTTACTTTATATTGTCATAGAAAATTATATCGAACACTAGTAGCATTTTTCTACTCAATTAGCAAACTAATTTTTTTTATCTAAATTAACCTACTTCGTGATCTTTTTATATATATTTTTTTTGGAAAAAAACTTAAATGATGAAGATTTTTAATAGAGGCAGGACGCGTTTCTTTTCAGAATTTATGAGGAAACTTTTATTTAGATAATTTTTAGAAAACCGACGAGAATACGCATGGAAACTGCAGTGCGAGAGCAAATCTTTACACGGTGTGAGGCTCCCTGCGAGACGCTTCCTGGGAGCAGATCTGAACTACAAGCACTCTTTTAGTTTCTCTTCGCAATTTCCCGCCAGATTTCATATTGAAGTTAAACTTTTTAATCAACCGTATTATTATTCTTTTTAATTTTTGTGTGATTTTATAGGGAGAAGGAGATTTATATAATGTTATATCTGTGGGAGGTTTTTCTATGAGTACGATTTTCACAATCTTTTACTTTATATTGTCATAGAAAATTATATCGAACACTAGTAGCATTTTACTACTCAATTAGCAAACTAATTTTTTTTATCTAAATTAACCTACTTTGTGATCTTTTTATATATTTTTTTTTTGGAAAAAAACTTAAATGATGAAGATTTTTAATAGAGGCAGGACGCGTTTCTTTTCAGAATTTATGAGGAAACTTTTATTTAGATAATTTTTAGAAAACCGACGAGAATACGCATGGAAACTGCAGTGCGAGAGCAAATCTTTACACGGTGTGAGGCTCCCTGCGAGACGCTTCCTGGGAGCTGATCTGAACTACAAGCACTCTTTTAGTTTCTCTTCGCAATTTCCCGCCAGATTTCATATTGAAGTTAAACTTTTTAATCAACCGTATTATTTTCTTTGTAATTTTTTAGTGATTTTATCAGGAGAGGGAGATTTTTAACATGTTATGTCTTTGGGCGGATTTTATGAGTATGAATTTCACAACTTATACTTTATATTCTCATAGAATATTATATCGAACATCAGGAGCAATTTTCTACTCAATTAGCAAATAATTTTTTTTTATTTAAATTATCCTACTTTGGGATATCTATATTTTAAACTTAAATGATGAAGATTTTTTTGTGAGGTAGGACGCTTTTCTCTTCAGAATTTATGAGGAAATTTTTATTTAGATAATTTTTATTTAGATAATTTTTCGAAAACCGACGAGAATACGCTTGGAAACTGCAGTGCGAGAGCAAATCTTTACACGGTGTAAGGCTCCCTGCGAGACGCTTCCTGGGAGCAGATCTGAACTACAAGCACTCTTTTAGTTTCTCTACGCTATTTCCCGCCAGATTTCATATTGAAGTTAAAGTTTACAATCAACCGTATTATTTTCTTTGTAATTTTTTAGTGATTTTATCAGGAGAGGGAGATTTTTAACATTTTATATCTTTGAGCGGATTTTATGAGTATGATGTTCACAACTTTTACTTTATATTCTCATAGAATATTATATCGAACACCAGGAGCAATTTTCTACTCAATTAGCAAATTATTTTTTTTTATTTAAATTATCCTACTTTGGGATATCTATATTTTAAACTTCAATGATGAAGATTTTTTTGAGAGGTAGGACGCTTTTCTTGTCAGAATTTATGAGGAAATTTTAATTTAGATAATTTTTCGAAAACCGACGAGAATACGTATGGAAACTGCAGTGCGAGAGCAAATCTTTACACGGTGTGAGGCTCCCTGCGAGACGCTTCCTGGGAGCAGATCTGAACTACAAGCACTCTTTTAGTTTCTCTACGCCATTTCCCGCCAGATTTCATATTGAAGTTAAACTTTATAATCAACCGTATTATTTTCTTTGTAATTTTTTAGTGATTTTATCAGGAGAGGGAGATTTTTAACATGTTATGTCTTTGGGCGGATTTTATGAGTATGAATTTCACAATCTTTTACTTTATATTGTCATACAAAATTATATCGAACAATAGTAGCATTTTTCTACTCAATTAGCAAATTATTTTTTTTTATTTAAATTATCCTACTTTGGGATATATATATTTTAAACTTAAATGATGAAGATTTTTTTGAGAGGTAGGACGCTTTTCTTGTCAGAATTTATGAGGAAATTTTAATTTAGATAATTTTTCGAAAACCGACGAGAATACGCTTGGAAACTGCATTGCGAGGGCAAATCTTTACACGGTGTAAGGCTCCTTGCGAGACGCTTCCTGGGAGCAGATCTGAACTACAAGCACTCTTTTAGTTTCTCTTCGCCATTCCCCGCCGGATTTCAAACTGAAGTTAAACTTTATAATAAACCGGATTATTTTTTTTTTAATTTTTGTGTAATTTTATAGGGAGAAGGAGATTTATATAATGTTATATCTGTGGGAGGTTTTTCTATGAGTATGATTTTCACAATCTTTTACTTTATATTGTCATAGAAAATTATATCGAACACTAGTAGCATTTTTCTACTCAATTAGCAAACTAATTTTTTTTATCTAAATTAACCTACTTTGTGATCTTTTTATATATATTTTTTTTGGAAAAAAACTTAAATGAACGAGATTTTTAATAGAGGCAGGACGCGTTTCTTTTCAGAATTTATGAGGAAACTTTTATTTAGATAATTTTTAGAAAACCGACGAGAATACGCATGGAAACTGCAGTGCGAGAGCAAATCTTTACACGGTGTGAGGCTCCCTGCGAGACGCTTCCTGGGAGCAGATCTGAACTACAAGCACTCTTTTAGTTTCTCTTCGCAATTTCCCGCCAGATTTCATATTGAAGTTAAACTTTTTAATCAACCGTATTATTTTTCTTTTTAATTTTTGTGTGATTTTATAGGGAGAAGGAGATTTATATAATGTTATATCTGTGGGAGGTTTTTCTATGAGTACGATTTTCACAATCTTTTACTTTATATTGTCATAGAAAATTATATCGAACACTAGTAGCATTTTTCTACTCAATTAGCAAACTAATTTTTTTTATCTAAATTAACCTACTTCGTGATCTTTTTATATATATTTTTTTTGGAAAAAAACTTAAATGATGAAGATTTTTAATAGAGGCAGGACGCGTTTCTTTTCAGAATTTATGAGGAAACTTTTATTTAGATAATTTTTAGAAAACCGACGAGAATACGCATGGAAACTGCAGTGCGAGAGCAAATCTTTACACGGTGTGAGGCTCTCTGCGAGACGCTTCCTGGGAGCAGATCTGAACTACAAGCACTCTTTTAGTTTCTCTTCGCAATTTCCCGCCAGATTTCATATTGAAGTTAAACTTTTTAATCAACCGTATTATTATTCTTTTTTTGTGTGATTTTATAGGGAGAAGGAGATTTATATAATGTTATATCTGTGGGAGGTTTTTCTATGAGTACGATTTTCACAATCTTTTACTTTATATTGTCATAGAAAATTATATCGAACACTAGTAGCATTTTTCTACTCAATTAGCAAACTAATTTTTTTTATCTAAATTAACCTACTTTGTGATCTTTTTATATATTTTTTTTTTGGAAAAAAACTTAAATGATGAAGATTTTTAATAGAGGCAGGACGCGTTTCTTTTCAGAATTTATGAGGAAACTTTTATTTAGATAATTTTTAGAAAACCGACGAGAATACGCATGGAAACTGCAGTGCGAGAGCAAATCTTTACACGGTGTGAGGCTCCCTGCGAGACGCTTCCTGGGAGCTGATCTGAACTACAAGCACTCTTTTAGTTTCTCTTCGCAATTTCCCGCCAGATTTCATATTGAAGTTAAACTTTTTAATCAACCGTATTATTTTCTTTGTAATTTTTTAGTGATTTTATCAGGAGAGGGAGATTTTTAACATGTTATGTCTTTGGGCGGATTTTATGAGTATGAATTTCACAACTTATACTTTATATTCTCATAGAATATTATATCGAACATCAGGAGCAATTTTCTACTCAATTAGCAAATAATTTTATTTATTTAAATTATCCTACTTTGGGATATCTATATTTTAAACTTAAATGATGAAGATTTTTTTGAGAGGTAGGACGCTTTTCTCTTCAGAATTTATGAGGAAATTTTTATTTACATAATTTTTATTTAGATAATTTTTCGAAAACCGACGAGAATACGCTTGGAAACTGCAGTGCGAGAGCAAATCTTTACACGGTGTAAGGCTCCCTGCGAGACGCTTCCTGGGAGCAGATCTGAACTACAAGCACTCTTTTAGTTTCTCTACGCCATTTCCCGCCAGATTTCATATTGAAGTTAAAGTTTACAATCAACCGTATTATTTTCTTTGTAATTTTTTAGTGATTTTATCAGGAGAGGGAGATTTTTAACATTTTATATCTTTGAGCGGATTTTATGAGTATGATGTTCACAACTTTTACTTTATATTCTCATAGAATATTATATCGAACACCAGGAGCAATTTTCTACTCAATTAGCAAATTATTTTTTTTTATTTAAATTATCCTACTTTGGGATATCTATATTTTAAACTTCAATGATGAAGATTTTTTTGAGAGGTAGGACGCTTTTCTTGTCAGAATTTATGAGGAAATTTTAATTTAGATAATTTTTCGAAAACCGACGAGAATACGTATGGAAACTGCAGTGCGAGAGCAAATCTTTACACGGTGTGAGGCTCCCTGCGAGACGCTTCCTGGGAGCAGATCTGAACTACAAGCACTCTTTTAGTTTCTCTACGCCATTTCCCGCCAGATTTCATATTGAAGTTAAACTTTATAATCAACCGTATTATTTTCTTTGTAATTTTTTAGTGATTTTATCAGGAGAGGGAGATTTTTAACATGTTATGTTTTTGGGCGGATTTTATGAGTATGAATTTCACAATCTTTTACTTTATATTGTCATAGAAAATTATATCGAACACTAGTAGCATTTTCTACTCAATTAGCAAATTTTTTTTTTTTATTTAAATTATCCTACTTTGGGATATCTATATTTTAAACTTAAATGATGAAGATTTTTTTGAGAGGCAGGACGCGTTTCTTTTCAGAATTTATGAGGAAATTTTTATTTAGATAATTTTTCGAAAACCGACGAGAATACGCATGGAAACTGCAGTGCGAGAGCAAATCTTTACACGGTGTGAGGCTCCCTGCGAGACGCTTCCTGGGAGCAGATCTGAACTACAAGCACTCTTTTAGTTTCTCTTCGCCATTTCCCGCCAGATTTCATATTGAAGTTAAACTTTTTAATCAACCGTATTATTTTCTTTGTAATTTTTTAGTGATTTTATCAGGAGAGGGAGATTTTTAACATGTTATGTCTTTGGGCGGATTTTATGAGTATGAATTTCACAATCTTTTACTTTATATTGTCATACAAAATTATATCGAACAATAGTAGCATTTTTCTACTCAATTAGCAAATTATTTTTTTTTATTTAAATTATCCTACTTTGGGATATATATATTTTAAACTTAAATGATGAAGATTTTTTTTGAGAGGTAGGACGCTTTTCTTGTCAGAATTTATGAGGAAATTTTAATTTAGATAATTTTTCGAAAACCGACGAGAATACGCTTGGAAACTGCATTGCGAGGGCAAATCTTTACACGGTGTAAGGCTCCTTGCGAGACGCTTCCTGGGAGCAGATCTGAACTACAAGCACTCTTTTAGTTTCTCTTCGCCATTCCCCGCCGGATTTCAAACTGAAGTTAAACTTTATAATAAACCGGATTATTTTTTTTTTTAATTTTTGTGTAATTTTATATGGAGAAGGAGATTTATATAATGTTATATCTGTGGGAGGTTTTTCTATGAGTATGATTTTCACAATCTTTTACTTTATATTGTCATAGAAAATTATATCGAACACCAGTAGCATTTTTCTACTCAATTAGCAAACTAATTTTTTTTATCTAAATTAACCTACTTTGTGATCTTTTTATATATATTTTTTTTGGAAAAAAACTTAAATGATGAAGATTTTTAATAGAGGCAGGACGCGTTTCTTTTCAGAATTTATGAGGAAACTTTTATTTAGATAATTTTTAGAAAACCGACGAGAATACGCATGGAAACTGCAGTGCGAGAGCAAATCTTTACACGGTGTGAGGCTCCCTGCGAGACGCTTCCTGGGAGCAGATCTGAACTACAAGCACTCTTTTAGTTTCTCTTCGCAATTTCCCGCCAGATTTCATATTGAAGTTAAACTTTTTAATCAACCGTATTATTTTCTTTGTAATTTTTTAGTGATTTTATCAGGAGAGGGAGATTTTTAACATGTTATGTCTTTGGGCGGATTTTATGAGTATGAATTTCACAACTTATACTTTATATTCTCATAGAATATTATATCGAACATCAGGAGCAATTTTCTACTCAATTAGCAAATAATTTTTTTTTATTTAAATTATCCTACTTTGGGATATCTATATTTTAAACTTAAATGATGAAGATTTTTTTGAGAGGTAGGACGCTTTTCTCTTCAGAATTTATGAGGAAATTTTTATTTAGATAATTTTTATTTAGATAATTTTTCGAAAACCGACGAGAATACGCTTGGAAACTGCAGTGCGAGAGCAAATCTTTACACGGTGTAAGGCTCCCTGCGAGACGCTTCCTGGGAGCAGATCTGAACTACAAGCACTCTTTTAGTTTCTCTACGCCATTTCCCGCCAGATTTCATATTGAAGTTAAACTTTACAATCAACCGTATTATTTTCTTTGTAATTTTTTAGTGATTTTATCAGGAGAGGGAGATTTTTAACATTTTATATCTTTGAGCGGATTTTATGAGTATGATGTTCACAACTTTTACTTTATATTCTCATAGAATATTATATCGAACACCAGGAGCAATTTTCTACTCAATTAGCAAATTATTTTTTTTTATTTAAATTATCCTACTTTGGGATATCTATATTTTAAACTTAAATGATGAAGATTTTTTTGAGAGGCAGGACGCGTTTCTTTTCAGAATTTATGAGGAAATTCTTATTTAGATAATTTTTCGAAAACCGACGAGAATACGCATGGAAACTGCAGTGCGAGAGCAAATCTTTACACGGTGTGAGGCTCCCTGCGAGACGCTTCCTGGGAGCAGATCTGAACTACAAGCACTCTTTTAGTTTCTCTTCGCCATTTCCCGCCAGATTTCATATTGAAGTTAAACTTTTTAATCAACCGTATTATTTTCTTTGTAATTTTTTAGTGATTTTATCAGGAGAGGGAGATTTTTAACATGTTATGTCTTTGGGCGGATTTTATGAGTATGAATTTCACAATCTTTTACTTTATATTGTCATACAAAATTATATCGAACAATAGTAGCATTTTTCTACTCAATTAGCAAATTATTTTTTTAAATTTAAATTATTCTACTGTAAGATTTTTGCGAGTTTAAGAAAAAATAAATTCTTTAGCCGAAATTTTCTCTAAAACTCCCATTCTAGCAAATTAACGCCAATAGAAAACTTGGCGTAACCGCCAAGGCAAACGTTTCGCCTTGGCAATAGAAAACTCGCTGTCTAAGTGTTAAATAAAGCGATGGGGATGAAGAAGGTATCGTTTCCGAGTGACGCCGAGTGCAGCTTACTGTTTCTTTAGAAAATACGGGTAGCATCGGTGTAGTTGGCTGGTCTTACATGAAATGTTGATTGCCGAATGCTTCAAATGTCCGGAAAGTGTAGTGGTACAAAATCTGTATCTGATTTTGGGGAACATCGATTAAATAATGAATGAGGAAAATAATTAGTACCTGTTTTTCAATCAGTCAGATAATTCAGATTTTTATTATTTTAAAATTTGTATTTGATGAACTTATTTTTTCCAAATTAAAAATAAAAGTGAGTATTATTTTTTGTTTGCATATAATTTCTTAGTTTAGTTTCTTAATATTTTGTAACTTTGCAACATCTATAATGATATATGTTATCAGAATTTTAATTTAACTTTGTGACTGAAATGAGTAACAAATGCTGCTCTTGATAGAAATTGTTGGGCAGTAATTGCCTTAAACATAATGATTGAAAAAAAAAAAAGCATATATACGTACATAAGCTGGATCGAAAAATAAAATTCCGCGCATGAGATGGAAAACGCCTTTTAAATTTGGTTCTGCTATTAAAAGTAAACATGCATTTGTGCTCATTTCTTAGGTAATTGTTTGAGGAAAAAAAAAAAGAAAGAAAAAAAGAGCCAGAATAAATAACTTGGTCGTCAGATATAAAAACTTGATCGCCAATGGCGACCTCACGACTGCATTTGTCAAGCCCTGGTTATGAGGTAGGTAAACTATCACATATTAAAACTAAAATAGTAACATTCTAATCAGTTTTGGAGATAGGAGATAATTCTTTTTAACGGAGTTTTAATGTATAACACATCGTTTCACATTGCTTAGTTATAGAGCTGTGGGAGAACGTTCTACAATTAGGTTAAGCAGATTATGAAAGAGAACGCTTATAACTCATGTTCACTCGCTTTAACTCATGACACGCATTTTTATGGGACATACATTGTCAATTAGGTAATTTTTGGTGGACGGTTTTAGTGTATGACACATCGTTCTAAGTTGCTATGTTATAGAGGTATGGAAAAAATTGATATAATTAGGTAAACCCGATTATGAAAATTAGCTTTTTTTAAAAAAAAGCTCTAATGGACGGATTTTAGTGGGAGTTGCACTGTTAGTTACATAACTAATACTATATATATATATATATATATATATATATATATATATATATATATATATATATCCTTCTATATATATAAAAAAGTAATTATTTTCGAAATGGACCAATGAAAATCTGCGTACATATTCCGGGTTATTCTCATCACTTTTTTACAAGGGACTTTTTTGAGGAACGATTACTTTTTTCTAGCCATCCTACGGATTCGAAAATCATACCACCAGACGTGAAATATAACAAGCTTTCAGAAATTCAAAAATTTATCACGGTCGGACAATAAAAACTCAAAAAATCCTTAAAAATCGAGTAAAAAATCTTTTATTGAAAAATTCATTTTTTTATATTGTTGCTAATTTCTAAATAAGCGCAAAGGATTATGTTTTATCTCAAATAAAAAATGTATTTGTGCGAGACTATTAAAAACAATAATGAAAGTTTAAAATAATAATAATTAAACGATCACGTGTTGAAAGCAGGAAATAAAGAAAATTACGTCATAAAAATTGTGTTTACACATGAATATTAAAAATGAAAAAGGTGAATTAAATGAAAAAGCATTATAACCAGTTAAATGAAAAAGCATTATAACTTGATTACAGAAGATAGTCGCCGTTCGTGATATCATCATCTTTTTAAAACAGGATACATTACCAGGTTTTAAGAGGCTGTGAAATCAGAACGGGGGTTGGTGAGCGTAGCGAGCAGGGGGCAGAGCTCCCTAGTATATATATATTGAAAAGACCATATGTAAACTTGCGACGGTTCGACTACTCTGATCACGTGAGTAGGCGATGTTTTAAATGAGATCGTAATTTTTGTTCACTAACTGTCCATGCGCGTAAAAGTTGGTCAAGGCTCTCTTTCTCTAACCTTCGATGGATGTTGTGTGAATCTCGGAAATTGTGAGTTTTTGTTTTCTATCGATATTTATGAATATTATTGTAGCAGGTCAATCGATACTGGGGATATATAAGCTTCTAATTTACGTTTAGAGTGTGTCAGAATCAGTATCTGAGAAGCTAGGGTCTAGAATCTAGTATCTCACATTGGAGCCTCTCTTGCGCCGAGTGAAACTGGACTTCGCAGCTAATGTGCAGCAGCACAAGTGGATGTGTATTTAAGTATCTTTTGAACTGGTGGAAGCCTGTATTAGAGCTCACCTGGTTTACGACGTGGAATTGACGCATCTTAAAGTTGCACCCTGACTCTCCGATGTCGACTGACTGTGAGTTTTATTTTCATATATATTCTATTTACTTTATTTGAGAGGTTTTTTTTTTGTGTGTGTGTGTGTGCCGCTTCAAGTCAAAGTCTAGACTGTTTATTTTGAGTTAGGTAAAATGAGTAGTTCTCGCTCAATTTCCCTGCCCGATTAGATTCAATAAACTTAATTTAAACCTTTAACTCTGGTGTTTTCCCTGTATTACTCATACTGACATAATGGCCGTTACAAACTATGTGAAAAAATTATATGTAATAATAGCATTCCGAATGCAAAACATACATTTTACGTCAGCGAAGCCGCGAGCAGATTCAATTCTATCGAAATCTAATTTCTGTTACATAACATCTTCTTCCACATATCTTTAATTAATGCTTTAAATTTCGCCCAATGTTCGTTTTTGATTGGGTGGGGAAAGCTTCATGGCACGATAAAAATGATATTATAAATATATATATTACCTATTTCCTATCACTTATTCCCTACCTATATGATTATTATGTATTTGTATATTAATTATGTCAACCTAACGCGCAATATTTCGTATGAAACATTCATGAATTTCACACACAAAACCTCTGACAAAAATGGTTGGATGCACATATTTGGGTACTTTTCCGTTATACAAACACCATTGTCGCCAAGAGTAATAGTTCGCGCCAAAGGAAATTCACGTATTGCGGGTGGAATCCAGAACTCATCCATAATTTCATTTGATGGTTTTTAGAACAAAACCTTTTTTTCTACAGAATTACAAATTCCTCAAACAATTTTACCGCAGCTTTCTCATCACTTAAAAGGAAAATATTTTTTCTTCGAAAAATAGCAAATTAAAATGTTTTGTGAGGTTACAGTTAAATAATAACAATAAAAAAGTTATTCACGTTCCATAAATAGCAAATCACACTGTTTGGCACGGTTTACAATAAAAGGCCTTTACTCGGTCACAGTTGAAGTAATTGGCGCATTAGCATACAATTTGGCATGGTGTTTGTATAACGGAAAAGTACCCATATTGGTAATCATGACTCCTTAAATTGTTATTGTATGTAATAATAATAATGTACGTCTTTTAAGACGTACATTATTTCTCAATTTATAGTTTTGAACTAAATGGCAGTTTTGCATCCTCTAACACTTTTTTTTTTTATACCCAAAATTGAAGAAAATACAGCATTATAAACGGCGTCAGTCATACCGATAAAATACAATGAAATGTTACTAACTTTTCCGTTTTAAAGAATTTCTCATAAAATATGAATAAATTAAAAAAAAAAATAATCCCCGTTGGATGCTTCCTGTTTTGCATCCTAATTTGAATCGCTTATTTCAAAAATTCCCATAAGTACGAAATTTCAAGTTTTGAGATATCTAAGTTCTAACCAAACTAAAAATAATTATCTATCTACTATATATTAAAAATGCGAATGGAGAATTCATTCCGAACGCTTATAACTCACGTTCTGCAATACGGAATTTGCACTGTCAGTTAGGTAATTTTGGAGGGATTGTTTTAATGTATAACATCTCGTTCTACGTTGTTTAGTTCCAGAGCTATCTGAAAAAGCTATATAATTAGGTCAATCACATTATGAAAGAGAATTTTTATCCAGACCACTTAGCTAACGTTTTCATTATAATTTGGGGAACTAGATTATGAAAGATTAGCTTTTTCAATAAAAAAGAAAAGTGCCCAGTTAAACTTATGACATTGAGCTCACAGGTTATTCACACTAATTGTATAGTATACTCTTATTTCAAAGAATAATACCCCTCGAAAAATAAAGAAATTGACAATAAACTTGTATACCAAATTTGAAGCAAATCAGATAATTCTGCATGAAATACCCATTTAGCTAAATAAAGGGGGGGGGGGGAGAATTATCCCTCCTGTATACCAATAAACCTGTATACCAAATCCGATACAGAACTTGCGGCACATTGGCTCTCACTCAGACTTTGATAGCCTGTGAGCTAAAAAGTACAGTATTGTATGAAATTTGATGGAAGTTGCACAATTAGCTAAATTGTGAAAAAAAAGTAAAAATTATATGTAAAATTACATTTCGAATTGCAAAATTTGTATTCTATTTGAGCGTTTCCGCGGGCTATTTATCTAATAATAATAATAACAAGTGGGTAAGTGTGATCGAAGATCGCTCAAAGGGTTTCGTTTAATATTCCTTTCAAAACACTTTATCATTTCTTTAATAAATCCAAATAAATTTCATTTATCAACCAAAAAAACAACAACAAAAAAAAAACTCATGTTTTTTGTTTTTTTATAAAGTAAAAATTTACCGGTCTACTTTTTCGTTTTTTCAAGTATCCAAACCAGCCCGATAGCGGGCGAAGCCGGCTATTATATTCTGTCATAATAATATCTGCCACGCGGACTAAATGCATATGCTATCATGATTCAATATGTTTCTCAAACTCATATATTTACTATTCTATATTACTCATATTGATACTCGCTTTGTATTATTCTAAAACATTTGAAAAATCCGTTAAACTTCCGATATGACATCAGATTTTCTTTTTAATTCTCTAATGACGTGATATTAATCTGCTTTGTGTACATACACATACTCATACTCCGTGTATTATTGAGAAATCTTTCCGTTTTATTACCACTATGACGTCAATCAATTTTATTTCATACTAATCTTTTTTTCAATTGGCGAAACTTTTTATTTCATTTTCATTTTTCACGTGGAAATCGTCTGATAGAAAATTAATTATTGTAGAAAGAATTTCATCGTGGATTTTTCATTTTTGGCATCTGCTATAACGAAAAATGTTTAAATTTAATAGGAAAAGGCTGTTAGAATTTTGTTTTTTTTATCTCTGTTTATTAAAATAATACGAAATTTTCAAATTTTAATAGTTTGAGTTCTTCATAGCTGATATTCAGATATATACACAAAGTTTCAACTCTGTAAGTTACATGGTTTCTGAGAATAGCTCTCTGACAGACAGACAACGGAGCGGCAGTAATAGGGTTTCGTGAGATGAACGAAACCCTAATAAAAAATTACAGGACATAAGAAATCGGATCTCTAAGTGAAACGGGAAAGTAATGTATTCATTAGGGTTCAGCGGAGGGGGTTAAAAAAAAAAAATGCCCATTCGCAGTTAGGCGTTTTCCGCGAGAAAATACATTTTGCCTCAGTATTTTCATCTGTTTTATTACTTTTATGACATTAATGAGTTAAATTAAGGATAAAAATGAACACTGAGCTTTTTAGTAAATCTGAACTTTATTTGATTAGTTGCAAAAATTATAAGAAATTTCAAAGGTTGAAAAAGGTTTTTCAGATACCTTTGAACTTCAAACGTGTGAGTGAATTGAAGAAAAGTGAATGAATAGGTAGAATATCAGCTCAATGAAAAATGTTATGAACAGGAGAAACATTTGCTAAAATGCAAATCTAAATCTCTGACTGATATGTGGGTTTCTGCAGTAAACGCATTTTTAAAGGACGCAAAACGAGGATGTACTTTATTGTAAGGGATATCTGCTCCAAGAAAAACGTCTGTCAATTAAGATGAAAAAAGAAACAGTCTTAACTTATTTTCGATTTTTCTTTTTCTCAGTTATGGTGCTTTTAGGTGCATTCGTAATTATATAAAGACGTAGCACCTATTGTCGTCGTCTGGTCCGTCCGTCTGTCTGTCCGTCCGTCCGCATATAACAACGCAAAAACTATCCAACCGAATGGTTTGAAATTTAAGATATATTATCTTTGCAGAATTTTGTCGAGACATTTCAAATTTTATAAAAATCGAATCAAAACTTTAGAAAATATTAATAAAAACATTTATTAAGAAATTTGATTTTTTTTTTTTTTTTTTTTTTTTAATCGGTGCTTTCTTGTTATAGGAGCTTTCGAAGTTGAATAGTGAAGCGACCGAGATACTTATTTTATTACAAAAATTAATCTGCAGACGGTATAATTCATTTCACAGAATAAAAAATCATCAAGATCTGAATATTTATATAACTAGCTATAGTACGAACGCACCTCATTTGTCACGTTTGACGTACAATTTCCAACTTGTTGAAATAAGCGATTCATTTAATTTTATTAAACCAACCCCCAAACGACATTACTTTAAATACTATACCATTTTTTCTATAATACAAATGATTTAGAACTCCAGTTCAATGCCGAAAACAAAAATCGATTCATTAAAATAAATTATATGATGCTAAAAGAAATTACATTACATATAAAGCCTTAAAAAACTTTTAATAAACAGACCTACTAGTTTCGTCCACGCAAAAATATTTTATTTTACCATTAACTAGCAGGATACGTCCGCCACTCTAGTTGGTTTCTCTAAACGAAACCTTGAATCAAACGGAATATATCTGTGAATTTGACCATGTGTTTTAAAGTAATAATGGACCTTTTACCTGGAATGTTTTTACGCATTGCAGAAACGATACGAACGCCATTGCGCTATTATATTTTCTAATGTGTCATACAAAATTTGAGCTGTTAACGACTAACTGTTTTTGTTGATCATTTATAGTAGGATTTGGTAAAGAACGGTATACAATATATTAAAACCATCCCTAAAAAACTATTTCACTAACAATGATTAGTCTCATTTAAATGAGACCAGTATAGAACTTTTTAAAAAGGCTAATCTTTCATAATAATGGTGTTCACCTGATCATAGAACTTTTCCCCATAATTCTATAACTAAGCAACGTAGAAAATTATGCAGGATTACTAAAATCATCCCTGGAAAGTTATCTAACTACCAATGTAAGTCTCACCAAAATCCATTCAGTAGAACTTTTTTTAAATGCTAATCTCTCATAATGGTGTTCATCTGATTACAGAACTTTCCCCCATAATTATAAGCAACATGAAGTATGTTGAAAGCTTCCCAGAAAAACTATCATTTAACAGTGCAAGTCTGATCAAAATCTATGCAGCAGAACTGAAGTTATAAGCAACCGGAACGAAATTTCTATTTGCATTTTATATATATACAGGCGATGATCTTGGGAATGTCACCGATTGTGTGCACGAAACTAGTAGGTCTGTTTATCAACAGATTTTTTAAGCCTTTATATGTAGTGTAATCACTTTTACCATAGATAATTTTATTTTAACGATAATAAGTGGATTTTAAAATATAATTTTAAAACACGACACTGATTTTGACAACGACGATTTCATCAATATTTTACACTCAACAAAATAAATGTTATTTCTAAAGTCAGACCAAGTTTGTTTAAAACGTTCTCTCTAAATTCTTCTTCTCCAAAGTTCTTTATACTTTGTACTTTATTATTGTACGGACTTTCTAGTTTTCGGTACAAACTATTATGTGCCAACTTTCGGTAAGACATTATAATAGTGTTAACCAATTATTTTTTTTATTTATTTATTTTTTCTGTGTGTGTATATATGGGGGGAATTATACTATTATATCCAAGTATGGTACAATTATGATTGAAGAACTATGAAAATTAGTAGAGTCCATATTGTAAGCAAGTACCTCAAAAAAATAAATAAATAAATAAATAAATAAATAAATAAATAAATAGAGGGGAAACAACACTTCTGAAATCCTATGGAAAACATCGAAATGACGTTTTTCTGTTTTTGTTTTTCCTTTACGAAACTACTGAAACGATTCATTAAAAAATAGATTTAGCTATAACTAAACAATAAATTAGGTAAGAAATAAAAAAAATGCAATTGTTATAAAATTTCACAATGAAAAAAAATTCTAGGATGTTTTTTCCTTAATTAACATTACTAAAAATGAATTAATTTTCCAGAAAAAACAAAACGATCCAAATATAGCTAAGTATAATACAATAAATAAATAAAAATAAAATAAAATAAATAAAACAAAAATTATTGAAATCGCTTGAGTAGTTGCCGAGAAAAAGGTACGTCAATAAAAGGTGTTTTCCATAATATTTCGAAATTGTTGTTGCCCCTTAAGCTTTTCGAAGTAACAGCCCCATGAGAGATTTAGTTACCACCCATACCCTCCAGCCTTAGGCTCAGTTAATTTCCCTCCCATTCACTGTTGTGTGTAAGAAACTCTCACTTTAAGAAGTATCAGTATTTAAGGTACTTTCATGTTATAGCAGCCCCCAAGGATGAATCGCCAAGCGACCAAGATTTATCGTCAAATTAAAAAGCATATATGACATTATATTAATATATTATGTATGTAACATTTCGTAATATATATTGCCCACTTATAGTCATATAAGACATAAATAATAAATATATGATGACGTATATGGCACATGTATGAGCATTAGAAGTATATATATATATATATCAGGCATATATAAGCTTTGCTATGATTTTGACGAAATCGCAACTGCAATCTTGGCATACTCGTAATTGTGGGTTAACTATAACACGAAAGTACCGTATTTAACTTCAATATAAACAGTACATTTAATGTCTTTTTTATTATTATTTCCTTGATATAGTGGCCCTTGAAGATAAATCGCCAAATTATATGACATACATGACGTTTTAGCCGTATATAGTCGAATATGACAGTTATAGTCATATATGATATGCAGATATGACATGCGCATAAGACTTGTGTGTTTTATACATGACATATGACTTATAAATGATGTATAGGGCATATAAGTGAGCCTTTGGCGTTAACAAATGCCGCATAATATATATAAAGTTTGTCGGCGACTTTGACGAAATCGTAACTGCACCCTTGGCGTAATCGTAAATACGGCGGCCGCTATAACAAGAAAGTACACTTTTTCCCTTCTACGTTCCTATAACCAGGTTCCAGATCAACAGTTGGCGGCAAAGAGGTTAATCTTCCATAATCGGATCGGATCGGATCGCATGGGGAGAGTTGCCGTCAAACGTGACCAATAGTGTCAAATATGTAAATAATGCGGTTAAAAATGAATGCAAATATTATTAAAGGTTGTCCCAACATTCATCCTTAACTGTTTTTAGCGGTCTCGCAAACTACTGTTTTGTCCAATTTCCAAAGCTTAACTTGTGATTTTCAGTTTAACTATAGATCAGTGAAATTTTGTTTCGTTTGGAGCGCTAGTACTTTCGCTAGAGATTTCTGAGTAGGTATTTTTTTTAATTATAATAGCCCTATAGCTATAAGCACATAAAGTTAGGTTAAAAAAAAAAAAAAAAAAAAAAAAAAAAAACATTATCCTATAAGTTAATCGAGCCTTTTGTTAATATTTCGATCAAGCGAGACAGGATACTGTGAGGTACTGCTCACAGTAGCTATGTAACGATTTCTGTCAAAGCAATTAAGGTTTACACTTTTAAACATCCTCATGCGTCGAGTTATACTAACTAAAATACGCCAATTCACATTCGAACCGATTACGGAAGATTAACCACAATGTTAGAAATATCAGAAAGATAACAGTCACTGAAGTAAATAGAATTGCATTAAGTTGAAATTTGAAACAAATAAAACCGGCGCGAAATATCTGAGTCGCTAACATGCTCTATTGTTTACTAAATTATCGTGCAATTTTTGCCACAAAAAATTACGCAATGGTTAGAAGTCTGCCATAATGTAGCGCCAAAATATCCCAGCTGAGCTGGAATCTGGTTGTTAAAAACTTCTCCAGAAAACATTAAATAAAAGAATCTAATACCACGACACTTTATTTCCCTGTTGTTTAATGTATTTTAAGTTATGAGAAAATACTACAGTGTGAACAATTAAACACTTTATTAAAATATAAGTCAAAAATATTAAGTAAAATTATGTAATTAAGTTAAAAAAAAAAAAATCAATCACAGATAATTTTCTTTTGAAAAACTTTGCGAGTGTGGCGTAGTCAAGAAAGTCCGCATTCATCCTATCATTGCGTAAACATGAAGAAAGACTCTGAAATCCGTTCGTTCATCATGCGAGTGGCTTTAAAAAAAAATAAAAACAAAACAAAGAAATTAATTCAAAATATTATATTTAATAATTACATTATAAATTATTAGAATTGATAGACAAAGTTTATTTTATTTTATTTTTTTGAAATTTTATTCAGAAATAAACGAACATAAAAAAAAGAGCCAATCTCTTACCGTTTGGCGATGTCTGGTTGAAAAACTCTCAGTATTCGACGAACCCAATTCAGCAGGAGCACCTAAAAATACGACCTACTAGGGTGAGGATTTTTTGTTGAAATGATAAACGTCAGATAATTCTTCCTTATATAGACCACAGGCCTCTTTAGACGTCGGTGATTGGTTACTATATGTCACGTGATAAATCCCTACGTTTAGATTGGTTGATGCTCTATTACGTTGTAAATACTGGCAACACACATTATGCCGCGATTACGTCACACTTGTTGGTTGCCGAAAATTTTGGCAAGGAAATGGTCGCCAAGAGGATAGATAAATGGGGAAAACCCATTAAAAATACGCCAAATTAAGTTCAGGTCACAAGAATACTGTAAAATAAGCATTTTTCGCAGGAAATGATATTTATATATATTATATTGCACAAAATTTAAATAAATAAAATATTTTTGTTCCATTTTCCACTCAAATTCATTAAAAATTTCAAAATTTCTAATTCATGTATAATTTGGATTTAAAAATACTGCTATACACAAATAAAATGTCTAACTTTCGACAAAAGTATAAAATTTCTACATAATTATACAAACATATGTAGATTTAAACAAATAACGCATTCGCTATTGCTTCAAAGTTCATTTTTAAATGAGTCATGCATACGCAATTTGAGTACGTTGATAACGTTTTCTAATAATTTGTATCGGGCACAAAACGTATTAATTTAAACCATTGAAGCATGTAATATGTCAAAATAATTCAACGCTATTGCCATATAAACCTGTATTTCACCATAAACAGGTGAACATTAGGAAAAATAAGAATATATTTTGGTTAATTATGTAACGGACATTTTCCTCACATTGTGAATACTCATGTATGAATTTTTTGCTTTTTACGTTTAAAATACTGAGTAACTTCAAGATAATTTGTACTGCAAAGGGTTAACTTTTGCAATTTTCACCTTTAAAGCACTATTTAAACTTTAAAAAATAAATTAATTGCTTAATGCGCATTCATAACTAATTTTTCGGGTAACTGTTAGGCCTAACTTACCGTTGTAAAGCATACATGTAAATTTCTAATTTTAAATGTTTAAAAGTCCCAAAATATTGATAAATTACTACTCAAAATGTAAAAATTCATGGTATGTATCTATTTTCATACTGTATCATGTTGTAGATGATTGTAAATAAACATTTAAATATTTCCAGGTTCAAAATCATTTTAATCAATTTTCCTTAAAATGCGAAATCCGAAAATAATTATTTTTTTCACGCGATATGTTTTAATAGTTTTAACTAAATTTGCATAAAAGATTATGGCAATCAATAAATAATAACATTAAAGTATTTCCATGATGGTTTTCTAGTGAAATTTGCATATATTTCAATTTATCTCTATTATACACTATCCGGGCCAGGTATGCTAACAAAGACACATAAAAAAACTTTAATTCAGTTAAGACAGTACCATCATACTTTACATACATTCCTACTTACATATTTATATAAATATACTGTTAAAAAGACAGATGATTCTTAATGTATGATAATATAAGATAACCACGAAAGAAAATATACTATATTGCTACCTCTGCCGCGTTAAAACGCTTGCGAACAGCCTTCTTTATCTTTAGAAACCTCAGAAACCAATATATTTTCGAGATTTAAGGAAACATTTATAAAAAACAAAGTTTCTTTTGCTGTTATTGACTTTCGAAAACGTTCCGAGTCGTTTTTATAGTCTATCAATCCATTTTCTCAACCCAGATAATATAGGTTTTATTCATTTTCAAGTTCAACAAACATGCTTTACAGACGAAATATGATAAATTAGCAGCATTAACATTTATTTTGTTACTCTTGCATGTATAAATTCAGCTACGCAGCTGAAAATGTTTAACCCCTTAACTGTGTAGCCCCAACTCAGTTCGGGCAAGAACCGTTTGCTTGTTTTGTTACTAAAAGCTTTTGCACACCAGTAATTATTTAACGCAACCTTCGCTTTATCAATCGGCAGACCATTTTCGATTACACAAAGCAAATATTTTAGTACGGAAAAAGTGGTGTATTGTGCCTATTTTTAGTTTATGGTGTCAAAATACCTCCCACAGTTAAGGGGTTAATTGAGAATTAGGAATTAATCAGGGTTCCGTACCTCAAAAGCAAAAAACGGAACCCTTATAATCTCGCTTTGGAAATCCCGATTATGGAAAATCACGCTGTCCATCGAAATGGAATTGAACTGGTCGTTTTAAAAACTACATAAATCAAGTTTTTTTCTAAATATACTTTATTTTTTGTCGCAAATGCTTCCTTAAAGGTAGGGCCATAATCTGGGTGATAAGCAGATAAGTCAGTGTATTCCTTCTTCTTCAGACAATACCTTCTAACTTTCGTTCATTACTTAAACGGAAAAAAGTCATCGACTTAAGTGGTTTTTGCATGCAATACCATATTAAAACATAAAAATGTTTCTATATAAGTGCTATCTTTATTAATTTCGATTACAAATATGTTTAATATGACTGTTTTGTTAAAATAAAATACCACCTAACCTTATTTATTGCTAAAACAATGTAAGTCAGGAACAGTTTTTCTGTTCTTCTTCTTTTTATTATTCATAAATTATAAAAATTATTCGATATTTACAAACTTTGAAGTCCGAACTTTATAATCAACCCAAAAAACCGCAAAAAATTCGTTTACTTGAGAATAATACTGTTTTTTTTCATTTCTGAAAAGTTCTGATTCCCATTGAACTGTGACTTTTTGAAATGACCGATTCAATTATAAATTAATGATTTTCGAATTTTTCCTTTACATATGCTATAACACCTTCCTTCGTGTCAAATTTCAAGGTTCTAGGTCAACCGGAAGTACCTTATAGGTTAAATAGGTTCCTTGTTCGATAAGTCTAATCGACCCGTTTTAAGCATAGAAAGAAAAAAAGTATGTCGATTAATTTTTGCCTTCAATCCAAATTTTGGTTACTTTACCTGTAAAACTAGTTTTGGTGCATGGGTAGTGCAAAAGTGGGAAAACTACTGTATTGGTTAATGAAACAAGCATATAACTGGGATTTCAATGTTTTGTCAGTAACTTTACCTGTCCCTGTCAAACTGGTTTTGCTGTATGTGTAATATGAAAGTAAGAAAACTGAATAGTTACTTTTGCATACTATGCGCAAACTTAGAAATAAAATTTTAATTAGTAGATAAACTAGCTTTTAGAGTTTTGTAAGCAACAATAAAATAAAAGTTTCTTTAACTGTCAACAACTTTTGTTTAATTATTTTTTTTTTCGCAGTTTATTTCATCTTTCATGTAATTTACATACTTAAGGTAGTTCTGAAATTCCCTGCTCAACAACGCGAAACTTTCTGACACGTGTTTTGTCTCATTTTTAAACGTAAATATTGAAGCGATTTGGAATCGAATAGCGTTTTCCGTATTTTGATAAATAAATTACTTATCCAGTTATAAGCGATTCGTGTTACGCGAGAAGTTTTTCTCTTTTCTTGTGCTGGGGCGTCGGGAAATTGGTTCAAAACGCCGACTTTGATAGTATTTTCTGAAAGATCTTCTGCCTTTACCAAAAAATCGAAACGTCTTTCGATTACATAGTTTTTGAATAAGAACACCAGCCAACTTCAGGCGTTTCCGAACAAAAATGAATTCAGAAATGTCAGAAAGTAGCTCTTTTGGATTTGAGAACAATATTAAAATACTTTCGTCAATGTGCCAATACTTTATAAGGAACAGATTTTAATGTTTCCTGTTAAACAACAACAACAACAGAAAAATATAGGGTTTTTTTTTTATCACTAGATTTGAAAGGCAGAGTCACACGTTTTGAATAATGTATGGTAGCATATATAAGATGATGTATAGATACAGATAACAAAACTGCCAGTCAGCTGGCTCATCAGCGAAAGGGGGGGGGAAGAGGAGGGGGTGTTTTATAGCAATAACACATAGCCCATTGCAAAGTGAAATGAATGGTACACCGATTACGATTACGGATGTTATCACGACTACAAAGGCATCATCCTTAATCGGGATTCCATTTATTTCACTTTGAAGTGGGCTGTTCCATGTTGCTATAGCAACACTCCACTGGTGCGCCAGCTGATAGGCCAATTTCGTTATCCGTACCACCTTATCCATCATATATATACACAAATCATAGACGCTAAAATTAGTTGCAAAAATGTAACGCTGAATCAAAGTTTTTTAAAATTTATTATTATTATTTATTTTTAAAATTTAACAAAATTTCTGAAAAAAAATGAAATAAAGATAATTTTTTCAATCCAGAATATAGGTTTTTCGTATGCTATGAATTATCAAGAAAACATTTGCAAGTTCAACAAACATGATAAATTAACAGCATTAACATTAAAATTATTATTATTTTGTTACTATTGTATGTATAAATTCAATTATGCAGCTGAAAATGTTAATTGAGAATGGATATAGTTATCCTAAAAACCGATATTCCGGTTTGAGAAAATTGATTATTACGCTAGAAAAGCTACTCAGAAACGTTTCCGAAAATCGGTGGCAGCAAAAGAAACTTTGTTTTTATAAATGCTTCTTTAAATCCCGAAAATATATTGGTTTCTCAGGTTTCTAAAGATAAAGAACGCTTTTCGGAATTGTGGGTATAACCTCGGAAGAGGTTATTGCATATATTTCCGTTTGCGGTTATATTATATTTTTGTAGATTTTGTCTTTTTAACACTTTCTGACATAGTTTAAGAGTTTATGAATTTGGTTTGTCTGCCTCTCTGTCCGTACTCTAACTCGCTTAATTATACTCCGATTGTCATGTAATTGATATATGTTATTGAGTTTACTATGGCATATTCGGTATTGAAAATGGTGTAGCATTTATAGTTTCTTTAAGGGGACACTAAAAAAAATCCATTATATAAGGTCTATAGGAAAAAATCATTTGTGATTTTAAGAATGTTTCACTATTTCAAACATATTTAAATTGATATATATCACTTAGGGGCATTACAAGAGGCTTACTGTAGAATATTGTGTGTATACATTTACAGGGACACACAAAATAATTCGGTTAAAATACTGCTTGTTAAATAATTGCTGGAAGTGCTTTTTCAGTTTCGGTATGAGTTTCTAAATTTAACTATTTTTTTGCCTGTTACTTGGTGTGCATAAATCCTATAGATCATATACAGGGCAGCACAAAGCATCTCAAGTACATTTCCATTTATTGATGGAAATTGCTGAAGGGAAATTTTCAATTGTGCTATGCGTTGGCAAGCTGAACTAAATTTTAGCATACTATGTAGTATACATACAAATCTGTAGATCATATACAGGGCTGCACAAAAGAATTTCGATATTTTTCCGAATATTGTTGGTAATTCCTGAAATTGGATTTTTAAATGTGTTATGCGTTTTCCAAATTCATTTTTCACCTTATTCAACAGTGAAGTTTAGTTTAAGTATTTTGGAAGTGTTACATAATCTATGCCTGACACATGATTTTTCGTTCTTGTTTTACAATGCCGAGAAAACTGAAAATCACCATTCGAATAGGAATTATGTTTAGTTAATGTTAAAAAAATAAGCTTAGGTGGCCGTCTCCATTTTGAAATTTTCAATATGAACATCCACTTTTAACATCTTATTTAGATTCTATACTAAATTTTACTTTCAAATACTAAATTTAAAAAAAAAACTGCCCAGTTAAACTGAGGGCATTGAGCTCACAGGCTATTCACACTAATTGTATATTATACTCTTATTTCAAGGAATTTGAAATAAGCCCCTCGAAAAATAAACAAATCGACAATATATTAAGGGGGCTCATCCCCCCCTTATAATTAACCAATGAACTCCCATAGCTAATCAGAGAAGCACCTTATTACAATGAACATATATACAAAATCTGAAGAAAATCGGATAATTCTGCATGAATAACCCATTTATATAAATTAAGGGGGGGATTAGCCCCTCGTATCCTCCTTTATACTTAACCAATGAACCCCCCAAAACTAATCAGGGAAGCGCCTTATCACAATGAACCTATATACAAAATTTGAATAAAATCTGATATTTCTGCATGAAAAACCCTTTTATCTAAATTAAGGGGGGGGTTAGACCCCATTCCCCCCTTTATACTTACCCAATGAACCCCCAAAACTAATCAGAGAAGCACCTTATCACAATGAACCTATAAACAAAATTTGAAACAAAACGGTTATTTCTGTCAAGAGTTATCGCGTTACGTACATACAGAACTGGCGGGCACATTAGCTCTCAGGCTTTGATAGCCTGTGAGCTAACAAAAAGCCATCTGGTGATGTAGTTTAAAAATTATGCAAATGTAAGGTTTGGAACTTTCAATGCTAATTACATTTTTAATAACTGCAATGCCGATAGTTTGTTAAGCGTAATTTAAAAAAAAAAATTCTGTGCGAAAATTGCTTTGGATTCGCATATTTAAAGTTTCTAGAAACTGATTTTTGTTAAAAAATGTTATAGGCTACAATAAAATATTTTTCCAATATTATTTTCATAATTTATGTATTATGAAATTAATATTCAAAAGTAGTAAATGCATTGTAATTGAATGAATTCCTGTTTGGTACCTCAAGGTAAAAATGTATACCGAAGAATAAAATTATAATGTCAAAATTGGCTGCTCATGTTGAAAATTTCAAAGTTTGTTACTATTACAGTATGGAGACGATATTATTCCTAATCGAATGGCTGTTTTCATTTTCTTTGAGGCCATCTGCTGCTTAAAATGTATGAAGTTATCTTTTTTTTTTAATGACTGTACACATAAAAAGAAAGCCATTTTTGAACCTGGAAAAAGTGCTTTCTTAAGCAATTTAGTTAAAATGTCTAACAAGTATTTTATAGCTTTCACCAATGCTTTTCCTTTGGAAGTAGAGGAGGAGGGATTATGACAATAATTCTTACTCTTACATACTCCGAAAAAACTTAAATCTAAAGTTACAAATTAATGTTACACAATTATTGCCCCATTAACAATAAGAAATTCACTTTACTACAACTTTTTCAGCTTATTAGCTAAAATCTTACTGACATATTTTCACAAAATGAGAAACATTTTAGCAAAATGCAAAAAAAAATAATAATAATAAAGATAATTTTTGTGACCCAATTGTGTTAGTTGCAATCAAAGCTATATAAGTCAACATTTATTTCTTATCTCCTGACTCATTTATCTTCTCTGAAGGGTAATGTTTTCTTTGTCATTAAGAAACAAAGCCATCTTGATCGCATTAAGAGCCTACATTCACAAGCTAATGTAAGCTATCGTAATTGCATAACAAGTTAATCTATCGAAACATTCTCTAGAAATTTCTTGTTTCCATTTCAATATTTTTAATGGTTCTTCCTGCATAGGATATCTATAGTCAAAGGCTCTTGTTGTTATTCATATAAAAAAAAGTTTCAAATTTTACTGGTACAGATTTCACAAGGATATAAAGGAAACAATACCTCGATCCTCCCCAATTCTGAAATTTAAACTGCTATCAGAATGAAATTGCAACAGGAAAAAAACAAACAACAAAAAAAAAAAAAAAAAAAGCTCTTACAATAGCCTTAGATTTCAGATATCCTCCACACTCCACAAAAAAGGTAACAATGCAGGCAAAAAATTTGCAAAGAACGCATCCATTGGCTTAATATTAGCTTGTGAATGTCATGCTAGCGAGTGTAGATCCTTTAAAAGCAATTTTTTCAGTATGTACGAAAGAAAACAATTCCGGGTTTTTTCTTATTCATTTGCTGATGACGTGCCTGCTGCTGCACTTTCAACACACAGTTTCCTAAAACTTAAATTTTTGTAACTATGAAGTAAAGGTTAGCAAGCACAAGCTAGTTGTTACCACTATTTCTGTTTAGAAAATTTAGCCTTATACAATTGCAAAACCAATATCCTATTAGTTACCACTTTTTTTTAATAGTAATGTTTGCCTTATTTAATTACTTTATTTAAAGACAAAAATTAATATTAAGAAGAGTTGTTAGAAGCAGCGTGCCAATCAGGCTATGGTTGCCGGTCCCTGCCTTGAAATCTGCGATTTCTTTTATAAAAAATCATTTTGATCGATTGTAATATTTCAGTTTATCAATTTTCAAAGCAAATCAAGCAAAGTCTATTCAAAATTTGGATGTTTTGATTCACAAAAATATTTCCTACACAGTGCATTTTTTTTGTTTCTGATTTCAGTTCTAAAAAAATTTTCTCATGTCTTTAAAATTACCGATAAGCTATTCTTTGGAATTCCAAACTTGTGGAAGATTAGTGTGTTGCTTAATATCTTATCATAAACTTGTTTTTATCATAAACTTGTTTTAATCCTCAATAAATAAAGTTGCATGTTTCTTCATTTACGACATAAGTAAGAAAGTTCCTAAGGCCCGTTACCTATCAACAAAAGGACTTGACTAATTGAGTTATCCAGATCAAATAAAATTAGAAGAATCAAGCACACTCTTTAAATATTAAAGCCATCACCCTTTTAAAGGTCCTCTTCACTGACTTGAAAACATCTGCTCGCTTACTTTCACTTTTGAAACCAGTTCCAAAAGTAAAAGTATCTTCGTAAAAAAAAAAAAATCGAAAAAGTAATGAATAGTGGAAATAGAGATTGATCTCTGCTATCCAATGCAAAAAGAAAACCTTTTAAAAATATTGAAATGCAAACGAGATATTACAAAAATAATGCCCCATAGGATTAACATTAGTGAGCAGGTGTTATCAAGTGAGTGAAGAGGACCCTTAAAAGCAATGGTCCCAACTCCTCTCTTTCTAAGCTTAAATAAGAAAATAAGCATTTTTCAAGCTGTTTGATTCAATTTCTTATTTACTTGCTTTCACTGAGTACTTACAGATACAAATATGAAACGTAAAATATTTAAAGTTATGTACAATATATACTGAAAACATTATAAAACCATTTTAGTTCTTGAAATTACGAAGGATGTTTGATAATAAATTCAGAACTTTTCCGCAATTGTATCAAAATGATGTAATTTGTCACTGATTTTTCATTCATCATTAGGGATGTTGTTAGTAAATTTTAAGTTTTGGCACACTGCTCAATGCGTATTTTTCCACTTAACTATTGTAACATGAAATTTCTGATACTGGCGCATAAACCTTCTATTCTGAATGGAGCAGTTTTTAACTCCACTCGATTTAGAAAAAGTATCTCGATATACAGGGTTATCCTAAAATGGACCAACTGATTTTTAAATTCAATAACTTCCAAACGGTGACAAATGCTAAAAAAATTCTTGCAGGAGTAATATATGATGTTAGGAGTTTTTTTACGGCAATTCCTGATTTTAGTTCAAATTATCAGCAATAGATGACGCTGCGAGCAATATACACTCAATCGAGACAGAAGCAGAAATCACCCAGCATTGATGTGAAGGAATGGGGTTCAATACATGGAGTGGGTCTCATTCACCAATACAGGGTTCCCAGCAAAACATGTCTGGCAATTTCCCTGATTTTCACTGACCAAATCAACAAAAATTCCATGACCAAACAGGCATACACAAAGTAACAAGCAGCATAAAAAAAAAAATCAGAAATTTGTATTGTAATAACAAGGTTTATACTCTTTTCCCAGGAAAAAATTCAAGCACCTCTCAAGAAAATTGCAAAATTAAATTATATAAAATTCTATAATGCAAAAAAACTTCATATTTGCTAATTTTCAAATGAATGCCATACAACAGTCTAGAATGTGAAATGTCATGAAAAAGTCTCAAAAATGTAGAAAACTTTTGTCCATATTATGGTTTTTCTGCATTGCATTTGAAAGAATTTCTCGATCTTGAAACCAACAAGAGTCTAGAGATTTTTCAGAAGCACCATGTAGCGAGAAATATAGTAACACTTTTCTGAAAAAGAAATGATTTCAAATCAGGGTGTCTATTCCATATCAGCAATGAATTCCCCTGACTTTTCCAGGTTTTCCAAACCAATAAAAGCAAAATTCCAGGTATCGAGATTTTGTGATGTTACACACAAAAAATCTTAAAAGTTATTAATTTGAGAGTTAAACTTTCACAACTGATTCTGAGGCCCTAATTACGGATTTGTTACATGATTTTTTGCAAAATTTACAAATTGTTGAACTTTTTACGTGCTAAATATTTTACAGATACACACTTTTAGCATTAGGTTCTATCCATTTTGTCAAATCAGGATGAAATTGTTTATCACATCAGTCAAAGTTAAATACAGATATTGCTTTAACATATTTTAATACAAATAATAAATATTCAATAAATTAAGCTAACAAATGGTCAATTCCCAAACAAAAATAAGTAAGCAGAGTGAAACACCTAATCAATCCTACAACATTCAGTAGAAAGTTTCAGTGAAACTGGAACTGAAAATCACCAAGTTACAAAGAAGAACTGAAAGGGGGTAGACCAAATGGTTTGTAAGAGAGGATGAAATACTCTTTACAGTACTTATGAAGAGCTAAGTTTGATTTTAATGGCATTAAAATTTCAAATCCTTAGTTTAAAAAAAAATGTTCCTTATAAGTTCAAAATTTTCTAACTTTTTCTCAGAATTTTCTAACTTTTTCTTAGAATTTTCAAATTTTCCTGACTTTTCCAGGGGGCTAGACACCCTGTCAAATTCAAATTTTTTTCCCCTCAGACCTTTCCATGACTTTTTAGGAAATATTTGTAAATTCCATGACTTTTCCTATATATTTTAAAATTTCCATGAAATTCCCTGACTTTCCATGTCACTGGGAACCCTGCAATAAAATCTTATTCAGAATCGTGCTCTAAGAAGGACGTTGCAGAATGAGACCCATTTCATGTATTGACCTCCTTCTTTCTCATCAGTGCTGGGTAGAGTTGCAAAGACTAGAATAAACCCAGTTTAAACCGGGATTTTTGGGAATAAACCAGGTCTTTTGAGTATAAACCAGGTCCATTGGAAATAAACTGTTTTTTTTTGCAACTCTAGTGCTGGGTGATTTTAATTTTGGCCTGGATTGCAGTCCTATCGCACGCAGCACCATCTATTGCTGGTCATTCGAACTAAAATCAGGAATCACAGTAAAAAAAAAAAAACTCCTGACATCTTACATTACACTCCTGCAAGATTTTTTTTAAATGTCTGTTTCCGTTTGGAAGATACCGAATTTTAAAATTAGTCAGTCCATTTTAGAACACCCGGTATCTTATCCTATCCATTGTACTAAACCAACAACGTCAGACTTATTTTACCTTCTGAGGACAAAAATAAGCATTCTATACAAAGCCGTGGATTCCATAAAATAAAGTAGATAATATCACTACCATCGCTCAGAATAAAATTTGTTCGTACAAATTACAAGCATGTTATAAAAAATATTCATACAAAGTTCCAAAATTATTATTATTCATAATTTATTATATTTTGGAAAAAATACTTGACAATACTTTTCACCAAGAAAATCTATAAAAAGTAATTGAATTTTCTAAATTGTATTTATAGTAAATATTGATTGTGACTATTTTGTTAACCTTGATCTAGCAAAAACATAGCTGACAATCTTCCGGGTTCATGTTTTTCAAGTAAATATATATATATATATATTTTGAACCAGAAAAATTATTTAATAAGCTGTAGCTTGGTTCTAAATGGGATATTTAATTTCATTTGTTTTAATTATTTTTCTGGTTCAATTTATATTTACTCATTTGAAAGAAAAAAAGGTGGGATAGCAGCTTTGCAAAGGTGTCGAACAAATGTACACTACTGATATATCTAAAATACACCTAATTGCACATTGGGAAATCAGTTGACTGATAAATAATTACATAAATTTGGTAAAGTCACATATTTTAATTCCAATGTTAAATCACACTGAATTTTAATTAACTGCAAGAATAAATTTTAAACAGTAATTTCGACACCAATCATAAAAGATGAAGTAAATAGATTAAATTGATTTTCATATTTCTTCAAATTCAAACATCTTCGCTTGAATTATTTTTTTTAATATATTGCTTAAATTTAATTAGTATATTCTTAAAATATCACCAATTATTTTTTTATAACACCGGACAAAATTTGAAATAAAATTTCCTTTTGAAGATGTTTTTTCCAAATGAATTCCATTTGAAAATGCTAGCTAATGCTACCAAATAACATAACATTATGAAATTTGCCATGAAGCTTACTAAAAGTGATATTACACGGGGTAATTTGAAGCGACAAAAATTGCTGTGACTCGTGTTTTCCAAGCATTTGATTGGCTATTTAAACAGACATTAGTCCTGTTTCATTTCGAGGAAAAATACAGCCGGCGATAAAATGTTGTTCGTTTTTCAAGCAACTCTTTTGAAGCCATAGGTTTAACAGGGTGTCACCCAAAAGTGGCGGTAATTTTGATGCCTATGTCAAAGTTTCCCATTTTGGCATAACAATATTTCCCTTAGTCATTTACAGTAACTTTTGACTTTGATCTCTGCCTTTCCTATATATCTTACTGCGCAACCTTCAACAAAATGGGTTTGGGGGAGCACATGAAGCCTGGCCTGCCAATATATTTTTGTTGATTCATTTACCAACTAATAACTTTAGATAAATTACTGATAAAATACCAGCAAACAGTAATATATGAAAACGTCTAGGCATTAAGGTTGCTTTAAAACTCTGTAAAATTTCCATTGCAAGAGTATAATAAATATCATGCATTTTGCATAACTTATCAAATTTTATTTCATTTCATATACACATAACATTAAATGATTAAGTTTTCACTTCTGACTATTTGTTTCTTTTAACGTTATATTAAAATTTCATTGAAATAGATATATAATGAGATATTTTGCATGTCTTGTAACTCAATATATTAAATAATTTGCATATAGGGAACATAACACAATTTGCTCTAGTGTAGTTTCATATTTTTGTAAAGATTATTTTATTTTACAAAACAGAGAATATCCTGTCTCATCTATTCATTGAATTTCAGCAATTAAATAAGGTGAAAACTACTATACAGAAAAAGTGGCATCTAAAAATTAAAAGCAGTATGAGGGATGCTCATTGCATTAGGATTAAATTTTTAAATGAGCCTGAAAAAGTCTTGTAATGAAACAAAAATTTAAGGGCATTAACTGATATAGATCTGTTGCTTAAGCCTTTCAGGGATTGTGTTATGAATGAGAGGCAATATCACAGATTTCAGATCACAAGATAATACACATAGAGACTTTAGTGACATACAAAACATCCATGAAATCAACGAATCAATCAGTCCATTTCGCACCAGATATTGTGAAGCATGTTTGTATAGACACTGATACAAGTGGGTTCTATGAGTGCACTTTCAATTTTCAATCACTTCTATAAACAAATGCATATCTCCATAAAAATCAATCACAATGCATTTGCAATATTTGAAATGAAATGGACTATCACTTGGATGTTTTCTATGTGACTAATAAGAGCTTAGAACAGCTATGAAATACGCAAACAAAAGTTTAAGCTTCCTTTTGTATTGTCTTTAAAGCATGTTTTGCAATGAGGTTATGATTATTTGTAATCAAATAATTCTATTTCAAACACCCTGTATTAAGTAACAGCATAAAAAATTTTAGTGCTGCCTGGAAACTTTGTGCCCTGGACACAGACTAGAGTGCTGCACAGGGTCAGGTGCTATATTCCGAAACCATGTTGGCACGATATTTTGTGTTCGGTTGACTTCTACTTTTTTGCTGCGGGTCAGGTTGACCTTCATTGTTTTGGGTTGGGTTCGGGTTGACTCGCTTTTTAAAAGAATGCCCACAATATTTTTTTCAAGATTAAAAATATATATACAATGAGACCTCCATAATGGACACTCCCAAAAAGTACACCTCTAATTAACGAACTTTTTCAATTCCTAACACTTATATATCTGTACGCTTATACCTTGGAATAGTGGGCACCTCCAAATCTATGCACACGTAGCATGTGTATGTGTGCATAAATTATCACAAATACGATACAATTGTAATTGTGTGCATCATAAACAAGATGTTGGTAATGTTTTTCATAAAAAGCGGTTCTTAACTGCACCGTAAAGAAAAAATAATCTATGATTACATTTCTTATATATATTTTATTTTTTCTCACGCAGTAAATTGAATATACTATACTCATTCATATTCATATAAGCATTTATTTTCATCTGAAATAGTTATGTTCAAACTTTTTGTGAAAATCCCAACAATCCAACTTACAAAAAAAAAAAAAAAAAAAACGAAATATGACCCAAAAGAATTAATCTATGGTGAATCTAACCTGAAAAAATATTAGAAACAACCTGACCCTGTATTCAACGATCTCGAGGTGTCGATATTCAGAGGTGTCATTATATTTGAATATCAAAGAATATAGATTTGTCCATTTTTCTATATAAAATATAAAATTGGTATTAGAGATATTATGAAAAGTAATGTACAACTATAATATTAAAATATGACTTATTGTCCTTTCATTGTGGGTCGCCAAAAACTATTTTTGCGTGTTCAGGTTGCAGAATTATTTTTTGCCGGGTTCAGGTCGGGTACAACATGACCCATGCAGGACTCTGCTATAGTATAATTAGGCTTTAAACAAGATACAGATTCAACAGTCAATTTTTTTTATTCCAATATAATACATATATAAAAAGAAATGGCAAATATGAAATAAAGAAAAAAATACAGATCTAGTTGATATAAAAAGGAACTATTAAATATATTCTACAATGACAGTTGAAAAGTGAGAAAATTTAGCAGTGATGTTAACAGAAAAAAGAAAATACAGATATACAGCTAATTTTACTACACCTCCATGATTTTTTCAGTAAAACAGATAAAGATAAAATAGACTCCAAATTTGGCACATACATATATAAGCTTAAATTTTACAAAGCTGTGTTAATATATCAATTCTGGTCTTAAACTTTACTATTACAGAAAATTACTTTTCTTTTTGGCTCATAAAAATAGGGTGGTATACATCATATAACAAACTCGCCATCAGTAAAAGAAAGACTGTAAAATGGCTTTACAGTTACAATATTTGTGCACTTCATATGTTATAAAAATATATTGCGTATGAATGAATTATTAGTACTATACTTTTGATCAAAAATTATTACAATAAATTTTATATTTTGTACTTAGGCCTAAAAAACGGATACTGTTTAAAGGCAAAAGGGGAAATTTACTAATATTAAATACCACTGTATATTAAGGCATTACAATTACAAAAGATGTTAGAAAGAATATAGATAAATTGAAGGACTAATTTTTTTTTTTTTTAATTATTAAAGCTATCTAGGTTTAAATATCATATTTTAACCTTTTGTGCAAAAAAGTAACACATAATTGGTATATTTCAATATTTAATACGTTGCAATAAACAATTTTGACATCTAAGTATTAAAAAAAGCAACTCTGGTAAAAGGATGAAGAGAAACATAAATACACAGAATAAATACAAAATGGTTTTTGTGCTATGATACAATCCTAATGTGTAAAAAGAAACAAAAGAAAAGAACACAACAGAACTAACATTAATGCTTCAAAATCCCATTCTTTAACCTTCCTCCAATGACTGATTTATGCAGGTTATCCACTGTGAAAATCATTGATAAAGATTACAATAGTAATATATGTAGATAAAGAAAAAAAAAAATCTTCCCGTAATACAAGACAAGAAAATGTCAACATCTAGTCCAACACTAAGGATTAATCGAAATGCAAAAAAGAAACCTGAATATCAAGTGTACACAAAAACTTGCATTTTTGTGCCCCCCCCCCTCCCTTTTTTTTACACTGAAGTTTCAGAAATCTTAAAACAGATATGCTAATTTTATTGTGATCATTTGTCATTTTTTACACATTAAGTAACATAAAAATGAATGAGATATATACACAAAACATATCAATAAAAAGCATTTACTGACTCTGAGACATAAGATACTTACTAATAAGTTCATAATCATATTGACAATTATATTTTAAATCTAACATTTTCATTTAGATTATGAGTTATTTTAATCCTAGATTATGAAAGCATAAATTTTTTTAAAGAGTAGTTTGCTGCATGTAAGTATTCTCTGCAGCATCCTACTTGCTTACTAATGCTATTTCATAAAAACTGGAATACTAGCTGAACAGAATTCTAATGTAATAGAAGTTCAGGCTGGTCCCTTGTGAAAAGTTTATCAAATGAACCCCCGACCTTTGTTTTATCAAAAAAATGTCCTTTTAATATTAATGCTTATACTGGGCATAATACTTTATTGCATTAATTGGGCTTTAATGTGTAGTTTTCTGTATTGTACAAAACATATGTAATAAAATATCAATAAAAATGTTACTTCTCACAGTTATATAACATTTTCTTTGACAAATAAATTTTACAAAACTTTTACGATAATGTAATTTTACAATGATGTTATCATAATCTAGAGTAATTCCAAACTTAAAAACATCCCTCATTTTTAGAATGAACTATTATAAGATTATGAAAACTAATTTTCATATGAAAGACTTTATGGTGTAACTATAAAACTTTATGATGTAATGCCCAAACACTATGTATATGTATACATAAAAATGGGGAGAATAAAAAAAAATTACATCATTTAAAAACCTGAAAATGCAGGTTGACAAATGTCAACTTAACATGAAAATAAATATTTGGATGTTTTAAAAAAAAAAGATATATATAAAGACTAGAAATAAGTCGCATACCAAAACAAATGAAAACAGAATACAACAAATCTATGGCAAAAAATACAAAATTTCCAGTACCATGCTATAACATAACTGAAAGAAAATCGGGCATAAAAGTGCTATTAAGTACAATAAAAGCCCGTTAAAAGAAAGTTTTTTTCATCCTATTATTATTAAGTAAAACGTTATAGATTTTTAACTTCATTTAATGATAAAGAGCTACTGGTTTACATAAAAAGCAGCAATTTACAAAGTAATATTAATGCAAATTTCTGTATGTTTAGTACATGAAAACCTTATATATTTTCATAGATGAATTTTAAAATAAGCTCATAAAAAAGAGATTAATTGCATCAATGATTATGAAACATTTATACCAATTATGAGAAAAAAGGAAAAAAAAAAAAAAAACTTTTCAAGATGAGCACCATAAAATATACAGTAAACTAAAATAAATGCAAAAATGATTATAAAAATAAATGTAAGTTACTTTCCACACAAGAAATAAATGATATGTAATGATGTAACAAAAGAAGATGCCATTAAAAAAAAAACCGAATGTTTAAAATTACGAGAAAATTGTAAGATACTTGTTATTTATTTGTAAATGCAAGCATTTAAATTGCGATTATAAATTAAATTTACTATTAAAAATTTTCTGTAGTTCTAAAATTGTAAATGTACAAAAATTAGTAAATAATAATTTAAAAAAAAGTTTGAAGAAACATTACCAATAATTTCCCTACTAGATTTATAGTAATTTTATTACAAATAAAATTGCTTATTATTATTATTTTTTTTATCTTACAAATTTATTTTGAAATGGAGATTAAATGATGGATATGATTGATTCTAACATTATACATATGAAATGACTACTTACAATGATGATAAAAATAAAACTTGCATTTACACATATTAATACTAAAACTTAAAAAAAAAAAACACAACACAAACATTTTTAGAAGGTCACAATCACTCTTTTATTTAAATCTAAAATAACAATAAATCAGAGTTGCTTTTTTTATTTTAGGAAACTTTTGACATTCAAAGAAACTTAACAAAAAAAAGTTTACATTATAAATCGTATAAGCCAGTTATTTACCTCAAACTGGTAATAGATGGATAAAAAGTTAAATGTGCTATAAATTGGAATAGTATGAATAATAACAAATGATAAAGTTTCCAGACACCAGTGAAATTTACACATGTAAATTTAATATTTCAAGACTATTTCTATAGCTTAAATCTGGTTTCTTCCATGAAACAAATTAAGATATAAATACAAACATGTATTATTAAAGTTTAAATAATTAAATATTTACTGGGAACAAACAGTACTGCAACTTGTTCATATTTTAATAATATGAATAACTAGCAGGTGCTAAACATGACAAATTAGAGGCTTACTTTAACCTTAAAAAAATATAATAGAACGCCATCAGGCAAACAGAGCAGACCAACTGCATCAGGAAATAAGATTTCTTAATATTCTATAAATATTTGAAATAAAGCAACTAGTTTTGAAAGCAACAATTTTACAGTTCACCAACAGGCAAAACCATATGCAAACTTTGCATCAACAAGAGATCTATAAAAAATTATTGCTCTAGAAACTAATCACCTTTTTCAAGCACTTCACGAGCATAAAAGATTCTTATTTAAAGTTGTTGTTTTTTTATTTTTTTTTTTTTTTTAGCCTTATATTACAAATAAAACCCATTAAAACAAAATTTGATCAATTTTTATTTAAAGGGTAAAGATTTTTTATTAAAGAGATGTTATTTTTTATGATGTTAGTCAGAATAATGAATTTGAGCAAAAGAGGACAGCTACTTTCCAGTACATATGTTGACCATGACATTCCATTCTCTTCCAACATCACTTGTTAGAATATCCAACACTATAGCCATGAAGCACACATGTCATATCATGCGCTAAATGGAACTAGGGCATGATCATTGAGCAAATGGGAAACAACCTTTTTTTTAATATAATGTTTGAAAATATCTAAATATTGCCTTCCCTTTTTTTTAAGGCCCAAATTAATCAGGTAGAGAACATAATTTCTTCTACATAACTTCACTGGTTCCCAGAGCTTAAGAAGTATATAGTAGATTAACAAATATACAGTAAATGTTTATATATAAAAGGTAACATACAAAATTATAATATACCGATTGAATCACTCTGCAATTAAACAGCAAATAAAAGCATAATGAGAACAAATGGAAAATTAAAATAAAGGGAAAATATTTTAAATAAACCGAGGATCACTAAAAGGCACTGAATTGAAGGTACATAACAAGCATATATAATATTATGCAAGTCTCTTACAAAGCAGCATTATATACAGATTTCAACACATTTCAAACAATATGTCATATAAATGTGTAAAACAATTTAAGTCTAACTTTTAGCCTTTAAAGTGAGGATTGACAGCAGGTTGACTATCGCTATGCGCATACGGTGGTGGATATGCTGAATTTGGAGGTGGCGTATGTACCATCATATTGGGTTGCAAAGGATAAGGATTAGAATAAACAGGAGGTGGAATACTACTAGGCGAAGCTACAGGTTCAGGAACAGTGACAGGAGCTAAAAAAAGTTTTGTATTTCAGTTTTTATATATTAACAATAACAAATTTTACATCTATATTTACAATGAAAAAAAATTTCTAAAGAGATTTTTATTGTGAGAATTTGAGGAAGAAAAATGGAAGCTACTTAATTCTGTGATTTATCTAATTAAAAAAATAAAATAAAAAAGAATAAGAAATTACACACTTGTTCAGAAAGAACAGAGTGGTTAGATTAAAAACAGATAATATTTACAAAATCCTGCCCTGCTTGTTTAGACTTTTCTGCCAACTCTTAAGATTGACTTTTGCTTTTGCTAGATGAAATGTATTAAATAAATATTTCAGTATTAAACTAAAAACACAATTCTTTTTTGCCTTATAAAAATATTTATTCTAGTCATCCTGAACAAATATATACTTTCATATAAAGATTCTGGCCTAGAAATTCTCACCTATTATAGAGCCAGCGGTTTCAACTCAGTAAATGATTAGTCTTTTTTTTTTTTTTTCTTTTAAAGGCCGTTAACCAGGCCCTAATGATAGAAGTTTATGTTTACTACTAGGCCTTCCCTCAAAGGGATTAGTCTGAGTGATACTGCTGAGAACATAGAATTAACAACTTCTGACAGGTGAAGAAAATCAGATGCTGTCTCTTTCACCCTTAATGTTACTTCTTCCAACGAGTAATGAATGTGTTCAATTCCATGTTTTAAATTTTTAAATGTTTACAGTGAAATAGGATTATGCTCAGTTGTTTCTTCAATTGTTTGTAAAAATACTCTTCAGGTGAAATAAGCTTTAAAAGGTATAAATAACACCCTAGTCTATTGGTTGTAGAAATGTAGTGGTGTTAGGAGGTAAAAAATGTACTTTCATATTTTCTGACAAATCAACCAGTGATTGTGGTTGGCCAGGGACATTATCTAGAACAAGCAAAACCGTGAAATCCAAATTATTTTGTTTAAAGTAAGCTTCAATTGCTGGACAAAAATAAGATTGAAAATAATGATTTAGTTACCCAACCTTTTTTATTTGCTTTCCAAATAACTGGAAGTGCATTCTTGTTGCAACCTTTTAATGGTCTTAGATATTATGTTTTATTAACAAGTGAAGACTTAAGTTTATGTTAATAATTAAAGTTGCAGAGAAAAGTTCCATAATCAGGTTTGCAGTCAATTGCATATTTTAGAATGCCCGACTTAATGACAATTTAATTTCATTGTTGTAACTTTTTGGTACTTGTATATTTTCCTGCCAACCATTTCTATAAAAAATAATTGTCGTCAAACAATGTAATTTATCTTCAAATATGCATAAGTGTAACATCACATTTATTATTTTATAAGAAATACACCTTTTCAAACAATAATTGTGGTTGAATGCCTTGTGCGTGAATCCAGACCACAGAAAATAGTAAAAAAAATATCCCCCTGAAAAATTAAAAAATACCAGACATGATTCCTACCCTACAAACCGCAGGATAAAACTGTGCACATCAAAATTCATTGGTTGTGGTTTGCGGTTTGTTATACAGTACAAAAGTCCAAAATTCGGAATCCGCCAGACCTTGGCAATTCAAAATTTTGAATTTTATATCATTTGCAGTTTATTTGTAAAAAAAAACCCCGAACACCCTACCCTTTTCCTTCACTCTGTGAATTATTTACTTGAGGAAAGCATTTGAAATATTAAAAGAAGATAATACCAAAGTAGATATTTTAATAGAGGTATTATACATTTTATAAAGGTAAATAAAAAAAAAAAAAAAAAAAATTAATTTTATTTTTTATACCGTTTTTAAAGTTTTTTGAATTTTGGGTCAATTTTTTCGTGTCTATTTTTTCTCATTCATGAAAGAATTCTGGTTAAAATGTTTTAGCCCAGTATACTAAATTTTGTCCTCTGTGATTTTTGAATTTTTAGCAGGTTTTTTTTTTTCCATTTTGCAGTGATTTTTCCACAGTAGTAAAAGAAATCTGGTTTCAATCTTTTAGACCAATATAGCAAATGTTGACCTCTTTTCAATGAAGTTTATTTGGAATTCATAATTCATACAGAGATTTTTCTATTTTTCGTTCTTTTTCTTTTTTCAGTTTTTTGATGATTTTTTTGACATTTGTATTATTCAGTATCAAACTTTTAGCCCACGGTAGTAAATTTTGTTCTCTACGATTTTTGAATTTTTAATGTTTTTGTTTTGATTTTTTTTTTTTTTTTTCACAGCGATTTTTCTATGTTAGAAAAATTATTCCAGTTTTAATCTTTTAGCTCAATAAGTTTATTTGGAATTCGTACTGAAGTTTTTGCAATTTTTGAATGTGATTTTCGTCATCTGCGACGATTTTTGATATTTGTAAAAGAAATTCAGTTTCAAACTTTTAGCCTACTATAGTAAACTTTGTCCTCTGAAATTTATTTATTTACATTTTGCTACAATTTTTCAAAAAATATTCGGATTTTGGAGAATTCTGAACATCTAGATTTAAGACTTTGTACGGTACCACTGTTATAGTGTTTTTTTGGAGGGACATAATAAGACAATAATAATGAAAGTTTCAAAGGAACACATTGCTCTTTACTTACACAGAAAATGGAAACAGATTTTAACATAGACAACAATCATAAATAACAGATATAACATATAAAATGTACAAAAAAAATTAGATAAAGATGAAATTACGAGTCAAAATAAATCATTAAAATTTGTAGCTGCAGCAATCATTCTGGTGACCAAATGGCTATGACCATGAAAGCCAGCGAGTATGTGAGTGTAGATAATGATTTGGCTGTTTATTCTACTTTTAATACAATAGAGGAACTCACAGAAAGCAAGGTCAATGAGAATAAAAGTGATGACGAAAATAAAGCAGAAGATAAGATATAATTATCACAAAATTGTAGCATAAAATCATATTCTGATATATATATATATATATTTTTAAGCTTTAGAGAAATTAAAAATTTTGTACTCTATCAAAATGTTAATGAATTGCACAACAAATCTGTGGAAATGATTACACATTTTCAAAAAGAAATATGCTAAAAAAAAAAAAATTATGAATAAATGATTTTTTTAGCGTAAAATAATTTTGGTCAGTTATTTTGATTTTAATGTAATTTAATTTACAGCTTTTAAAATGTGGAACCTCTGAATAACGGCAACCTCCAAAATACAGTCACTTTATCATGCTCCCAGTGAGGGCTGCTATTCAAAGGTTTCATCGTATTTTTAAAATGAGAGATAAAACACAGAAAGAGTAGCTAAGAAGCTAACCATCTTTTATTAGAAAACTAAACTGCATTGTCCACAAAATAAATAAAACTGGAATAAGCATATCACAAGTTAGCACTGCATTTCAAATCAAATGTGACATCACACTTTAGAATTAATGGCATTAAATTAGATTGCTTGATGAAAATTTATTTTCTATAGAAAATGGTTGACAGGAAAATAAACAAAAACATTTTTTTTTTAGAGGGACAAATATTTACAATAGCATTTTAAACTTTTGCTTCTATGTTCATACAACTGTTGTTTGTATAATTAATACCTGGCTGATCGAGCTTCACTCAAAACAAATGAGAGAAACTCTTTCTGTGGTTGTCTTTTAGAGGAAACTTCAATAAGTGGGTTCAAAGCCAATTGTCAAATTTAATATCATTATTATAAATCTCATATAGCTAAAACAATATTGTTGTTGCTAGCATAACTCTTGTTTGATGCCGACTATGCCTGTGTATCTGAATGCGAAATATTAGCCGTTTTTCTTGAACAAAAAGTGGCTATAACATAATTAACATGCCTCATATTATTGTTTGTAATATTTTTATATTTCATTTGAATTTTAAATTTAACTCAGCTCTGAATAACGAAAACAGAATTCTTGTTGGAAATCAATTTATATTACTAAGTTATGTTGCTTTTCTTTTTTCCCTCTCTAAATTAGAAAAAAAAAAAAAAAAAAAATATATATCTAGATTTATTTTGCAGTTGAATTAAATCGAAAGATTTTATTGTACGCTAATGTAAATGAATGCAAAATGTTTTTGTGGAATGTGCTTTAATCTGTGTGTTTGCGAATAGCTTGTGCCAGAGAAAATGGCATCCGCACTTAACTTTAATGATGTATATCAAAAAGGTGGTTAATTCAAACATTTAATTGAGCTTTTTTATGTACTTTCCTAATAAGTTGAAATTTATTCTTGGTAAAAAGAGGTTCCTGTTGTCACCCTCATAGGTACCTTCTGTGAAAATAATCCATCAAATATTTTTTAAGTTATGCTTGATGAAAGGTTTTACTACCTGCTGTAGTAGAGCAAGAGCCCCAAGATAATCTTGCAACTTTGTATCAATTAGTCTTTGCTTTGCTCAGACAATTATAATTAATATAATTTCTAAATTATTCATGAAAGGGATTAATCCTAGCCAACTAAAACACATCTAATTATAAGGATGCTGCTCTTTATTCAGCCACTTGGCAATGTAAAAGAAAAAAAAAATCTATTTGAATGAGTCTAATTTTCAGAGCAATAGCTGTTATTAGAGGTCTACTGAAAGCAGAAATATTCATCAATTCATAACTGCATAAAATACATAACAAAAATATCAAAAAACCATTTTTATATGTTATGGTATGTTTTTAAGTGATATTTTTAACACCTTGAGGACTGTAATATCAGCTGTGCAGTCATTGGATTCTTTTTTCACAGCCCAATGTTTGACATCTAGAGAAAGATTGTTAAAACTATTGAGAAATAGTATTTATAGACTGAAATAAGACTTTTTTTTCCTTTTTTAAACAGTAAAACGACACTATAATGATTTGATTGGAGGGATTATTTTATTGAGATAAAACAAAGAGGAAAGCGCAGTATAGTACAAATTCATTTGCTGGGAGATGAGAAAAAGAAAATGCATGATATTTTGATATTTATTAGAAAAAGATATAACAGGGGGGTATAAAAAAATTATGATGGTAATTTACAAATAAATGTTTTATATTTGAAACCAAAATGTTAATTTATAGGCATGTTATAACTTGCTTAAGACTCCCATTGACTCACTCGAAAACAACTGCTTGTTAATGTTAATCCTATGGAACAGTTACTTTACAATATATTTTTTGCATTTTAGTATTTTTTTGGCAGTTGATAGCTGAGATCAATCTCTACAAAGCCTCTTTTATACTTTTTCGATTTTGACTTATTACAAACTTATTATTGGAAAGCTAATAATATAAAAAGAATAAATTTAAATAAAGATAAAAAATAATAATCATTATTAAAAAGCTATACTCAGAGATTGGCTTTTAGATATAATCATTTTCACAAAAAACTACCTATAACGGTCAATTGAGATTCATGTTGTATCACAGATACTTGTTAAAAGCAGCAAAATATGCTAAGCTTTGTAAAGTAAGAATTCAAACACTCCATAATTACACTATTAACATACTGCAATATTCTAGTAACTCGGATACAAGTAGAAAGGCTCAAGCTCAAAGAATAGAATACCGAGACAATTATGTAAGTAGCTTTCAATTATTACTTTTTACATTATTTCAATAATTTAATTACTGTAAGCTCAAAACAGAAAAATTAGCAACCCTTTTTCACAAATAAAAGTTTCTTTTATAAAATGCCTAACTTAAAAAAAAAAAAAAAAGCTAGCTTTGCCCGCTAGGGGCCTCTAATTTACATCGGGACCTCGAATTGTATAAAACCTCGAACCGAACGAATCTCTGGCCCGGGTTCCCACTGCCTTTGGCACTGTATACCGGGCGTGCTGCACACACACTAGAAACCCCCAAATTTCCACCTTGAATAATATAATTATCTAACTGAACGAACCTCCTGCTCGGGTCCTCGCTATGACAACACACAAAGTAAATAAATATAATACATAAAGCAATAATCAAACATAATAAAAATGGTATTTTTCTTAAAAAAAAATAAAAAAAAATAATAGCTTCTAATACTTATAGATATCAGTGGTAGGGATTTTCCAAAAAATTTTACCAGCCAGCAAGGTACAACATACAGTTGCAAGTTTTGACAGAAATTATGTTACTGTAAAAATAATTCATTACTACAAATTACTATGAATTTTTGTATATATATATTTTTAAATATGAAATTAAGAAATATATACTACAGAGGAGAGTTTAGTATAGAATAGAACTTAGTGCCATGTTTACATTGTGGCAATTGGAAGAGTTGCAAAATATGGCTAACAAATAAAAATATATTTCTAAAGCCTGTAGTTTTTAAGACTGCCTAAAAATTCACTCGCCCAGTCAGAGTATTCACTTGCAAGTGGCGAGTAGAATGATGGTATTCCCCATCCCTGATACATATAGTATTAGAAGACTAAAAACAATAAAACTAACAGAAATAATATAAATAGAATAATTACATTAAAAGAAAAATAAAAGAGGTATATACTTTAAAAACAAAAAATAATTTGTTATTTACATAATTTTATTACTCCGGACCCAAATAGTAGATAGAAATTGATTATTTTTCAACAGAACAATCTTTCATGTTTCTTGCTTATGAAAATGCTGATGCAATAATCTTATTAATATATATATAGATTTTTTAAGCATCATATAAAATTTTACTACACTTTATTTTTTACTAATATATACACAGTATTAAAAAAAATGCAAAATCAAATATTTCTGACATTGTTTAACTCAAAAATAAATAAATAAATAAATAAATAAAAGATAGAGCTTATTAAAATCACAAAATCAAATCAATATTTTTGCAGCATATTTGAATTGAAGTACTCTCACGGTACATCTGTGAACCATAAAACGTAGGTTGAGAAATGCTAATAAAAAGTAAATATTTTAAGGAGAAAGAAGAAAAATAAAAACTTGAAGAGGCCCGGGCTTATTATCACTTAACGGAAGAGAAACTTACTCAATAACTAACCATAGAGAACGGTGCCTCTCTGTACCCTACGCTTTGCCAAAAGGCAGCAGCTACAGAAGCAGCAGCAGCACAGGGTGACTATAATTAAGATGATTATAGCACCAATCAGAATGCCAGCTAAAATAGCAGAGCTGAAAATAAAAACAAAAACATACATTGTAGAAACAAACATTTAACACTTTTCAGTTAAAAAAAAGAAAGATATTACAGACATTAAAAAATAGAATCCATCAAAAAATTATATACAGAAAACAGGATAATATATAAATAAATAAACTAGTTTTATGACTTTTTAAAGCATAACAAGATGTTTTTACCAGAAAAGTACAGGAACTCCTGTCTATATTATGAAAGCTTTCATGATCCCAATGAGAATACAATAAAACTATAAAAGACAATATACCTTTTAAGACAAAAAAACCTATTTGAACCAGATTTTCATCTTAGCAGGTTTTACTTATTGTATTTATGTGAATTAAAATTTTTTGAACTGAATAAAAAAGTGTCCGCCAGGCCTAGACACTTTTTAACTCAGTTGAAACTATCACAATTTGTCACAATATCTTTATCATTCATTCAGTATGATTGAGTTAAAAAAAGTAAAGTGTTACTATATTTATTTCATGAAAATTTTATAAAAATTTAAAACGAAAACTGAAAAAGTTTATTTTTATTTTAGGTTAAGTTGTGTAATGAAAAAAGAAAAAATTGAATTGGAATTGTCTAAAATAGTAGAGATAGAGAATTTTGAATGATTAATTAGACTTAAAATTTTGATAGTTCAAACAGAGAAGAGAAATAATTTAGGCACAGTGATCGAAAGTGATAAAAATAGAGTACAATGCATACAGTGAAAATAAAAGAAAGAACAATTCAAACAAATGTTTTCATGGTGAAATGAGTAAAACATTCTTACCTGAACATTTTAGCTACATCATCCTTGAAAATACCAGTAATCTACAATGTAGATATGCCAACATATTTATATTTTAAATAATTCTTTAAGCGATTTAAAATGAAATACTTTCACGGATGCAAGAAATTAATTAATCATCCAACTTCATATTCTTCATTATTTAAATTTTCCAGTTTAATTTTAAAGGCACGTGTGAATTAAATATTTCTATATATACAAAATGAAATGATATGAATATACCCAGATAAATGGAACAACTCAAATATACCAAATATTCATTAATTAAATTAGTAAATTAGAAAACAAGAAGTCTGCACAGAATCACCCATTATCATTAACATTTATAAAACATGATAACATACATAACATGCTGTATAACATAATTTTGAATACATTATAAAATCAATTCAGTAAAATTCATAAAAATTATTACAGTTGTATTATCGAAAATTAATTAAATTCCATATTATATATCTTGTATGGTGTAGATTTAATTGTTCAATTTTTTCTTTATTGCGATTAAATATATAATCTTGATATGACTTAATTAATGAAAAAGTTCTTTGGTGGAGGAAAATAATATGAGTTCATGATAAAGAAAGAGATCAGCATTTTGATGCTTAATAAAAATTATTTTCAGAAATTTTACGGAAAGCACATTTTCTGAGAAAAATAATTAACCATTTATATTACCCGAACTGGCAGAAGCACCATTCTCAACACATATACAAATTGAAAATTTTATTTAACCTTCCTTTTGAAGATTTTTTTCCATTGTTGTAACAGCTATTCAAACTGCGAGTTGAAGATGGAACTGATAATCATTCATTTTATCAGAAAAATGATATAATCTTCATCGTAATCATCTATCCAGCAAATCACTGCATTTCAGATGATATCCTTCTGACACATCTTTTCAAACTGCAAAATGTTCTTGCTCCTCTAGACTGCAATTTTTACAAATCTTATCACATCAACACCAAGAATACAAAACTTTATATATTTGGAAAAAACTGCTGAATATATAGTTGAAAGTTTGGTATAATATTCTAAACCTTAAAAACCATGCTGGATTAAATTACTCCAATGATAAAAATGCAGAGATTCGCAGAGCACCTAAGTGCGTCTTTACACATCGTGTCTGGGCATGTTAAGAAACTGATAGCTATGAAGTAATGCTAAACACTGCCCATTTCATGCCGAAACATCATAGCCAATGAAAAGGCTACATGCCATAAAGAGATGTCATAATCAATTAGGAAACGATATGATTACCACAAAGAAAATATATAGAAGCAGTACACAATTTGTGTGGCGAAAGGTAAGATTTAGTGAAGATGCAACCACACTTCGAAATTTGAAAAGATTGGGAAGAAGCCTTTTTAAAAGAAAGATGGCAATTTTTTTAAAACAAAAAGAAGTAAAACGTAAAGTTATGATTGCCGACAGATAAATAAATTTGGAAAATGGGAATTACTGGAAATAAAATATGCTAAGTTTAAAAATAAATGTATTTTAAAAATAGAAATTTTAAATATTGAAAGAAATTAAGTGTTTGTCTGCATTTAATTAATAATAATTGCCTGGATTTAATTAATAAATTTTAAGAATGAAATTTTAATCATCATAAATTTTTCAAACAATTGCCAGCCATCTAAAGTATTACCTTTGTGAGATCTACATATAAATAAAAGTATCTTTTGTTGGATAATTTAATTTTAAGAACTGTGAACCAAATGGGAAAACATGATTTTCTGCCTTCCTCCTTTGGTGAAATTTCAAGACAATAAATAGATCTTTCTCCAATCTTATGTGTTTTTATTTCAAGTCTTCAATATCATCTCATAAAGTAAGATCCAATTCCATATATCATTTTCTCGTCTCTAATTTATGACCTCAAAGAACTTTATATGGAATTATTGTGCTTCGTCACACAATCCATTTCCTTCTTCTACTAAAGTCACAATTAATTACAATTATTAACAAATAATTAACATTGCCACAGGTAATATAAAAAATACACATCATAAAAAACTCTGTTGCCACAAGGGAAATGGGATATAAAGAGAGAAAATTATAAACTCAGTCGCTATAACATTATGGATCCCCCCCCCCCCCCCTCATCAATATGTTTTATACGAGTTTCTACATATTTAATGAAATATATTGAAAAAGCTATCATTTAACATTTACAGTTATTTTTTTTAAATGACATCTTTTTCACAAATTTTTCTTTAATTTTTAAGGAGAGTAAAATATTTTGTGAACTAATTTTGACCAAAAATGCATTTTTAGAGGCACACATAAAAAAGACACTAACTAAAAAAACATGCATTCATTCCAACTCAAATGCTTGCAATGCATCATCAGGAATTCATAGATTGCATATTTTCTATAGTTATATAAAAAGAACTGTTTTCATACTTATCCACCATTGTTTTTAGAGTTTGTTCATATATAATTATTTAAAAGGAATTTTGATGAAATTATTATAAAAGCAAATAAATGTACACAATAGGATGTTAACAATTTTAATAGGCTGATTAAAATAAAAAATTCTTTTAATTTTTAAAATGATGTGAAAAAGTATTAAAATCTAAGATGAACATAATTTGCAATGTTTAAGATACTTTACCGATGAAATAACAGAAACAAGCCAAAAAAAATTTCTTAAGCTTGTAAACAAAAAGTTTTTATCAAGCATAAGAAGATTTTTATTTAAAAATGATATTTAATTAAATTATTATAATTCACATTCTCATAATTTTCAATGAGTAATCAAATTACCTATTGTTTTTATAAAAGATCAGCATAACAAGCATAATAAATTTCTGCAAGTAAAAGTATGATTCTTGTATTTTTTATTTAAATTCTACTCTTACAAATAAAGATATCACAAATTGAAACTAAAGAAGAATGAAAGAATGATAACATCTGCTCAACAGCTATTCATTGTGAAAGAATGTAGAGGGGGAAAAAAAAGAAAAAAAAAAATTAGTACTAAACATTAAGCATAGCAAGAGCTACTTCTATAGAAGTTGAAAGAAAGTTTTCAACTTTTTTGGACTCAAACCCGGAAATAAAGAAATCGGTTAGGGATGAAACTAATCGTTGGGGGCCACCGTAATACTTACCCATCATGGATATGCATAATGTAAAATATTAAAATAAAAATGTGTAAACTACTTATAAAATGCATTGCAATTCAAATAAAATCGTAGCTTGATGACATCATAAACTTTAAAGGCTCGATTACTGAATTGCTTGAAAGAGGTTTTTCCTTATAACTCCAAAAATAATAATCCTATTAACTAGTGGTTTATTGCATCTGATTAAGCGTCAAATTTCCAATTAAAATATATCTTTGAAGTGAAATTTGGATGAAATACAGGGTCATAAAAAATCTAAGAGTGTGGAAATAGGATTCCAAATATCTCGGCAACTCATTATCCGATCGACTTCATGCTTTACGCAAAATTTGTTTTTTTATTGTCTTTTATATTCATTTCTTAAAATAAACAATTTCAAGATTTTTTATATACCTTTTATTAGAACGAATATTTCGAGTGTCCGAAAAAAATAGCTCCGGTTAATCGAGGGTATTGAAATGAAATAGGCTTCTTCCCATTATTACATACTAAGTACATACCAAATTGCAAGTCTCTATCTCAATTTTTTCGGGAGATAGAGCGTTTACAGACACACAGACAATTTTTTTTTTTTCTAAAAATATGTTTTTCGGAATCTCCAGTGTCTGAAACGTGTAAATCCGTCAAAATTTTTTTCCCGATTTTCAAAACGATTACAAGACTTACCCTATACTACGTATGATGGGTAAGTATAATAATGTCCACTGTGTGGGTAATAATACTAATATTTATTATTTTGACAAATTAATGTCCATAGATATATATCACTGAACCCTGATCAAGAATAATAAATTTAAGCACAAACCTCCTTAAAATTTTTAAGGTGAAAAATAAGGAATTTATATATTTACTTGTTTCTGATGTAATCCGACAGGTCACAGCAATATGGAATATTTTCTTGACTGTTACAACAGAAGGCCTTGTCTTCATCATTAAACATTGTTGGACACGATAGTTCTAAACCCATCGGGAGTTGACATTTCATCGCATACGCTGCAGAACAAAAGTTTATCTTAAATTACAACTATGTTATATTTAGACAAAAAATTACAAGGTACTACAATAAAATCTGTGAATGTGAAACATATAAAATTGGGAAAATATGCTAATTTATGTGAACAAAAAGCAAAATTTAAACGTGTTTTAAAATATAAGATAGCTTGTACAAATGTTCTTTATCTTATCTATCGAGTTGAGGAAAAGAAATAGCTATGATGTGGACATAAACTTCACGAATATATAACACTTACACAAACCTCAGTCATATGTGCCCAATCATCCTGTGTAAAAGGCGATATAGTTATTGTGTTATACGTATTTCAATTAATTTTTCAATTCTAGAATGATGTCTTATGTTATGATACATTCCATTTATACTTTTAAATTCAATAGTTTTCATTAATTATTTTACTTAAATTAAATATTTAATCCTTATTAATCATTAATTAAAAGTTTTCATATTATTTAACATTTAAATTAATTATTTAATCGTTATTATTTATACAGTCAATAATTTCTATCTTTTTAAAATTAATCTTTTTAACTTTTCTTCTTCTAAGATATTATTATTAATTAAAAATAACTTCTATAATTAAATCACTTTTTAAAAATCAATAATCACTTGTAAATTAAATTATAATCATGCATTTAAATCTCTGGACAGAGAATTAAGGATTTCCGTTTGTTGACATCGATTCCGGTAAAGTACCGCGATTTTTCTTCTAAGTTAAAATATATAATTTCTACTTTTTAAATATTAATTATTTTTGTTTTAAAATTGATTCAAAAGATTAAACATAATTAATTATGCAGTCTGCCAAAATCCTAGCAAGATTCAACGTAAATCGTGGCAGATATGATTTTTTAAACATTTTCTCTAATTTCAATGTTTACTTCGTTTGCTTTCACTATGATGCCTGGCCATTTTGAATCGCATCTTCGTGCGTTCAAAAAACAACAACTTAAGAGGTAATTGTCACCCATTTTGGTGTAGGGGTCGTTCGAGTGGACATTCCAAGGTTAGGGGGTGCATTTTTCAGTGGGGAAAAAGGGGAATTCAAATTCTTTCTGGAACATTCGCGAACGAAAGATATTAATTTCCGCTACTTGTTGCTAGGGAGTAAGTGTTTTCCTTTCGCCAGTATCGTTCGCGTGTGGAGTTGAGTTGTAGCACTAATGCTTTTTAGCAGTTACGGTTGAGAGTTAAGCCGTACGAAAAGAAGAGGAATTTTTTGCCTTTTCTGATTGGTTCGTTTGACCGAAGGCGTCAGTTAAGATCTGTTGGAGTTTGAATTAAAAAAAAAATATCAGTTGGAACATGTGAGTTGCTGCATGTAGGTTGCAAGACGAAAAGTACCGTGTTCGGCCGAAAGGCTGAACACAATTGGAAAAGTTTTCATTGAAGTTGGTCACCTTAATTCTCGCAGTTCCGAATAGCCAATTTATCATCGCTACAATATGAGGAGAGGTTTCTTTTGTTTGAAGTGATCTTGAGTAAGAAAAACTCTTTCTTTATCATCGCAACTCGGCGACGGAATTTAATATTAATAACCCAGCGTAATATCGACGTTTCCATTTTCAAAACGAATGCTTTTGATTGTTCATTATATTGCAACTACGATATTTGAAATAGATTATCCAGTGGAATATCAACGTTTCAATTCATAAGATCCATATGACCATCTTTACTAAAAACAATGGAATTTTGGCGAGGCGATATTCCAGTAAGTTTTCAGTTTGATTTTCAAGAAATAAGGAAGATTTAGCGGAATGATATTACAACTAAGATTCGGAGGAAAGATCTACCAGTAATCTACGTCACCTATCGGGATACTGCCAGTGTTGATAGATTCTCGATTTTAATTCTACTTTAAGTACATTTTTCAACTACTCTCCAGTTTTCAAACTTTCCTTCATCTTGCTATGGCAGAAATAATTCTCAAAAGCTAAAGAAATCTTCTAATTGAACTTTCTATTGACTCATTTTACAGAACTTATCAGATCCTTATTATACCATAAACATCTAGGTTTATTTCTATAAAACTCTAATTTAAATCTCGTCATCCATACTTAGTTTTTTCAAATAACTATCAAATACAGTAATACCATAAGGTATTTTGATGTCTTTTACATCTGTTTTAAAATATAAATATGAACTGAAAAATGAACAATAGTAAGTAGTGTTTGAATATTGGATAAATTGATGCTGCTATTTTATGTGCTATGTGATTAAAGAATTTCACCTTCTTCAATAATGTTTCTGTCTTCTCTTACTAGTTCTGGGTGAGTCCATTTATTTTTAGCTTTCAGATATTTTCATCTCATCGTAAAGTTAAAATTATTATGAAAATAAGTATCTTTTAATTAGCAAATGTAATTCATATTTTACATTGAAGTAAATTTTCAAATTCTTCAATTTTCAGATAAATTATAATTTTTAGAGTTTTCATTAAATTTTCTTAGTGCTAGGTTTAACATCGTATTTGGTGCTTCCACTATACGCGCGACCTGTATTGAGGAGTTGGAGTGGGATTTAGAGTAAACATTGATTCTATTTTTCTGTCTTAATTTAGGCATTTTAAGAATCTCTGTTTGCTTTATCTCCTAACCCAGCTTTTCCTTACATCTTACAAGAAATTTCTTTATTATAATATTTTTTTTTTTTTTTTTGCTTATAATTTTAGTAGTTTGTGATTATTTAAATAATGTCTAATAAAACAACTTTATGATAATGATTCCACAAAACACTAGAGGACTTCAGGGTGCCACTTAGAATTTCTCACAAACATGAAAATCAGTATCTATCACTTTATCATATTTTTCCTTAAGGCTGTTCTAAAATTCAAACTGGCTAACATATTTTTTAATTAATTTTTGTTTGGAAACACATGAAAGTGGCAGGTGCTCTTATTCAGAAACTTTGTAATCGAAAGACATTTTTCATTATTTGGTAAAGGCAAACAATCTTTCAGAATATACTGTCAAAGTCTGTATTTTGAATAAAATTTCAGACGCTGCAGCACGAGAAAGGAGAAAAACATGTTATCACGTGACATGAATTGCTTATAATTCGATAAGTTATTTATAAAAAAATGTAATACTCATTTAGATTCCAAATCGCTTCAATAGCCTGCCAATTTTATGCCATTGTATTTAAAATTGAGCCAGAAAGTTTTGTGTTGTTGAGCAGGTCATTTGAAAATCACTTTAAAGATAACAATCTATTCACATTAGTGTATCCGCAATTCACAATCCATTTGAAGCATTTAATAATAAAAAAACTTCATAATTATTTTTTTCACAAAAGTGTAAAGAAATATTTTATAAGCATATTAAAACTTTCCTAGCTGTTCTAAAGACAGCATTATTTTTGTCTACCTAAATTATGATTCTTTGTGTATGAGGTATGAGGTAGAAAGAATATACAACATCTATAAAACTTCTATAACAGACACCTTTTCAATCTATACATTTGTATGCTTTTACTTCTGAACAGCAGACAAAAGATAAAAAATTATCTTTTTCATAAAAATTAAAATTTAAAGAAAAAAAATTTTATCATTAAGAATATGATGCTGATTTTGTTATCTGTTTGGAAGGCAAAGTATAACAAATTTCGTCATCAGGTATTTTGTGATACAAATTAGGATTAGTCTGTCGTAATTCTTTAATATTTCCAAAATAAATTGCAAGTGGGCAGGGGTTGAAAGTAGCACACTACAAGTAGAGAAACTACAGTAGTCGCTACTTTTTAAAGTAGTTTGTAGTGTATCACGTTACATTTAATGCAATGTAGTGTAGTGAGTAGCAAGATACAAAATATCAGTAGTTTGTAGCGAGAACTGACACTACTTCAGGAAAAAAAAAAAATATATGACAATGATTCCATATGTATTTGTGGATGTAAGCATGTATCAGGGGTCACATTCACTCAGGAAGAATTGGAGCAGGTTTTGGAGCAGTCAAAAATGGCTTTTGGAGCAGGAAAGTGAGTTTTTGGAGCAACAAAAGCTCTTCTTTTGAAAATAAATTCAGTATCACCATTATACTCAACACATATGTTGAAATCTCATACAGTACAAAATCGAGGTTTTATTTCGCGATCATCAAATGAAATTTGCAGTTTTATTTAGCGATCGTTTCACGAAAATCGTGGTATTATTTCTTGGTCACTTGCCGAAAATCGAGGTTTTATTTCGTGATCGTCTGACGAAAATTGCAGTTTCAATTTGCGATCGTTTGATGAAAATCGCAATATTATTTCCCGGTCACTTGCCAAAAATCATGATTTTACTTCAATTTCACTTGCCGAAAATCGAGGTTTTATTTTATGAGAGTCCGATGAAAATCACAGTTTTCTTTTGTGATCACTTGACGAAAATCTTGATTTCAGATCGTGGATTTGATTTTTAAAAATTAAAAAAGTGGGAAATCTGCCGTTCGGCGAAAAAATGGCATTCCTGGGAAGAAAATGGTGCAAAGAAATCCGATTTCACCGTAGAAAAGAAAAACCAAAATGCTTGTTTTGAGCAAAAATAGTAAAAAATACATTTGTAGCAGATTGCAGCAGATATTTTTATTTGGAGCAGTTTGGTGCAATTGGAGCAGGTCTGTGACCCCTGATGTATATATTAAAATTTCCTGACGTTTTCAGGTGCACAGATCTCCCCTTTGTAAAATTAGGATTTAAGTTTTTATTTATTGTTATATTATTACTTATTTGAAACCACAGTATTCTGTAAAGTGTTCGGAAAGTTCAGTGGAGTCGCACTCGATTTTTTTTATGTAACATAATTTAAATATTGATTGTATTCAGTGGCGGCTCCTGACTGGCTTTATTTGATGCACTAAATGCATGGCTGCTAAATTTATTCTTTTCTTATCACTATTATTAAAAAGGAATACTTTATTTTGGTTACTCTCGGAAAGTTCTTCATTAAACAAGGAAAATATTTCTTTTAAAAAATAATGTTATGATATGAAAATAATATGCGTTTCAGGTATGCATTTAGTGCCCCCCCCCCCCAAAAAAAAAGAGTCACAAGCCGCCACTGATTGTATTATGTATATACCTCTTAATTTCGCTAAGAAATTTATAATATGAGTAGCGATTTGTAATAAAGTAGCAACTACTTTTGAAAAGTAGTTTGTAATCGTTACTTTTAAAAACAAGTAGTTGTAGTTAACTACATTTTTGGTAAAGTAGTTGTAGTTTGCTACACTAAAAAAGTAGTTTTTCTAACCCCTGCAAGTGGGCTGTAACACACATATATAAATTTCTTTCACCATGTCAAAAAAAATTAAGAATTTAAAATAATATTCTTTTAATATTGGAAAAAATATTGCAAACTATAATACACTTTCACAAATGACTTTTCTTCCTCGTACATACGTATGATAACCTCAAATTTAAGGGAATATGTTTAAAGATGGATCATAAAATGCTGACTACTTTCAGTGCCGTGGTTCATACACTTGAGAAATAAAATTCAAGCACTTTACATAATATTATATACAATAAATAATATGGCATTAGAATAAGTATAATACATAAGAGAATGTATTTTACTACATTGTCAGTCTATTTCAGAATTCTTACCAGATCTTTAAAGTTTTTTTTGGTACTTACATATTATCTGGTCCAGGAGATAGATCGCCAAAAATGGTTGCCAATTGCCAATCTTGTTTATTGTGGCCAATCATGTCCAAAACAGTAATTTAACCGTATCTGACCTGGTACAGATAATACGTAAATACCTTTTTTTTTAAATTTATATATTAGAGTATTTTTAAATAATAAAGTATTTTAACTTACAAGGGAACCACTTTAGGTGAAAGCTCGCTCACACCTTGCTGCCCGACATGTTCTGAGAACAATTATGATGCAGATCTCTATGCTGATCACGTTAAATTTCTGTATTGATATTGTCAAACTAACATTGGCTTGTGCAGCACATCCATATATTTAAAGCAAAAAGCACTTTCTCTAAGATTCACATAAGATTTTCCCACATAAAATCGATCTTTTTGTGCATGCTTTAACTTCTTTTGAAGGTTTCAGAAACAGGAAACCTGTTTAGCTCTTACCTTCCTGGCTAAATAATGCCTGAAAGTGAAAAGAAAGTGACAAAGAGAGCGATCACCATCCTTTCACGCGCTTTGTTTGAGAGCGGGCTGAACGAACCGAATTGCAAGGGAATTAGAGGAATTAAAAAGAGATGGAGGAGTAATGACCATTGCGTTGAAAGCTAGACTTTTTTTTTCAATTTTCTTTGCAATTTTTAATGTTGTTCCGAGTTTTTTGCAGAGATTTTCAGAGACCAGTATCGAAGACAGTGGGGCGCTTGATCCCAAGTTAGTTTAATTCGAGGTCTGTTTGGAATAAACTGCCTAGCCAGGTTCATTGAAAATTGTTATATTTTTTTTCTTTTGGCTTAGTCCAACCCCTTTAAATTTGTTACATCAGGCCAATCGACACGCTTAATTTCATTATCAGCTTGGCTGGTTCATTTTATTTATTTTTTAACAGACTTCAGATTGACCACTGTGCAGACCTACCCACCACCAGGCTTTTAAAATGTTTATTTGTCATTTAAAAACCTTTAAATGGATGGGTCTTTTTAATCAAATAAATCCGAATTTCTCCCAGGTTTAAAAAAGTGTTCTCAAGGCACTTTTAATATTTAAAAATCAAGGGTTTTTTTTCAAGACATTTTTCGCTATGCAAGCAAATTTCATTAACACAAAGAGCAATAAGTGCACCAATTTTTACTGAGGGACAAGAAGATCGTAGCATCCTCCCGAAACTGCCTGAGAGAAACTCTGAATGAATGTTCCTTTTTAGGAAAATTATAAAGCTCTATAAAACTTTTAATATTTAATCTCCATAATAAAATTCTGAAACTAAAACAACAGGATATACTCACCCTCAGATGCAAACAATATGAACAGACTTCCAAACAGGATAAATTTAGGCTGCATCATTTTTTCACCTTTTAGGGAAAAGAAAACAAATTCTTAAAAAATATATAATACAGTAATTTTAGGCAAAATTAGGTTGAAATTGATAAAATATACAAGATCGTCACTTCACTTTTCCTGTAAAAGAGAAAACTTATCATTCATTCAGAAATAAATTTTAGTGTGAAACAAAAAAAAAAAAAGATATTAGAAGATATAAAATTTCTGGAAATTTAAAAATGAATGAAAAAACAGTTGTACTTTGTAAACATTAATTTTTCACAAATAAAAGCTTTTATCACAGCTACATTTTCTCGAAAACATAAAATATTTTTTAATTTATAACACTGTTTTATTTTAACTTCACATGAATATAGAGTCAAACCTCGTTAACAAGAACATGCTTAACACAAATTACTTTTAGCATGGACTGTTTCTGATTTCCCCTTCCAGTTGTATGTAATGTATTTAAGTTCGGATAACACAAACTACTTTTAACACGAACAAAAAAAGTTTCCCCTTGAGTGTTCGCGTTAACGAGGTTTGACTGTATTACAAAAAGAAATAAAACTGTTTTACTATTAAAATTTTAGTCTCAGAATAGTTTCATTGCTTAATTTAACAAAATTGTAATAAATTATTCAACTGTTTAAATGGTCACTTCAGTTGCATTTTCTATTTTAAATTGCATTAAACCAACTTCAAAAATGGCAAAAAAAAAAAAGAAAAAATATATATTTCATCTAATATTTGCTGGTATTTGGTTTTATTTAATAAAGAACACAGATTCCTACAAAACGTTCATTTTCCAATAGGGATGCAACGGATATCCGGTAAATATCCGATATCCGGCATATCCGGCTGATTTTTCAATATCCGAAATATCATCGGATATCCGAATCACAATCATCGGATATCCGACTTCTCTGCCGGATATCCGGTTCTCTATTACATAAGTTCTATCAATAATATGCATAGAACATGATGGCAAATTGTATTCAAACATCCTTGATAAAAATGACTTTTGTTTATAATTCAAAATATGAAATATAATAGTACGTTCCTTATCCACAAGTAAAAGGTTCTAACTCTCAAAAGTTTAAAGAATAGTCAGCTTTCCTAATATAGACATTTGAACTCTTTATAATAAATTTAAGAATTTACGTTTACATCTTTTAGAAAATTGTTCCTTTGCTGTCAGATTGTAAAATAAAATATGAAGTTGTTTATTAAAGTATGACTTTATTAATTTTCTTACTTACTAAGTTAAACAATTAAACAGACCTATTTTTATTTTTGTTTTTTAACTTGTATGTTAAAAAAACTTTGTACTTATTATCTATACTAATAAAAGAAAGTTTCGCTCTGTGTGTGTGTGTGTGTGTGTGTGTTGGCGATGGCTAGGAAAATCTAGCCCACCTAGAAGGCTGGTAATTTAGATTTAGGTAGTCCAAACCCTCTCCTGGTGTACCTGAACGTCAGAATTTTAATATTTTAATTACTTTCTGAAATATTAATTAACCCTTTGAGGGACGGTGGTATATATTATATACCACCTAATTTGAATCCGATTGAAACCAGAAACTTTTAATTAAATTTTACTTTTTTAACTTTGACGAGAAAAAGTTGAAAAATTGCTTATTCTTATTTTGAACTAAATTATTTCCTAAATTCCGGTGGGAATTCAACATTACAGGAGCACAAGTGCTTGCCCCTGAAAGGGGTAAAATGCACGAAGAACTCTCATTAAAAATACGCTTGTTTTCTTCGGTTGGTTGGTTGTGTAGAATATCTTCTCAGAACACATTAAATAAATCAGAGTAACGATGCATAGATAAGGACTTATAATGAAATAGTGCCAACATGGATTGCAGTTACCTGCATATAGCCAAGCTAATGTAGCGCCATCTACTCACGGCAAATTACACAAACGCTACCTGTTTAAGACATTTGTAGGCACGGTTTTCTTCATTGTAATTATCTGGGTTTAAGTTTTTTTAAAAGAAGGACATATATCATTATGATAGAGACTATTAATACAGAAAACTTTATTTAACGGATTACGTATTTGTTATATATTTGCGGGAATGGTGAGGGGTAAGGGTCTAATTACATTTAACAATTTTAGCATTTTTTTAGCTTCACCTGTAGCATTTAATTGTTTTTTATACAGAATACCACTATTTTAAATCTCAGTTTCTCTGTAATATCTCAGTAATAATATTCCAAACTTTTCCATTTAGTTCCATTTTTACTAAATTATCGTAAAAATCAGCATTCATTCCTTCAAGGTGTATTTCTAAAAAGCAATTACCAGTATTTCCGAATAACAGTGTAAGCCAAATTTCAAATTAAGTTCCTAGCTTAACCAAATGAATCAATCTTTAAAGATGTATAGTGATCCTCCTAATTAGTTATTTGCTGAAGGTCACTTGAACATCCGCCACCCCCCACCCCCCCTCCGGGGCCTTCCTTCAAAGTTTTCTCTAACTATTCCCCGTTTCCATATCTCAGCAACTATTTTTCCGATTTCAATGCAAGTGATTCCAAACATAATAATTAACTTAATAGTCACCATTTATAACATTAAACTAAATTTACAAGTAGCAGTTACCACTATTTCTGAATAATTGTTTAAGCCAAATTTCTAATTAAGTTACTAGCTTAACCAAACGAACGAATTTTTAAAGATGCATAGTGGTTGTCCTAATTAGTCATTTGCTGAACGGCACTTGAACATCCCCTCCCCTTCGATCCCTCCTTCAAGGTTTTTTCTCTAATTATTCCCCGTTTCTGTATCTCAGCAACTATCTTTCCGATTTGAATGCAAGTGATTCCAAACATTATAATTAACTTAATAGTCACCCTTTATAACATTAAACTAAATTTATGAGTAGAGGATACCACTATTTCCGAATAGTTTAAGCCAAATTTGTAATTAAGTTTCCAGCTTAACAAAACGAACGAATTTTTAAAGATGCATAGTGGTCCTCCTAATTAGTCATTTTCTTAAGGCCACTTGAACATCCCCTCCTTCAAAGTTTTTTTCTCTAACTATGCCCCCTTTCCGTATCTCCGCAACTATTTTTCCGATTTCAACGCAACTGATTCCAAACATTATAATTAACTTAATAGTCACCTTCTATAACATTAAAGTAAATTTGAGTAGCGGTTACCACTATTTCCGAATAATAGTTTAAGGCAAATTTGTAAGTTCCTAGCTTAAGCAAACGAACGATTTTTTAAAGATGCATCGTAGTCCTCCTAATTAGTCGTTTTCTGAAGGACACTTGAACATCCCCTTCACCTGGCACCTCACTCATGATTATTTTCTCTAACTGTGCCTTATTTCAATAACTCGGCTTATAACGTTCCATCTTCTCGAAACCAGCTCGATTTTGTCGCACGCCTACTATATAGTACCGTAGGCAACGTTGACCTGTCTCAGAGGTTCTTTCCGAAAGAGGTTGCTCCCCTGGCGGTGGAAGGGGGAAATAAAAGATTTTCCAGAGCGTGCGAGCATGCCCGGTATACGGTGTCGAAGCCATCGGAGACCTTGGCCAGAGTTTCGTTTTTTTTTATAGATTCGAGTTTATTACACGGGCTCGGACAACGCCGGGCGGGTCAGCTAGTATACTAATAAAAGAAAGTTTTGCTCTGTGTGTGTGTGACAGCTACTAAAATCTACCGCACATAGGAGTCTGAAAATTTGGGTGGGGATAGTCTACGGCAGGTCCTGATGCACCTGAGGATCAGACTTAATTTTTTGTGACATGGGTCCCTTTACGTTTTTGTGCCTTTAATTGTTAATAACTTGCCCCCTTTTTATCCGATCTTTTTCGTTTTTGGGGTCCTTTCTCCATTTAGTTATTCCCCCATTTCTTAGTTAAGACCCTGGCCTGCTGTAGCCCTGTATGGGGGAGGGGAGCCTTGAAGTTTTTGTTCCCTAAATTGTTAATAACTTGCCTCCTTTGAATTCGATCTTCTTTGTTTTTGGGGCCTTTTCTCATTTAGTTATTCCCCATTTCAACATTCCAGTTAGAACCCAGGGCCCCTTGAACTTATTGTGTGCCCCTTGGGCCCTTGGTGCAGCTTCTTTAAAAAAAAATCATTCAAACTTGAGTTCTGTTTAAGGTTATTATCATGGGCCCGGGCAACGCTGGGTGGGTTAGCTAGTTTTTAATAAAGGAATTTTAATGCATAACCTGAAATTATGTTTCATTCCTGTATAAAACTACTTAAGGGAATATATAACTTCATTATAAATATTTTAAATTAAAAGTAATTTTCTTTTTACTTATAAATCTCTAAAAGTAATTTAACTTAAAATAAAACTAAATGTGACTTAAAGTAAAACAGTATTAAATAATTAAAACAGAAAAAAAGCATCAACTAAACGTATATTTAAAGAAAATAACTCTTCAACCATATTAGTAGATATTTTATGCTTTAAAAAAAATGTATTTATATGTGAAAATACTCTACAATTATAGGTATATTAATAAATGTGTTATGGTTAAAATTTGTTTACTTCTGATAGCATCGTACAAACAAATAAATAGACTATTTTAATGTTTAAATTACATTTTTTAAGCAACATTATTAATATACATATATTTAAAGATATAGTTTTTGTAAATTATATTTCAATATATTTAAAATTTTTTAATGATGTGTGAAACATGTTTGTAATTTATTGTTCTGAGATGGCATTATATAAAGAAATAAGTAAGCATACACCATAACTAAAAACAGCATATCTAGTGCCGGATATCCGATATCCGGAAGGCAAAGAGCTTCGGATATCCGAAATCCGATATCCGGCAAAATCCATATCCGGTTCATCCCTATTTTCCAACAATGTCAATAAGTTCAAACTTTGATTCAAAAGGAATGCAGTCAAAGGCAAAATATAAAATTTGTTCAAAGTTAATTGAAAAGCTTTAGAAATTTGAAACTAATAAATTTTACTAAGGATTTTTTAATAATTTTCAATGTAAAAGTAATTAAAAAAAAACTTATAATACAAGTGGATTTTTACAAATGATTTTACAATGAAATTAAAAGAACTATTCACATCAATTTTGAAGCTTAATTTATATTACGAGAAAATTATTTCTATTTAGTAAGATTCAAGGCCTAGCACTTGGGTTAAGGTAAACATGAGAAAATTATATTGAATATTTAGGAGAATCTAACACAACACGCTCCTATTAAATATCAATTAAAGGTACTTTTCGGTTAGCCGGGCACCAGTGATATATGTACATATATAAATACATATGTATATACATATACACATATCTACGTATACATATATATACACACACATATATATACATATATGTATGTATATATATACCGGGTGTCCTAAAAAGGACTGACTGATTTTAAAATTCAATAACTTACAAACGGTGACAGATATTTAAAAAATTCTTGCAGGAGAGTGATGTACGATGTCAGGAGTTTTTTTACTGCGATTCCCGGTTTTAGTTTGAATTTTCATCAATAGATGGCGCTGAGAGCAATAGGCACTCAGTCGAGACCAAAACTGAAATCAGGAGGTTACATGTATGGAGTGGGTCTCTTTCACCAATACAATTTTTGTTAGGGCACGATTCTGAGCTCAGTCGTTATATTTTCGATGAAATGTGTTGTTGCCATGGAAATAAGGAATTCCTCAACATAACGACAGCGTTCAGAATTGGGCATGAATTAGTAAGCAGTATGTGAGAGAGCAGACGATTTTATATTTATGAAGTTTTATTTTCCTGGATTTAATTACTTTTTATCGTCTGATTTAAATACTATTTTGTGCATCGCATCTTAAAACTAGGAGAAGAGATTCAGTATTTTTTTTCCTTTTGTTGTTGTTAAAAATTTCATAAATTGTGTTAAATTCTAAGAAGATTTTAGATCTTTTAAGGAAGTTTTTCAGTATATTTTTATGCATGTTGAATCCAGTTTAAAAGAATCTTGGAAATGGTTTATACTTTGGAAGAAAGAATATTTATAATACTAGAGTACTACCGCTTGGATCAAAGCATAATAGATACAAGAAGAAGTTTCCAAGAGAAATTTAACGTAAGGAATGCTCCGCATCCAAATACAATTAAACAATTGTATGAGAAATTTGTAAAAACCGATAGTGTTGCCGACGATTTGATAGACAAAGTTGGACGACATAAATCGGCCATGACTGAATCTAACGTAGATGTTATTAAAAATGTTATTAATCAAGATTCGAGAATATCGGTCCGTAAAATTGCAGCTTCATGCTCAGTGAGTAAAACCGCAACGCACAAAATTCTGCGAAAATGCTTGGAAATGTATCCTTACAAAATACAAACGCAGGAACCACTTCCTATCATTATGAAAGAAAAAAGACTAACTTTTGCAAATGAAATGCTACAGTTGATAGATGAAGGGGGTATTGACACAAACCAAATTTGGTTTTCTGACGAAGCGTATTTCCATCTGGATGGTTTCGTCAATAAACAGAATTGGAGGATATGGGGAACTGAGAACCCTCATGTGTGCGTGCCACGATCAGTCTACTCACAAAAAATTACTGTGTGGGCAGCCTTATCTAGCAGTGGAATTATTGGGCCTTTTTTTGGAGGAAACTGTAAATTCAAGTCGATACATCGAAATATTGCACCAGTTTGTGGCCATGTTCAATACCTTAGGTAATTTACAAACAGATTGGTTCATGCAAGACGGTGCGAGACCTCATCGGACAGCTGATGTTTTCACTTTCCTCAATGAATATTTTGATAACCGTGTCATTGCATTGCATTATCAAAATGCAACCGATACAGGTATGGATTGGCCACCGTGTTCGCCGGACCTCAATCCATGCGATTTCTTCCTATGGGGCTACCTAAAGGATACAGTGCACAGACATAATCCCACCACTATTACTGAACTGCAACAAATCATTACTCATGAATGCGAAGCTATTTCAGAAAGAACTTTGCAGAACGTATGTGGTAATTTTGTTCTCCGTTTAAGACATATGATTGTGTCGAATGGTGGGCATTTTGAGAATATCGTAATGTGATTGAACGCGTCTAATTTCTGGTTTTTACCCTTTTCTCCTTGGATTGAGGCATTCACATTCTTTTAAATATGAGTTATAAAGAGTTGATATGTTTATAGAATTTTACAAATCTGTATTTATCCCATGTAATTTTCTTTATCTGTTTGGTTAATTTTTTTAGCTATATAAGTTTAATGATCAGTTATTTTTTAGAAACATTTTTAACTGTTCAAAAATATTTGAAAATATTTATTTTGTTATTTTGCTTATTATTTCTTTATTAACTTTGTTATCATTATCAATTTCTCTATAAAAAATAGTGACACCGTCATTTATCCAATCGATATAGTCATTCTGATTTATTATTCATAAAACTTTCCTTTTACAGTATAATACACTTTCTGTATGCATATATTTATTTTGTAGTAATAATTTGTTATCTTCGGAAGAGCTTTGTATTTCTGGTAAATAAATGGTGAGAGAAACATTTGACAACGTATTATTTATATTTTGAATATCCGTTTCATTTGTGACTTTTTGTGTAAGTTCTTGAAATTAAGGCAATAAATAAATAAATTCTTACAACTGATGCTTTAAGAAGAAGTAATCAAAATCTTCTAAACAGGATTGTTATTCTCATAACAAGTGAGTAAGTGTGATCGAAGATCGCATAAAGGGTTTCGTTTAATATTCCTTTCAAAACACTTTATCCTTTCTTTAACAAATCCAAATAAATTTCATTTCCAAAAAATAATAATAATAATAATAATAATGTTTTATATAAAGTAAAAATTTGCCGGTCTATTTTTCTCGTTTTTTCGAATATCTGAACTGGCTCCAGATAGCGGGCTAAGCCCGCTATTATATTCTGTCATAATAATATCTGTCATCTGGACCAAATCCGATATAAAAAAAATCAATTTCAAAATGAAACATGTGGTATAGAGACCTTCACAATTTTAAAATATGCCAATATTCCATAATCGAGTTTTTATCATGATTCAATATGTTCCTCAAACTTATATATTTACTATTCTCTATTACTCATATTGATACTCTGTTTGTATTATTCTGAAACATTTGAAAATCCGTTATGACGTCAGATTAATTTTCATTTTAATTCTCTAATGACGTCATATTAAGCTGCTTTCTGTATTTACAGATACTTACACTCCTTGTATTATTGAGAAATGTTTGAAAATTTCCGTTTAATTACCAATATAACGTCATATTAATCCTTTTTTTTTTCAACTGGTGGAACTTCTTATTTCATTTTCATTTTTCACGTGGAAATATTTTAATAGAAAATTAATTATTGTAGAAAGAATTTTTTTGTGGATTTTTAATTGTTGGCAACTGCTATAACGAAAAATGTTTAAATTTAATAGGTAAAGGCTGATAGGTTTTTGGTTTTTTATTTCTATATAAAATAATACGATTTTTTTCAAATTTCATGATTTTGAACTTCATAGCAGGTATTCAGCTATAAGTACACAAAGCTTCAGCTCTGTAAGTTAAATAGTTTCTGTGAACCGCCTCTGTGATGGCCATAACAACAAGCGGACATAACAGCGAAGCGGGAGTAATAAGGTTTCGTGAGATGAACGAAACCCTAAGAATGCAAAAGAAAATTGCCGCAACTCAAAATAATTCGTTCTAATTTTACTTCGCCATGCGTTAAAAACGCCACAATAAGTTCACCATTTCATGAGAAAGAATATATCTAATTAAACATTTTAGAAAACGCATAACACATTTTAAAACAAGATTTCAGTAATTACTACCCATAGCCAAAAAAGTACTCCACTTTTTTTGAAAGGCCCTGTATATGACCTATAAAACTGTACATATTCTACATAGTATTCTAAAGTTTAGTTTAATAAGTAAATACATAATGCAGTTGAAAATTCACCTTCAGAGGTTTCTAGTAATAGACGGAAACATATTAGAATTCTTTTGTACAGTCCTGTATATTACCTACAAATTTTTTACATGCCAAATATAAAACTAAATTTTAATTCAGGCAAAAAACACGGTAAAAATTACTGAAATAGCAATTCCAGAAATTATCATCCATCGGCGGCCATATATTTAGTTCTTTGCGTGGCCCTGTAAATGATATCATTAAAATGCATAACATAGCTCGAATAAAAAACTCTTTTCTGGAATTCACGCTCATAGTTGGTAATGCTTACGAATTCTTTTGTGTAGCCCTGTATATGATCTATAGCATTATACACATCACGTAGTATGCAAAAATCTTTTTTAAACTGCTTACCATAACTGAAAGCGCACTTCCAGCAATTATCGCCTATAGACAGTATTCCTGATACAGTACTTCAAACGAAATCTTTCGCGTGTCCCTGTAAATGAGCGAAAAATGTAAATCATATTATACAACAAGTATCTTTCAGTAAACCTCGGTAATGTATATCAGTTTCATTATATTAGAAATACTGTAACATAATTAAAATACGCATCAAACCGTTTTCCCCGCAGGCTATTATGTAGCAGAATTAATTGCGTAGCCTTGTAAATGAATGATAAATGCTTTACACTCCATATTGTACAGAAAACATGTCCACTTCATAAATGTAAATCAATTTCATTATGTTTGTAACGGTGTAACATCATTAATATACACCGTAAACGATTTTTCCCATGTACCATCATGCAATGAAACTATTTTGGGTGGCCTTGTAAACGAATTAAAAGTTCTACACATGCAATATTCGATTGCAAGCATCTTTTAGTTCACTTTAGTGCTATATATTATTTTCAATAAGTTTGAAATAGTGTAACATCATTAAAATACAGTGCAGAGGATTTATCCCACTGACCACAATAAAACGGGCATGCTTTTAAGTGCCCTTGTAACCGAACTATAATTGTTACAAAATTCGTTTTCAATACAGAGCACTCCATGGTAAACCTCAATATACTATATCAGATACATACATGGCAATTTGAATATATTTACACAAATTAGAGCATGGAGAGACCGTCCGATAAACCAAGTGCATAAACACGTTTCAATTGTGCTGGAAAGTCTTAGAAAGAAGAAAAAATTGATGAATAAAGAAGACACTCATTTTTAAAAGAACTTATCCTTCTTGGAATGTAACAAGTTAAAAAAAATTGATATTTTGAACATTGTCGTTACACATTTCTATTTGGTAGAAGTCGTTTTCGTGGAAACAATACTTTTTCCTATTGTTGCTCTGACTCTCCCTGCCTACAATATTGAAGTCATACCGTCTCAGTTCAGAATCGGGCTCTAACAAAAATTGTATTGGTGAAAGAGACCCACTCCATACATGTAACCTCCTGATTTCAGTTTTGGTCTCGACTGAGTGCCTATTGCTCTCAGCGCCATCTATTGATGAAAATTCAAACTAAAACCGGGAATCGCAGTAAAAAAACTCCTGACATCGTACATCACTCTCCTGCAAGAATTTTTTAAATATCTGTCACCGTTTGTAAGTTATTGAATTTTAAAATCAGTCAGTCCTTTTTAGGACACCCGGTACATATATATGTATATACATATGTATTTATATATGTACACATATCACTGGCGCCCGGCTAACCGAAAAGTACCCAATTAAAATAACTTATTAATTTATATCCTAAATTACTAACAAATCTTAAATTATTAAAGATAACTATGCCTTAACATAAATTCAGTTAATTTTCATGAATTATATTTATTGATAATTAATAATCTTAATTTTCAAATTTTCATCTGATGAACATTTAATTCCAATAATTATTAGTTGAAGAAAATTATATGGTAAAATAATTTATTTTGAGAATTTAAGTCTAATTATGATTAAATGATTTTTTAAATTGAGAAGATACAAGTATTCTGGTAGTGAAAGAAAGTTTATTTCTAGAATTGTAGAATTTTTAGTTGGACAATAATAAAGAATGAATTTTAATGAGGTTAAGATTTAGAGTTAAAATTAATGTAATGCAATTAAATATTTCTGTTGTGGTAAAACACAACACATTCAAAATTGTTTTTAAAAAAGGCAGGATTTATTCTGAAGGAATTTGAAAATGATCCATCTTCTACCAAAGATCAACCACTATCAGATGAGAATGGAATGCTGTTTCTGGGAGAATGATTAATTTTAACTTTTTAACAATTTTTTAAATATTGATGAAAATGTAATAACAGCAGAAATGAGAGACATACAAGAAATATCTGCAGAAATTTAAGATGATGCCAATGAAGATGAATCAGATAATGAAGAAAATGTAGAAACACATTCACAAATTTTACACAAAGGCAATATATGGTTGTAAAAAACCCCTGGGCAGCTACCCACTACAATCCTTATGGTTGTAAAAAAACAGTTTTTTTTTTTCTCTTTAAACCCAACCTGGACGGGTATCTGAGCAGCTACCCACAACCCTACAATAGATACTCTGGAAACCTTCTGAATCCAATGAACTGATGCATCTGGTTAAACATATGCATGTTTCAATGAATTTGAAAATGCTATTTTTAAGGACAGACATCAAGCTTATAAACAAACTTCAATTTTAGACTCTTTAAAAAAAATAAGGTATGTATTGTGCTGTCCTCTTAAAGAATGCAAAAAAATGAAACATTGCTAAATTTTTACAACTTGTTCCAACTAAGATTTTAAGGTTGAGCATTTTTCATTTCATCACTTTATTACAAACTGGTAGCCAATTAAGCAAGAATTTGAAAACTTTTCCAAAAAGTAACCTATTTTACCTGAAAATAATACACACCTGACATAATCAGCTGAAAATGAAGCATTATTACATATTAATGGTTTAACATGAAAACAACTAAAAATTTATGTAGATCATTCTAAAATTCTATTATAATAAGAAAATGTGTAAAAAATGGAATTCATGTTTTGCCAGAATTCTGCAATTGTTAGTTTAAATGTTTAAATTATTCTAAATGGTGCATAAAAACAGAACAAAGAAAAAAGACTTTAGTGAAATATTTGATGAAGTACTAGGGTGTTTTTTTTTTTAAGAAAATATTTTACTCTGGGTTTTAGGTAGATTTCATAAGAAATACTACCTATTACATTCTCACCTAAGTTGGAAATTTTGAAACATTTTTGCAGATCTACGCCGATCATGACTCCCAGAACCCAAAACCACCCCCAGTTCAAAACTTTATCTATCTATCTATCTATGTCACTTTTTTCTGACCACGATAACTGGAAAAATTCTGCATTAATCTTTTACAAACTGATACATAAAATCAAGGGGCATAAAATCTCGGTCAAGTTCGTTAACGGGCAAAATCGAACCAGGGGGGGGGAGGGGAGGGGGAGGGGCTTTTTGTGAAAACAGAACAAAACCCATAATTTCTTAATTATTATACGTATCGAATCCATTTAAAGTTATTAATACTTCTAGGAGAAGGGCCGAAAATTTATGTATGACAGATTTTTGATATAATTAAAAATGGCTCCAAGGGGGGGAAAAAAGGGGGGTTTTAGAAGAAAAAAAATCATAGCTTCGTCAATTCACAAGATATCAAATCCGCGTAAATTTATTATTAATCCTCTTAATATTATCTAAAACTTTTATATTGACAAGTTTTTTATAGGACCAACCGTTATAGCAAAAAAAATTAAAAACAAAAAAAACCCCTGCCGGCTCCGCCTGCAAACAAGTTATTTTTCGAAGTAAGCGGTTCCAACTCCCGCATCTGTTCGAAACTGATACAGGAATCAAGAGGCATAAAATCTCTGTCAAGTTCGTTAATGGGCAAAATCGAACCGGGGGGGGGGGGGGGGGACTTTTTGTGAAAACAGAAAAAAACCCATAATTTCTTAATTATGATACGTATCGAATCCGTTTGAAGTTATTATTACTTCTAGGAGAAGGGCCGAAAATTTATGTATGACAGATTTTTGATATAATTAAAAATGGCTCCAAGGGGGGGAAAAAAGGGGGGTTTTAGAAGAAAAAAAATCATAGCTTCGTCAATTCACAAGATATCAAATCCGCGTAAATTTATTATTAATCCTCTTAATATTATCTAAAACTTTTATACTGACAAGTTTTTTATAGGACCAACCGTTATAGCAAAAAAAATTAAAAACAAAAAAAACCCCTGCCGGCTCCGCCTGCAAACAAGTTATTTTTCGAAGTAAGCGGTTCCAACTCCCGCATCTGTTCGAAACTGATACAGGAATCAAGAGGCATAAAATCTCGGTCAAGTTCGTTAATGGGCAAAATCGAACCGGGGGGGGGGGGGGGGGACTTTTTGTGAAAACAGAAAAAAACCCATAATTTCTTAATTATGATACGTATCGAATCCGTTTGAAGTTATTATTACTTCTAGGAGAAGGGCCGAAAATTTATGTATGACAGATTTTTGATATAATTAAAAATTGCCTTAAGAGGGGGAGAGGGGGGGGGGGGGGGGGGTAGAAGAAAAAAATGCATAACTTCGTCAATTCCCAAGATTTCAAATCCGCTTAAATTTATTATAAATCCTCTTAATATTATCTAAAACTTTTATATTGACAAGTTTTTTATAGGACCAACCGTTATACCAAAAAAAAAAAAAAAATTAAAAACAAAAAAAATCCCTGCCGAATCCGCCTGCAAACAAGTTAGGTTTCAAAGTAGGCGGTTCAAACTGCCGCATCATCGTAAAAAAGGTCATTTCTTCCGCAATTCCCGACAAACAGGCGCCCCACGGTCTGCGTCTTCGAAATCTACCTGTGCATGTAGGCCGAGCAGTCACGGATTTTTTTTTTTTAAGAGGACAGTACAATAATTAAAATTTTGAGATACAATATATTTTAGATTTGAATTAGTAAATCTAACAATCTGAGTAAATATATATTTTTTCATTATTTTGCATGGCATGTTATTTAATTATTTAAAGATTAATATTGTCTTAACATTTATTTCAAATTTAATTTTTACATGAATTTCATTCATGATTTATGTGCCACTTTTAATCAATCCCTTGGACTGACTTATTAAGTGAGAGATTACTGTACTCAGTATTGGCTGTACAGCATGGTCAAAATTTGGCCAAATACAGAGTAATCGACAAATTGGCCAAGTATCAACCATGCACTACATACATCTCTAGTTTAAATCAAAGTATTTTCTTGTAATGATCTCTAAACATTTCTCTTAAAACTATTACCTTAAATTTCTGATTCCATTGTTGAAGCATACATAAATGATTATGAAACACTGAGTTTCAATTAAAAAGAAAAGTGTCAAATATTTTTTAAATAAGTCATTCAACATTTGGCATCTGAGTATCTTCCCCCCCCTTTTCCCTTAAAAATATTATGCACTGTCTCCTAAAAGCTTTATTGTCATATTATCATGATCACATGTGTTCATATGTTTTATCTAAATAACAAATTTTCAGTCTTTCTAGTTTTAATAAATAATAAATCTCATATTCAGACATTCAGAGGCATCATTTTGTTGCTTGCATAGTTCTGAAAATCATGACAAAAATGCCATTCTTCTAATGTGTCTCTATTTTAAAGCATAGGGCAGAGTTGTCAAGTTACCAACAACGAAAATCAGAAGACTTTTTTCAATGAAATTTTTTAGTTTTTAGAATTCTTTTAATTAAAAGGCTTTAAAATGCTTTTAATTAAGCAATTTAACAAAATGTTTTCAAAACAATTTAAAATTCGTTATATAAATACCATGAATGGATTTTGCTTTCTCATAAAAAATATATTCAATTATGAAAGCTTAGAAGAATGATAGATAACTATTTATTAATAAATAAATTATTTATAACAAAAATAAAATGATGCATGATGATTACATTAAAAAAGGAATTTACAGTTCACAATGTAAAGTTACAATTTATTCATTATAGAAAATAAAATTAATGGTATCAGATTTTGCATTTAAAAATAAAAATTGAAAATTTACTCATAGCAAGAGTCAAAGTTTTAAAGAGCCATCAAATATGTTCGACCATAACTTCTATCACATAAAATAGCAATAATCAAGCACAGAGAAAAAAATAATTGTCCACTATTTTTTTCTAGCATATTTAAATATAAAATAGCAATGAGAAAAATTCTGCTAGAAAATTAGGAAAAATATGTCAAAAATCAGGAGTATGGAAAATCAAGCAAAAATCAGGAGACTTGGCAAGTCTGATAGGGGAATCCCCATATTTCAAAATCAGAAGACACACACCACACAAATAAAATTAAAAAAAAAATATTTTTTTTTTGAAGTGTGGAATGGGATATTTTGATAAAAGTCATGTTTATTTAGATAACAGATGTTTAAGAAATTTACTCGTCAATTTCCATTTGGACAACTTCCTTGCAATACACAAAACTTTTTATATCTGCTATAGTTTTATCTATTAAAATCAATCAGATAATAATAATGAAGTAAAATTAAAGGGATCTAAAAAAAGTGGTTATGAAAGAAGCCACTTAAAGTTGTTATAATGCATTGAAAACGTTATTTTAAAAATCTACTTCAAATATATGTGTTAATTCCATCTTTACGCATCCCCCCCCCCCAAAAAAAAAAAAATCATGTTTAATAAAATAAATTGATTCTAGACTTAGTTAAAGGATATAACTTTTCCTTAGACATGTTTTGATATGAATTACATTCTATTATAAAAATAAACATTCAACACAGTATATTTTATAGCTATAAAATTAATTTTAAATTATATGTTGATGACCCAATTTATTTCACTATAATTAACTGTTGAATACTCTATTTTTCTCTTTCCTTTCAAATTAGAGGCATTACAATTAGACTTATTTATAAAATCCACACATGATAAATTTCAAATTATTGTCTTATTACAAAATAAAATTTTCATATAAGTAGCTGTTTGGTTTGAAATTGAAAGAAAAACAAAAACAAATGCTACAATACAAAGAGAAGCACGTTAATATAATTTCATTTTAACTTAATTTTGAGTAAGAATAATTAATCATAAGTAATTTTCGCTAAGATTAACGGATTTTTTAAATTTTAGGCAGTGCCAAAAGCAAAACTTTTAAGTCAACTATTTCTCTTTTAAACATTTTCAAATTCAATCTTATAATCGTGAAAAGAGTTGACTATTAATGAAACATAAAAAATATGACTAAACACGCCCATACTTTTAGTGCATTTAGTACTTAATAAAGTTACACACTATACGATCTTTAAGGTGGTTAATTTTACACAAAATACATACCGTGAGCAAACTCTGATTACAATACAGAAAATTTCAGATGAGGCTGAGAAGCTGATAAATGTAATTTTTAGCTTGGCTTGTAGTTCCTTTGTTACAGGTGGCCTTGTTGCAGAATCAATCCGAAGAATGAGAATGAGTCAAGAAGATGAATCAGAACTCGAACTTAACAAAACTTGTAAATGCAAATTCAGCAAGTAGGTTATGCTGATATTTTTAATTTAAACGATAAATTATCGATTCAGAATATTCTATCGATAAAAAGCAACCTTGATGTAAAAATCAATAAACAACCAATTTTGCATTTCGCACATTTTCTTGAAAACAACCAATCAACCCAATTTATTTCGCACGAAAATTATTTGTACCTATAAAACATTTATTAATCGCTTGCGTATATTGTCAAAAAATATGTATAATGAACTTTCTGTTCTTTTAGATAAATAATAATAAAAAAACAGCCGAAATGATTGTTAATACTTTTAAACAGCAGATATTAAATGCTGCCTCAGTAGCCGATTTCGAGACATTTTACGATTTATTTACGAAAATTTCGGAACGTAATACACAATTGAGTGATATTTATCTCTCCAAAAGTGGTGATACAATAACACATCTTGCTGCTAGGTCTGGATGTATTGAAATTTTAAAGTAAGCATGTATTCAATTTTTCTATTGTTTTATTACTGTAATTCATTTTTCGTTCTGTTTTACTGTGGCGTAAATTCTTACAATATTATAGCGTAGGATCATATTACATAATACATTTAGCGTTATACAGATATCTAGAAAACATTTGAACAATTACACGTCTGAGATCACCTCTCTGTTAAGCTGCAGAGTCCTCTCCCTTCCCATGTAGTACTTACTATCTGTCAACTTTTCAGATTTTTTTTCAGAATTTTAACTATATCTTCTGTTTTTCTGTTCAGAAAGTGAAATATTTTGCTTTTCTATTCAGAAAGTGAAAATTTCCGTATTTCTTTAAACAAAAAAGTAATATTTAGAAATATTTGAAGAATTCACAGAAACAAATTTTGTTAACCTTTAACACTCTAATGCCCATGGTAGAATATACATTCCAGAAATTACAAAATTAGGATAATTGGAATTCATACCAGAAGTAGCAACTATTAATTTTTGTTTATTTTTTATCCCAAAATGTCTGTTATTAAATAAAGCAAAGATTTCTATTCAGATTTTCTGGCATGAATTTGGAATATCTGAATAAAAAACCCCACTAAATTTGCAACACTGATGGTAGCATATATGCTACCATGGGCATTAGAGGGTTAAAGAGACAGGTGGTGTATACTGAGTGCATCACTCAGTGAAAAAACAGTTTTGAATTCTGAAATAATTACATGATTAAAATTTGTGCTTCATTTAGTACCTTCTTCCTAATGTCCCTTTAATCTTCAGTCAATGTTTAAAGTTGAAGTTTGCCATTTTTTCTGCTCTGTTTAATTGTTTGTATTGGTCAGTCACCACTGGTGTACTACAGAATATGCTGCATGTGTATATTTTATATTCCATCTTCTTTTTTTAAAAATTAGACTTTTTTTTTTTATAAATGTGATACCTATTATTTTTATACTATTACTAGTCATTAGACACTATTCTTCTTTAGCATCAAAAGTTGATATTTAGGCTTTAGAAGATATTGATGCATGGAGCATGCCACCCCTGTCTTTATGTTACTACAAACAGTTAGTGTTATAGTTATATTAATTCTAATTATTGTGTAACTGAGATAAGAAAGACTCTGAACTGGTCTCGACTCAGTCCTGTTGCCAAGGAAACTGGTCAGTCGACTTTATTTTAGGGAAGTCTATCATTTTATTTTCTTGCCAATTTTCTCCCATTCAGTCGGTCATTCTGAGAATTAATGCAGTCTTTTGTCCTTCCCCTCATATGGACGAAGTCCCCTCCTTACAAGGCCCCACCAGTGGCTGAGGGGTTCTGCTCTTAAAGCTGGTAGACGGGAGGTGCTGGGTTCAAACCCCTGTCGCACCCGTCGACCTAACCGTTCGGAGTTTTCCGTGGTTTTCTTCGAACATTGCTGTATATACAGGTTAGGATCCCTTAGAAAGACCCTCACAGAGGGCACTTCCCCCTAGGGCCTATATCCCTCATGTAGATAATCGGCCGTCATAAATCAACCAACCAACCAACCCTTCCTTTCAAAAGTGGAAGAAATGGGAACAATGATGTAATCGGTAGCCAGAGATGAAATGAATTGCTTCTACTACAGCAATAAAGATAACAGTGGCGAGCGTTAAGTACAATGTGTGAGAATCTTCATACTTGGTAACCCCTTCAAAGCAAGTGTTGCATGCATGTGATGTAGGGGATGCCATATAATCTTTAATTTTTCCAACCATTGTTTTTTTTTAATAATTATTTTTTGGATTTTCACCTTATTTAATCACAGAATTTCTGTGATTAAATCAGGCGAAGTTTTCTATTGGGAAAATTGGTACTTTTATGAAAGCCAGGCACGAGTTATGTTATGGTCAATATGATAAATCCAGTCATTATTAATAATAACCCGTTATCTATATATTTAAATCTAAAAGAGCATTTTTTCAGATTTCACATGAAACTGACCTCAATGTGCATGCTCCAACTTTTTTTTTAAAGCAGAAATAGAAAGGAATATGTCAGGGGGAATCTCCCCCTCTATAGTTTGAGAGTGGGCTGGAGCGGTTCAAACTCACACAATGAGAAACCCATTCATCATTCTTCCCCACTTCCAATGGGATGAAAACTTTCTCTTTGAAATGGCAATTTTTCTTTCAGATGAATTTCACTGACAGTCATTTTGATGCCTGGAGCCTGGATCAATTTTCATTGAAGAGAAACGCTTCACCCTTCGGACAAAAAATATATCAACAATCACAGTTTTTAAAAATACGTTGATGCAGTTATGAATATTTATAAAAATGTAACTTGGAATTAATGTCTGAGCATTTATATTTTTATACAACTGTATGATTTCTTAATCTTTTAGATTTTTTCATGCGCATGGATACACTGCATTATTAGAACAGAGAAATTTTGATGGCAAAACACCTTTACATGTTGCTGTCCAAGCTGGCCTTTTAGACTGTGTTGTCTGTTTATTGTCGTGTAATGTTGCAGTAGATGCACTCAAGAGGGCTGATTGGTAAGTTAATATTTAAAGCATTTTAAGTGGCTTTGCTTTCATTTTTTTTCTTCAAAGTTAAAAGATTGTTATAATTTAAAAAATGTCATTTTTACTGGCATGTATGCTACGTCATCATATAACATGCCCACCCCGAGTTTTAATATTTACTTGGAGAATAAAAATAAAAAGTAACAAAAAATGATTTCAGACAGATTTTATTCTGTTAAAATGTAACACTTATATTTAATATTACACAATATTTGCAAAATATTTTTTCATGGTAGAAAATAGCTGCCCAACGATCAATATATACAGAGTCCTATAAGGATATAATTTGATAGAAAGCAAGGGTGGCTTATCAGAAGAGGCAAGGGAGGCTAAAGCTGTAACCATCAATACTCCAGCCAAAGTGCTAGTTTCTGATGTCATTCTAGAGATATCTCCACTCAATCGCTGGGAGAGATCTTTTCAGAAATTACATGATTTTAATAAATATTAAAATAAAAAATGAAATTCTTTCACAAAAATGAATCTTTCCCCTTTTTCCCCCCTGAATTTTTATGCATTTTTATTATAGGTTTTGCATTAATCTGCTAAAGAATCAACATCCATTATTAATTTTTCATCACTGCTTAAAAAATTCTTTTTTTTTTCCAGTATTTATTTATTATACATTTTCTTAATAAAAATACTTGATTTTTAATATAAAAAAATATCAATAGCAATAGGTTATTGACACAAAATAAATAGAAATTCTGCTTTTGTAGGTTATTTTTAAATTTATTTGATTTTCCAGTAATATATATATATTTAATAACTGATTTTGCATTTAAAATGCTGTTACATTTTAAAAGTAAACAGTTTCTTTTTCCTTTTTAGTAGAATATCTTTTAATACATATGTATTTAAACATGTGGGGAAAAAAACTCTAACAATCTAAAGTTAGAAATATTTGTACATCTATTTAAAAAAATTCCAAATTTTTTAAATTTTTAATACAGTTTTTGCATCGTTTGTTTGGGAACTGGCTTTATTCTTTTTTCATTAAAGTATCCTTTTCAAACCCGGTCCAAAAAAGCTCTCTTCAGCTTGTGCATAGTCCGTTTTTGTTGGCTTACTTCTAATTTCTCCCAGCAAGGGACAGAAGTATCAAAGTGGGAGGTTCTTTTCCTCTGATTGGCTCAGTAAGTATCTCTTTATTGGTATGGTTTTGTGGTGGTATCAACAGTCTTGACTCAGATCTGATTGAATCACCAGTAGTTAATTCTAAATTTGATGTTAATTGGTATTTATGAACTAATCACAATTAATATATGTCAGACATATAAAAGTTAATTAGGATTTACGACCTAAAATGTAATAATCAATTTCTTAAGGTAGAAATAAGGTTTGGTCACAACCCAATTGCAACACCAATAGACATTTCTAAATTTGATGGGTAATTGTTATTTATGATCTAAATGTAATAATAACTGTCAGACACAGAAAAGTTAATTAAAATTTGTCCTCAAATGTACCCAGTTTCTTATTTTGACATTAATTATAATTTATAACCTAAATATAATGTTGAATCTAATAATTATCACATTTAAAGAAATTTACTTGTACTTTATTGCTTTTTGAGTAATCATCTAATATAGCCATACTCAACCTTTTTTCTCATTGACCACAAACATAACATTAGATGGGCTGCAAACATATATTTAGGATGTTAGGTGGGCTGTGACACTTAATAAAAGGATAAAAAAAAGAGTAATTAAAATAGTAAGATAACATAAGTAGTTATTATCAGGCAGTAAGCAAAGAGAGAAAAATATATTTTATGTTAAACTACTGAGGATGAAAATCTCTGGAAAATACTGACATTCCCATAGGCGTAACTTGGGCTCTATGACTGGGGGGGCAAAAGTGTCGAAGCCCTTTTGTAAAAATTTATACATTCCCCCTCCATCCGATCATAGCGTACACACACACACACACACTTAAATTAAATAGCCAAACATTTTAAATGTTTAACCATATACGCAGAAATAAAAAAAATACTAAGTAACATGTTTTATGTTTTTAAAGGACTATTTTAAAATATTGATGTACGACCAGTTATATCTCTTATGTCTGGTGCAATGTTATATTAGAAAATAGTTCAAACAAATTTAATAAAAAATTGTCAAAGCCTTGGGCTTTCGAATATTTTTTTAAATGGTGAGGGAGGTGGTCGAGATAAATATGTGTGATGTATTTTAGGGTACATGGAATAATTTTGGCTTAAGAATTTATAATTTAATATTGTCCTTAAATTTCGACAATTTCGAACTCTACATGTCATCACGTTTCAAGTGAAAAAAAAAAAAAGAAAAAAACATGACCGAAAACACGTGCAACAGTTATAGATTGTGAAATATTTTTCAACACTATTAGAATACTGTTAAAAAAGTTCATTCTTTCATAGAAGGAAATTAAATAGCTAAATAAACAATTTAAAAAACACAGAACGCAGTTAAAAATCCATTTCCAAGAATTGCTGTCTATGGTAGCTAATGAATGCGAATTCTTCTGTGCAACGCTTTATATGATCTATAGAGCTTTAAACACGCCACATTGTGAAACTAAAACTTAAATCACTGGAAAACGCATATAAAAACTAAAAAGATTTTCTAGTGAATTACTATTTATAGATGACAATGTATTAATATCATTTTATGCATCCATATATTATATGAATAATACAGTAAAATTTGACTTGATTAATTTTAAAATCAAATGCACATGCAACAATTCCAATCCATACTCAGAAATATATCTAATTTATTTTGATCTGCCATATGAATTTATTTATATTCTATAAGCATCTTTGTATAATAAAATACACTGCTGTCCAAGAATTAAGGGGCAGTGACTGGACGCTTTCGTTTTATCCATGGCTCGTCGAATATTTACTGAAATTCTTGATGAATAGTCTTTGAAATTCGAGGATCTAAAGCACATCTAACATTCAAGAACAGTAGAAACTGTATACTGCAATTTAAAAGATTAAATATTGAATATTTGATAAGATATGGGCATTTGAATGACATATTTTTTTACTGCGCATGAGCGAAGTATGTAACAGATTTTATTTTCATGATTTGTTAGTCAATTCTATAGAGAAACTCAAATAAAAAGACCAGTCAAAGATCGTGAAAACTCAAAAAGATACAGGCAACACAGTACGCTAATTGGTAAATTAAAGAGGAAATCCCTTATAATTCAATGGAATTTTTCCCCAATTAGTCGACAAACCTTGTGAAAAGCAAAAGCCCCTTAATTTTTGGACAGCAGTGTATAATTAAACTGGAAAAGGCCTAACATACGTTAGGAATTCGCGTCCATAAACTGAAATGCTTCATTTTTTTGACGTGCATGCAACTCTGCATATGATGTGTCAAATTTATACTCACAACGTAATGCACTAAAATTCAGTTAATTTTAAAAATGGACACCACAGCTGAAAACGCACTTCCAGCAATTATGGTTCATAGTCAGTCCTAATAAACGAAGCTAGTTACTTCATACTCTATAGGAAGAATGTTGTAGACCACCTCAGTGGCAAATATAACTTTCATCATGTTTGATGTATCACAACATCACTAACTAAAATACACCGCAAACAATTTTCCCCCACAGACTATAATGTAACGGAATTTTTTGTTTTGCATCACTGCAAATGAATTATAACAGCTATATCCGTCATCTTCAATAGGTAATACGTTGTAGTAAGCCTCAATAGCATATATCAACGTTAGAGGTCTGTACGGTCTCGAGCCCCTTCTCATTCACGAGACTCGGTCTGGACCGACCCTGATCTTCATTCTTTTCAGGCCTTACTCTTTTTTTGCAAACTCGGGCCGATCCGGGACAGATTTCTTTTTTCTGGGTCGAGCCGGGTCTGGAATCCATTTCTCCTAGCCCAGGTCCTGTTCCGACCAAGCCTGTATGAAAATCATACAAAGACAGCCCTTGCAAAAATCCGTAAAAATAAGGTCCGGCCGAACAGTTTTTGCAAAAAATGCATATATTTTTAAATAACCTTTATGCTACAATTAAAATTTTGTATAACGAATAATAAATACATTTCTAGCTTCTAGGCAAAAAAAAAAGATAATAATAAAGTACAGAAAAACCTCTGAAAAGGAAAATGTCTATGACGGAACCTTGTCTTAAACGGGAAAATGTCTTGATATGTGCAAAGTGAATATAATAATCCGTGTGAAAAGAATATAATACATTTACAACAGACGATGTACCTGCTAAGAATGGAACCTGTGGAAGGATTTTCCTTCTCTCCGATACGATAATGTCTTAAAAGATTTTACTGCATAGCATTTTTCAGATTTTTAAGTTTGCAAACCATGAAATGTGTGAATTAACGATATTAATGATAGCTCAGATCTTCACATACAACTAGAGATTCATTAAAAAATTAATATAGTTTACATGGGGACAAGCAAGAAGAAATCTAGGGAGGGTCATCATTTTGTTACGGATGTGCCTGTACTTTGCAGCCCACGGCACTTTTTAAAAAATGAAGAATATAAACATGAAAAAATAAAGCTAAAATAAGTTTTTTTTTCTTAACTCCTCATACAAGACAATTTTTAAACATATCAACCTAAACACCTATACAGAACAATTAAGAAGGCTTGGACCCTTTAGGAGCTCCATAGGGCTCCTGTGAGTTTGACCACCTGAAGCCCCTTGTTTAGGATAAGTTTGAAACACATAAATTCAAAAAGAATAAAACATAATTAAAATTTGCCTTCCACTGCGGTTCCGGGAGTAGAGCCCCATGTCGAAAGATTCTTAGTCACTTATGAAGAATAAATTTTACCTTTTTTTTATTTCAAATCATCAGTGGTAAAGGAAATTTAATTATCCTGCCCCCACACTCTTCACGCCGCGCCGCCGCATATAGTAGTTTGCATTTTTTTCTTTTTCTTTTAAAGATGATTTCAAAATATCGTAATCTTAAACTCTACAAAGATAAAATAAATAAAAACTTGTCCCTGTAATTTATTAAACCAAATTAAATGTAACTATAGCAGAATACTGTTATTCAAAAGTTTCGTTAAAGAAATATAGAATATCACAAATTTTTAACTTCTATTTTTACGGTATAGCCACTGACTGATACCTTACACGGCCCAGGAACAATGACGTCTAGACTCGTCATATGTCTTAGGACAAGACTAAAACTCGGACCCGGTCTGGCTCGGCTCAAGTCCGATGAAATCAGTTTCTGGTTTCAGGACAGGCCCGGTACACTGCAGACCTCAAAATTCTCCCCCCCCCCTCTCCCCGATCCCATGTTGGGCTCGCATTTATTTATTTTTGTAAAAATTATAGTGATGTACATTTGTTCAGCCTAATCTTTAGAAATTTAATTTGGTTTAATAATTAGAGAGATTTTTTAAAAATCTATCTTTTAGGTAGCTTTTATTACAAAAAGCTATTGCAACCGTTCAGAGGAAACAAATTAAAAAAAAAAATTGGCATATTTTCACCGATCATGACTACCAGACCCCAAAACCACCCTAAACAGAACTTTCTTTATATTCCTGTTACGATGAATCTCCCCAGTGAAATCCTGTGTTCTATGGGCACCATGAATTACTAATCTGAGACTGGCACCTTGAAATAGGGGTCGATAAAACTGATCTGCGCAAAGTGGTGCCCGTCTGGCATGTCAACCGTCGCACCCAAGTCCTGAGGGACTTTTAACGCGCACGATCAGGAGGGTCCTCCTGTATGCGCTGCGAACGGCGGGAGCACCGCCACATGCGCATCACTCCCATTGAACCCAAGAGTTTGACGACAAAGCTCGTTGCGATATGCGGTGTAGCCCAAGCTATGAGGACACCACCACAAAACATATGATAAGATGTCGAAGTCCTCCAACAACGGCTTCGTAGCCGGAACCCTAAAGAGGGAACCGGTCCTAGGCCACATGCCGAACTTCTCCAACGACTCTTAATTTACGACGGCTTCCGATCATCGAGTCCTAAGGAGGAAGGAAACGACTTGTTCATCGGCCGCGGCGAGCAGGAGAGGCCTCTCGCCAGCTCGGGACTTCGAGGAAAAGAGTCCCTGATGCATGGACATGTCCTGGCTAAGACTCCTATAATAGGAGCTGACGCATATCCATTTTGTTTAGGATTATTGGTGCTCAGTTCAGCATCAATCTACCGCAGCCGAAGTTGGGGTTGACTAAGACTCGGTTCTGATTGGCTGAATCGGTTCTGATTAGCTTGGTTTTTCGACTGAACTTCAATTTGAGCACCAAATCTGCGAGGATGCGTCAACCTCTATTATAGGAGCTCTAGTCCTGGCTAAGGTTGTCACCCCCAGTGGTTTACCCCACCAGTGGCTGTGAGGTTCTGCTCTCAAAGCTGGTAGACGGGAGGTGCTGGGTTCAAACCCCTGTCGCGCTCGTCGACCCAACCTTTCGGAGTTTTCCGTGCTTTTCTTCGAACCTTGCCGTAAATACGGGTTAGGATCCCTTAGAAAGACCCCCACGGAAGGCAAATCTCCCCTAGGGCCTATATCCCAAGAGTATATAATTGGCCGTCATAAATCAATCAACCAACCACCTCCTCCCAGTGGCCTTGCTTCTGGCTAACCCTGCAGCGATAGGGGTCGATATATCCGGGAGGGTCAGAGAGTTGTATTCATATTATTCCAATGTTACTTTATTTTAAAGAAAATGACAATGGTCAAAGTCTAGACGGTAATCAAGAGATAGTATCCCACCGTATCACATACGTTGCATATAAGCAGCTCGATAACGGAAAAGGGAAAATAAGTTCAACTTTTCTGTTAAAAAAAGGAACAGAGGAACTATTTTTACTTGAACTTTGACTATGGCATTAAAATTTTTGCTAAGAAGAAAGACAGACATTATTGATATGAACGTAAAAACATTAATTCTGGGTATTTTGAATTATCCACTATTTATTCTAGTTTGCACCCAAAATAGCAAATAAATGGTTAAATAAAATAAAAAAAGAAAGAAAATTGAAATATAGAACTAGGCTTTAACCACTAAACAATGCAAAAAACTGGAGGGGCAAAAGGTAAGTCTTGCCCCTGCTCCTGAAAAACTAGGGGGGAATATGCCCACCCTTGCCCCCGCCAGATTACGCCCATGGACATTCCCTACACCCTTCTTCCTATGATTTTTCTTTATTCAATTATGTTTTTTTTTTCTTTTTTCAAGTTTAAAATTTCTACCAAATCATCGAGATGAAATAAGTTGGAGTTGGAGAAAGCAATGACTTTTTTTTTTTTTTTTTTCTGAAGCAAAGATTCCAGATTATAAGCTTAAATATCATTTAACAAGTGAATTTTTGAAGACAATATATGTCAACAATAAGTCCATATGTCATGTAAGAAGTCACATGACACATGGACTTCTTTGTAGCTTCAACTTTTTCCTGCATCTTTCATTCATTAGATTTATAAGGGGTGTTTTCTGATACGTATATATAGAAATTTTTGTGTTTATTTTATAACTCATAATGTTGATGTACTGCAGTGCATATGAATAGAATGTAACTCAGATGTTAACAAGTTCACTACTGGGTTAAAATTAATGCACTCAAACTAAGTTCCATCAGATTGAACATGTTATGCTCAGAGGACGCATACTGTGGAATGTCAAATAAGAAACCAAGTGACGCCACGTGTGCGTCTGCAGTAGTGAACATGTTAAAAATCCCTTCTATAAAAAAAATTAATTTCAAACCCTGGTCTAATACAGTTTGAATTTGCTCTGATTGTCTTCAAAAATTCACTTGTTAAATGATTATTTGTGAATTTAATAGCTTATTGATATCATTAGAGATTCTTAAGAATTTTTTTTAAAGTTTTGTATTACATTTTGTTTGGTTTTTAAACCAAGACATGCTTGCTGAAAAGTTAATATTTTTCTCAATTAAATATATTGCACATTCATGCATAAAATGAAGAGTTCCGTACCCTGTGCTGGTTGACACAATTGGCAAAAAAATCCACAATGGTACCAAAAGGCAGTTTTAACATTGTTCCAAATTTTTCAAGATGGTGGAAAAACATGTCTTTTAAATATTTATAAACATACATTTATTAAATCATGTTTTCATGCCATCTTAAAAAACATAAGTACGATTCTAAAACAAAATTTTATCACCATTTACGATATTTTAACAAGTCATGAAAATACATAAACTAACATATTTAGCAAACGTAAGAGGTGTTTTTGTGATAAATAATTGTTATTGTCAGGGAGGTAAATTGTAAACAATTAATAAATAAACAAAATAACTTGTGAGAATCCCAGGAAAGATATATTTCTCATAAATAACACTCAAAATCATAAAAAGGAGAAGTGTCCCATATGAAATGCAAAAATTATACATTTCACATAAATATTTTTTGTTTTTTTAATATTTCTAAAGGCACAGATAAAAAGGTAAAAATCTCGTTTTCACAATTGCCATTACAATTTATATATTTATGTCACAAAATTGAAGAATCTCTGGCACACTCTGGATTTAACAGCAGTCGTACACTCAAACTGGAGTTGGAAATAAAATCTTTATTAACATTTGAAGACATCACTTCAGGAGGAATGCTCGGTAGACTGTAGTTAATCTATGCATCAGTACGATCCGTTGCGACAGTCAATAATTGTCCCAAATTTAAAGACATTTAGTTAGGTGAATGGATTGGATCCACTGGGCACGAAACCCTTCTAAAACTTTATCAAAACTTTCTACATTATTAACTAAAAGGACGATGTTGCGAATTAGAAGCCAGTTAAATTTTTACTCTGCTTGTTAGCCAACGCTAAACGTCAATCTCCACTGTCAAAGTTCTCCCCGAATCAGGATGTGCGAGAGTTTTTGAACTTACTTGTGAAAGAACACGAGACTGACTTTCATCAAATCGCAAGGTTTTTTAAAGAACTCTATTAGTATTTCCAGTGGAATTATCTTGTTGAAAAACTGTTTTCTTAGCGTGAAAAATGTTCTACGCTTTTCTAGAAGATTCGATAATCTCGTACCAGATGCATGCCATATCAACAAACCAATTTATCTGCTTTGAGGCTGTGGTTAAACTTCAAATTTAATACGTAATAAAAAAAAAAAAAAAAGAAAAGAAAATGAATCTTTGTAGAAGAAAAAAAAAAAAATTAAAGTTTTTCAGAAATATTTTAATAGACATTTAATATTTAATAATAGAATAACTTTACGGGAATAGGGTTTTCTGAGTGAAATTATTTAAGAGATGAGATATTTTAGCATTTAAATTAAGAAGTTATAGCAATTTGACGACACGGGAATAATAATAATGAATTTTAATAATGGATTAAAATAAAGATGTTCTATTTAAAGAATAAATTAAAAAAGCTATCACCATTTTTAGATCTAACTACTTTCGAATAAATATTATTAAAATGGATTAGGATAAACTGGCTTTACATGTGGATAGTAAAAGACTATTTTAAGAATAAGAATTATTTTAATAAGCTGGGGTTATATACAGAACATTATTAAATGGAAAAATTTTATAGAATAATTTAGCAGATTGTGGAAAAAATTAAATTTTGTAATACATATATATATATATGTATACAAAACAGAAAGATATCTATAAAAAAATGCACAAAAGATATATTTACATAATATTACATCTACAGAAAAATATTGTTTAAAATAAAGCAATCCCAAATACTGTAGATCGCAACAATCATATCCAAACATTTATCACCAAATAAACTTGCCAAATTTACCGGCACAGGAGTATGAGACTTTTCCCTGCATAAATTTCACACAACTCAAAAAATGCAGTTTATCAGAAATGGCAAAAATGTTTTCAAACAAAAAAAAAACAAAAACAAATTTGTCTATAATATATTACTTTAATCACATTGATTGATGAAAAAAATCATATGAGTTAAATTTTTCAGTACTTTTCCGTTATACGGACACCATGCCAAAATATATGCTAATGCGTAATGTATGTTTGGCGACAAAGGTGTCCCTATAATGGAAAAGTACCAATTTTTCTAACTTACTAAAAAAAGGACTCAAGGCAGGAGTTGAACTCAGGGCCCCTGTCATAAAATACCAGCTGAGCTATCCTGGACAACTCAGCACAAGTTAGAGGTGCTGGCTTTGATCATTTTTTATATTTATATCAATTCAGTGAAAGCTGTTTTCAAACTAGTTTAATAAACCAGCTTTGTTTTTCTTGTAATTTTCTTCTAAACCACGATCTGTAATGAACTTTTTTAGTTGGACTCTTTGTTTGTTTTGCTTAAATACCTGAAAATTTATTTTAGGACTCCTTTAATGTTAGCATGTACCAAAGACAACAAAGAAATTATTAAAACTCTACTTTCGCATGGTGCCAATCCATGGTGTAAAAATAAAGATGGATGGACAGCTTTCCATATAGCTGCTAGGTTGGTATGTTGATTTTAATTATTCCTAAGTCACATATTTTATAAAAGTTTTTATTAACCAAGTTGGTTATGCATATGATTATTAAGTATGTTTGGTATTTTTGTTTATGCTATTGAATTTTATTATCAGTACTACCTAACATATTGTTAATACAGTACAGAATTATTGCATGCTAAATACGTAATTAAAAAAAAAAAAAAAAAGAAAATGAATCTTTGTAGAAGAAAAAAAAAAAATTAAAGTTTTTCAGAAATATTTTAATTATCATACTTCTTTTTTATTGTCATTAATTTATATACTTGTGTATTTTCCCATTGATTACTTTCTATAAAAATAATCTGTCACAAAATCAAAGGTGACTGTGGGGGTGTGGGGTGCTCTCTCTACAAATTTTCTAAAAGGCTGTCCCTTCATCTCTTCTATTGACTTCTGTGACCTTCAATATTGACTGTGTATCTCTTCCCCACTGAACTTTTAAAAAGTCGGCGCCTCTGCACCAAACAGGGTGGCATTTGGACATATTCATAAGATCATTTCTAGGTTTTTTGTAATCCTGATTGTTTGTTTTTTCTGAAGATTAAATATACAAACTTCTCTTAAGTAATTGTTTCAGTCAACCAGTGCCTTGTTCTTCTAATCTAGACATGTCAAACTCATTTACTGCTGAGGGCCAAATTAGGTATTATATACAAAGTAGCGAGCCATATAAAAAAAGGTTAGCTATATATTACTATCATCGCACAAAATTAAATTTGTACATACAAAATACAACCATGTTAACCAAGGAGCACACATGTGGGGTATGATATACACTAGGTGCATGCGGTTTTTACAATTGTCACCACTATTTTACGGAAAGTAATCTTCAACTTATTTTTTCACATAATTTTAACGATTACCTATGATTAAATAAGGCATTGATAATCATTCTAAACATTAGCGGCAAAATAAAACACTTACACGTGTGCTTATACAAATACTCTTGCAAAGTTCTAAAGTTATTGCTCATAGTTTATTTTACCTTATTTATCGAAAAAACGCTTTCAGTACTGAATAGAATAATTTAGAAATTTAAAAGAATAATTAAGACAATAATTTAATAATTAAACAATAATTATTAAATTTGCATAAAAAATCAAAATTTAAAATTTGACCAACAAAAATTAGTTACAAAATTATTTAGCAAATTAAGACAGGTACTTACCCCAATTCCCAACAAATATCAGGCTACATGAAGAATTGGGCCGTATTTCGAAACACAAATTTATATTAATCACAAATAAAAACAAATGAAGAAAAGAACAAAGAAAATATCATGTTAAATGACCCATACTGGTAATTAAGAATAAGAATGCTGTAGGTGATAGAATTCGTACATGATGACTTGCATATTTCAGACTGAATTAATATGAAAAATCTGCAGAATATTGATTTCTGGCATCACTAATTTTGTGTGCTTCTCAACCATTTTGGTTGTTCAACATATATTAGAATAATGTGTGCATTTAAATCATGAGTAATCTTGACTTGAATCTGTTTTTCAACTTACTGACCAAGAATGAGAATAAAATCGGCTAGAATAGCTCTGGCCAAATCCCTTGAGACCAAAAAGAATAAAATAACATTTCGAATCAGATTTGTTGAAGAGAATACAAACTTCGAATATCAAGCTTTTAACTCAGAATGATTCTTTTTTCTACTGTTGCATCAGTCTGTGACATCATGCAGTCGACGTCATGCCTCCGTCACTTGTGTGGGGAGAAATCAACTTTACTGGGTGATTACTCTGAATCTACCTATTTTGAATTTTCTAAATTGTACTTACTTAAAAAATTGATTGTAGATGCTGCTTGATATATTAGCACTTTTGTTATTCTGTAAAGTTAAAACAGCAAAGGCTGTTAATCTTCCTGCTCTTTAAAGGAAAAAAAATTCTAATAAATAATAATCGGAAAATTTGTTTAAGTAAATGCATCTTGTTTCTGCCCATTACTTATTTGTTTTCCTTTATTAAATAAATTTTCTGGCTCAAATTATGTTCATTTGGTTTGGAGGGGAAAAAAAACTGGATGGTTGGCACCTATGCACTGAACATAGCTAAATAAACTCAATTCCACATTATACTTTTATAAATCAGTCAATTGATATAAATATAGAAAATTGGAACCCCACATCTATATACAGTGAAGCACCGTTTATACGTTTTTCAAGGGACCAAGAAAAAAAAACGTATAAATGAAGAAACATATAAACGAAATTCACAAAAGTACGAACATTTCCATAATTATGAACAATAAAAAAATCGGAGATAAAATACATGAAATACAAGAAGTATGTAATACTAAATTTCGTATTCCGGATATAATTTACAACTTACAACAATTCATATTCATTCACCATGTACAAAATATTTTGTTATTTTAGGTTGTACGGAATATTTGGAATGCACAGAAAAAAGTTCATTGTTCACAGTTAAAAGTGCCATCTTAACATTATTATTCAAATCACTGTTAATGAGGTATTCTTGCATGGTGTTAAAACCCACCAAAGCTTGTTGAAAGCTTGGCAGTGGCTTTTTAGTGCAGTTATCCTCTTCTTCACTGCTAGTTTCCTCATTTGGGATCATTTCATCAATTGTTAGAAGAGAACATGTTGCAAGTTCCGAATCACACTGCACAAAATCTTCAAGTGTAGTAACATCACTTAAATTTGACCAGTTTTCTGGTCGAACAAAATGATCAGGTTCAGCGTTTTCAATAGGATTGACATCCATTGGAGTTAAAAATCTGCCAAAGGCGAAGCCGTTTTTATCGTTTTACGTAAAACATTTTGCCAAGCCATCATTATGAAATTCATAGCTTGTAAGATGTTAATGTTCACATTTTCGAAGTCTCCGTGACCTAAACTGGCGATAACTGTTTTCACCAAAAGTTTTCGATAGTGTTGTTTTAGGGATTTTATGACTCCTAAATCCAGTGGTTGCAATTTGCTGGTACAATTTGCAGGGAAGAATTTGACAGTTATGTTTTTTAGAAAGTCCATATCAGGTGGATGAGCTGGACACTGACCAATGAATAAAATGATTCGCCACTTCTGGTTTCGCATTTGATCATCTAATTCTTTTAACCAATCGGTAAAGAAGGACATTGTCATCTATGATTTTTTATTGGCCAGGTACATTGTTGGTAATGTTTTCACATTTTTGAAGCAGCTGGGTTTTTTGATTGCCAATAATCAAAGGAGGCAATTTTTCTGATCCATCTGCATTGGCACACAATAACACTGTTAATCGCACTTTACTCTTTTTTCCACCATGACACGTATCCGATTTGATTGCAAGAGTTTTAGATGGCAGAAGATTATAAAATAAACCGATTTCATCTGCATTGAAAATGTCTTTTTGTTCAAATCCTTTTATCAGATCTTGCAATTGGTTTTGAATCCAATCATCCACTGTTTCGCAATCAACATCTCCAGACTCTCCACTTACAGTTTTGGCTGTTATGCCATGTCCTAATTTAAACTTGTGAAGCCATCCTGAAGAAAATGATGCATCACATTCCACATTCACCTTCTTCGAAATTTCTCGTGCTTTCTCCATAAGCAAAGGACTGCTGATGGGAATTTTTACACTACGACACTGATTTAACCACTGTAAAAGCAATTGTTCAACATCAGCAAATTTTCCACTTTGGACTCGAAGTTTTTTTGAAGCACTACATCCACTTTGATGATGGCTTTCTTCGATGATTTTACACATAAATTAACGTGTTTAAAGTTGAAACTGGTAAACCTAATTCTTTGGCAAGATCCACTATTTTTAAATGCTGGTTTTCATCCACTTTTTTTAAAATGCACCTTTTTTCCTACAACAACAGAGATTTTCTATTATGCGAAGTCATCGTGAACCGCTAGTGAACGATACAAATCCAGATACTGAAGCTGAAAGGAAAAGAATTTGCCCTGCTGGGGCCTGGGGACAGCACAATAACAACCCTTATCTATAGAAAGTGGGATATTCTATTCACATTCCTTAGGGATACAACTTTTGTTCAACTGAGCAGGTGTTGGTCAAGGTCACCCACCTTTTGTAAGACTGGACAATCGGTAGTTGGGAATCTGAGGTTGAAATGTGCATTTTCTTTCTTCTTGACTTGTTGAAAAAAACATATAAATGAAACTTGCGATTTAAGGAAAAACGTATAAATGAAATTATTTAATGTTAATATCCATTGGATTTTGCCGGGTTCATTTAAAAAAAAGTATAAACGAGAAACGTATAAGCGGTGCTTCACTGTATTTCCATTCCAATATATATTTTCACTGAATTTCTATTAACTGCAGTAATAAAGTTCTAAGAAACTCAAGATAAATCATTCAACCTAAATCAAATAGATTAAATTGATTTTCATATTTCTTAAACTGCCAAAATCTTTTTTTTTTATTTAATTTTGTAATATAACTTTTAAAAGTTAATTAGTATATTTCAAAATTTTCAACTACAATGATTTTTGTAATAATGCCTTGCCTGGCAGCATTTCAAATAAATAAATTTTATTTTTGAAAATTGTTTTGCCAAACTAATCAATTTAATTTGAAAATGCTAATACTATTATCAATTAACATAATAACATTTTGAAATTCCTCTGGAAGTTTAAAGTTACTAAGGTGATTTCTAATATCAAATGAAAACTCTAAGTATGTTGTTCATGATGGTCTTTTAATAATCTGTATTTATAATTTGTCAATTTAAAATGAAAATGGTGCAGCAGTTTGAAACTAACAGTTTAAAAATTTTAAGAATGGAAAGCCACCAAATTTGTGTATAGTGTATAAGAACATAGATCTGTTTTTCTTTACTACCCATATCTCCAAGATATTTACTAGATTTACAGTGATTAAGCTTGTGCCTACAAATGTAATTGACAATTTCAAGTACATTTTTAAGTGATTTTAAATATTTAAAGCACAAGTAATACAAAAATGTATATCCCCAATCTTTGCATTTTTCTTTTAATTTTGTAATTGCTTCATTCTTGAGAGAAGCACTGTTATTCACAGAGTAAACATATTTTTTAAATGACAAACTGTATTCAATCAAAACTTTCACAAGCGAGTCAAACATATCAGGTACGGTGGTTGTATCATACATAGGAATAATTTCTAGAAGCTCATCACTTATTTTTAAGTTCACATTGTTTGTCTGAATAAAAACAAATAGCTCAGTTGAATTCCATGCATTTGGTACTTGTATGAATTACAATGTAATTGCTAATTGATACTAAATATTGCAATTATACATATCAAACATATAACACTTCAGTTTTCCCTTAAATAGAAGAGCATTGTAAAAATAATAATAATAATAAATCTGTTATGTTTATCTTCAGTTAATAATATTTATTCATACTTGCACAGAATCTTTTATATATCCTAAGTGTATGTGTGTATGAATATATCAGTAAAAATAAAATAAAAATCACACAGTGTTCATTAAAAATGAAATGTTTACTAAACTAAATAATGAAAAAAATTAAAAAGCTTAAATCCAAAATCCAGATATTTGACTAGGGCATAAAGAGCCTGGGTGACATATTCAAGAGTTTTCTTGTACAAAAACAACAATTTGTGTTACTTTCAAAGCCACACATATAAGAGATAGTATTTAATTTTCAGGGATCTGTTCAGACTTTTCTCTTAGGATCCTGTTTTTGTGAAACTGTGAAGATCTTTTTACATTTGTGAAAAATCTAGTAATTAATAATAATAATATAAATTAAAATTATATTAGTATATAAATTAAAATAACTTTTATTAGTTGTTTTACATGTTTCGACTCTTTCCGAGTCATTTTCAAAAACAAAATGAGAATATTCTAAAGCTGCACGGGCTTTGAAGTTATTATTTTCATGTACTTTTTTAAAAATTACGCGAAACTGTGGCTAGAATTACTCCATGGTCAAGGATATGAAAATAAACAATCAAGTAAAAAATAATAGATAACGTGCGTAATTTTAAAAAAAGTACATGAAAATAATAACTTCAAAGCCCGTGCAGCTTTAGAATATTCTCATTTTGTTTTTGAAAATGACTCGGAAAGAGTCGAAACATGTAAAACAACTAATAAAAGTTATTTTAATTTATATTATAGTTGTTAATTTTACACCTTTAGCATTTAAAAGTAATAACAAAAACTTTTTAAAATCCTTCTGCCTCTTTGGTGAACTTGTTTGTTTACAAATTACACATTTTAAAATGTCACAAAATAATAAATAATTAATAAATAGTAAGTTTTTATGGAATGGAATTTTGTTAAGGGGCCTGTTTTATTATAAAGAATTTTGTGAAGGGACCCATTTTATCAAAATGATTTTTTTGAAGGGGCCTGTTTTATTAAATAGATTTCTGTGAAAGGGCCCTAAATAGGCCCCAAATTTTGCCTGGATTGACCCTTGGATCATTATATTCAGATTCTTGTTTATATATTTTTAGAAGATATATGGATGTAAAATACACATATTTTCTTTATATATGTACCGGGTGTCCCAAAAATGACTGATGGATTTTAAAATTCAATAACTAGCAAACGGTGACAGATATTTAAAAAATTCTTTCAGGAGGGTTATGTATGATGTCGGGAGTTTTTTTACTGTGATTGTTGATTTTAGTTCGAATTTCAAACAATAGATGGCGCTGACAGCGGGTGGCACTCATTCGAGACCGAAACTGACGTCACTCAGCATTGATGCTAAGAAAGGAGATTAAGGCTATGGAGTGGGCCTCATTCGCCAGTACAATCTTGCTTTTAGGCCCCGATTCTGAACTCATTCGATATGATTTCAATGGAATGCGTTGTTGCCATGGGAACAACAAATTCTTCGATTGTGGAACACAGCGTTCAGATCAGGGCATGAATTTAACAAGCAGTATTCGAGTTGCAGGGGATTTTACATTTATGAGTATTTATGGGAATTTTATCTAACCAATATCAAAATTTAGTTTCGCGAAATGACGGCAATGCAGGTATGTGAGAGCTGCACAGAAATCGAATCAGTCACATCTTCATTCGTTATTTTGCTACGCAATCTGCTAGTGAGTACTTTTAAAAGAGTGTACACTATTTATTGAAAATGATTTATTTCACCTAGAAGTTTTAAAATACGATGAATAAAATATTCTTTAAATCAGGCCATAAAAAGTAATTTAATCCGGGAAAATAAAACTTCGCCTGCAACTCGAATACTGCTTGTTAAATTCATGCCCTGATCTGAACGCTGTATTCCACTATAGAAGAATTTGTTGTTTTCATGGCAACAACACATTCCATTGAAATTATATCGAATGAGTTCAGAATCGGGGTCTAAGAGCAAGACTGCACTGGCGAATGAGACCCACTCCATAGCCTTAATCTCCTTTCTTCGCATCAATGCTGAGTGACGTCAGTTTCGGCCTCGAATGAGCGCCAACCGCTGTCAGCGCCATCTATTGTTTGAAATTCGAACTAAAATCAAGAATCACAGTAAAAAAACTCCCGATATCATACATAACCCTCTTGCAAGAATTTTTTTAATATCTGTTACCGTTTGCTAGTTATTGAATTTTAAAATCCATCAGTCATTTTTGGGACACCCGGTAAATATGACAGTCAGATTTTAGTTTTAAATGATTAATTTTGTGAAAGGTCTATTTTTAAGACAAAGAATTTTGTGAAAGTTCCTTTTCTGAGATGAAAAATTTTGTGAAGGGTCTTGTTTTGAAATGAAAAAAATTGTGAAAGGTCTTTTAAAGAACCCAATTTCTTCCTAAAAAAAATCCCTGATTTTATATATTGATTTTTTTTAAATTTTAACGCCCTTATTTAATGCTGCATTTTATTAATTTTACAATATATTTCTTAGTAAATACAGCACATTTCTTTTTATAATGTGGCTTAAATCGAACAAAAATAAAAAATAACATTTTAATTTGGAACTAAAACACAAAAAATTATAAAGAAAAAGAAAATACTATAAAATTTTTAGAAATCTTAAAAATTTCAGATTCAAGATCCTACACTTTACTACTCTCCAATTGATTATCTTTGTATCCAGATTTTCTTGCAGCTGAAATTTAAAATTGAGTTAGATCTGTTTATTGATACTTTAATAAACAAGAGTTCAAAACAGATAAATCTGTTGCCAAATGAGCGTTTTTTTTTTTAAATTATTATTTGTTATTTAGAATGCCATTACTTTTCCGAAGAGTAATATTCCCTTCATTTAATGATAAGACAAATATTAATTTTCAGAAATAGTGGTAGCATTCTGAATTTTAAAAAAAACCCACCCAATTGCCAATACTGATTTACATATACTGTTGATGTTTGCCATCTCTAAGACCGAAGTTGGTGCAAATGTGTTTGTGAAAAGTGTATTTTCTACAGATGAACAATTAAACACTGGTAAACTGCCAAAGGCTTGGCGGGCCACAGATAAGTAGTCGGCGGGCTGAGTGTTTGACATGTCTGTTCTAATCCAGTAGTATTTTTCCTTGGATTCCTTCTAATCCAATAGTATTCTCCATTTAATCAGTGTTAATTCTGTAAGTTGTAAATAAACCTTAATGCTGTCATACAGATAATTTTGGACCTGTCGAACTGCATTCCTTTTTTAATAGATATTTGCTTGTCACAATTTATCACATTGCTGAGGGTATATGCTATAGGCAGTGGTGCAGCTAGAAAAACTCCCAAGACTACTGTACCTCCCCCTCCGAGGAATTTTGAAATTAGTGATCATTACTCATTTTTTGCACCTATAAATTTCACTTTGCTGACTGAGATTTTAAACTTAGTCCTAAAGCTTATTTTTTGATGTGTGAATCATTAAGGATGGTTTATGACTGTGAGCCATTTTTGGGGATAAAGATAATCTGTTTTTATGAAGATTACATCTGATATCAAAGTTACATTGAGCCTAGAGCTGCTTTTGAAGGATGTGTGCTGGGAGGACTGTTGAAAATAAATGTGTGTTGTGTAAGGCAAAAAAAAAAAAAATTATTTTTTTTTTGTTAGTATTATTATAAAATTTATGTAACTTGTTTTATACAGCAACAGTACCTGTCAAAAGTCTGAGAACCCCCCCCCCCTCCCCCCCCAAAAAAAGAAGTTGTTTATCGTACATTTTGCTACTTGTGTATGAATGGAGTATGATAAAAATAACAAAATATATTGTTTCCGTACTGATTCAACCAGGAAAAGTGAAGAAATGTGTAAAAAAAATCAGTTTTATGCTTAGGGACACAATTTCCTCATTGTACTTTGCACGTTTTCCCTGAAGTTGCATCTTTACATTGCCATATAGCAGGAATTTCATCTAAAGTTTTGCAATAGTTGTTTGTTTACTAACAAGAACAATTGTTTTAGCCTGTAGTAATGTGTCGTGTAGTAAGGATTGTCATTTCAATAAAAGCAGACTATCTAAAATTACTTAAATAAACTTGCCTAAGAGTCAAAACAACTACTTTTTTGTTTGTTTATTGTGAAAACAGTTGTTTATATTGTAAACAAAACCAATAAAACAGCTTTTACTTACCGTAAAATCCCGTTAATCCGCCCCCCTAAACACGACGGAAAATCGTAAAATAAGCAGGGGGGGGGGCGCTTACACGGTATTAAAATTGTAGTATATGATATTTATGGGTGGGTGGAGGGGGGGGGGGAGGAGAGCTGATCATCGCAAAGCATGCATTATTTTAATAAAGTAACAAAAGAAAAACATTTTGAAAAAAAAAATGATAGACAAAATAGAAAAACAATATAACTTCACGATTAATGGTGATTTCAGATTATAGAATATTCTGGATTTCAGAAGCTTTGAAACTGGAATGCATTTAGATAAATACCCTAATTTCCTGAAAATTTCACAAGATCTACAGGACTAATGTTCAGCCATAAGACAAAAAATATTGAATCTATTGTAAAATATTTCAATTTTTAACTTTTGTATTTAATATAACACTTGATAAATAAATAAATCTGAAATAAAAAATTGATAATTCAGTACAAAACATTTGCAATTCTATTACACATAAGTAAGAATAAATTCAGAAGATTTACATTACTTAGTATAAAATTATAATTAAGTAAGTTAATTACTTAAATATTTGTTTAAATTAAATATAAAATCCCTGTACTAGTTATTTTTTTTTCTTTTGTCTTATTTATAATTCAATATTACAAGATCAGCGAATCAGACAAAGATTTGTCTGGCGCCATCTGTCGAAGTAAAAGCTTACTACGCAATTTGATTATCGTTTGAATCGAATATCGCCGTATACGGAGAATGAATAGCTATAATGGATGAAGCATAGAGTGTGATGTTTGTAAACTAAATATGAGTTAAAAACTATTGTAAAGCATGAAATAAATGGATTTAAGGAATCAGTTGTTAATATAAAACAGAAATCAAAAGATTATTGGTAAGTTAAAAGTACTTTAACATTAATAATTACGTTTTTATAATAAAGTTACTTGATATGTACTGTTTATGAACTTTATACTGAAATTAAATAACTGTAAATAATGATGACATATGAGTAAATGGTAATGAATGCTTGTGTTTAAAGAGTGTATTTGAGACAGTAAGACCTAGATATCAAATAATGGCATGACTTTTCTTAACAGAATTTAATAAGTTACGCGGTCGCGCCATCTGTTGATTTTTAAAAAAGATATTTGCAAATTTGCTCAAAAAAATTACGTTTATTGACATTTGCAAAGATATTGAGTAGGAAAAAAATCGCAGATAATCCGCAGCGGCGTATAATCGGCATTACAAGAAAAATAAAGTTTTTTAACGTATAATCCGCAGATTATAGGCAGGAAATTAGGGTAATAACACTAATATCTGTCATTAATATGGTAACAGAAAAATAAAAGTAACTTAATAATTTAAAATAATTAAAAAACACTGAGAAATTGCAGTTGAAAATGTCCTGAAGTAATTTCAAGAACTAATAACATTTTATGTGGTGTCGCCATTTGTTGTAAGTTAGGCAGATTAAATAACCGTTTTTTTTTTATCATAGTTTCGTATCTATAAATGCTAAATAAATAATACAAATCACAAAAATTGAGAACATATAGAACGAATTGGTAGTGTTGCCAGATTATTAAAACAAAAAACATTACTACCACAAAGATAGCACAAATTACGCTACAAATTCGACTGTGTATCAACAAATCGATTGATCTGATCAATCAATCGATATATTTTTTTTTTGTGATTTGTTTTCATAATAATGTTAAATACAACTATAAATTCTTTAATAAAATAAATAGATTCGCTTTTAATCAAAATATTTTCCACACAGCATCAAATACAGATTTTTTTAACTTATTTCATGAGAAATTTTCACTATCGATATTTTTATAACCTTCATATCGCCATGGAGCTAAATTTACAGCAAAACTAATGTTTAGTTATATTGCTTTTTCAGATCGACAATGTGTTTTGTAGATGTTTGCGATATATCAAAGAATCGTCACGCCTTTCTGATTCGTCGGAAAAAAAAAACAAAAAACACTGGAGATAAAATTTTTGGTGTTGATCTTGACGTGCACGGCGAAATTTCTTTTTGGGGAGGGTGCTTTCTCGGGATCTTTTGAATTTTCCAATTTGTTTACAAAGTGGGAGGGGGGCGCTTAATCGGGAAGGGCGGATTAACGGTATTTTACGGTAATTATTGAACAGTGCAATTGAAAATTCCTCAAAATATACTGGTGTGCAGACTTTCGACAAATACTGTATATGTGCAGTGTGATGTATTCTTCTGTGATTAGTGACCTCATGAGAGAATCATGTGGTATTAGTATAATAAAATTATTGAATTAGGCAGTAGGGCAGAGTGGGGTGATTATTGGTCACTTTTCATAAAGATCCATATAACTCAGTAACTAAATTGAATTGAAACAAAAATTTTATACTAGCAGAAAGAGAAACTAATACCTGAAAATCTTAATTAGTTTTATTATTTTTAAATTATATATAATATTAATAAAATTTTAAAATGCCTGACCAATAATCACCCCAGCAATGGGGTGATTATTGGTCAGGGATGGGGTGATTATTGGTCATTGTTTTATGATCAAATACCAACATTTGAAACACTCAAAAATTTAATAAATGATTGAATGAAACATTCTTGGAATAAATTTATTACTTTATATTGTTTGTAAATATAAACAGAGTTATGAAAAATGTTATAAAATAAAAAACATTACTAAAATGGTTGGAACTTCAAATATATTTCACAATATAATACATTTATTTACAAAAGACTTTTTTGTATTTAAGGTATGCAGCTTGCATTTCATCTTCCTCAATCTGAAATGGCCCTGTACCATAGAGTCTAACTGGTCCATAAAACTAGGGATGAACCGGATATGGATTTTGCCGGATATCGGATTTCGGATATCCGAAGCTCTTTGCCTTCCGGATATCAGATATCCGACACTAGATATGCTGCTTTTAGTTATGGTGTATGCTTAATTATTTCTTTATATAATGCCATCTCAAAACAATAAATTACAAACATGTTTCACACATCATTAAAACATTTTAAATATATTGAAATATAATTTACAAAAACTATATGTCTTTAAATATATGTATATTAATAATGTTTCATAAAAAATGTAATTTAAACATTAAAATATTCTGTTTATTTGTACAATGCTGTCAGAAGTAAACAAATTTTAACCATAACACATTTACTAATATACCTATAATTGTAGAGTATTTTCACAAATAAATACATACTCTTTTTTTTTTTTTTTTTTTTTTTTAATTTAAGCATGAAATATCTACTAATATGGTTGAAGAGTTATTTTCTTCAAATATAGGTTTAGTTGTTGCTTTTTTTCTGTTTTAATTATCTAATAGTGTTTTACTTTAAGTCACATTTAGTTTTATTTTAAGGGTCTGGGTTTATTTTAAGGCTCTAAAAGTTAAATTACTTTTAGAGATTTATCAGTAAAAAGAAAATTACTTTTAATTTTAAATATTTATAATGAAGTTATATTTTCCCTTGTAGTTTTATACAGGTATGAAACAGAATTTCAAGTTATGCATTAAAATTCCTTTATTAAAAACTAGCTGACCCACCCGGCATTGTCCGGGCTCATGATAATAATCTTAAACAGAACTCAAGTTTGAATGATTTTTTTTAAAGAAGCTGTACCAAGGGCCCCAAGAAGGAGATTAATATTCAAAATTAGTTGTAGCTGAGATAGGAGAAATTTTTTTTGTCTTTCAAGGCACAAAAAAGTCAAGGGCCCCAGACCGGGAAGCAGGGTCCTAAGTAAGTGGAATGTAGAAATGAGGGAATAACTAAATAAACAAAAGGACCCCCCAAAATGAAGAAGATCGAATTAAAAAGGGGCACGTTATTAGCAATTTAGCGATAAAAACTTCAAGGGGCCTTGTACTTGGCCCCAGGGAGCTAGGGTCATAACTGGAATGTAGAAATGGGAGAATAACCCTAGAAATAAAGAAGATCCGATAAACAAGGGGCAACTTATTAACAATTTATGGCACAAAAACTTAAAGGATGCCTGGGTCTTGTCTGAGAATTTTTTTTGTTGTTCATGTAGTCATAGTAGCTGGAAGTCCTAAGAAGAAGTTAGAAAAAAAAAGCTGGAAATCATGTGCCAAACATGATAAAATAAAATTTTAGAGAAATTCTTCGAAAATTGGGCCCTAGGAACCAATAAAATTATGAGGGTAGTGGGCCTAGAGAGAGGTGTCCAAGACTCACCTTTAAAGTTATCGTACATACTCACGTATAAGCCGACTCCCAAATTCAAGATGAAAACCTGTTTAATTCAGGGTGGTTTTCTACGCCTTATTTCACCTCATTTATTTCTAAATAATTCAAGGCGCGAAGAAAACTACTGCAAAATATTTGTATTAAACCTGTTTTAATGTCTAATTTGGGGGTTGGCTTATACGCGACTATATACAGTATGCATTGAGAGGGTAACACAATTGGGGGGAGGAGGGGTAAAAACGCATGGCATATCATAAGTTCAAGGGACCCCAGGTTCTAACTGGAATGTATAAATGGGGAATAACTAAATGAGAAAAAGCCCCAAAAACGAAGAAGATCGAATTCAAAGGAGGCAAGTTAGGGAACAAAAACTTCAACAGGACCCCCCCCATACCGGGCTCCAGCAGGCCAGGGTCTTAACTAGAATGTAGAAATGGGGGAATAAAAAAATGGAGATAGGACCCCAAAAACGAAAAAGATTGGATAAAAAGGGGGCAAGTTATTAACAATTAAAGGCACAAAAATGTAAAGGGACCCAGGTCACAAAAAATTAAGTCTGATCCTCAGGTGCATCAGGACCTGCCGTAGACTATTATCCTCACCCAAATTTTCAAACTCCTATGTGCGGTAGATTTTGGTAGCCGTCACACACACACAGAGCAAAACTTTCTTTTATTAGTAGATAATAAGTATAAAGATTTTTTAACATACAGGTTAAAAAATAAAAATAGGTCTGTTTAATTTTTTAACCTAAAAGTAAGAAAGAAAATTAATTAAGTCATACTTTAATAAACAACTTCATATTTTATTTTACAATCTGACAGTAAAGGAACAATTTTCTAAAAGATGTAAACGTAAATTCTTAAATTTATTATAAAGAGTTCAAATATCTATATTAGGAAAGCTGACTATTCTCTAAACTTTTGAGAGTTAGAACCTTTTACTCGTGGATAAGGAACTTACAATTATATTTCATATTTTGCATTATAAACAAAAGTCACTTTTATCAAGGATGTTTGAATACAATTTGCCATCATATCCTATGCATATTATTGATAGAACTTATGTAATAGAGAACCGGATATCCGGCAGAGAAGTCGGATATCCGGTGATTGTGATTCGGATATCCGATGATATTTCGGATATTGAAAAATCAGCCGGATATGCCGGATATCCGTTGCATCCCTACATAAAACACAAAGGAGCGCTTCACTGGCACAAGATCCATTTTTTTTGGCCAGCGATAATTTCCTGCAGACTTTTCCAAAAATTTGCAAGACAAAATATCATCCTGAATACTAATAACATGCCTGATGTATGGCATCTGTTGAAAGTAGACAGCATAGTACTTCTCTACACATATGGCTTTATGTATTTTCCTTAATTTATTTGTAGCTGAAATATCAGAATCCTTTTTTTGCAGTTGCGGAATTTCTTCAGCTTCCCCCGTTTCTACTTCCATATCTATATCCGTACCTTGTGTGCATTGTTGTGTTTTCTTTCTAGTCTCAGAGGATGATGCTGCTGCATCTTCAGCTGCATTCTTGTTTAATCTAGTTTTCCTTTTCTTTTTCATATTTTTCACACAATTTAATGAAATCCTCGTTGGTGATAACTGCTGCATTTGTTCCTATTTCTCTTTGCACTGGATTTACATGTGTGTGGTACAATTTGCAGACGTTGACTGAGAAGTGAATGAAATGAGCCCCAATATCTCTCCAAGAAATGGATGATAAGCAAAGGTTCAGTTATTTCAAATGTAACTTGTGTTATGAGTTGCTAAAAAAATCAAAACAATGTGGTTCACTCTTAAAGTATTGCCACATGAACTTGAAAAAACTTTTGAATGCAGACGCTGCCATCTAAAACTGACAAATATTAAACATAAGTAATTTTTAAGCTAAAATTACATGACCAAGAATCACCCCATGTATATAGGGTGATGTTTAGCCCTCTATTTCCCTAATGTATATACTCATACAGTGTTCATATGCATACATACATATTCTATGCATATTTCTCTTTCTATATAACCCTTCTAGATCATCGTGTAGCTAAATTTCATATTACAGCCGCCTTATGAAAAAAAAGCATAATTTTGTAATCCCTTATTTTTTTCTCAAGTTTTATACATATATCTAGTTAAAATATGTTTTCTCATTAAATTATGTTTTGAACCAAAAAATCGTTTGTGTTACTGAATAACAATGAAATTGTCTAACATCCAGTATTTTTTTTTCCTTTTGATTCTATCATTTGTATTAATGAAAATTTAATTGACCAATAATCACCCCATGTTGCAAGTGACCAAGAATCACCCCGGTCTGAACTAAATTGAAGTATTTTCTTTACTAAATTGAATGTAACTCCAGGAACAAGAAAAATAAGACTCATGTAAAATATTCATTCTTGAATTACTTTATTTAAGAGAAGACATTTTCAGATATTTAAATTGTGTATGGACATACAGGCTGGCAGGCAGATTAATTACATATATATATATACCTTGCATTTGGCTGTTTTATGTAACAATTGATTTTTTTAGTATAAGTAATGAATTTTTAATTTGTAGTTATTTCCATATTCATAATTTAAATTCAAAGTAATCACCGTCTCTTGTCTGGGAAAATGTAGTCGTGGCACATGTCGTCTTTAATGTTACTTTCTAGAATGGCGATTATTCTCAATTGTTAAATTATCTACAATTGCCCATCACTAATTTTAGCCAATAACACTGATGTTTGATAGCAATTCTGGGCATCAGATTGTAGATTTGATTATGGAAGATAAATCATTCATATTTTATTTTTTTAAAAAAATCAAGTTCAAACCTGAGTATAAATAGTTGTTTTCAGCAGATTTTCCCTCTGCTTTTTAATTATGGAATTGGGGTAAAAGAAAGTTGAGTTGAATCTGCCCAAGGTATATTTTAAAATATTTTAAAATTTTCACTATGCATTTCCCTCCCCCTCCTCCCATGCTCTACTGGTGTTAAAAAAAAAAAAAAAAAAAAAAAGACACACTATGAGGTAAAAATCAAAACATAAATCTGACTATAGCTAAAGCTGATTTTGGAAATTTATTTTTAAAAAAATAATTTATCAGTTTTTCGTTCAATTTTTATTTCAATTCTCTTTTCTCATCAGTGTTCTAAAACATAAAATTGTGTTTAATCTGTCCTACATTTTTTTAACATGAGTAAAACTTAAAAAATCAATATAGTAAACATAAAAAATCTATCTTATTTAAATTTGGTTATTCTATTTCTCGCTAGGGGGCATTATAGATGTAAAAGAAAGTTGATTCGATTGTGTGTTATCTAGTTTTAACTTGGAGAGTGGTTGCAATATGAGAACATAAAAAATCCATTTTAAAATTTTAGTTCTCTAAATTTTCGCCAAAGAGATGCCAGACATAAAAAAACTGTTATGTAAATTTTTTTATCAGAACATAAACGGATTGACTGTGGCAGGAGCTCTGAAGATTTATTAAAATAAAATCAATTTTATTTAAATTTAGTTTACTGATTCTCCACCAGGGAATGCTACAAACCTGAGCTGTCCAATCTTTCAGTAAGTGTAGACATTTATTGGAAAACATTGACGGGCGCCATTATTCACATGTTTGTAAACATAGAACAACATTTTTTAGTTATATAGTAGGTAGCAGGGTTGCCAGTTTTGTCTCTTTTTTTATTCAGAAATTCCAAGAAATTTTACTTTAAATAATTCTAAAATTTATAAGGGAAGAATTACTATTAGGAATTTCGGGTATGGAATAGGATTTTCTGAATATTCATAAAGGAAAAATTACTATTTGGAATTTCAGATATGAAATAGGATTTTCTGAATAAAAAAGGAGGCCATACTGGTAACCCTGGTAGGGACTAGGGAGTAACCATATGCACATGTCGTATAGGATGCACAGACACCTCACAGTGTGAGCCATAAGGCCCTCTACTATGCAGAGCTCAAAGGGAAAAATAATTGCAGAAAAATGCATAAATGATAGTAAATTTATAATTACAGCCTATCAAAAAATTTTGTAGAGAAAGGAGCTGAAAATTTAATACTGCCTGTAATAAAAAATCATGTGTGGATTTTAAAGAAAGCTCTTTTAAAATGGATTTTTATTTTAAAAAGAACCGGAATTTTTCGAAAGAGCACCATGTAAACCATCAAAGGATGCCATGGCGCCCACAGGACACCGTGTTGGACAGCCCTTCTATAATTATAAACAAAAATAAAATTGTGTTGAATCTGTCCAACTTATTTTTAATTGGAGTAAATATCATGCAGCAAAAGAAAGAAAATCAATTTTATTTAAATTTAGTTATCCTGTTTCCTGTTGGGGGTGCTATAAATTATAAATTCAATAGAAAATTGAGTGGAAACTGTACTACCTATTTTTACCTTCAGCTATAGCTGTCATACAGCAAAAGATAAAAAAAAAATATATTATTTAAATTTGGTTAGTTAATTTATCACTAGGAAGCACTATCAACATTAAAGAAAGTTGAGTTGAATTTGTCCTGTTTAATTTTATCTTTAAGAATGGCTGCCATAAAAAAAACCACTTTAAAATTTTAGTTATGAAATTTCCAACCAGAGACATTATCAGCATGAATGAACATTGAGTTGAATCTGGCTTATCTAATTTTAACTTAGAGTATGGTTGTCATATGAAAAAACAAGAAAAAAATCCATTTTAAAATTTTAGTTATGCATTTTCTGATTAGGGACACTACATGTGTAAAAAAACTTATGCAAAAATTTTTATTAAAACAAAAATTATAGCATGGCTGAAGTTTATACTGAAGATGTGAGCAAAATTTATTTGTGAGAAGTGAGTTTAAATTGTGTCTACAAAATTGGACAAAGATAAAAAAAATGTGTAATGCATCTGAATTGTTTTGTATAGCCCTGTAAAAGAACTATAAATGTTACACCCCCTTTTTCAATGGAGTCTGAATTTAAGCATTTCAAAAAAGTTTCATAAAATCATTACATAAATTTGTTTCATAAAATCGTTATGTTAGGATTTTATATATATAGGGTAGATATATGTTATTCATTTTTTATTGCAGGGAAGGTTACTTCAGTGTTATTGATTGTTTGCTAGAGAATGATCCACATCTCTGGAACACCAAAAGCAAAAATGGAAGAACTCCTTTACATACAGCAGGTATGTAAAATCAAAAAATAATTTGTTATTCTAACATTATTTTTCAGAACTCTATGTATTTTTTATGTATTGCAAAATATTTTGATAAAAAGTAGTTTATAATGATCAATTTTAATTGTAAAATTAAGTCTGACTTTAAGTCTACTGCTTTTATTTTTTTCTTTGTTACTTAAAAAAATCAGCATCTTTTAGTAAGCGTGTAATGATTTTTTTTATTTATTTATTTTTTTTTTTTTGAGGAGGAAGTGTGGGAGGCTGAAGATTGCTTTTATTTTTCTCTTTCTCCCCTTTCTAATTTGTTTCCCACTGAAAAACATTTTCAAAATTTTCTTTACTTTTCCGCTCTTCTCTTATCTTTATTTATTGTGTGTTCTGTGTTAAATAAATAGTGAATGTTGTTCTTCATTTTACAGTTTATATCACCTGTTGACTGTTTGTAATTTTAATGACCCTGAGGAATTTAAATTTACCTGTTTTATCATTTATCAGCAATTTTCATTGTTTTCTTTGATAATACTAGGGAGCTCTGACCCTTATGAGCTGTATTCGCTAACCCCCATTCAAATGTCATGCAGTCTCTAAAAGCACTCTAATTTGCTCTTTTTTAAAAAGATTTTTTAAAAAAATGGTTGCAAATATAAAAATTCAATAATCATTTGAAGATAAATAATATTTTTGATGAAATGGAATCGGTGAGCAAAATAAGCATTAAAACACTTTTAATTTAATAAAATAAGATTGCTCAATGCCTTTCTTCCAAAAAATAAATAAATAATAATGAATAAGATAAATAAAGGGAAAAAAATTAAAAATCTGCTTAAAAAGTTTATGAATTTATACTATTTTGTGTATAAAGCATGATAAAATATTTAAGTTTTCTGAATAAAATTTTATTTTTTAGTTTTAAATATGTGATTTTCTCCAGCGGAAAATTTAAAGTTCATGTTTTATAAATGCACATGCACATGATCTGCTGAATATTGCACGACTTTCACATATAAAAACCATACATTAAATGTGAAAGCTTTGATATCAAAATATTTTTAATCTTGCTCAGTTTCTTTTAAAAAATACAGCTACAATCAAATTAATTAATTATGTTAAAAGTAAAATATTCTTAAAAATCAAAATTAGTTTTATAAAAAAAAAAGTCTGTTGTTAATCATGATGGCAGAAACTTTCCTTTATGTACTGTTATCTATGTATCATTATGAAATTGTACTCCATGTATCATTTAAAAAATGCTTCAACACTTGAAGAACATGCACAATTCACTTCAATTTTCACAAGTGAATATTTTTCGCACATAGAAATTTTGTTAAAGTTTTAATTTTCAATATTCATGTGCATATATATATATAGTTGTAAATATATTGTTTTGAAATAATATTACTCAGGCTTTTTAAATTTTGATAATGGTAAATTAAAAATGCTTTTTTGTAAAACGTTAATTAATTCTCTATTTAAACAGTAGAGGTTTGTATAAAAAATTTGACCTTCTTCCCTCTCTCAATTGAAATCACACAATCTAGTTATGTAAGTGTCTTCAAAAGATGATTAAATTGCTATGTAGAGTTTTTAATCTTATAAAACGTATGTAACTAAATTGCCTTGGCCGATTTCGGTATTGAATAGTGCTTAAAATAATTCTTCAATTTAAAAAAAATGTTTGTTTTTAGCATGTTTATCATACATTTTTCCATAAAACTCCAAATTTGCATATTTTTATATGCAATAGTTTTTCAATATAAGCTGAGAGAGTAAAAAGTACGTTGTTGATTCAAAAACAACAGCAACAGTGAGTAGCAACTTTTTTTTTTTTTTTTTTTTTAGAATAGAGAGATAAAATAAACTGTTAAAAAAAATCTATAATGATAATAGTAATTATAATTATAAGACTAAATAATTCTCCAAAGATATAAAATAACCTACAAGGAAGCAAAAGTAAAAGCTTTTCAACATATAAGTTTGAAAAGTAGGGATGGGAAATCAAAACCCTATTTAAATATTTCTTTCAGTGATTGAATAGGGATTTTTCCCATCCTTTACATATATTTTATTCATTGATTAAAAAGAATTCTAACAAACACATGCATTAGTCTTCTTTCAATAAATTGTAGCATGATTTTCTTAAACCACTTCCAAATTTATATTTCCATTTATTTCAATTAACCCACAAAATCCAATAAAATACTTTTAATTAGATTCAGGAGTCATGACTAATAAGACACTTTTCTTGTTTTTATTTCTAATGTTGTATTTTAGCCTGAGTTTTTAAAATATGAACTATAGCTTTTTTGCTTTTGAAAATAAACATGTACAGGGAAGGAGAATTTTCAAAAAATCTTATCAGCCAAGGATTTATTTTATCAGCCAGCAAGATTTATTTTATCAGCCAGTAATTTTCAACATACAGTTGAAAATTGTTATGACAAAATTTACATGGCTGCAAAAATAATTCTCACTACGACACATTTTTGTACTAACATTTTCTTAAATTTTTCCTTATGTCTTATTTTTATTTTATTTTTTTTTTAAATATAAACTTAAGTATACAGCAGAGAAAAGTTTCTTGTGGAATAGAACTTGGTGCCATGTTTACACTGTGGCAATTGGGAGATATGAAAGATATGACTAATGAATAAAAATATAAAGTTTTGTTATACTTTCTCTAGCTTGTATTTTTAAGACTGTCTAAAATGCACTTGCCCTGTCAGAAAATCCACTTGCCAGTGGCAATTAGAATGATGTGATTTCCCATCACTGAGCGTGTACTGCTCTATTAAAAGCATTAAATATGATTTAACTCACAAAATGACTGTTATTTTCCTAAATTTTGTAAAAGCACATAAATGGTTTAACTCTCTCATGCATGATAACCTCATATGAGTATTCTTTCATTAATCGCTAAAAGGTGTTATATAAAAGCTTAACAACAAATGTTAAAAAATTTTTTACAAACTTCCTACATGCTGCAGCTCCAATGAAGCCTTTCTTTATAAATACCGGTGAAGCTGAAACATGTAGACAGTTTGAAATAACCTTTTTAATGTGAGTTAATTTTATGTAACACATTTTAGCAATTAACGAAAGAATATTGAATCTGGGTGTGCTGATTATTCTATTCCTCATTTATGAGGTATTGAGAAACTACCCTCAGAGAATTGTGCATCTTTAATTTTTAGTCTTTTATCCTATATAACTTCATATAAGGTTCAATAATGCTTGTAAAATACAACAATAGCTAACAGAATCATTTTCTTTTCAAATATGAAGTTGAAAAATCTGCCCTTGACAAATTTGTTTTTGTTGAGTGTGTAAAAAGATTGTTTTCTCTTCGATGCAATATCTAGAAATCACAGCATACTTGCCAACTTTCCACTAAACTTCTGTAAATTGTGAGTTAATTTGATCCAAGTTAAAGACATTTTTAACGAGAATATTTATTTGATGTAACATTACCAAATTTAATTTCATGTTTTCATATGGAACCTATTTAATTTCTTTAAAAATTTTTCTGGTTTTAAGCGTGTTTAAACTGGATCAAATTAACCCATATATTACGGAAGCAAGGTACAAGGTTAGCAGCGATGTCATAGGCATCTAGTAGAGTATTTACTACAGGTTAAAGAATCTTTTAATATAAGTTGAAAGGTTTAAATTTTCTGTTTTAATTTTTGATAATTTTGTTAAAACTATAATCACTTACTGTTTATTCTGTGTAATTGTCACACAGAATGGTGTATTATGCTTTCATTAATGAAGAACAAGAACTTGATCAAAAATATCTTTATTTTCTATTTTGTGTTAAAGTGTGCCCAGTAGCAGAAACAGCAGAGCATGGAAGCAGCGTTACAGATTATTTTAGTCTTTGCAGATCAATCTAACAGCTTAAAATAAAATTATGGTATATAAAAAATTGCTAAAATTTCTTTTTTTTTGTCTTTAGATTTATTGTATTTTCTTCTTATGCTTTCTTTATAAATACAAATTTTGCTTATTTTATCAGTTACTGTAATTTCTTATGATAGTAAGCTTGGTTTGGCATTCTTGGGTCGCAGGTAAAATTTTGGTTTGCAGCAGATTAGCACAGAAAATTCTGATACTTGGAAAGTATCCAAAGTTATCACAAAAACTGTTTAATAACAATAATAATAATTTTTTCATGCTTGTAAACCTCGTATGAAGTATTGTATAGTTTTGAAAATTCAACATTATGTGTTCTTAATAATCCATTCAAAATCTATTTTATGTGCAAAATATGTTTTTTATTCACTTAAAAAATAATTCATACATGAGAGGGTTAAGTATATATAATAACTAACAATCATATTTGATTCACCATGTGGTTATGCATCTTTTTAGGTGGGTTCATAATTATATAAATACGTAGCACCTATAGTCGTCGTCTGGTTCGTCTGTCTATCCATCCGTTTGCATATAACAGCACAAAAACTACCCAACCGAATGGTTTGAAATATATATATGTAATCGTAGCAGAATTTTGTCGAGTCATTTTAAATTTTATGAAAATCGAATCAAAACTTAAAAGGATATTAATAAAAGTTTTCTTTATTCTATTAAATCCTATAATATGTAATTAATTCAATGATATCCCATGATAGGTAATGATTCTAGGTTGCCATGGTGATTATGTCCTATTTAAGATGGAATCATATTATTTCCGTATTACTGAATTTAAAATCCGAATTTGTATGCTAAAAGGGTTTAATTATAGCAATCCTATAATCTACTGACAGTTTTTTGGATAGAATTTTCTGGAGAAATAGATATTAACTGGAAAAAGAGTCTAAATATGGATTTCAAGTTCTGAAATTTTCAAAGCTAGACTTAAGTTTCCCATTGTAATTTTCAGTAAATGTCAACAAAATATAAAATGCTGCCAACTTAAAATTTACTTATTTTATTATGGAAATTAATCATATCATAATAACAGATAATATAATTCATTTTTTCAGTGAAATAATAATGATGATTTTTTTTTACATTTTCTTGTATTGGATATATGTGCATAGTATAATTTTAATGTAACAGGATTGTAATTGTTTCTAAAACTTAGTTTTATAAAATAAAATTAATATCTATAATATGAAAATCTGCAGATAAAATAAATTTTGTATTTATTCATTTTTGCATAAGAGTGTAACAGCTATTGTACCAAGATCTGAATAGTTATAGAACTAGTTATAGTACAAACGCACCTCATTTGTCACGTTTGATGTACAATTTCCAACTTGTTCTTTATTCGTTTTGTTCATTTTACAGCTTTACATGGCCATTTAGAGACAGTTAAAAAAATTTTAAGTTATGAAGACTGTGATAAAGATATTCAAGATTCTTGTGGTACTACCCCACTAATGGATGCAGTATCTGGAAATCACAGGCATCTAGTAGAGTACTTAATACTAGTTAAAAAGGTAATTTCTGTTTTATTTATTTTTTTATAATTTTATTAAAACTAAAATCACTTATTGTTTATTCTGTGTAATTGTCATACATAGATTGGTGTATTATGTTTTTCGTTTTCATTAATATGAATAAAAGCAGGTAGTGTATAAGGAAATTATAGGTAAGAAAATCTCATCCTTTCCTAATTTAAAAATTTTTGAAAGTTAAATTTAAAAAAAAAGAGTAGTTTTTAAAACATTCTCACTTTCTATGGCAAAAGTTAAAGTTATTAATATTATATTTTTTATGCTGATTTAATCTACATTTTTGTAATGTAGGAAAATTTCAGTGCTTCTGTTTTCTTACATAAATAAAGATTAATGAAGTTTCTATCTGTATTTTATTTGAAATTTTCATAGTTTAATACTTTTGTAGGATTATGAAATGTTTGATTATAAACATTTGTATGATATTTTTTTTTTTTTTTTTTTTTTTTTTTTTTTTGTAACTGTGAACTTTTTAATAGAAAATCTTTAAAAATATATATATATATATATATTGAATATATTAATTAAGCTGCTGCTCGGCATTTTTAGACAAAGGTTATATAAGCAACAACAACAAAAAAAAAACTGACATTTTTAATATTGCTCCTTGATAAAATGAATTTAAAACCAGTTGTTAAATTTTTGCAGTGACTCTAATGTATGTAATGAGGGTGTTCGCACATTTTTTAGATGATTTTCATGGTACTTACAGAACTATTTTACATTAAAAAAAATACTTTTTTAAATGTTCAGTTCGGGTAATCCTTATTTTGAACTACCTTTCTACACTGTAATTTCCATGACAAAAATGCCTTTGTGAGATGAATTCTCACATTGTTTGTTTTTGCCATCCCTTTTATTTTTTATCAGCATTTTAGCCTACAATCTGTTGCCGATGTGTCTCACCGACTTTGTACGGCATGTTTACGCTGCCTTTGACCATTCATCTTTTTCATGGCTGCGTTTTTTTAAAAACAATACTGCTCCCGGGATGGCAGTTGTTGCATGCGCATCTTTTTTCTCCTGGCCTTTTCTTTTCATTTTAGTTCTCCTCTCTCATTGCATCTTGGTTGTGTGCTCCTTGCCCATGCATTCTCTGTAGGTTCGGCGCTAGCCTTGCAATTGGAACGGACTTTGAAATTTGCTTCTACATACATACATTTTTCAATTCATTGGCACACTGTTTGTTTAGACGTATAGGAAAGTTTCTGTTTTTGATTTTGTTTTCCCATTTGCCTGTTTAATTACTGTTAGCTTTGAAATTTAATTAAATTGAACATCCCATTTTATCTTTTTGGCCTTTCCTGTAGATATGGTATTAATACTTTGATCGTAAATTTTTTGGGCAGTTTTAAGTTCTGATGGGAGTTTGATAAAAAGTTGTCATAATATTTTTTAATTATGATTTTGCCCTTTTTGTATTTCTTCAAATATATGTTGTTCTTCAAAAAGTTTACAAAGATTTACAATGGTCATTTGTGTCAGAATCTTTTAAAAACTATGTTGGTGTCCAAAAAGGAAATTATATTTTCTTTTCTACATATAATTACGAATAAAAACTTTTTGTTTGATTTCAAGAATTTTCTGGTTCCCATCTCTCTCTCTCAACATGCATTTATTAGGTGAGATCTTTTGATGTTTTCTCCAGTTTTAGTGACTGTTAAAAGAACAGACATAAATATTTTATTTAAGAGGTTATTGCCTCCGTAATTGCAAGAGTGAAATGATTTTTCACAATTGCTGGTACTTCTCATACGATCATGCCGAAACTCTGATTTACTATCCACATTACAGCATTTTGTAGTTTTGGAGGAGGTATTTTGGGCCCATTCCTCTTGGACAGCTTTCTAATGTCCATGAAGGGTTTGTAGGTTGATGTTTGGATAACATACTTTTTAAAAATCCATGGGTGATACATCAGGAGATTTATCAGGTATATCAGTGAAGGGTATAACAATGATAATACATCAGGAGATTTATCAGGTATATCAGTGAAGGGTATAACAATGATACCCATTCCTCGTTCCATTTTTCCCAGGAAATTAACAGTGGATTGTGATGTATGACTTCTTGCTTTATCTTGACGCAGTTCAACAGATTGATGGCACTGGGGTAAAAGAGATGGTATTAAGCTGTTTAAAGATTGGGATTAAAATATGTTTCTGATAGTATCTGGAGTTGATCTTAACATTTTCTCCGCGATACTTTATTTAATTTGCCGTTATATGCAAAGCCAGCAACAATCATAAATCCTTTGCTAAAACTTTCTATTGAACCATGTTTTAAGATTTTTTCTCCTCTTTGATGATAATAAATGGATATCTTTTTTTATTACAATCCGTTAAATAGACCCAAGCTTCATCTATTGTAACAACATTTTTCCATTTTTCTCCGGATAAATGCTTCTGATAAAGAATTCTGCATCATGTTCTACGTTCGGAGATACGTCGTGTAGAAAGACTATGAACATTTTTTTTTTGTCCTTTTTTAAAATTTAAATCAGTGTTAATGATTTTGTTAACAGTTGACACTGAGCATTCTAATGATTTAGAAGCAGATACTTTGATTTGGAGGTTTTTCTTTTACCATTAAAGATCTTACCTCTGCAATATTCGAAGAATTCCTTTTTTGTTCTTGAGTATATATTTAGAACAATTTTTCCACTTGAAGCCACATTTTCCCCTGTTGTATTAACAATATTACCTAATATGGCTTTAGATATTAAAAAAAAAACATGCCTTTCACAGCGTTTTTTAATAACCAAATACAAATAATTCTTTTCAGAAAGTGCAGAAATATAGCCTTCCATCCATCTATTCTTTAAAAGCGCAATTTTACAGGTAAACAAAAATTTCAGTTGCCAGGCGAGAATTTATACTTTCAGAAACATATTTGTGAAAAATAATTTCTCTATGCAGACAATTTTTTCTTTTACATAGAAAGAAACTCATCTAAAAATATGTGCGAATAGCCTCTGTATCAGGATTTGAAAAATCATCAGTATATCGCCATTGGCAGCCAAAAATGTATTGTCAATGATTAATTTTGCAAATGTGTCATTCGTGTTGATGACTTTGTTTTCTACACTGATGTTTCACTTGATAGCAGAAAATGTGACATACATCACTTTTCATTTTCAGAGCAATTATTATTTATTTATTACTTCTTTATCCGATAACCTTATTTTTTTATTTGTCTCACGATATCTAAAATAAATTTACATATATGTTTTGTGAGCAGAGCTTGACAAATGCAGTCGCCACTGGCGACCTGGCGAGTTTCAATAAGAAATATTGTCAATCCAACTTATGTGGCATCTAAAAATTTGATGCAATGATAAAAACGGTTTAGTTTTTTGTATGTTTCAAATCCGATTTTTGTGTTCAGAATTAAAACTTTTAATCTATTACATTACAGAATAATAACATATATGTAATTATAAGTAATTCATTCGAAGTAAATCTATAAAACTTAATTAAAATTTCAAGAATAATTCATTTTTATAAAAATATGTATTTTTTTTTTTTTTTTTTTTTTTTTTCCGGCTTAAAATGCTTGGCGCCTCGCGTCTGTTTGCACCACACACGATGGACATCACCGTCACTCTGTCTTGGCGACAAGTGTCTGGTTCTGTGTTGTTTCTCAATAGTATTTTATAATTACATTGTTTGGATTATTATCTGCAGTAAATGGAAATAAAAATCTTTGATTGCACTTCAGAAGAGTAAGTTTTTTTTTTTTTTTTTTTTTTTTTTTTTTTTTTAATTCTTAAATTCTTGTTGTAGATCGTTGGATCAAAATAAACTTTGGCCGGCTGCTGATTTCGATTTAATCCAGTGCGGGAATAAATTTTTTTTCTTTTCTTTTTAGCTACGAAAACAAACATTTACGTAATAACTCTTATAACTCGTAATATTACGCGTTAATAGCCTCGAGTTTGCGAACATCACAATGTTTAATTACATATCTTGTAAGGTGTCTCATTATAGATGCTGCAAAGTTACAAAATATTAAGAAATAAATTTGAAATTATATTCACACACACACACAAACAATAATGTTAAAAAATTTTACGGCGACTAGAATTTATACCTGGCTTCCAGATTTTTTCTAATTTGTAAAGCCCTGTTTCTGAGTATCATGAAAACATACCTTAAAATATCAAACTCAATTTAACTATTATGAAGTTAAGCAAGAGCACTTGCATATATAAATATCTATGGATAAATAGGTAGATAGATAGTAATGAATTGAATAATCTTCAAATTTTTGTTGATGAATATAGGTGATGTTTTGCTTAAATTTTTGGCTAAGAAAAAGTACAGAATTTGAAAATATTGATTAAACATGCGCTGCTTGAAGCAGTGGCATAGCATGGGAGGAGCTCAAGTTAGTCATTTTCAAATAAATTCTACTATAGGATTATCAATAATTAATAAAATATTTATGAGAATAATTAAATCTTCAAACTAATTACACTGAAAGAACAGTTTATTATAGCCATCCAACTAATAGTGCGTAAGTCCTGCCTTTAGTTTGGGTAACAGCAGTTAATACTTTGGAAGTGATTCACTAAGTTTTTATAAATGAGATGGTAGTAATTTTCCCAACAGTCCATCAATACCTATTGCAAAGCATGCCACCAACATGGTCGTGGAGTTAGAGTTTAACTAAAGTGTTGCAATAGATCTTGCAAATCCGGTTTGATATCCATTAATCTGGGAGGCCAACTGAGTGTTTCAAACTCATTGGAATGCTGTTCTAATCTAACCTTTGCTAAATATGAGGGTGATGTGGAAGTGCATTATTGTGTTAGAAAATGATATGGAGAACATTTTCTGATAAATGGATATAAATTATCTCCAGAATCCATACCCTTCACCCATTAAAGATGTGGCTATTGCTGTGAGAGAGTGTAGGAATGCCCATATAAACTCACAATTGAATTCAAATCCTTTTCTTTACCCATAATTTTTTTTTTCTTCTTTGGTTCAAAAAGTATATGTAAATAGAAGTGCGGCACACATAAATTTCAATAACTAGGCTAGGGGTTAAACTAAGGATTTTTAATTAAGAATAAAAATGTTTACAAATTTACCAAAGAATATTAAGATAACATTTAAAATATCAAGCATCAAATATATAGATGGAAGTTATCTTCTCTGAATAGCTCAGATTACATAGACACTTGTACTATAATTTTCAGTGTTTGCGAACAATTAGCTAGATCTCCGAGGTTGCTATGTCTTCTCTGGATTCTGCTGCTGTCACTTGGTTGATACTTGACTATTTACATATGTACAGTTTATGTCAAAATATATATAAATGCTGACACTATTTGAGAAAATAACATAATATTTACTATGAATTATTCTTATGATGCTCCTCTGAAGAATCCATAAGATGTTCATAGTATTCCATTCTTGAATTTTCTTTTTAGTAAGTTTAAGATGTGCAGTATCCTTTCCATTGCTTTTTATAATATATCTTCCTTTGTTTTTCCATGCATGTGATTTCATTTTAAATATATATATATATTATATTATAAAATCTAAGACACCCAAAATTCCATAAATTTAAATTTGAAATCAACCAAATAACTAAAACTAAACTTAAAGCACAGCATTATCAAATGAACAAACAGAAAACATTAACGAACAGACAATTTTAAAAAACTAACAAAACCAAACAGAAGACAAGCGGCTTGACTTACGACAAGCACTGTGAGGTTAATCCAGATTTACGTGCACAACGTTCCCCCTCACCTATCAAAACCATAAAATCAACCAGCAAAAACTGACATAAAAACAGAAAAGAGATAAAATGTAAACCAAACAATTAATTCCCATTATGTCCAACCAAAACACGTCTAGAATAGAATATTGAATATAACTCAAATCGATAACTTTTACTTTTGCTAAAATCATAAATTAAACCATTAATAAAACTCGGAGGATAACCCTGCAAACTGGCGATACTATAATATTCGAACATTTCACCAACCAATCCATCCGAACTTGAAGTCAATCTCTAAATGCAGTTTAAAGCATTTACAAAGATGTTCCTAAAAATAGATATGTTGACATTACTTTGAAAATTCAAAATTTTCAAAGTATCAAAACTAAAACTATTCCTTTTATCATATACACCTGTACTCTCTCTCTCAATTTCTAAAAAAGTGTCTAAATAACTCACTTTTTGATTACTATTAGAATAAATCAAAAACACAATCATTTTGAATATTATTTGTTTTAACATATAAAATATCATCTATATATCTGTAAAAATATAAATCCTTATTTAACTGTAATCCATCTTCATACATAAACAGATAAATGTCTGCCAATATAGAACTACAACTACCTCCCATAGGTATTCCTCTAATCTGTTTATAAACTTTTTTCCCCTCAAAAAGGTATTTTTCATAAACGACAAAATTAAACAGATTGGTAAATTGATCAATGTCTGTATCATGTACATTATATTTCTCATAAATGCCATTAGTTTGTTCTTAAAATTTATTAAATTGATACTATTATAAAGATCCTCGAAGTATATAAACCTGTTATATTTTTCAGTTTTTTTTAAGTGCTTTAAAATAGTTTATAACTGTTTTTGATTATAAATGACTTTTTTTTCATTCAAAACATGATTGAATAACTTCTTTAATTTTTCCAATAGATTTTTACTAACACCCCCTAAATAAGTATTAAAACCACAGGTAACTGCTCTAAACTTTATAGAGGATTTATGAAATTTAGGAGTCATTACTAAATACGGAAAATCTGTACTAGTTTGTTTAACTTAACCTTTTTATACAAAACCTTGACTATGTTTGTAATAACCTGTTTGCTTGAATTTACAAGTTAATAATTGTCATTGTTTTAAGCTTCTTTAAGCATATTACCATACAATTTCTTACAAATTATAGTGTAACTAGCAGAATCACCCGGCTTTGCCCGGGTTAACATAAATTAAAATACAATAATACGACAATAACAATGACGACAATATGATTTGTGCATACTCAACCATAAATCGATAAAAAAAGGCAATTAGAAAAAAAAGTGTTACTTTAACTCAACCATAGTAAAATTTCTCAGCTTTATAAATGAGAATGTGCGTTTTCTTTGTGCATACAATAGAAAAATATACGATTTTCCTGACAATGAAAAAAAATTACCAAATGTCGTAATATTTTGCGAAATTCCCTTTCATGTGGCATCTCTCTATATTTTAAAACAAAACCATTTCTGTGAGTAATGTCCACATCATATGGACGGTAGCAACGACCTAACCATTAAATTTTGCTTGTACTGCATATTTGTAACTACTAAATATCGCATAATATTTTTTAAGCTATCAAGTAGAAAAAAAATTCACTTTCAAATGTAGTTTGAAAAGTTTATCTCAATTAACTGATTTTTTATGGAATTTATAGTAATTTTAAAGCATGTATATTTTTAAATCTGTGTCCAATCCAATTACGAAAGATTAACTTTATTGATCTTCATAAAGTAAAGACATTTACTTCTAAACATAGCACATTCAATTTTTATGAAGTCGAATAAAATAAATGTACTCTCACTGTTATTCGTTTGAAAAGCATTACTGATGTTTTATGGATTTTAAAGTAATTTAATATTCTGGAAAATTGTACGGGAAAAGGATATTAAACTTATACTTTGGCGACTAATACGCTCTGTGGAAATTACTCTACTTTGTGTAATTGCTATAAAATATTAATATTTTGTGAATGAAAACCGGCACATGATTTAAAATATGCCGACACTTTCACCGGGGTAGATTTTCCTCTGAACCTATACGTGTCTAGTTAAAACAAATTCTTTCACTACATGAATCATGTACAAATATGCATTTATATTTACAGATAATGTGCATGTGTGACAAATTAACGTAGGCAAAACGTTGAGCTAAATTGCTTGAAGTTTCGCCAAGTTTCTCGTAATTTTCAAATAGTTAGAATACATTATATTATGTTCAGGAAATAATGCATTATGAATTACTAACTCCGCAAGAATTGTTACTTTTCGCCTACAGTTAATTGAGAAAAACTACTTTAATTGAGTGTGTGACGTCACATGCACATTTGTATTTAAAACATGAAAGCGATTAAAGAAATCTAATACTACTGTACTCATAGAAAAATTTTAAACAATATTATTAAATACTAAATTTAACTCCGAAATTATATTTACAATGTAATTTAAACAGAATTTGCTAAGGTTGCATTTTGAAATTATGTTATTTTTGATGCAAAACATTATTTCTCAAAAATATATTGTTCTTTTAAGAATTGGATAATAACTTGGAAGCTGGTAAAATGAAAATGTCGTCACGTTGTCGAACTTATAGAAAATATATTAATTTTTAAAATTAAAAAATGTTTTACATTTTAAAGAATACATTAAATTTTTATTTTTACGATAAACCATTTTACTTTTAATCCCATTTCTTTTAACACCCATTTTTGAAGAAAATAATAATGGAAAATACTGTATTGTTTTCTTTTAAATCCAATTTTTATTAATAGTGGGCATCTACTGTCCACCTGCATCCAAGGAACTTATATGCCTCCTTGGTTGAGGCTGAAGCTGAAAAAAATTACGATGTAATGATTGCTAAATGTCAATATTTGACAGACGATTTTTGATTATGTGGAATAAATTGAATCATGAAGTCTGAATGCGCAAAAATATGTTGTTATTTCTTAGAAAATTTACTTTAATATTAACAAACCAGTGAAAACAATTTGCCTTTGTAAAATTAGGAGCTAAGTTATTTATTTTTATCTCCAAACACATTTAAATAAACGTACTGTGCCGTTTAAAGCACTTATAGTAATCTTTGTAATATGCGAAGAAAATCACATCTGCCAAAATTGACGTCAGTTTCGGTTTTCAAATTATAGTGAGTTAATCTGAAATTGGTTTATAAAAATATTGTAAATACGCAGTTTTTTTGAATGGCAACGGGAAAGAAATTGAATTAGAAATTAGATTTCTGTAATGATAAACTATGGGAAATGTTTAAAAAAAAGTGGTAAATAATGGTCTGAGAAATTTTTAAAGTTGATAGTAATTTTACTCGTGTTCTAAAGTATATGTACATCAAGTTTCGTTCCAATCGGACAAAAACTGTAGATTTGTATAAGGAACATACATACATACATACCAAGAACGGCTTTTATATATATAGATTAGAGTCAGCTTTGTCAATGTATGTAACTATAAAATTATCACTCTTCTTTATAGATTCAATCAAATCTTTATAATATTCCGCAGAGACTCCCTCATAATTTTTATTGTATGCACTAATTAGATATTTTAGAACATGGTATCTCCATTCTTCAAATACTTTGATTGGTAATCCAAATCGACGTATCATTTTCTGTATGAAAATATCTATATGTGTTGTTAATCGCTTTGTAGCATAACCGTTTGTCACGTTGCAAACGTGCCACTTTCAACTATTTTACGATGTTATCGTACCCACGTGCACATTTCCCATTTTTGAATATTTAATCCTAATAATTCTAATTGTTTCTCTTTTATATTAATTTAAATCATCGTTCTCACTATTCGGCATTTTAAATTCACTTTAATTTGACATCTCATTTATGTCTCTACGTTAATGCCTTCATCTTTTGCAATCCCCTCTTTAAGTTCTTAATTATTCTTTTTCATTGCGTTTCGCGATTTCGGAGCGATCGCACTTTCGGCCGTTTCTCCTTGCATTTCGTTTGGCACGGTCCGTGGTTGCCAGCGGCGTCGAGCGCATCGCCCTTTGTCATCAACACGGACTTACGCTTTGGCGTTCGCGCACCTGTTAGACAGGTTTTTCGGCGCCAAGCGCAGGTTTGCGCGGGTTTTTCGTACCGGCAAGGAGTTCAGTAGTAGAGACAGTTGAGTTCTGCCTGGGAACGAGATAGTGGTGTTCAGATTAGGCCTCCCAGTTGCTGTAACGGCTTCCGTGGGAGCCGAGTGAGTAATCGTATCTTAGTGATGTCTCCTTTTGGAACATATCGTGTGCGAGCGATCGCCACCAACATCCCTTTTAAGAGTATACAATTTGTACATAAATAAAACAAGTTTTAGCTGCATCTCTGTTTCCTGATTTCCCTGCGTAAGATGTCTGCTTCTTTCTTCCTTTGACACTTCCAGTAGTGATGAGCCTGTCCTTTGGTAAGATAAGAATTTATTCCTTATTTCATTTCCTCGTCTTGAAGCGATCCTGACAACAGCGAGTTATTTACAGAACCTGAGTTTTGCAGATGGACACCTCGCCGTTTTCTCTGATCGATCACGCCACGTGCTCCCTAGGCCTACTGTCCTAGCACGTGCTTCTACAAAGTTTTTCTCAAAGTAACTTTTGTACCAAAACAAGTTAACCACTTCCATGAGAAACCTTTACGTTATACTTGAGAAACCTTTACGTTATACTTGGTGCCGTGTCACCTCCTCGTACGTCAATCGTGACGAGTTTTTTTTATCATCGATGTCTCAAAAAAAAAAAAGAACTTTAGCTTTTCTAAGAAGACAACGTTTTTCATCGATTTCAGGAACAGGAATAGACATCGCGACATCATATTGTTATTTTCTTATGATGAAGTAAAAAGGACACTAAAGACGTTTTACAGCATATGAGTATGAGTATATGTCTAGTGCCAACAGTAAAGGAACAGATAAGTGCAGACTAATTTTTCAGGCTTGTTTTAGATCGTCGCTTTCGTATTTACTCATTTTTCTTATATTTTCATATGTGTTTAAGTGTTTTATTTAGCTCAAAGGTATCATTTTATAATTTGAAAATTTTTCATATTTAACATTTATGATTATTTTTATAAGTTTTTCTTAGTGTTGTATAACAGTAATCAATTCAAATTTAAAATGGTTTTCTTGTAATATGTTTTTAAATTTTTCATGGTTGCAATTTTCAAGATGCCTTCTTATCACAGTGAAAGTTCCTTTAAAAAAAAAAAAAAAAAAAAAAACCTTGCATTGGTATTTCTTCAATAGTTAATTAAAAAAAAAAAAAAAAAAAAAAAATCAGTACTTTTCACTGAACTTCAATAAAATTTTTCTTAATCACAGGAAATATATTTTATCTGCTATTTTTAGTGTGTATTTTTGTGTTCTATGCAGACAGGTATTTCTTGTTTAAATTCAAATATTTTCATCGTGCAGGATCAGATGAACTCAAAAATTCACTGTTCCAAGCTTGCACACTTAAGTTCATATTTCTAATTTTTTATTGTGTCCAAGTGATACTTAGTAATATTCTACAATTATTATTATTTTTACATGTATTTTTTTATCAATTCATTGCTTGAAATTACGTTTTTACGATATTTCTCATTTTAAGTGTTAAGTCATTGATTGTTCATGAGTGCTGTGAATCCTTTCATCTGGTTGTTTCATGGCCAGGAACAATCTGGTGAAAGTATTTTGCGTTATGCATTGCTTGTTTACCGGTAGCAGGTATTGTGTAACAGTTGTTCATTGCTCTCATGCTCAGTTAATCTTTTTAAGGTTTTTATCAAGCATCATTTTAATAAATTTCTTTAAGTATTTCATTTTAATTTATCTCAAAACTGTTTTTCACTGTGTCATGATTTTCAAAATTGCATTTAATAAGGTGTTTTATAACTTTATACTTTCATAAAGTATCATTTTTGCATGATTTGTCAATCATATTATTCATGTATTGTGTTTATAATCTTGAGAAAAGTCTCAAGTAAGAAAAAAAAAAAAAAGAAAGTGTTTGAATTTCAAAATAAACTATAAACTTATTCAAAAAGCTTGTTTTTCAAAGTAATAATAAATTTAAAAAAAAAAAAAAAAAAAAAAAAAATGCTTTTTCAAAATAATGCTATCAATTTGAAAAAAAAAAAAAAAAAAAAATCAAACATTATATTTTTTTTTATGTGATGGAACACCAAGAAATTTTATCTTATGGTATTGAAGCAATTAAATTTTTTCAATTTTATATGTGAAATACAGTGGGAAATTATGTTTCTCAGGTAGTATAGTAGCAATTAACGGGTTTCTCAATAGTTTTTTTTAAGTGTGATGAAATATTGTAGATATAAAGTTTTCTTTGGTGTTGAAGCTATTAAATTTTCTAAATCTCAAATTTTTAAGTGATCTTTGTATTTTTCTGTTGTAATGTTGAAGAAAGTAAATTCTCTTGCATAATTTTTAATTAAGGTTACAGTTTCTGAACTTCTAGGTATATAATTTCTTTTATACAAATATGCAGCATTTTAACATTTATTTATCTTATTCCAATTTTGCTTATTTTAATTCATCAGTGCATCATTCGTACCAATAAGCATTGTATTTTAGTGTATTTATTTATTCATTCTTGTGTTTTATGTGTGATATTTCAGTAGTGATACACACAGTGTTAGGTTGTTGGGCGATCAGCCTTCACAGTGTTTTTCGTTATTCACAGTACCATGCATTAATATTCTACTAGTATCGTGTATTTTTGTGTTTTGTTGGTATGATGGCTTTAAGCACATGGTCGTAAATTCCATAGAAATATTTAATTCTCTTTCATAATTTTTAATTTTTAAATTTTTCTTACCTGTGATCCATTCGGACTATCCCAGTCCAGTAATGCAACTTTTGTTTGTCCTCCTAACTTGATAATTGTTTGAGGTGGCTCTTGTCAGGCAACAGTTGACAATTGTCTGTTGCACTTACCTTTGGGTGCTTGTTTTCTTCAATAAGTTCTGTCACTTTTATCTTTTGGTTTTTGTGTTGCAATCTTTATTTACATACAGGTCCTTTACACGCACACAGTGATTGGTTGTTTAGTGAGTTGCCAACCAACATGGTGTCCATTTTTTGTTTTTTTCTGTACAACACTTTTGTGACACACATTTCGCATTCGATGAAATGTGCTGAATTTTTAGATCTTCAATTTTTCGTTTTTCACAATTTTCTTGCATTAATTTTACTCACAGTTGCCTCTTTCAAGGTTTTACTTACTTAATTTATCTTGCGTTAGTCATTGGTTTTCTTGTTTTAGAGTATTGTAATTCTGTGTGTTCTAAACTTATAAAATACTTCATGTTTACAATTTTAAATTTTAATTATGGTAACGTTTAAAGTTTCATCTGCTGCTTATTATTTGTATGTGTATTTCAGTGTATTTCATTATTGCCTGTTTATTTATGAAGCTGTGATTTTCAAAAATATATTAACTTTTATTTACTTTAAATCTGTGCACAATAGTTAAAAAATTTAATTGTTTTTGTTTGCTGTAGTTGTTTAACTAAACACGTAACTTTTATTCATCTTTGAAACTTTTTTAAAGTGTGTTCTAAAATTTTATGATTTCATTGAATTTTTCAAAATTGGATTTAATTTTTGCACAAGTTGTGTCTTAAAAATATAAAAATTTTTTGCACTTTTCAACTTAATAATTTTCAATTGTGCATGCAATTCTTTTCAAAAGTATGAATTAAGCTCATACAATGCCATTTTTCATTTAAACTTAGAGCTAAAATGTATGTATTATTATTGTTTTTTGTATTATGTGTGTAATTACTTGCAGCTTAACTTTAAAGTCTATTCAACACTGTATCAATGTATTTAAAATTTAATCACCAGTTTCTATTTGGTGTTAATATAAAATCAAATACTTTAGAGCTGAATCTTATGTATAATTAAGTGTGAGTACCACACGTATTGATTTTTTAGTGTTTTTGTTATAATGTAAGTCACCACATTCTAAAGTCAATTACAAAAAGTATTTATGATGGAAATTTCTCAAGCTACTATCAATGAAATTTTTAGTGAAATAACAATGTTTATTTAGCAAGTCAATGGTATGACTTCACAGATCTGTAAAGGTGTAGCTTAATTTGCAATTTTTGATACAAATACTACTATGTTGATACTAATATTTTATGTTGATTTGATACTGATTGTTCTTTAATACGACTGATTGTCAAGTCGTCCTGTCAACCCCATGTAGCCCTTGGTGATGGCTCGCACATTCCAAATTTTTAAAATTTTGTAAAGTTTTTCTCTCGCATTCAAAATTTATCCTTATTCCAAATTTTTCTCGAACGTTCAAAATTTGTATGTCAGTCTAAATTTTTCTTTCCCTTTCAAAATTTTACAAATTTTCGTTTGCCCGGGAATTTGTCACGTTGCAAACATGCCACTTTCAACTATTTTACGATGTTATCGTACCCACGTGCACATTTCCCATTTTTGAATATTTAATCCTAATAATTCTAATTGTTTCTCTTTTATATTAATTTAAATCATCGTTCTCACTATTCGGCATTTTAAATTCCCTTTAATTTGACATCTCATTTATGTCTCTACGTTAATGCCTTCATCTTTTGCAATCCCCTCTTTAAGTTCTTAATTATTCTTTTTCATTGCGTTTCGCGATTTCGGAGCGATCGCACTTTCGGCCATTTCTCCTTGCATTTCCTTTTACATGGTCCGTGGTTGCCAGCGGCGTCGAGCGCATCGCCCTTTGTCATCAACACGGACTTATGCTTTGGCGTTCGTGCACCTGTTAAACAGGTTTTTCGGCGCCAAGCGCAGGTTTGCGTGGGTTTTTCGTACCGGCAAGGAGTTCAGTAGTAGAGACAGTTGAGTTCTGCCTGGGAACGAGATAGTGGTGTTCAGATTAGGCCTCCCGGTTGCTGTAACGGCTTCCGTGGGAGCCGAGTGAGTAATCGTATCTTAGTGATGTCTCCTTTTGGAACATATCGTGTGCGAGCGATCGCCACCAACATCCCTTTTAAGAGTATACAATTTGTACATAAATAAAACAAGTTTTAGCTGCATCTCTGTTTCCTGATTTCCCTGCGTAAGATGTCTGCTTCTTTCTTCCTTTGACACTTCCAGTAGTGATGAGCCTGTCCTTTGGTAAGATAAGAATTTATTCCTTATTTCATTTCCTCGTCTTGAAGCGATCCTGACAACAGCGAGTTATTTACAGAACCTGAGTTTTGCAGATGGACACCTCGCCGTTTTCTCTGATCGATCACGCCACGTGCTCCCAAGGCTACTGTCCTAGCACGTGCTTCTACAAAGTTTTTCTCAAAGTAACTTTTGTACCAAAACAAGTTAACCACTTCCATGAGAAACCTTTACGTTATACTTGAGAAACCTTTACGTTATACCGTTTGACACAATTCTAACCATTTGACACAATCTAAATTTTGTTCCATTACTCTCATTTTTTCTAAGATTAACATCAGAAATAATATCTAAACTGCCTGTGATAATATGTCCATAGTCTGAATTCAAGAATTTGTTAAATTTTTCTTCATTACAATGACATATGCCAATCTCAATACCATTTTGCCACTCCTTTGCAAAGATATAATTAAAAACAATCCTACCCAAGGGTTTATCATATTTATAGACTCTTTTAATCAAAATATTTTTATCTGGAAGATAATTATTAAATCTATTTAAAATGTTTTTAAAATTCACTCATTTGAAATGATCTCTCATATACTCTATTACTAAATAGAGTTTATTCTGTTTATTAACTCTAAATCTCAACAAATCCAATACCATATCCACGTTACTGTTCCCGTTATGTAGATATAAAATGTTCAATAAATCAGAAATTAACCTTCTTTTTAAATTATAAACATTATACTTAATAATTTTTTTGTTGTTACTTGAATTACGGTTAATAATAATTTTTTCAGCATCTGTAGTGAAAAAAAGAAAAAAAAAAGAAAATAGAAAAGTGGTTTTCAAGTTTTACTGAAATAGAAATTACAGATAATTTTGAATATAGTAAACATTATTTTAAATTTTGAATTTTCCTAAAAGAGAAATTATAAAATTTTGCCGATGATCGAAAGTGGTATAAACATAAAAGCAGTTGTGAAAAATAGATAAGAACAGAATAAGTAAAAAATGATCTTCATGATAAAAGTAAAAATTTTTTACCTGAACTATAGATTACTGGAATACTAAAAAAATATATATAATGTGCCGATTTCCGTGCCATAATTAATTTTAATATTACTGTATTAATTATTTATATAATCTTCCAATTAATGTAAAAAATAATATATTCATCAATACAAATTATTTAAATAAAGTTTCAAATCTATATAGTTATTATTATTATTCCTTTATCAACATGTATCTGAAATTCTTTATTATTTACGTATCTTACTTTAAGGAAAATTTAATGGCACATATTATTGAATATAACAATTTTCTACCCCCTTCTGTAATATGACAAAAGTATACACAAAATAAAAACACAAATTATATTATCTAAACTTGTTTTATTAGTAAATATCTACCCTATATATATAATCCTAATGAAACTAATTTGTGAAACGATTTTATGAAACGAATTTATGAAACGATTTTATGAAACGACTGATTATGTTTCAGGGCTATTTTTAATAAAATATTAAACGCTTGATGGTGAAATTAATACCAATTGTCCATAAAAATCCGCGGATGTCAAAACTGGTAATAGAATTTTGAAATTGGAATTAGTTTTCGAGATATTAATTTTTTTCTAATTTTAATGACATTTCTGTAATGATGGCAACTAATTACTCAGTTATTTTGTGACAAAAAAAGGAAAAACATTGAACAGGATCCCGATAGGGATTATTCATTTCTTTTTATTCGTCATTTTCAAATTGAAATTGAATTTATATTTTATTTCAATCGATAATGAACACAAGATTGTGATTAAAATATGTTTTTCAGGAAAATTAAAAAAAAAAAAAAAAACACATTTCTATCGTCAGGATTCAATCGTCTGTCAGCATTTAATTTAATTTATAAACTGAAAATATTTTGAATAAATTCGTCCAAATGACGTCATTTATGTAAACGCAAAAGAAAGGGGGGAAAAGGAATTAATAGTAATTATTATTTATTGATATCATTTGTTTGTTTTTTTTTTTGTAAAATTTAATTAAACGAATTTATAAAATCACTAATTCAGATATTTGAAACGAATATATAAAATAATAATTGCCCAACTGAACGGAAGGAGAATAAAATATTCTGCTTGTTTTTTTTTCCGCCAAGCTTTTTAAAAAAGCGTCAAGACCCCTATAATAGAAAAGCACCAAAAGTTCATTGGGTTTGTTTTCATAACTTTTGGCAACAAATCTATGTATATTAACGAATCTATCCCTTTTTGAAGCTCAAATTACGCCAAACCTAAAAGCAAAGGATCCTATACTAGAAAAATACCCGATTTTCTTATGAACAATATTCAAGTGACATAACATGATGTAAAATTATCGCGGATAGCAAATTTGTTTACATATCTCATCAATTGATGCCGAATAAATGCAGGCATGCATGCACAAAATATTTAATTAATTTTGTATGATAAATAATTATTAGAAAATTCGTATATACATATTAATTAAAATAAATAATTTACATATTTAAAATAACATGAAAATATGCATGATGGTGAACTAAAAGAGAGAGAAAATTAAATCCTGTTACTGAAAATGTCTGAAACACAGTACTTTTCAATACCGTAATTCTTAATGTTATTCACAAGCAGATTGAATTTTTCTCATCCTTAAACGCAAAAGAAGAATCGAATACAGATCGTTGTTATAAAAGTCCGAGAGGTAGCCACAATTTAAACCTAACCATTTTATACAAGCTGGTATTCAAGTTGTAATTGACTTTACTTATCAATCCCGAAAACAGTAGTCAGTTGTCGCAACAGCTGTGTATGAGGCCATGATAATCAAAAAATGCCCCATTAAAACGTTAAAAGCATGTCAACTCAATTACAGATTTACCAATATTTTTAAAACAAAGCATGCTGTCATGTTTTTAGAGGCCTCGAAGTCTGAGCGGGGGTTGACGAGCGTAGCTCGCAGGGGGTAGGCCCCCCTAGTATATATATGAAAGAAATAATAATAGAAGGGAAATCTGCGCAGACCTTCTTACAACATATTGTGGATTCAAAAGGAAATTTGCTTAATTAAGTTATCATATATTCAAAAGATATGGATGAACAGGAAGTATTAGTTTTAAACTAAATAATTTCAATATGACATTAATAATCTTGTTAATAAACCAAAGGAAACACAACATCTCATGTAAACACAAGTGAATTACTACTGGGGAGATTCTTTCTTTTACAGCAAAGAGTTCATGATTCATAAATTTTAAAATCAGAGTTTTGAATTTCAAATGAAGCAACATTACTAAGGAAGATGTATGTTATCTTTAAATTAAATTACTTGTATTGTTCTTTCACTGCACACAGAGAATAATCAAAAAATGTTCTTCGAACAGTCGACCTTATCCTCTCTGCCACACATCCAAAATGGACGCTTTAGCCGAACTTCAGAACGAATGAAGAAAGGAAAACAAATAATTTCCATAACAGTATGAAGACATCACAGAACATTGCTGGAGAAGAAACAGGGATTTATGCCTTAGATCAAAGCGATGTTCCAGAATTTGTCATCTTCTGTATCACATCTCAAACACTGTCAAAATGAAGACTCTCTGACTCCCTCATGTAATAAGCAACAGCTCCCATTTAGCTTCCAGATCGCAGCCAAAGAATTTTACATCTTAATTGAATATTAGGAATATTATATTTATTTAGTATGGAAGTTATAGTTAAAAATTTTTTATTTAGAGCAAATTCCACCATAGGACTGTTTAGCCTAATGGCGGAACCGCCTTTCCAGCAGCCACTTTAGGTAGGTCCTTCTCCCACGGATGCCAGTTCAAGAAGAGAGAGAAAGCCATGACGCCAACGCTAAACTTGACGATCGCGCACCAAAAATCCACAGCCAATTGGAAGGCTCCACGCTGTTACTGATTTCAAATCTCTCCAGATACGATGCCACAGGGGAATGCTTAAAGATTTAACTTAACGACTCGCAATGCAAGTTTGCGATCGCCAAAACCAGTGCGTTGACAGAATAAAGTTAATGTACAATTGGCAACCGTTAAATAAATTTAAAAGTAGCAAAGGAACATTGATAAAAATGGATGGGGGGATTGTTTACAAATTTAAAAGGAACACAGATTAACGTTATGGTTGCCGATCAAATGAAATTAAATTTAAAAAATGAGAATTATATAAAAATGGGAAATAAATAATTTAAATTTAAAAATAAATAAATTAATCTTGCATCTATAAATTTTAATAATTCAAAAAACAAGCAGATGTTATGTTCGTGACATAACAATGTCTTTGGCACATTTTAACTGATCCAATGTTGTTATATGATCTTTATAGACAACCATTTCATTGCAAAAATCGTGATTAATTCTGCCATATACTGTATCTTCCAATAAATTATTTCTAAAATTTCTAAGCACATTAGTTAGATCAAACAAAACATTTAAACTATATGGATAAACAGAACCAAACTTTACCATCATATTTCTTTCGTATATAAGTTTCTCCTTTTTATTTGGTACAATCTGTAATGTTGAAATTACGATATTATTAATCCCATGTTTTACCAAATGGCCAATTTCTATTTCCTGTTTCTCCTTATTACTTTTTAAGGCCCAAATATCTGATTTATGATTGTTAAATCTTTTATTGATTGCTCCGAACATTTGTCCGATGTATGACATATTACAAACCTTACATTTTAGTATATAAATGCAACTGTACACTTTACAAAATTTTGAACCAATATCATTATTATTTTGATTATAAGCATCACCAACACTGATACACACTTTACAGCGCTTATCCCTGCACTTTCTCAGTTTAAGCAAAATGTCATCATGGCTCTTCCTCATATTTCTGCTAAAGAAAAGAATCTTGTATTAAAACTTTTAACAGATCTTACATTCCTTTTATTGCTATTCAAGCTACATAAAAAAAAAAAAAAAAAAAAAAAAAAAAAAAAGCACTTGTACACTTTAACTGTCACAGAGAAAAACAAAAATTACTATTCAGTTATTTGACGCTCCTAGCAATCAATTTCTATTAAAAGTTTCATAGGTTACAATTCATTTATTTATTTTGAAATTAATATATTATTTTGAAATTTAAAAAATATATATATTTGAATTGCAACCTCTCTGATAAAAAAAAAAAAAAAAAAAAAAATCTATTTCTAGAAGCTCTAAATATGCAAATCTGAAATTACAGCTCATTCTGCGAAGTAGTTTTTGAGTTATACACTGGCGAGCAAAATTAAAGGAACAACCATAAAAAGTTGCTTTATGTTAATTCTATTAAGGGAGCTTCAATGAAAGATGATTGGTTGGTAACGCAATGTCAACGTTATCACATAGTCCAATGGAATTAACCTTTGCTACAGAAAAATATGCAAATTTTTGAGCCCGTTTTTTCGGTATGTGTGAAAAGGAGTGCACGTGGGTGATATGAAGTGTAATTTCAAGGATTGTACATGTAGCTGGATAAAATTTTCGCTTGTAGTAGGTGGAATATGTTGTCCAGAAAACATTTGACCGATTATGATAAATGATGTGCAATAGAGAGAATGGCAGCAGTACAGACACTGACTGGGGTCTGTAAAGACTTTAAAATAGTCAAAAGTGTCATGTCAAGAATCTGGAAATGGTTTAAAGACACTAGCAATGTGCACAGACAACCAGGTCAAGGCCAAAAATGTGCCATAACAGACTCTCAGGACTGTTATTTGGCAAAGATTGCTAACAGAAACAGGCTACTGACATCAGTTCAGATTGCAAGGGAGTTCGCTGCAGAAGCAGAAACTCGACTATCCATATTTACTGTGAGTGACAGGCTGCATAAAAGAGAGCTGTATGCAAGGAAACCCATCATTTGAAGTGGTCGGGGCAAGAAAGGGCCAAGCCACATTTTTGGTGAAATAAACCTATCACTGTAATCTGTTGCTTAATGTTATAAATTTTAATATCCAACATATAATTTGTTTCTAATGTCATTTGGTGGAAGCATATGTGACAGGTTTTGTTTTTGCCCCAAATGTTTATGCCCCCAATGAAGATACCTAATTTTTAAAAAACGTAATAGTAATATCGTTAAAGTAATGCCATATTGTTACTCAGAATATCTCAAATGTTACTAAGACATTGGCGAAAAAACTTTAGGTTATATATCTTGATTTGAGCATTTGATCAAATTTTCAAATTGAAATATCTCAGAAGTTCCAAAATGTGGCTTGGCATTATCGCGCTCCGACCCCCTCATTTGTATTCCACTAACTTTAGCAGTGAAATGCACCCAGTTAAAGTGGTGCAAAGATAATCGTCATTGGAGTACCACTGATTGGAGCCAAGTTCTTTTTACTGATGAATTCCAATTTTGTTTGCAGAGTGATTCCAGACATGTCACCATACGGAGGGAGAAAAACACACTCAATAAGGCTGCCAACATCTGTGAAAGGCATCGATACAAAGGTCCTGAAATCATGGTATGAGTGGGCATCATTTTGAATGGCCGCATTGCCCTACACATTTTTATCAGTGCAACTATCAATGCTGAAATATAAAGAGATGAGGTTCTTGATCCTCATGTCAAATTATTTAGTGGTGCAATCGATAATAACGTCCTCATAATGGATGATAATGCGCGACCTCATCGTGCTACACTAGTGACTGATTATCTTGAGGGCAAAGGAATCCAGCGAACGGAGTAGCCTGCATATTCTCCAGATTTAAATTCAATAGAACATGTGTGGGATGCACTAGGAAGCTGACTTGCATCTCGGTAACCCCCATCTAACACTCTCCAGGAGTTTCGAAGCGCTATTCTTCTTGACTACACTTTGTTACTGCAAGCCCTTCTGGATAATCTAATCCACAGTATGGAAAATCACTGTGAAGCTTGCATTTTGCTCAAGGGTGACCACATACCTTATTGTTTTTTTCTATGTGTCTCTAAAATGTTGTTACAGTATAATTTCCTTATCCCTTCTTATGTCACACATTCCTATGATTTTATGTAAATTTATTTTTTGCAGAAATAGGTAGTTCTGCATTTTGAATATATGTCAGACATCACAAAGTAAAGATGTTGTGCAAGTTCCATGTTCTTATCTGCAAAATTATTCAAGTTCGATAAGTTTTTATAGTTGTTCCTTTAATTTTTCTCGCCAGTGTGTACTTGAAAAACTATCCACATTGCAATGTGTTTTACAGGGATTAAAAACTAATTTAATATTAGGAGTTCCAAACTTTATACCTTCATAATTTCTAAGGTATTTGATCAAATGACTTCCTGTTTAATACCGAAAAATCCACATGTGCTGTCAAAATTGGGTGTTCATATTGAAAATTTCAAAGTTTGGTTCAATTTCAGTATGAAGTTGCTCCTCTAAGCTTATTTTTTAAACATACATTGAAAGAAGACATAAATTTTAATTGAATGGTTGTTACATAATCATATAATAAAATCACTAATTATATTAAAAGACAGATTTAAATGCTTAAGTAATAAAAGTAGAACACAAACGGCACCATTATCAAGATCTACATGATAAACAAACTATTCTCACAAAAAAAATTTGAAAATAAACTTGAAAAACATAAATCATGAGATCCTATGTGTAATAAAAGCAAGTGCTTAGAAATAGTCAGCTGTAAACGGGAAAATTAATATTTCCTTATTGCTTTTTTTAAATTGAACAAGACCTTGTGCCTAATAATTTTAGATCTAAATCTGTTAATTTGTTTTAAAATTTTCTATTTTTTTATTTGTGCAGTTTTAAATTTGCAATCCCCATAACCGGATGGAAAAAAAAAAAAAAAAAAAAAAAATCTACGCATAGCAATTTTTTTTCTGTTCTGAATGATGTCTTTCATTTAAAAAAAAAATATTAATATAAAAAAAAAAGAAGAATATTTACTATTTAAAAAAAAAAAAAAAAAATTCTGGAGGTCATTTTTGTATTTTCTGTTTTTTCCCCCTTAGTTTGAAATTGCCATCCACATAGCCCAGATGGACATATGAAAAAAAAAAAAAAATACCCAGTTATTGAAAATTCTTATCTGTTTTTGACAGTATACCGTTCATTAAAAATAAGTAAATAAATAATAATAATAATAATAATAATAATAATAATAATGTTTACTAGTTATTTATGTATTTTTTGGAGATCATTTTTATATTTTTCAGTTTTTCTGCAGTTTAGAATTTTTATCCACGTTACCCAGATGTAAATACAAAAAAAAAAAAAAAAAAGAAAAGAAAAAGAAAGAAAAAAGAAAAAAAAGAAAACCTTAAAAAATACCCATGGATAGGTACACCTTTCTGGTGCAGAAGGTCAGGCCTGACAGGTTTGCTTGTACATGAATAAAGGGAAAAATGGTCTTAGGAACAGAAAAGTGCACTGCTGGTTAGTGTATCTAAAATTTCATTTGTTAATCTAGTAAACATGCCAAATAAAATTTTGAATTAAAACTATTTTTATATTTAATAAATAAAATAAATAAAGAAAAAGAACTAGCTCATCTTTGATGTAAATCAGAAATTATTGACCCACTAATGTATTTTACATATTAGTTTGCAGCAACTAATAGAAAACTGAAACTTATTAGATGTTACTGTTAAATTATTATTTTATTTGTTTTTACTTGATTTCTTATGTGGAATATCCACCTTTTTTTGTTTTACTATTGATTGTATTATATTCACTTTATAGATAACTTGATTTTTGTCAACTAACCAATATGACATTTTTATATAATATATGCTCTGTATGTGAACTTTAAATCAGGAAATAAATAATTTTTAATGAATGTACTATATTATACAATAAAATATTGCTTCATGTTCCTACAATATATATTTTTGCATAATTTATAGCAAAATATCAATGTACAATAATTTTTCCACATTTACATTTTCCTATAGTTTATGCTTTTTTTGTTATTTACATGTTATTTCTTTGGCTTTATTAAAAGTGTGAAAAATATTTCTGCTTTATATCATAATAAAAATTCTGTATCAAAAATTCTGTAGCTGTTTTGAATATGTAAAAAAAGACATATATAATGCATAAAAAGACATAAAGTGTTTACTATGCTCTGGCCATGATAAATTAGCTACCAACCTTGAAACAGCTTGCAATGCTATGTGGAAAGATACTAGCCAACAGACACAAATGGTGAAGCAAAAGCTTTATTTGATGAAAAACTTGATTCTGGTAGTGGCATGTTTTGATTTTCACCTTAAATAATGAATAAATTAACCTAAATTTACAATACATGGCCAATACTCTTAAAGAAAATAAAAAAGCCTTCCTTATTGACAGATTTTATTTGTATATCACTTGGGTAGCTAAGACTAATGCTTTTTATTTTAAAAGATACAATAAAATTCCAATTATCTAAACTCCAGTTATCCTGATTGCTAAATACCTAGATCAATGCTTTTCACATTGGCGCACCATCAGAGGATCTCACGTGTGCCGCAAAAAATTAATTAATAAACGTATCATTACTTAAAAATGCCCAAATTTAAAATTTGTATGAACAATGTTTAGTGTCATAAATTTACACTTCTTGCAAATTTGTTTTAGTGTTTTAATACTGTTGATAAAGAAATCATGAAAAGGGGATTGCATATTTGGATGAAATTGATGCTTTCAGAGAAATATTTTTCATCTAAAAAATTAATGTGTCACGGAAGTCTATCCTTGAGATCAAATGGGCCAGAAATTTAAAAAAAAAAAACAAGAAATGCTGTTCTAGATTCATATAAAGAAATTTAAAAAATACATATAAAAGACTTATCAAAGTGTAAATTTTATGTTATCATTCATTTATAAAAATATAATTTCCTTGAACTTCGTATTCAAACCAATGTTAAAATTTATGTTTAATTGAAATTTTTAAGTCTATATTTAGATAAGTTGACTTTTCACCAGTTTCAGAGATACTGTATTTCTCTAGTCTCATATTCAAAGAAAATCCAAAGAATTTATTTGTAATTTAGAAATTACTTATTATACCAGTGAACCTGGAAAAAAAACCTACCGTGAGTTAGTTTGTTTCGATAGTGCCTTTAAATAGATGGAATGGTAGACTGAATGCGACTAAATATAGCTTCATTCTGCAAAGCATTTGCAGAACCTATGAACACACACAAACAAGTGTCTATCACAAAGCAATGGACTTTGTTGGACATAATCCCTCTAAATATATGTAAATACTGTAGATATTTTTAATAGTTTATAGTAAGAGTATGTTTCAACATACATTTGGCCTCTTATTTTATTAAACAAAAGACATTTTAAAGAATTTTTTATTACACAACATAACTTATATTTTTATGTTTACCCAATTTATTTTATTTCAGTATATCTGGATTAAATCTAGAATTCAATAATCTGGATAACTGAAATTTAACTTTCTATTTATCTTTCAATAAATTCTGCATATGAGGTAGATTTTTAATGTTTTCAATAAAAAAAAAACTTTTAAATATTATCAAAAACTACCCTAAAAAGTCACAAAATGAAAAGGATGACATAACAAGGTGTCTCTATATTTTTTAAAACAATACTTTGACCATAGCCTGAAAGATATAATAACCACTTTATCACTTAATTATTGTTTTTATTACAGTAATGTACATTTCTGGCACATAGCATACTGTAACAATTGTGTGTTGAGTTGAGATCTGTGTATCTTTCATTACAGCCTTTTATTTATTTTAATTAATTAATTATTTTTTATAATGATTACAGATGATTTCATTTTGCTTTTGCAGGCTGATTTTTCCAAAACTGATTTATTAGGACGGAATTCATTACATCTTGCTGCTCAATGTGGTAGTGTGGAATGCGTTGAATATTTAATTGTGGATTGTTTAATGGGCATTAATCAGAAGACAAAGGATGGATTGACTCCATTGCATTTTGCTATGAAAGTAAGTTGTTTTTAGGTGCGTTCATAATTATATAAATACGTAGCACCTATTGTCGTCGTCTGATCCGTCCGTCTGTCTGTCCGTCCGCATATAACAACGCAAAAACTACCCAACCGAATGGTTTGAAATTTAAGATATATTATCTTTGCAGAATTTTGTCGAGACATTTCAAATTTTTTAAAAATCGAATCAAAACTTTAGAAAATATTAATAAAAACATTTATTAAGAAATTTGATTTTTTTTTTTTAAATCGGTACTTTCTTTTTATAGAAGCTTTCGAAGTTTAATCGTCAAGCGACCGAAATACTTATTTTATGACAGAAATGAATCTGCAGATGATATAATTCATTTCACAGAATTAAAAATCTCCAAGATCTGAATATTTATAGAACTAGCTATAGTACGAACGCACCTCGTTTGTAACGTTTGACGTACAATTTCCAACTTGTTATTATAATAGTCCTGGAGGCAGCATTACATTTTTGCAACCTATTTTGGTATATATGACAGAATAGATGGTGTAGATATTGAAACTGCTAGTCAGTTGGTGCACCACCAAGAGGTGTTTCCATAACAACATTGTACTGCCTGCTGCAATGTTAAATAAATGTCACCATAATTACTTATGTTACTCTGAGTGTGGGTCATCATCAATGATTGGATTGCCATTTATTTAACATTACTGTGGCAACATTCCCTGCTGGTATGCCAGCTGACTGGCAAATTCATTATCTGCACCATCTAATTTGACATATATACCAAAATCATCAACACTAAAATTGGTTACAAAAATTTGGCACTGCCTCCCAGACTATAAGTAAGTTGTTTTTTATCTTTTTTATAAAGCTTGTTCTCTTAAATATATAATGTTAATAAAACAACATTTTTCAAACAAAAACTATTTAGATGATAAATCTAATTTCTGGTTCTTTTCAAGAAGTACATCTTGAAAACATCTATTATTTGTTGTGCAATATTTGATGATTATTAATATTATTGAAATGTAAGTTAAGGGCATGTAAATTAAGATATTTTCACTTTCAAAACCAGTTTTGAAAGTGAAAGTATCCCCAATAAAAAAAAACTGCAACATAAATCGAAAAAGTACAAAGGAGCATGCATGGAGATTGACCTCAGCTATCCAATGCAAAAAAAATCATTTAAAAATATTGAAATGTGAACGAGATATCTTAAAATATTTCCTCCATAGGATTAACATTAGCGATCGGATGCATTCGTCTGAGTGAAGTAGCCTCTTAATGTGATCGCTTCAGGACCATGCGTTTTTGATTACAATAAGCGATTTAAGAAAATACCAAAATGGTAACATGTAGTTGTACTATTACTAAGAAAATGATTACTTACCATTGTTAAAATGGTAACTTTTAAAGTGAAAGAAAACATTTATAGAAAGAATTCACTAATTTTTGTTTGTTTACAATTTTCTCTTAAAAGTTTATTAATGAATTGTTCTTACTCATATTATTTTTCAAAATTGTGCAATCGATGTTGTACACATCATTTCAAAATTGTCAATGCATTCCTCATTTTTCGCATTCGTAGGTGGTCTTTCAAAAAGTTGGCTTTCGTCGTCCTCCTTATCATCATCATCATTATTTTGTATTTCTTCATAAAATTTTTTGCTATTTTTAGTTTTTGTGAGTATTGGAACTGCAGGAATGTCATTATTGATCGCCTTATAATCTTCATTCGTCATATCATTGGAGACATTTTCCGTAGTTTCTAAAGTTTTCAGTTTGTCATCGTTTTCAGCTTCACACAATCCTGCACTAACAAAACAATTTTTAATTTTAGCAGATGATATTAGATTCCATGACATTACCAGAAGATCCAATGCTTCCAGAAAATTAGTTTTTTGATTGGTTCATTCTCATCTGATGTCTTGTTTATCCTCTAATTCTTCTAAAACTCTTGCGCACATTTTGTGCCGGTAATAGGCCTTAAATGCACTATTTATTCCTTGATCACAAGGTTGTATCAGAGAAGTTGTACTGGGTGACAGTTATGTAACATTGATGTGTTTTAGTGACACATTTAAATCATGCGCAGTGCAGTTATCAAGCAAGAAAATAATGTCACATTTCAATTCATTGTCCCATTTGAGAAGCCATTCATTAAATATAATGCTTGTCATCCATGCTGATTTATTGGCATGGTAATCAGCTGGAAGCTTTTAACCCCTCTGAAGCAATGTGGGTTTTTAACACTTTCCAACCTAGTTGAAAAGTGTTTATGACTTCGGTTTGTCTGGCCGTCTGCCGTCTGGCCGTCTGTCCGTGCTCTAACTCCCGTAAATATGCTCGGATTGCCCTGCAATTTTTATATGTTATAATTGTTATCTATAGCATGTTCCCTATTTCAACGGAAGTGTGTAGCACTTATAGTTTTTTTTACAGGGCCACTCAAAAGAATTCCGTTACATTGCGGTCTATGGGGAAAAATCATTTGCAGTTTATTTAAATAATGTTTCACTATTTTAAACGCATTGAAATTTATATATATCACTAAGGTGCATTAGAAGAAGCTTAATATGGAATAGGGTGTGCATAGCACTTATACTTACTTTACAGGGACAGTCAAAAGAATTCCGTTACATTACGTCTATGGAGAAAAATCGTCTGCAGTTTATTTAAATAATGTTTCCCTATTTTAAACGCATTGAAATTTATATAAGGTTCATTACAAGAGACTTACTACAGAATATTGTGTGTATAGCAGTCATCGTTCATTTACAGGGACACACAAAATAATTCTCTACTGTATGTTAACAATAATTCCTGGAAGTGCGTTTTAAGTTACTGAACGCGATTTTAATTTTAAATTGCTTTTTGTATATTACGTGGTGTGTATAAATTCTGTAGATCCTATACAGGGAAGCACAAAAGTTCGGGAACACATTTCCGTATTATTTAACTCCAGACGGAGAATTTTAAACTGTGCTACGTGTTTCCTAACTGAACTAAAATTTAGCATCCTATGTAGTATATATACAAATCTATAGATCCTATACAGGGCTGAATAAAAGTATTCGGATTACTTAGATGTTATCTTTTAGCTTATTAAAGAGTATGATTCGTAAAATTATTTTGGAAGCGTTGGAAAGTGTTACATAATCTATGCTTGATGCATGATTTTTCGTTCTTGTTACATTTTGCAGGAAGTAAAAGCTTTTGTTTTTGTCCAGCCATACTAACACAGCATAAAACAGTGATGTGCTCCTTCGAAATTTTGTGGTCTTTTGCACTCTTGTTCTTAAATGAATATGTGTGTTCTGGTAATACTCTAAAATAGAACGCTGTTTTGTCGGCGTTATAAATATTTTCTGTTGAATATGATAAAAACATGTTTCTGCCACCACTCTTTCATCCATTTTTCTACAGCTGGCAGATCAGCATCTTTTTGTTCTCCATGGACTCTTTTAAAAACATTGTTTTCCTGTTTACTCCAATGTTAAAGCCAACCATCACTTCCAACGAATCCACTTTTCCCCATTTTCTCTGCTAAATCAATTACTTTTTGTCGCATGAGTGCACCACTGACTGGTGCATCTTTTTCTCGAATGTTTGAAAAACACAATTTCAGCACTTTTTCCACTTTTTTATCTTTTTCATTTCAGTTTCTCTTACATTCTGCTTCTCTTTGTTATTAAAACTTCACAGTTTTAAAAGATTTGGCATAAAGAGGCTGAGAAATTTTTAATTGAATTGCAGCGTTGCATTGGATCATTGGATGTAAATTATCATAACAATTTTAAACATCAACTTTTCTTTTACACTTAAATCCATTAGTTTTTTATTCATTGTAGCCATTCTCAGGGCCGAAGCTAGCTGTTCTTTAACCTGAGAAACAGGGAATTTGGCATACCCCCCCCCCCCCCCCCCCCCACTCCTCCTTCTCCTCCTCCTGTGCAAAGTAAATCTACAAAGAGAATTTTACTAAATTTCTAACAGCCAACTTATTTTAAAATTAAAAATATGTAATCATAAAACATGTAATATTGAAATACATAATCAGCTTTGTCAAATATATATTCATTAAAACCTGTGATAATGGAATCGAAAGGAACCGGAAAAAAATCAGCTTTATACAGGTTTATATTTTAGCAGGTATAATTGTTGATATTCTTTCTTTTGGGACTATGTAATTTTTGCATTTAAGACAAAATTCCATTATAGAAATATTTCATTTTCTCAGATTTTACTGTAGTTGTAGTAGTACAAATTATTACAATTAAGGCATTTAAAGTCATAATGAAATAAATCACATTGTCTTAAGAACTCAAAAACCAGAATTTACTGTAGGCATAACAATGAATTTCAATACCGTAAAATATCTTTGTTTACTGTCGACAGCAGTTTTGTGGAACTATCATTTATACCGCTCTTTCTATTTATAGACTAATATGTCTAGTTACTTTCTTAAATCTAATACTAATTTTTAAGATTATATGTGACTAATAAAAAAAACAACAACAAAAAACTATTAAGTTTTTACTTTTTATTCTGTGAATTTTCTATCCCTTAATTTTTTGTGTCCCAGACAGCCACCCAACCACACAGCTTCTACAGCCGAATCTACATGTAAAAAAGAAATTGTAGTAAAAAAAATGGTGTGGCATTTTTCAGTTGCCACCTAGGGCGAAAATCCTCTAGAAATGTCAAAAGGACAAGAAAAAATAATTTGGTAGTGGTGGGAGAGGGGAGATACAGGCAGGGCAGCTTGACTAGCCATGGCAGCCTGAGCGAGATTTTTGTTCTGCACCTCTACAAATGATATATTCTTTAAAAAAATAAAAATAATAAAAACTATTAAGTTTTTACTAAGTATTCTATTTTGTGAATTTTCCACCCCTCAGTTTTTATTGTTCCAGGCAGTTGCCAGACCTTGCCATGTCTAAGGCCAGTTATGAATGTAATAAAGCAATTGTAATAAAAAGAATGCACTGGTATTTTTCAGTTGTCAACAAGGGCAGCAAATTACCTTGAAAGAGCAAAAGGACTATGAAAAAGAAAGCTGCTGTTCAAATTCATTCTGTTCAGCGAGGGGAAAAAAACCTGCCTTTATAGAATATTTTTACTTAATAGAAAAGCAGAGGAATCGCTTGGCAATTATCCTTGTTGGATAGTAACATGAATGAACTGTGACCTTGAAAAATTTTAGTTAGCCATTCTTCCTACACAGGAAGTAATTTCCGCAATAGGAGGCATATGCATTATTACGGTATCTGAGGATCGTGATGAATATAAAAGGAAAAATTAATAAAGGGTGAATCACCAGCGACTCGCACCGGAGTGATTCAGAAAACCTAAAAATTTTGACAAAACATATATTCAACACTTTCCCCAAACACCATTATAGGCATGATCGTAAGTAGCAGCACATAATGCGATGCCATAAAAGTTAAGTTTAAAATTACGTTAAATTCATAAAGTTAATATTTAAGTTATAATATACTTATATAAATTAGGAAATAGAACTTATTGCATTACTTCAAACATAGCTGAAACACATAAATATAAATAATAGAAAAAGACAAACTCACCAAGATGTAGTTTAATAGGTATTTATTAGAAAATCAGTGCACCAATAATTAATAAATAAATCTCTTCAAAATATTAACACTACGATCTTAAATTGCATATGTACAGACATGAGCGTTACTAATAATATTAATGCATTACGGATGAAATGGATTATAAAATCACTAATAATGTAGACTTAAATCCTTGGTATAAATTATTTCAAATATTAAATTTCACTATTTATCACAATACTATATTACTTTCTCTCTAACTGAGAATCACAGATTTTAGTGAAGATAATAAAATTATATGACAATATTGTTGCTGGCTCAGTCCAGAGGAAACTACTATATTCTAGCCATCGTCGACAGTTCTTTAAGTACGATACTGGAATTCTACAGTTTAAAAGTTATTGCTCAGGAAAGGAGAATAAAAGCTTTAGTAAGTGAACCGCGTAGCTAGGCAGATTAGTATCAATGAGGTGGTTATAACTGTAATTACCATCACAGACGAGCACAAATCAAACAGCCACACACGATGAATTTGAAGAACACTAATCAGTATTGTAGATAGAGCATCTCCTGAAGGAGATCACATTGCTGATTCATCCATAACATCAAGCCACAGGCATATAAAATAAAGATGTTGTCAAGACATTTCTCCGAATCCAGCGTCTCCCATATTCATCACTTTTAAATGTCAAATATCAGGAAGGTATCCTTAGTAATTTGAAATTAATTTTGGCTTATTTATTTATTTACTTTATTAAAAGGGATTATTGGATATTTAAATGTATTGTAGTGCTAATAACTGTCACGTACATATCCATCTTGAATCCATATTATCGCCTATGAGATGGCAAAAGCCCTCATAACGATATACAGAAATGACTACATCTCGTCGAATTTTTTGTAGAACTGAATACTCTCTAGACTTTCCCACTCAGGTAAAACTTTCTGGCGGTTACGAAACAACCAATCAAAAAATCCGAACCGTCTGAATGTCAGTGAACAAGCCCCAACAGCTGACACTTCCAACCCTAGCAACAGCATTAAATAGCATTTAGAACATTCGATCGTGACCTTGGAGCGCTGTCAAAACGACCTTGTTCAAAATCCGCGGGAAGAAAGGTTCTTGTTTACTTGAAACATCTAAATACTCATCAATGGCGTCTGATCGCAAATCTCGACGAAATTCAAAACAGAAAAAACGAAAGTAATTAAAAATCTATAACTGCCAAACTAATGGATGAAAACAAATGAAATTTTAGCAATCTAAATAAAATTAAAATTTCTTTCCACCAGATATGTTTTTGAAAGTAAAATATTTAAATTAAGAAATTTTGAAAAATGATTATTGGACATAGAAATTTTGAAATGAAATATGGAAAAGTTCGTTATTCTGAAAGAATTTGCCTGAATTAAAATAAATGAACTTGAACTTTCTGAAAAGAATAAAATTAACAATTAACCAATTTTTTAATCAATATTATTAAAAGGGAAATACACTATATTTTGGAATAATTTATTTTAGACTGTATATTATTTAAAAGTTAGAAAAAGTAAGTTATAAATATTTTGTTTTTAGATAATTTGAAATGAAGTTTAATTAATATTGCAAAGTGAATAAAATGTAAATTAAATTGAATGAATAAATATCCTAAAACATATGTAATGGAAAGATTCTGAAATTAAATTATACTCTCACCAAAAGTAAACAATTTAAAAAGAATGTTTGATTTAAAATGCAAAGATGAAACCTAGCCTAATTCATTTAAATGAATTTAATGAGTTTAATTAAATTGATGAATAAATTAAGGTTAAATATTAAAATACTGAATAAATTAAGAGTCAAATTTTTAAATCATAACATTTTACCTCCAGAAAATGGAAAAAAAAAGAGTAAAAAAAAATTTTTTGCCAAAGGGTTGAAATTTTTTTAAAATTTTGAATAAGACACACTGAACCGAACCAGAGCAAAATGAAATAATAACATTACAAAACAATCACCTGAAAACACTAAAGTATGACATTTACCTTCTGAAAAATATAAGTAATATACAAACTTTCTAGAAAATATCTATTGCACATTTAAAAATTCATCTAACTTTTGCAGAATATACAAACAAATAATAAAATTATACCGTTAACAAAATACAACATATTGAATAGTGATAAAAATCCGAGAAGAATTATATGCATAAACCAATTCAGAGATACTGCAAGTGACTTGTAAGTATATATATGTATGAAAAAATTACAGATGTTATCACAATTGAAGTTATGAAAATCAAACAGTTGTGAGTAATAAATATAAAATAGTTAGAAAATAAAAACAATTTAAGAATAAATTTTATATTGCAACACAAATACAAGGTATGTGTACGAAGAAGTTAGTGAGATATATGTGACTATGGAAAAAAAAATGAATATGACTCTCCAAGATTGCAATTAAAAGTAATAAAAATAGATTTTACATAAATAATTAATATTGTGAATCATTGTTGTTCAATGATTTTTAAATAAACTATAAAATTTCTTAAATGAATAAATAAACATTTTAGAGCTCCCAAATTTTGCACACACTCCAAATCACCAAAGATACTGTTCGGCCAGTAAACAATATCCCTAATAACCCAAAATCCTAAGCAAAATATATCAGTAAAGTTATGTAAAAAGGAATTTTATTAAAGAAAATCAGTTGTAGAAATGCAGATTTATAAAATTTTGAAATAGGTAAAATTAATTGAATTTCTAAAAAGTAAAAAATGATTTGCTGAGGATAATAAAAGCCGAAAAACATTGAGACTACCATATCTTAATGGTTCATACACTTCGCCTATTGCTCGTGTGGTAAAGGAACTTACCGATTCTCAGCATAGTATTTACCAACAATGGCGGAAAACAAGTCATGATTAAATTTGTATCTCTTGGATACATTAGCCATCCACAATTTTTTTTAAAGTGTACACTGTAAAAGGAAGAAACTGTTTGTTGTCCCCAAAATTAGAGTAGCCCGCGCGTAAGCTATTGATCTCCAAAATTAGCTAAACTTCACAAGAATCTTAAAAAAAATACAATTCGCCTCAATTTGATAGATACTGTCGGATCATAATATTACTATGTATAACAGCCTGAGGAAAAGGAAAAAATTTTGAAAGCACATGACATTTTATATTATTTTTTATTTATCAATCATTATTTTTGATATATTTCTTTATACATCAATTTTGATTGATTTTACCTTTATTTTTATTTACAATTTATCCTTCATCACATTTCTCCAGTCTCAAAAAAAAAATTATTCATCATATTAATTTTCCTTAAGGAATTATGAGCTGTACTCATTTCTATATACATAATGATGAATTTTATTTACAAGTAAATTTAAACATTATTCCCCAGCGAAATCAAAATCTCTATGACACCTAAAAAAATAATAATTTATTGTACAAATAGAGGATTTTAAAGTATGAAAAGGTAAAGTTGAACTATAGCAAATGAGTTTTGGAGAAAAAAAAAATCAAAATTTTCACTGAAGTTCTGTACCATCATCCGAAAACAAGTAGGTCCAATGAGGCGCATTCTCATGTTGTGCGGATCCTATGTTATCCGGAACAAATTATTGTTTCAATTTTACCAGACAGCACAAAACAAAAGCAAAAGTAGGAAATTAAATTTAATCTATATGATCGACAGAAACGCTTCAGGATTTCTCGCCACCTGAGATTTCAAACTAATGACAACTCTCAAGGGTTAACACAATTAGATTTTCACAATATAAATATTGACTTGTGCCTTTATAGTGGCAATAGATGCAAGAGCACTTTCCTAGTAATTTAAAACTATATATATCTTAAATATATGAAAAATAATAGGGAGGAATAATTTTAAATTGCTATAGTTAAAAAAAATCAATTCTAAGGAATAATGGTGTCATGAGGTAATCTTATCAAATTTGTTTAATAATTAAATTAGTAATTTTATATCCAAAATGTTACAAAAAATATATCAGAATTTCAAAATTAATAATGTTCACTCTAAGTCATAAGGATTTACCGTGAAGGATTTGTCAGAGGGGAAGAATCTAGGATCCTCCTTATAAATTCCCATACCAGGCTGAGTTTCCCTTCTGTGTGTATTCTCCTACTACAACTCTTTGTAAACAAATAAATTCAGAAAGACCTCTATATTCCATTTTTCAAATTAAATATAAATAGTATTTTATTTTAAATATTTTGCAAAGAAATTCTTTTATTTCAAAATAACACTTTTATGATTCAAAGAAGTATTTAGAGTTTAATAAATAATATTTATTAATTTTAAAGTCAAAGTAAAATTAAAACCACTTTTCGCTTCTGCAAATATAAATTATTATAAGCCATTCATTCTCCTAGATTTAATAATAAATTTTAAATAATATGACTTTAAAGTATTTGCCAGAAGATTCTACCTAACCTGATTTACACTGAAATAGAACATTTATATATTTAACTTTATTATATTATTATTGAGATTATTGAAAATTAAAAAATATTCAGTTAAAGTAATTGACAGAAAAAAAATTATTAGACTTTATATAGTTTTTGTTTAAAATTCCTGTAGCAGAATATCTATTAAAGAATATAATCATATCAATCTTTTAATGGAGAGTCAACAAATTAAAAAAATTTTAAATATTGCACTTTTAAAATTATTGTAAATGAGTTGAGTCACATATGAAATAAATAAAATTAATTTCAAAATTTAAACCAGATAATCTTAATAATCTATAAAAAGTTTATGTACACATTGAAAATAAAATTGCACAAGTTTATATTCCACACAATACAATTACTTCCAACATTCTAGATGCTATATCAAAAATTTTCTTAAAATTTAAAACTTTATATGAATAAAATAAATTTCATCAGTTTTATTTCTATTAAATCAATTATAAAATGTTTAATAATTTATAATATTTATTATTTTAATATAAATAATTTAATATTGCCAGTATTAGAAATTACCAAATACATATATATAAAAAAATGCATACCATATTATTTACCTGCAAACACATTAAAAATAGCAATAATCAGAGCCAATTTATTTTTACCAACATTGCCATCTACATCTTTTATATTATAAATTTAATTTGAAAATAATACTTTTTAAATTATTGTTAATATTTTTTATCACCATATCTACTCTTAAAGAAAATTTAAGTTGAAATTACCGTTTTCAATTACGTTACTGAATAAATTTATTAATTTTTAACTTATTTCAAAAGTAATAGTATTTTTATCTAAATTTAATTTTATCTGCAATTAATCAATTAATTTATTTTGAATATCTGTTATCATAGACAAAAATATTTTAACAACGGCAACCACTAGACAAATTCAAATAATGTTACTGTTTACTCTTAATAAAATAAAATAAGTTTCAGAAATGGCACAATAATAATCATTAAAGTTTGAGAAGTAAAACATAATAAAAATGAGATTCACATAATATTGCATGAAAATATAAATATTGATAACCCAAGAAGAAGACTGCGTCTAAGGCACCAATAAATAGGAACACAACCCAAATCGTGACTGGTACACGGCGCCAATAAATATTACGGTATCTGAGGATCGTGATGAATATAAAAGGAAAAATTAATAAAGGGTGAATCACCAGCGACTCGCACCGGAGTGATTCAGAAAACCTAAAAATTTTGACAAAACATATATTCAACACTTTCCCCAAACACCATTATAGGCATGATCGTAAGTAGCAGCACATAATGCGATGCCATAAAAGTTAAGTTTAAAATTACGTTAAATTCATAAAGTTAATATTTAAGTTATAATATACTTATATAAATTAGGAAATAGAACTTATTGCATTACTTCAAACATAGCTGAAACACATAAATATAAATAATAGAAAAAGACAAACTCACCAAGATGTAGTTTAATAGGTATTTATTAGAAAATCAGTGCACCAATAATTAATAAATAAATCTCTTCAAAATATTAACACTACGATCTTAAATTGCATATGTACAGACATGAGCGTTACTAATAATATTAATGCATTACGGATGAAATGGATTATAAAATCACTAATAATGTAGACTTAAATCCTTGGTATAAATTATTTCAAATATTAAATTTCACTATTTATCACAATACTATATTACTTTCTCTCTAACTGAGAATCACAGATTTTAGTGAAGATAATAAAATTATATGACAATATTGTTGCTGGCTCAGTCCAGAGGAAACTACTATATTCTAGCCATCGTCGACAGTTCTTTAAGTACGATACTGGAATTCTACAGTTTAAAAGTTATTGCTCAGGAAAGGAGAATAAAAGCTTTAGTAAGTGAACCGCGTAGCTAGGCAGATTAGTATCAATGAGGTGGTTATAACTGTAATTACCATCACAGACGAGCACAAATCAAACAGCCACACACGATGAATTTGAAGAACACTAATCAGTATTGTAGATAGAGCATCTCCTGAAGGAGATCACATTGCTGATTCATCCATAACATCAAGCCACAGGCATATAAAATAAAGATGTTGTCAAGACATTTCTCCGAATCCAGCGTCTCCCATATTCATCACTTTTAAATGTCAAATATCAGGAAGGTATCCTTAGTAATTTGAAATTAATTTTGGCTTATTTATTTATTTACTTTATTAAAAGGGATTATTGGATATTTAAATGTATTGTAGTGCTAATAACTGTCACGTACATATCCATCTTGAATCCATATTATCGCCTATGAGATGGCAAAAGCCCTCATAACGATATACAGAAATGACTACATCTCGTCGAATTTTTTGTAGAACTGAATACTCTCTAGACTTTCCCACTCAGGTAAAACTTTCTGGCGGTTACGAAACAACCAATCAAAAAATCCGAACCGTCTGAATGTCAGTGAACAAGCCCCAACAGCTGACACTTCCAACCCTAGCAACAGCATTAAATAGCATTTAGAACATTCGATCGTGACCTTGGAGCGCTGTCAAAACGACCTTGTTCAAAATCCGCGGGAAGAAAGGTTCTTGTTTACTTGAAACATCTAAATACTCATCAATGGCGTCTGATCGCAAATCTCGACGAGATTCAAAACAGAAAAAACGAAAGTAATTAAAAATCTATAACTGCCAAACTAATGGATGAAAACAAATGAAATTTTAGCAATCTAAATAAAATTAAAATTTCTTTCCACCAGATATGTTTTTGAAAGTAAAATATTTAAATTAAGAAATTTTGAAAAATGATTATTGGACATAGAAATTTTGAAATGAAATATGGAAAAGTTCGTTATTCTGAAAGAATTTGCCTGAATTAAAATAAATGAACTTGAACTTTCTGAAAAGAATAAAATTAACAATTAACCAATTTTTTAATCAATATTATTAAAAGGGAAATACACTATATTTTGGAATAATTTATTTTAGACTGTATATTATTTAAAAGTTAGAAAAAGTAAGTTATAAATATTTTGTTTTTAGATAATTTGAAATGAAGTTTAATTAATATTGCAAAGTGAATAAAATGTAAATTAAATTGAATGAATAAATATCCTAAAACATATGTAATGGAAAGATTCTGAAATTAAATTATACTCTCACCAAAAGTAAACAATTTAAAAAGAATGTTTGATTTAAAATGCAAAGATGAAACCTAGCCTAATTCATTTAAATGAATTTAATGAGTTTAATTAAATTGATGAATAAATTAAGGTTAAATATTAAAATACTGAATAAATTAAGAGTCAAATTTTTAAATCATAACATGCATGGTATATTTGTATTGAAAGAATGGAAACAGCTTAAGAGAACAGCTTCTTTTTTCTTATTCATTTGCTGTCTTGTACTGTTGACAAATCTTTTTTTGGCAATTTTAATGCACTTGGCTCATTTTAACTTTTGGATTTTCTGGCTACAAGATATTTTTACCCAACTTTCACATATACATATTTTGTATAAAACAACAAACAAAATCTTCATGTAGCGCCCGGGGCACATGTCCTCTCTGCCCTCTTAGTTTTGGCCCTGACTGCTCTTCAAACATAACTGAACAATATCTAACTAACAACTGATTGTCTGGCTAGAACTTTCGCATTTGATGATGAAATAAACGAGTCGCTTCTGTAGCAGGTGCATATATTTTTGCTCCCATTCCAAGGTTTACTGAAAAGTTTTATTGCAGCTGCTGCACTCTTCTCACTTATGTTTCTTGATTGATTACATATTCTTTGCGTCTGCTATAATCTTTCCTACTTAGATTTCTGTGAGATCTTGGAAACGCAACTAAGAGGGGGATATAAATGTGGAAAATACTTAAGATACAGTTTTCGGGATTGACTTTTCAAAACATTTGGAGGAATAGAGAGTGAATGGGGAAATATTTGCATTCTGATACATAAACCTAGATTTCATGCTTTGTAAGGGCTCTTTAACAGAACTTCACTTTCAATTGCCAACTTCTCAGGAACTGCTCTGCTGAAAAAGCGATAACATTAAATGAAGTATTAATCACATAAAGCGATGCTTTTAGAATGAAGCTGAATACAATGGACATGGTGATTTTGATAACTTTAACCAGATGATAACATTAACTGTGATTACATTAAGTGACATCTACTGTATATATTTAAAGCATGAAGATATTTAATCTTTTAATTGAAAGATATTTAATCCCCTGAGCAGCTCAGTGCTTTCCTGCATTTTTATTAAAGTTCTTATAAAAAACTCTGGTTAACTTAAAATTTCTTCTGCTTTTTAGTGCTAAAATATTTTTTATGTTCCTTCATCTTACATACTTCTTAAAAAATGATGCCAATTAAAATATTTTGCCTTCAGTTAATTTGTTTTCTGGAAATGAAAAAAAAATATGGGACAGTGGATATCTCATAATTGTGGTCCCATTGACAGTTGTGGTCTATATAAATTTTGACCTAATAAAACTTTTTTTTACACTATTTTAAGCTTGCTTAGAACTGTGAAAAAAAGTTATGAAATCCTCAGCCTCTTTGTATAAAAAATTTGATATATCTAATTGCATTTTACATAGCTGTAAAATTTCCTTGTGATGTATTTAAAACTTTTTTATATGGTCTGCTAGGCATGTGTAATATGAAATCTTTACTTATTACTTAATAGGCAGGAATCAAAATATAAATTCACATAGAATGAGAAGTCAACTTGACATACATTTTTTTTCACATATTTTGATGGCACTACATTATCAATGCTTTTCGTAATTTCCCAAAATAAAAAAAAAAAAGAAGAAAATTGAGATTTGAAAATAATGTCTTACAATTTCATTAATTGTGATTGCAATTTAATAAACTTAAAGTTACTTTAAAACTTTGCATGCATGTTTTTTGAAATGTCCAGAACTGCAGATGAAAAGAAAAAAAAAAAGTACATCCATTAAGAGTTTTTGTATTCCATAAAAGAACCATAAATATAAGTACAGCAGAATTAAGGAAAAAGCATATATATTGTTAAAATATATTTTCTGATATGAAATATAATAGTAGCCTTGTTCAGTGCACTTTAAAAAGCAAATGTTGAAGTTATTTCTGGAAACTACTTTAGTTAACCCTGTATAGCTGAAATAACATAATTTTCTTTCAAGGGGCTATTCTTTCAAATTACATTGTCATCTAAAAAGTATTAAATCATCAATCATGTTGTCTTTTTAAACCTAAACATGCATCTTCCTTACCATGAGAATGCAGTTTCATGAATTTTTTTTTTTTTTTTTTAATTTAACAAATTTTCATAAGATTCTATCGGGAATGTTGTCATTGTTATATGAGACAACACTCATATAACATGTACTGTGGGAAAATTAATTTCAAATACGTTTTACTCAACATCTACCAGTGTACTTCTGTACAACCTCCACTGTGCAGAATTAACTATTACGTGGTATATGAAAGCATTTGCTCTAACTGCCCTATAGTTTGACAGATAAATAAAAAATGTGTTAGTTTTGAATTTGCAGTGAATGTTAAAAGAGTAAATGATGAGCTTTATTTAAAAATATCGATGAACATATAAAAAAAAATATCACTTGTTGAAAACATTTCAGTTAGTTGCATATTCACAGATAGGAATATTGTTTTTCTAAATCATTGAAAAAGCATAGCATTATTCCAAAGCTCAAAAAGAAAAATTGAAATTTACTCAAATAAAGAGGACATACCGTACTATTGCAAAACAATTGTTGAAAAGACACCAAAAGTTTTTGAAAGAAAATTTATTTAAAGTCACAAACAAAAATCACATCCAGATATTCTTTTAAATTCATACACGGGATAAAAGTTCATTTAAAGGAGAAAAAAAAAATGTCTATTAAAGTACCCAGCTGAGATATCATCCATTCAGTGCAATGTCCATGGGTGAACACAGATGGAAAATTTTTTGCAAATACAATGATGTTCAAGTAGGTTGTATGTCCATATGCAAAGATAAACAAATGGTGGTATGGGTAAACTTTAAATAAAAACAGCAGCAGATTAAAAGTTAAGCAAAATTAAGATTTCGAATAAAGGTTTTTATTAATAAAATATATTTAAAGTTATAAGAAAATTATGGCGCATGACCGACAACCATAGTAACATTACACAGCCCATTGCAATGTGAAAAGATTGGCAACCTGATTACTAAAGATGATGCCTCTGAGGTGGAGTAACATCAGTAATTGGATTTCCATTCATTTCACATTACAGTAGGCAGTGCAGTGTGCCGGCTGACTGGTAGATTTTTTCTGTACTATCTAATCTAATATATTACATCTAAATCGTTGATGCTAAAATGGGTTTCAAGAATGTGATGCTGTCTCCTTCCTGGACTAATATACTCGGTTTGCTTTTTAATAGATAAAGATTTAATATTTTGAATTTAAAAATTTAAATTATCTTTTTAACACATTATGAAAATTACTTTATTTATTAAATCATCGAAAAAATAATTTTTAATTATTTTTAAATTTCATGCTGATAAAGTTTGGAGTTTGTATGTATGCTCTTATTATGCAGATTGCTTTGAGTTTCTATTGTATTTGTGTAATAAAGTGCATACATTTTGTCAATATATTTTTTAATATTGTTTTAAATTTTTAAACTTTGATGTTTAACAACTTTCTTTCAAAACTGTTTAATGCTTTAATTGTATTTATATTTTAGGAAAATAAGACTGAATGTATAACTGTTTTAGTAAAATTAGGAGCAGATCCTCTTCTAACTGATAATAGAGGTCGATCAGGTAAAAAAAAAAAAAGTTTATTATTGTATCCTTCCTTTAAAATCCTTTTTATATTTACTTTTTTTAAAAAGTGATTTATGCTTTAAAGTTGACTTTGAAGAATAAAAAAATATAGGTAATATTTAATTTCAAATTTCATGTTTAGCAAGCAGATTTTTTTTTTCAGGAGGAAGGGGGGAGGGATGTGGAAGGGTGCAAGCTTTTACAGATTTTAAACCACAATGGCTTTCTTTTAGATGAAAATATATGAATGGACTCTTTTCATCTTATTTCAGGGATGGGGAGAAGGCTCTGTCTTGATGATTACCTATTTTATTCTGAAGTACAAAAATCTTCCTAATTTAAAGTTGCCATAAAAAAGAATTTTTTAAATACCTTTCAACGTCAGACCTATAAGAAAGAATATAAAATATTTGTATCTAATTAAATTTTCAGCAGGGCTGAAACTACACTGGAAATTAATAAAGGATGTGAATTTTCACTTTGCTACACAGCATGCAACCAACAGAGCGAAAAATGTCCAGGCCGGGGATCTTTCATGTATGACTTTCCATCTTGTGCTGTGAAGTTGCAGACTTGCCAACATATTGATATGCACCACATAGGCTTTTTCTTGTCACTGTATTCCCATACCTCCAGCTTCAGCCATTTCCTAATCTTTATTTACTTTTCATTTATCTTTATTTTTCTTTATTAAATATCCTTTATTATTATTACAATAGAACTGAAATGTAATTACTTTATTTTTATCCATCTTTCTGTTTTCAATTGTCTTTAAAGTTTACTTCTCATTTCATATTTATCTTTTTCAGTTTTTACTCCCAAATCCTAATTTTTACCTGCTATGTTTTTAGAAGCATTTCTGTTATTTAAATGATGTTAGTTCATGTGACTACCTCGAGATGGCGTTGTTCATTTGTATGAATTACATTTTGTTCATTTTTTCTGATGTCACGACATTGCTATCCTGCAGAATACGGGTAGCTGTCTCTTGCATTTTGTGACGAGTTGAAATTCGTATCATAGGATCATATATAATATGGCTCTGTACTCTTACTCCTTTTCCTTTTATGTGTTTTTACTAACAGATGTAGTATGGCAGGTCATGACAAAGTAATGACGGGTGTGTTCAAGTTCACTTTCAGTTGTTTAATTTTTGGCTGATTATAACCAGTGTAACTGTCATTCATCTTCCCTTTTTAAACATACGAAATGAACTCTTTTAAAGCATCTTTAACAAAACTGTTTTCTTTTCTTTGGATGTCTACCTGCATGAGCAGTAGTTTCTGAACTTCGTTTCAAAGTAGTTAATTTGAATTTGTGACTAGATGTAGAGTTAGCCATATTGGATTAAATCGTACTCGTTTGGTGAAGATGTCATGTTCTAGTTACACTTTCGAAAACCTATCTAACTTGGAGTTTCATTTTGTTCAAGTCTGGTGTCATGCTTCTTCTTGCTACTAAGTTTTATATCGTGTACAATAAAATAATCTCAAGCTTTGGATCACCGACAATTCACTGCTTATTTATGAAAGCCTAATTTGTGTTTTAAGCATTATGTCGTGAAGCAGATATGATAATTAGATATGTTACAGATAAGTTGTTTATCATTTTATCAAGTTTTATTCATTGTTTTTACTTTAAATTTATTTCTTGTATGTTTTAATAAATGTATTGTCTTTTAAATTTCTCTGTTCTGATTTTTATGCCACCACACACACTGATGTTTACTTAATGGCTACTTTTACAGGTTTAGGGACTGTTAGCAAAAATAAGTTTTCCATTTTGAATGTTCTTAAACTCTGCTTATTTCTAATTTATATAATTTAATAACATCACATATAAGTGTGAAAAATGCCAAACTGGATGTCGTCCTGGTGCGCTATACCAAGGTATCCAGGTTCGATCCCCGGCCTGGACATTTTTCACTCTGTTGGTTGTACGCTGTGTAGCAAAGTGAAAAAAATCCCATCCTTTGTTAGTATAAATTATTTGTTTAAAAAACACTATATGTACTATTTTTATTATTATCTTTTTCAGAACTGTAAAGTTTATTCTAAAGAAATTGTGTTCATTGATTATTTTTTTTTTTTTTTAACTCTTGTAATCCGATTAATTAAAAAAAAAAATGGTTTACAGTTTTACACTTCCTTTTAAAACAGTATGTATAATTTGTAAAAATTACCTTTAAAACTTACTTTTGCATTTAATAAAAATTGAAAGAAATAAGATAGTGTTTTTCTAGTACATCTAATAGAAACACAATGCTTTACTTATGCATTCCCCTCCCCCCCTTTGCTTTGGTTCCTGTGCCTGACATTAACAATTTGAAGACATGAATCACAGTTGAGGTAGATGAAATTTCAATATTCATATAGATGTGCTGGAACATACTTTGAAAGAATTGCCTTGTGTACTTTACTTTGCTTGTCACTATGGTACCTATGTTGAATGCTTCTGAATTTAGCAACATAACTTTGGCATTGCATTTTTTTTTCTTTTTAAGTTTTATTGAATGTTATAATTGAAAAGTTAATTTTCATACACCAGGGATGGCAAACGTTTTTATGTGTTTTTAAACATGACACAATTTTACATTAAAAATAGTATGTTACAGCATATGCTGCTTATAAAAACATTCATTAATAGAATGCATGTTTATGTCATGGGTGCATATTATGTCTCGGTCGCAGGACAGATTTCAGTCTTGAAGAGATTTTTGATTGATAGTAAATTCTACTTTATGTACTTAAATAATAACAATTTTACTATTGAGAACTTTTAGTCAGAAATCTTCTAGTCCATTTTTGTTTGGTTATTCCCTAATACTCAGGAAAGTTTTCACTCTTGGCTTGGATGGACTTCTTGTACTCATGATTTATGTGTTCATGCAGTAAATAACTAAGAAAAATCAAATTCCAATTTTTCTGTATACTATTATAAGCTCGTTCATTTAAGGAAATTTTGATTATGAAATATAATTCATTTAAATGGTACGTACTGTAACAAGAAAAAAAAACTCCAAATTTTTACTTTAGTAATTTTTAACTTTATACATCATCTAACTTATAATAATTTAAGTTGTGTAAAAAATGGATTATTTATTTATTAATTAATGAGATTTTTGCTGTTGTATATTCGATTCCATCAAGCTTCATATCTGGTTCATGTAGTTATTTTTAGTAATATAGATAATAAAAATGGGTCCAAGTTATTTTATTGCACTGATTGCTTTATGAAATTCTTTTATGGTATACAGATTTTTTCTTTAAATTCATATTAACAGATAAAATAGTTGCATGTAAAAAATGCTCCCTATTGTCATACAAAAAGAAATTTTTCTAATGTGTTAATTTATGCAAAAATAATTATGTTATTTGTAATAGTCAGTATGAGTTAAACAGAAATGTATTTGTTATAACAGAAAAAAAATTATAAATGTAATGATTTAAATTTTATGTGTGCCAAAAAAATTAATTGTCATACATGCCCAGCTTAGAGGTGTGCACAGGCCTAGGCTCAGTCTGAGACCTGTACCCTGGCCAGCAAAATGAAAGTAAATTTCCAAATGGTCTAGGCCATCAAAATAAAGACAACTTTTTAACAGGCTGGGACAATAAAAAGCATTAAACGAGCCAGCCAGGCCGATAAAAAAATTGAGCGGGCGGACCGGCCTGATGTAACAAATTTAAAAGAATCAAACTATGCCAATAAAATAGGAACAATTTTCAATTGACATGACTGGGATGAGAATATGTATAAGTGTCTGCTAGGTTAACAACATCAATATAGAAGTATAACAAGTCCAGCTTGGAGATTGGCATTGCATAATTACATTGTGTCTAAGCTTTATTTTTTTAGTAGACTTGGGCTGGATTGGAACTGGACTTTATTGTTCCCAAGATATGTCACACAGATAATTTATTTTCTAAAAATAGTAATAGTTATAATGAACTTCTAATAATGAAATCTTTAAAAATATACTTTAATAAATTATTGAGAAATATTTTCAAAAAATTATTTTTTTATTGTATGGCTTCAAAAGTTTTTATGTTTTTAATCATCTTTTTTTCTTTTATTCTAAACTATATTAATTTTTTTAATGAGTCTTTACGTGAATTTAATAGTATAAGAGTCTAAGAGATCATTAATGTTGCTATTCCGTATCCTATGCCTTTTTGTATAAGTTTTTGCATATGTTGTTTGGAATGTATAGTAATCTAAAATATATGATACAATTTTCCCATAAATATCGATGCAGTATTCTTTAAAAGAATCTTAATTGTATATTAAGAAAAATAGGAATTTTTTGTAGAAATTGAGTCTGGCCAGGATGGATCAGATTTCATTGATTTTTGCACATGTCAAGCCTGGCCTGTTTTCACTAATTTTTAAATGAGCTGGGCTGCGCCTTGAACTGCAAAAATATAAACAGGCCCATGCCAAACTTAGTTTTTACACCAGACTCGGCCTGGGTCAGGAGATTTCGGCCTGTGCAGACCTCTAGCCCACCTCCACACATGTGTCATTAGTTTCACCACCTTGGAGAAAATAATTATAGAGTGTTGATATAACGAGAGTATAACCTATAGTGACGATTGAGAACATCATATAATTTCAAATATGGAGTGCAATAATGCTTACAGGTGACCTTTTTAGTCACCTGAGAGAAAGATAGAATAATTAAAGGGTTTTACCAATTGTTCTTAAAGACAGTAATTTGATGACAACTCAATGAAAAACTCTTTCGTAGATGAAATTAGTCTTTATATTAAACCATGTAATAGGAGGAAGAGAAAAGTCCACTTTGGCCATAAGCTTGAAAATTCTTGTTAGAAGTAATTTAGAAGTAAGTTAGAAGTAATTTAGATTAAAAATCGGGAGGCATCTTTAAAAACATACGGTCTTCGAATCATATCTTCTGATTTTTTTTTTTTTAATAATCAAGAAGAAAAGGGAATTTCTAAAAATTCAGACAATAAACATCGCATTAGATTCAAAACTCTGAATTACAACAGCAGTTTTAATCAAGACATGGACACCTTGATGCCTTTTGATTAAAATTCAGATCAGACTCTTTTCAAATTTTAATGGATCGGCTTTAAATATGAAACAGATGGGCACCACAAGACTGAGATCATGTAAGATTTAAATCAATTAATAAAAAAACAGATGATGACATTTAAAGACCTGCAAATGAAAACACATCATCGTGAAATGTAACTGAGCCATTCTTTCACTGTTGAAGATTGGAAGAAAAACTGATACATAGGATTGATGTAACACTATTGTAACCCTAACGTATACTTATTGATAAAGTTTGTTTTTCTTAGTTTTCATTTGTCTATGTAACTTAGAGTTAATACCTATTGCTCATCCACCTTTTTTTTTTGGCTAATGATATTAATCACCTATGTGAAATATTTAAAAAATATTTGGCTGTTTATTTATAATTTTTTATTTCCTAAATTCTAAAAGTTTTTTCTTTTCATTATGATTATATATTAAAAAAAAAAGAAAAGAATTTATTTAATATTTTTCTTTCTAGAAATGTGTATATAAATATTTATATTTTTAAAAATATTTCTAACAGTTAAACAATTTATTTAAAATTTAATGCATACACCCAATTCTGATTTTACATAAAACTTTTTTTTAATGCTAATTCTTTTTTTTAAATAATTATCTTTTTATTATGATTATATATTAAAAAAAAGAAAAGAATTTATTTAATATTTTTCTTTCTAGAAATGTGTATATAAATATTTATATTTTTAAAAATATTTCTAACAGTTAAACAATTTATTTAAAATTTAATGCATACACCCAATTCTGATTTTACATAAAACTTTTTTTTAATGCTAATTCTTTTTTTTAAATAATTATCTTTTTGAGCATGTTAATTCAATTTAACACAATTGACCCAATTTGAAAGATTTATTTTTTTGTAGTAAACTTCTATAAACTACTTTGGAGCATTGGAGCTCTCCACATGTTAAACAGAACATTTTCTAAGAGCGACTCCAAAGGACAAATATACTGATAATGATGAAGTGGACAATGGTCTAAATGCAGATTTAATTAAAGAAGGTCTTGAATTGGCCAATAAATTAGGTAATCCGTTTTAAACATGACCCTAATGAGACTAGAAATTTTCAAAGTGATCTGAAATCATTAATGGGGTTTTGCAGAGAATTATATAAAAGCCTAGCTGTAACAAGGACACATCAATTAATAACTGAATTCATTATTAAAATCATTGAAGCATTGGTGCCACATGACAATAGGGATGATTTTGTTTAAGAGATCATAGAAAAAGTTTCACTAATTGAAGAACAAGACTGTGATAAAAACATCAATGATATTCAAATTTTACATAAAAATGTTTATTGTAAGAAAGTGGCAACAAATAAAGTCTTGCTAGGTGTAAATCATTTTTTTTTTTTTTATAATCTTTTTGTTTATGTATTCTTCTTCTTTCCCCCCAAATGAAAATTTTGTTTCCATGTTTAATGCATGTGTGATCTTTAAATGCATCATGCAAATATGGTATGATTATTTTAAAAAAGAAAAAAAAACTTTATTCATTTCATTATTTTTGCTAATTTTTAAAAGTCTAAAACTAATCTTTTTCTTTCCCATAGATGTAATGTATTTTTTTTTTTTTACATTCATTTTTCAAGAATGTATCTATTAAATAACACAAAATTAGGCCTATTTTATTACAAACTAGCAAGCTACGCCCGCTGCGCTGGTCGGTTTCTATAAATGAACCTTGAATCAAACGAAATATATCGTTTAATTTGACATTGTATTTGAAAGCAATCTGTATATTTACCTGGAATATCCTTCCACATTACTGAAAAATAATGCCATTGCGCTATTATATTTTCTAATGTGCAGTCAAAATTTTAGCTGTTATTAGCTCTTTTATTTGGTCATTTACAGTTAGGGTTTGGTAAAGAACGATAAAACTATATGCAATATACTAAAACCATTACCAAAAATTATCGAACTAACAATGCAAACAAATTAACTAACAAAATCCATTCAGTAGAAGTTTGTATAAAGGCTAATCTTTGATAATCGGGTTAATCTGATAATAGAACTTTTCCACATAATTCTAAAACTAACATAGAACGATATGTAATATACTAAAACCATCCTTAAAAATTATCTACTTAACAATGCAAGTCGCAGTAAATACGCCCAGTAAAAACTTTCAAAAAGGCTAATCTTCTGGAATCGGGTTCACCTGACTATATAACCTTCACACATAACTGTTTGACGAAGCAATGTAGAACAATATGTAGTACATTAAAACCATTCCGGAAATAGCATCTAACTAACAATACAATTCTCATCAAAATCCATCCAGTAGAGCTTTTTCAGAAGGCTAATCTTTCATAATCGGAATCAAATATTGAAAAGGCTAATATTTGATAAAAAAAAATGGTCACCCGATTTTCGAATTTCCATCTATAATTCTAGAACTATGCAACGTAGAATGATATGTTATATTATATAATAAATCTTTCCCTAGAAAATTATCTAACAGTGTAGGTTCCATCGAAATCCATTCGGCAAAATCTTTTAAAAAGGCTAATATTTCATAATTGGATTGATCTGATTATAGAACTTCCCAGAATAATTCTATAACTGAGCTACGTAGAACAATATGTTATACAGTAAAACCTTCCCAGAAAAATTATCTTACAGTTTAAGCTAAACGAAAATCCATTCAGCAGAACTCGAGTTATAAGCAGCCGGAACGAAATTTCATATATGTAGAAGTAAATAGAAGTATATTGCCATTAATATAGAAATTTGAATTTTAAAAAAACATTTTAATAAAAAAAAGGTACTTTTCAGTTAGCCGGGCGCCAGTGATATATGTACATATATATATATGTATATATATATATGTATATATATATATATATAATATATATATATATATATATATATATGTGTGTGTGTGTGTGTATATATTCATACATATCAGTGTATATATATATGTATGTATATACATGTATTTGTGTAGATATATGTATGTACATGTATATACATGTATTTGTTAGACAATATTTTACCTAACGAGTATTAAGGCGTGAGAACGGTTAATTACTTCATTTATTTTATTTCTAAATACTTAATCACTTTTCTTCACAAACTTCTAATAGAAGTAAAAGGAATATTCTTACCATTAGGTAGCTTCATCAGTGGTATATCCGAGTAAATCCATTTTTAACAACTTTGTTTGTGGTTGTGTGAATATTATTTTGTATGATGTATCCGTTGAAAAATTATATTATTTCACTATAAAATGAACACTGCTGTAAAATTTGTATTCCATCGTATTGTAGTGGTGCACTAAGTAGAAAAATCATCTTCACACTTTTAAAGGAAAAAGAAAAGAATTTAATATAAGATAAAATTAAGAAAGAACATTTTGCATCCTCTCAGTCGGATGTTCAAGCGAGAAGTGAGCAGAAAACATATATATGAAAATACACACGTGCTTTTCTCAACAAGTGTGTTACATTTAAAATGTTATATGCGTGATAAACATCATTATCTAAAATTGGCCATTTTGCATCATTAAAAGTCAAATTTAAGTGTTTATAAAATAGAGAGTCAGTAAAAGTCTCGTTAAAAAGGGAGTTGAGCTTAACTGTCTTTGAAAGTGTCCGATGATACTTAACACAAATATTCCGCAGATGGCTAGCGGGTAAAGTCTTTTCTAACAGGCAATAAATTCGCCTCGTTAGTGTCAGCTAACCAGATGTCAGCGGCACAGAAAGATTGTCCACATGTAAGTTCTATTAGATGGAGATGTGACTTTTTCTTTATTTTGTTTTAGCACTTATCTTAATTAGGAGGCTTATTCCGTAACATGGGCAACAAAGCCCCCCTTAAGCCCCTAATGAAGATCACTTTGCAGTTTCAGTTTGCCTCTGTTTTCTAGAAATACATGTTTGGGCTCCGATTTGGTAAACACATCTGCAATCATAGATTTGCTTGGGCAGTAACACATTTCTATTGTTCCATTTTCCTTCATATGTTTGATTGAATGGTACTTCAAATCTATATGCTTTGTCTTATTTGTATATTTGTCCGATTCGATCATCTTAATGCATGAAATGTTGTCTTCATAGACACTAATCGGAAGAGATTGGGTTAAATTTAAGTCTTCTAACAGTCTTAATAACCATGTAAGTTCTTGAACGGCTGTTGCAGCTGCTACAAATTCAGCTTCTGCTGATGATTGAGCAATACACGACTGGCGCTTTGTTATCCAATGTATTGGATTCTTCCCTAATAGGTATAAATTTCCAGTAGTAGATCTTCTGGTTTGTGTATCACCGGCCCAATCAGCATTGGTGTACACTTCTAACACTGGTGGATGTTCGTTGCTGATTACCAAATTTAGATCTTTACTGTGATTTAGGTAATGAATAAGCCGTTTAACACCTTTCCAATCTTCTTCGGACGGATTTTCACATTTTCGACTCAAAATGTTCACTGCCAATGATATGTCTGGCCTTGTAATTGTCACGATATATAATAACGCACCGATCGCTTGTCTAAATTTTGTGTTATTGGGCATTGGATTTTCTTCCTTTTCTGATATTAGGAAATTCGTTTCCATTGGCGTCGCGTATGGCTTTGATTCTTCGAGATTAAATTTCTTAACAATTTCCATTATTTTCGCTGTTTGATTTAATTTAAAGCCATTGTGTGTTTTCTGAATTTTTATTCCAAGATAATTGCTGATTTCCCCTAAATCTTCGAGTGTTTATTGTGTTTTTAATTTATTTATGACATCTTCAATTAAATGAATGCTTCCTGCAACAAGGATGTCATCTACATACACAACTATATACACTGTATCTTCCCCTTGTCCTCTAGAAAATAGACAGGTGTCTGTTTTACTCTGTATAAAATTTAACTCTTTAAGCGATTCAGTCATTTTTGTATACCAGGCCCGGGCTGCTTGCTTCAGCCCATATATGGCCTTACGAAGTTTACAGACCTTTTCTGGTTCGTTTGCGTTCACATACCCTTCGGGTTGTGCCATGTACACTTCTTCATCAATTTTTCCATGCAAGAAAGCAGTTTTTATATCTATTTGCCTAACATTAAGATTTTTGTAAGCTGCGACAGTTAAGAAACATCTTAAGGTGGTGTGTGATACTACGGGAGCATATGTCTCATCGTAGTCTATCCCGTATTTTTGCTTGAAGCCTTGAGCCACCAATCTGGCTTTATAACGCTTTATTTTTCCATATTCATCATACTTAGCCTTGTATATCCATCTGGATCCAATTACTTTGGCTCCCTGTGGTGGTTTCACCAAAATCCAGGTTTCATTTTCCATAAGTGAATTTATTTCGTCTCGTGTCACGTCAGTCCAGTTATTTTTTTCTTGCGGATTCTCAATGTTTAGCATATTTTGCCAACCTTTTGGTTCATATACTGGATCGTGCCGGACTTCATATGCAAACCTATCCGGTGGCACACCTCTATTGTGTCTTTCAGATCTTCTCGGTTGTTGTGTTTGTTGAGACGCGGATGGTGTATCTGGAGCAGTTTGGTTTGGTGTTAGATCAAATTCTACTATACTAGTGTTATTTTGTTGTGCTTGTTTGTTTGTTTCTGACATCAGATCAATTGTGTCAACATTTTTCTCAACATTTGAATTACACATGTTATTTTCATCGAATTTGACGGTTCTGGCTAAAATTACTCTTCCGTCTCCTGTAAATATTCTGTATGCTTTGCACCGGTTGTCATATCCCACGAACGTGCCTTTCTCAGCTCTGTCGTCTAATTTGCCACATTTAGATTTATGAATATATGCATATGCGGTACACCCAAATACTTTCAAATATTTTATATTTGGTTTTCTGTTTAACCATAGTTCGTAGGGGGTAGAACTAATGGATTTCGATGGTAAGCGATTCTGCAAATGATTGGCTGTACATATGGCTTCTCCCCAGAGTCTATGTGGGAGGTTAGCCTCACTTAACATGCTTCTAGTCATGTCTAAAAGTGATCTATTTTTATGCTCAGCAATCCCGTTCTGGCTCGGGCAGTATGGTACTGTGTGCTGATGCTCAATACTGTTATGCTTGAGGTATTCTTCTAATTCATCGTTAACATATTCTCCGCCATTATCGGATCTGATGGCGGTTGGAAATTTTCCAAATTTATTTTTCACGGTCGAAATATATTCCCTTAACTTTTCATACGCTTCACTTTTTTTCGTCATTAGATAGATGACACAAAATCTGGAGTAATCATCTATGAAAGTGATGAAATAACGTTTTCCCCCTATGGTAGGAGTATTTATCGGACCACACACATCAGTGTGCACTAACTCTAACCTTTTAGTGGCTCTATATGCGACCGATTTTGGAAATGGGGTATCGTTTGTTTTGGATTTAATGCATACCTCACAATAGGTGTTGTGTTTGCAGAAATTTGGGATTATACCATTTACAAGTTGTTTTTGTACAATGGTTTTAATTGCATCGTAACTTCTACGTCCAAGTGGCCTATGCCATAAGTCTATACATCTTGTATTTGTACAATTGTGCGTAATGTTCGCGTAATTATTATCCCCTGGTTTATTATTATTTACATGCACTTCGTATAAGTTATTCTTCAATCTACCTTGTAGAATTATTTACCCATTATGTATGATGTCACACGTATCTTTATCGAAATTTACTTGACATCCGTTTTTAGTAGCCCTGCTAACTGATAGCAAGTTTGTTTCAATATCGGGTACATACAATACGTCACGAAGTGTAATTTGCCTGTCTTGTTTTCCAGTGTTTATTACTATTTCACCTGACCCGTATGAAATTAATTTATTACCATTTGCAACAGTCACGTTTGTCTCATCGTTGCTGGTTATTTTCAAGAACATTTCCTTAGAATTAGCAATATGACTTGAACTTCCACTATCAATAATAAATGTTTGTTTGTTTTCCGATTGTTCAGTCAATAACGCTACGTTTTTATTTTCAGTTTGTTTTGTATCACGCCGTTCCGTGATTTTGTCGGGTACATTTTCTTCAAAACACAAAGAAGTAGAATGATTTTTATTTTTGAACGGTTTGTTATATTGTACTGTATGATTATTTTTCCTTTTTTGAAACCAGCATTCGCTATATGAATGATTTTTCATTTTACAATACGAACAAAATTTATTGTTTCTTCTTTGATCTGTGTAACCTAATTTACCCTGTGTTTTATAGGCTTTAAACCCATTGCCTGAATTTTCCGAATTCTCGACTCTTCGAGTATACTCATCTATAAGCTATCCTTTAATAAAATCAGGCATTAAATCAATTTCATTTCTCGCTTCAATCGCGGTAATCAATGTATCGTATGACGGGGTAACGAACATAATAAAATGGCAGATATGTGTGAATTTGAGATATCTTCTCCTATTCCGGCCAATTTATCTACAAGTTCCAATAATTTGGTAATATGTGCTATTAAATTCCCTCCTTCATTTAGCTTTGTGCTATAAAGTTTTCGAAGGAGATGTAACTTGCTTGACAGATTTGAACGCTCATATATATTTTTCAGAGTGGTCCAGGTTTCTTTAGCTGTGTTAAGATGCTTTATATTTATTATTTGGCTATCTTCGATACTAAGATTTATCAAGGCCCTTGCCTTGCGGTCTCGCTTCGTCCAATCAGCGGTTATCGGATCTGGAGCTTCGTCCGTAACGACTTCAAAAAGCTCTTCACGTATCAATAGCATCTCAACTTTAAATCGCCAATTTGAATAGTTGTTCGCATTTAGTTTTTCAATAGCCGCACTGTCCTTTGCGTATGCCATTATTTCTCTTTTCTTTTCTTTTAATTTCTTCAAGTTAATTGAATATATGTATATATTTTTCTTTTATCGGATTACCGGATTTTTCTTTATTATTTGAGGATCTATGTTTTATTTTATCTACCTAATGAGACCTCAGTCTCATAATCCAATTGTTAGACAATATTTTACCTAACGAGTATTAAGGCGTGAGAACGGTTAATTACCTCATTTATTTTATTTCTAAATACTTAATCACTTTTCTTCACAAACTTCTAATAGAAGTAAAAGGAATATTCTTACCATTAGGTAGCTTCATCAGTGGTATATCCGAGTAAATCCATTTTTAACAACTTTGTTTGTTGTTGTGTGAATATTATTTTGTATGAAGTATCCGTTGAAAAATTATATTATTTCACTATAAAATGAACACTGCTGTAAAATTTGTATTCCATCGTATTGTAGTGGTGCACTAAGTAGAAAAATCATCTTCACACTTTTAAAGGAAAAAGAAAAGAATTTAATATAAGATAAAATTAAGAAAGAACATTTTGCATCCTCTCAGTCGGATGTTCAAGCGAGAAGTGAGCAGAAAACATATATATGAAAATACACACGTGCTTTTTTCAACAAGTGTGTTACACTTAAAAGGTTATATGCGTGATAAACATCATTATCTAAAATTGGCCATTTTGCATCATTAAAAGTCAAATTTAAGTGTTTATAAAATAGAGAGTCAGTAAAAGTCTCGTTAAAAAGGGAGTTGAGCTTAATTGTCTTTGAAAGTGTCTGATGATACTTAACACAAATATTCCGCAGATGGCTAGCGGGTAAAGTCTTTTCTAACAGGCAATAAATTCGCCTCGTTAGTGTCAGCTAACCAGATGTCAGCGGCTCAGAAAGATTGTCCACATGTAAGTTCTGTTAGATGGAGATGTTACTTTGTCTTTATTTTGTTTTAGCATTATCTTAATTAGGAGGCTTATTCCGTAACATGGGCAACAGTATTTGTGTAGATATATGTGTATATATATATTACTGGCGCCCGGCTAACCAAAAAGTACCAAAAAAAAAAAAATACTGCAAAAATGCAGTCGTACACTTTAAAAAAAAAACCTTTTGGCTTAAAATCTCTCATCAAAGCTGTTTTTTTTTTTTTTTTTTTTTTTTTTAAATAAAATTAGTAAGTTTTTTCTTGTATTTTTCCAGATGTATAGCCATTTCAATTCTTTCTGCAACAAAAAAAGACACCTTTTGGCTTAAAATCAAATTGTTTGCGGTGAAAAGTAAAATCAAAATCGCCAAAAACAAAAGATACATCGCCAAATATTGTTTCAATATGGAAATCTTGCCCCTTGAATAATTTTTTAAGCATTACGAACATTCCCAATCATGTTTAAATTAAATATTTTTGTTTTATAATATTCTCTCATCAAAATTCTTTTTCTTTTCTATCGCTTTCTCTTTTTTTCTTTTTTCCTTTTTTTTAAAAAAAAATAAAATTAGTAACCATTTTTCTTTTATTTTTCGTCATGTATAGCCTTTTAATTTTTTTTCTGCAATAGTAATGATCGCCAAAAAATTAGCAATGGTAACCTTTTCGGCCAAAATAACATAACTTTCTATCATAACTCTATAACTAAAATACGTAGAACGTTGTGTTATATACTAAAACCTTCCCTGAAAAATTATCTCTCGAACAGTGTAAGTTCCATCAAAATCCATTCGGCAGAACTCGAGTTAGAAAGGAACGGAACAAAATTTCCGTTTGTGTTTTATATATATAGTAGATTCTATCTGAAAAGAAAGATATGTCATAAAGGAAATTTTCTTTTTCTTTTATTCATAAGAAAAATTAAACCAGCTAATACAGAAACCTGTTCAAATTGGAGAATTTTCTCCGGTTCTTAAAGATTTCTTTTCTTCTTTTATTGCAATATTCATTATTAAAAGGTTGTTACAGTTTATACCTACTTAGAGTTTATACCTATTGTTGAGTTATTTTGTATACAGTATTTTGTACAGTATAAAACAACGTTGTTATTGTATCGTGTTATTGCATTCAGAATGTAATTATTGTATTCCAGAAATTTTGCTGAAGCATTCTTTTTTAAAATATGATAATCATAATCATCGTATTGATAATGAATGTAGTGGTCATTCTAGTTATCTGATATATTAATTTAAATATAATGTATTAATGCTAATAATTTTTTTTCTTGATTACAGCTGAAGATTATCAGTCAAACAAACCAAATTGAAGACAATGTTCATTAAGTATACATAATGCAAAATCTGTATCTTAAAAAGTATTTATTTATATTGTATATATATTTCCTGAAAATATAAATAAATATGAATAATTTTCTTTATTTATTTGTCTTTTTTGTACATTTGTTTCTTTTTTTTTTAAAATTGAATTTCTTTTGCTTAGTCATTAGAGGAAAATCTTCATTAAAAATATAAAATAAGTTAATTACTATTATAATGAAGTTTTCCCAGAAAAATCCACCTGTTTCAATCTCTTGCAAAATCCAGAATGTATCCAGACTTTTTGATTTAATAATATTTTAACTCCTCACTGCAAGCTTGTAGAATAATTTCTAGTCTTTATAATGCAGTAATGATGAATCTGCAATACATTAGAAAATTTTTATGGTAAAATGAATGATTTGTAAATGACATAATCTTTTATGTTAAATACAAACTTCCTTTTTGTTTCTATGAAATTCCACTTTTATTGCACTTTACTATATTTTTTGATTATTGTTGTCTGGGGAAGAATTGTAATGATGATTTGAACTGTAACTTTTCAAGAAATAGAAAGTTCAATTCAATATTTTATGGTATATATTATTGACTTCTTTGTTAAGTGCAGTGTTGAATTATGACCTTTTTCCCTGAATGTGACTGACTCCCTTCAGAGACACAGTAGGAGCAGGGAATTTCTTTTCCTGAACATAGAAAATTCAAAATATTCTGATGGAGGGACATTTTTATTCCCTAGGGAAGGAACTTTCTGCTCTGGGACACCTTCTTAATCAGGAATGATAATCTTCTGTGTTTCAGTTTGTTTCCATTTTTCTTAGGTAATTTCTAATTAAATCCTTTTGTAATTTCACTTTTTTTTACCGGCAACATACAAAGTTCAGACTTTTTATTTTTATTGTTTTAATTTTCTGGTACATTTTTTACTTTGTTGCAAAAATAAATAAATAAAAGTTCAAATAATTGTCAGAACTTTTTTTTTTCTTTCCAAAATTTTTGCTTCCACTTTTGCCCTTCTTCCCCAGCCCATAGAGTTTCTTAAAACTTTATTATTTTTTTTCTACCATGTTTGTTGCAATGATGAATAATCATTCATTTAATTACCCATTACTCGCAAATTTTCACTTTGCTCTTTTTTCTGCTCCATCGCACTAATTTTAACATCTTTAAATTCCTTTTTTCCCCTTCTCTTTGACAGTTTATTGCACCTAATATAGTAGTCAATTATCTGTATTCCCCCTTCTCCCAAAATTTTCATTCTCCACCCCCTCCAACACAAAGTTTTAAAATTCTTTCTTTATGCACTTTTTTTTCTTTTCATTTTGAAATTTCAGATATTCTTAATAAGATTTGGACGAATCAAGCTTTTTTATTACTATAAATCAGGGTTGTCAAAATGTGTTATCAAATACTACTATTTTTTAACAGTAATCTTTGTGTTATTTAATCACAGAATTTGTGATTAAATAAAGCAAAGATTACTAAAAATACTGGTATTCTGTGGGCCACAATATATCACCTCTCTCCTATAAATGTATATCTTTGAATATAGTCAATATTTAGTAACTGATGGTTACTTTTAAAGGATTTTTATATCTCTAATATGGGTTTAAAATATCAACTTTATCAGTGTATTTTTAAAAAAATTTATGCTTTTCTCTGAAAATAAAGAAATGTGTGGGAGGGGATTATGATTGTATCAGAAAGCTGCATGATTTGATTTGAGAACAATGTTAATGTTCACAAACCAAACTCTAAACTTATGTCAGGATCATAGATAATTAATTTTGTAATATGTTGATTTCCAATCATTACTACTTTATGGTGCCATGTGAATTACAGATGACAAATGATTCAAAGCAATTTTATTTCCTAGAGCAGCCATATTCAACCTGTGGCCCGGCTACCTTCAATATGCTGCTCGCTACACATAATCATTAATCTATTTATAAAATCAATTGAGATGTGCATAAAAATTTTAAGACCTTCACTGTTTTTTTATATATTTTCAAGGGAAGAAAATCTGCCCTGTTATTTATAATCACTAATTTAAAATTATTTTAAAACATGTTAAAGGCTGTTTTGTTAGTCAAAAGTTTTTTTTTTACTTTTTCTATTTGTGCTATAGTTGTGTATATATTTCTTAATCTTCAACACTCAACAAACATTATTTCAAATTAATTAAATTTGCACTATATGTTTCTAAAAAAGATTTTGCATTGAGATAATGACTGTTTTATTAATGCTGCATAGTTATATTATTATGTTTATACTTATATAGTTAATAATGCTTATTAGGGACATTAGGATTGAACATTTGCTGCAGCAAAAAGTTTTATATCACTAATTCCAAACAAAAATATTTGTGGCATATTTCTACATCATTATGAATAGAAATCTACTATGAAGTACATTGTTCAAAAATAGTGGTGTTAAATTTTTTGGTAACATTTCTTCCATCCTACTAATTATATTAACTTATATAGCTTTGTTATGCTACTTTTGTTATCTTACTATTTTAGTTACTTTTTTTTACATTATTATACAAGTGTGTTGCGGCCCGCGAGAAAAAAAGGTTGAGAGTGGCTGTCCTAGAGTCAACTGATCACGCATGATCAGAGTTCAGTGATATATATCAATGGATATATATCTTGATATATATCATGAAGTTTGATATTTTCACATATTTGATATTTATTTTCAAAATATTTCATTTAATATTTTTGATATTTTTAGTTAAAACAAGTGTAAAGGAATTTTTGAACTGTTATTGACTGTGTTACTCTATAGATAAAGAATTTTTGCTCTTATAGTGGCTTTTGCCCTTTGCCCCCCCCCCCCCCCCCTCCCACACACACAAAAAAAAAAAAACTTTTCTAAGCTTTAATGTAGACTCAATAATTATGTGGGACAATATTTACTTTACAAAGTTGAGTCAAATCAGAGTGTAAAAATCAAATATAAAGCTGAAAAAGCATTTTTCTTAAAATATAATTAAAATATCTTTAGGAGCATAAAATGATAAAAACATTTCAAAATAAAACAAGAAAACTGAAAAGCCACTGAAAGATAAACTATCTAATTTAGATAAACTTGCAGCTTATTTAGAAACAATTTTTTTTTGGTTTTGTTCGGTTAAGCAGACCAAGCTTACTATATTTATGCTCAAATTTTTCAATAAAAAATTACATATTTTGTTGTACAAAACATTACATTTTCTTAAAACTTGATTACTAAATCTTAATAGTTTGTTTTTTGTGAGTGTAAAAAGCAAATTGTGTCTGTTTTCAATTAGTTGATCTTAAATTTTGTTAAGTAAGTGAAAAAAAAATAGAAAAAGACATTTAGAATATTGTTTTATTAAGTTTTCATGCTAAATCACGTATGTTTTAATGTCTAATTTATATTAACTCTGAAAATATTTATAATAATCAATAAGTTGACTATTTTGAAAATATCAGATGTATATAAAAATATTGGATATACAGTATGGAACCATTTATCTGGAATCCAGTTAACCGGAAAACCAGTTATCCAGAATGATATTTCCAACTGATTGATTTCAGAATCTTTCCAGAAAAAAGTGTCATGCAGTGCCAGTTTAACATGTGCATTGCTTGATACATTACTATGCTACATGCATTGTACAACTTGATCAATATCTAGGATTTGAAATGAAAGCATTTTTAGTTAGATATTGAGCATTTTAAGTTTTATGCAGAATTATTGCTTCCAAGGCATTGTCTTCTTTCAAACTCTGATTAATCTTTGATCTTGATAGCATCTGAGCCTTAATCAGAGTAATCTAATAATTTGAAATCAGTAACAATGTTACAGTCACATATATTCTACAAACCTCATCAAATGGATGTTGCTTTAATGTCCAACCAGTTATCCGGAATACATCTGGCCCCAACCATTCCGGATAAATAGTTCTATACTGTATATCAAAATATCGGATATTTTTGATATTTTCTATAATATCAAGATGTTTACAAACCCTGCTCATGATGCACAGCACAATGGTGTGGTTTCTGGCATGCTTGATGTACACTTTTCTGGTTAAAACATATATAAATAAATCTAGGGTTGCCTGAACCACACAAACACCAATAATTGACGACAATAAAAGTTGCATTTCAGTAGAAAATCTTTAAGTAGGATGGTTAAAAAAAAAAGATGTTTTTGTTGTACAGTATTCAGCAAGTTTTTGCTTACAAATTGACCAGAGATTTTCAATTGGGTTTTAAGTCCGGTGCATGGGTGCAAGTCTTCAGTCTCAGGACTGATTTCTGTCCTGGAGAGAATTTGATTAATAGTAAATTCTACTTTTATATACTTAATAATAGCGATTTTACTATCAAGAACTTTTAATCACTATCTTTTACTGCAAGATATCAATTTTTAGCCATAATGCAAGGCATAGAAATCTTCTGGTCCATTTCCATTTGGTTATTCCTAATACTCAAAAAAGTTTTCAGTGCTGGCTTGGATGGACTTCTTACACCCATGCTCTGGTGAGTTACCAGGCCATTGAAGAATATTTATACCTGTTTGAAAGAAGTTTTTAAAATTTTAGATGTATGGCAGAGTACAAGATCTTGCTGGAAAATCCCATCACCAGATGAAAACAACTTTTGTAAGAGTGGAACCACTCTTCTCTGCAGTAAATATATGTACTTGTCAGAATTCATAATTACTTTTACTGGAACCAATGTTCCTGATCCATGAAAGGTCATACTGCCCCAAAACATTTTCTTTGGAGGATATTTTGGATTAAAATTGTTTCCAGCTGGCACCAGGTTTTTCCAGCAAGATATTGCGCCTTGACTACATCTAAAAAATGTAAAACTTCTCAGCTCAAATAAGTATAAATGTTCTTCAATGCCTGGTAACTCACCAGACTGAAATCCGATCGAAAATCTCTGGTCAATTTGTAAGCGAAAACTTGCCAAAGAAAACTGTACAACAAAAGCTTCCATGATTTCTCTACTAATCAAGATATTTTTTCATGACGATAAACTGAAAAAAATGTGAAAAACTAGTTGAATCTATGTGTAAGCATTGTCAGGAGGTAATAAAGAACAAGGGAAGACATGTCAACTATTAAAATAAAATAAGTCTGTATTATTTCTAATAAATTGTGTATTAAGAGAAATTTGCTGTTTTCCATTGAGTGTTCCAATTAATTTGAGCGATACTGTAGCTATGGTTGCTTTCCATGAATTTCATATCATTGACATCCAACTTACCAATAGTATTTACTGCATAAAGCAAATCAGCAAATTTGTTTTAATTGAGATATTGCCCACTGCATGTATCACATCCACTTAGAGCACAATATTCTCAATTCTTCATGGACAGGGTTGCCATAGACAACTATTTTGTAAAACTTTGAACACCATTATTTTCACGTTATAATATTCTTCATGTTAGACATTGCACAGAAATCCTTGCATTCTTGTACATAGCACATTTGTATACTGAAAAATTAATTTGTTAAGACATACATTTTTTTTTTTTTTACATTTTGTTATTACCAACTGCATTTGAAATGCTTGTGCTCTTCTTTGACTCTACCTTTGATTTGCCACAATTTCAGATTTTCAAAATATAGACATACATATACGTGCTATTAAAGTAGTAGTGATAAACAAATTAAAAATGTGTATAAAAGCTGTATTGGTGGTGGAAAATGATATTGCTTCAGCTGGGTTAGATTTCTTGTAAGTCATAAGGATGTTGTTTTAAAATTCCAAATTAAAAACCTGATCTCTTCAGCTGTGATTGATTATAGAATGTGCTGTTATGTTCGGACATTGAAAAAACTAATTAATAACCCAACCAATTACATTTCGCAAATGTTTACGATTATTTGCAATATGATTTTCATAAAATTTTTCCCAGACAAATTCAAAAATAAAAATGTTGGAAAAAAATATTCATTTTGTATGAGAGATATTACAATAAAGGTTGCTAAACAAATTATTTCCCTCCTTATGGACATCTATGTTCGGTCCAAAATTATTTATTAATTTGAAAGCTAAAAATAATGAAAATCTTACAAGGCTGAGAATTCGAAGACACTGATAGGATTATCCTGCTCATTAAGTGAGCAGGCCGGGTGTAACTTGATCCAAATCCGAAAATTTTATTTAAAATCAACTCGAATCAAATTTTAAAGGAAAAAAAAAGGTTGACCCACAACCAGACCCGATCCCGAATCTGATCTGAAATCAAAATCAAAGACATTTTACCAACAATTTAATGCAGTTATTGTAAAGTAGTCTACAACCATAGCTCTAATATTGATTTTATCTTTCATATCGAAAAATAAACATGCAAACACTTTTCTATATTCAAATGTATAGTTGTTCATTTGAAACAATATATTATGAACTTTCTTTTAACAAATTCGGTTGATGCCGAACCCGACCTGCAAGGATCAAAACTCAAACCGGCCGAATCCGAAGCAATTAGTCCACCTGATTTGCAACAAAAAATATAAATAAATAAATGACACTGACTCAAAAACGAACTGTAAGTCGATTTCTGTTAAAAAATTCCTAGAACAATTATAATTTTTTTAGATTTTTTTTTTTAAAGTTAATTTTTAAAAAGAAAACATGAAATTTTTTTTTAAACAGAAATCGTTTTTTAAAAGTTTCAAATTTGTGAATCCAAAAGTACAACTCATTCCACCAAATAGTTTTCAAGTTATGTTTAAAAAACTACCCACATTGCAATCTTTTTCGCAACTATTACAAATAAATTTAAGGCTGTTGGTCAGTCAACTCACCGATTTCCCTTGCTAATGTTAAACCTATGGACGTGGAATGCATTCGTATATGTAAAAAATCTCCTCTGAAAAATAACAAGTTGAAAATTGTATGACAAATGTGGTGCCTTCGTACGATAACTAGTTTCAGTGAAATGAATTATATCGCCTGTTATAAAAATGGATTAATTTCCATAATAAAATAAGTACATTTTAAGTTGGCAACATTTTACCTTTTGTTGACATTTACTAAATATTCCAATGGGAAACTTAAGCCTAGCTTTGAAAATTTCAGAACTTGAAATCCATATTTAGAATCTTTTTCCATTTAATATCTATTTCTCCGGAAACATCTATACAAAAAACTGTCAGTAGATTATAGGATTGCTATAATTAAACAATTTTAGTTTACAAATTTGGTTTTTAAATTCAGTAATACGGAAATAATAGGACTCCATCATAAATAGGGCATAATCACCATGGCAACCTAGAATCATTACCTATCATGGGATATCATTAAATTAATTACGTAATGATAGGATTTAATAAATTGAAGAATGTGACTATAACTTATTCATAGTGGTTATAAAATGTCATATATGTGATATACGACTGTAACATGTATATATACATGTCAGATAACTTGGTGGTACATCTCGGTCGCTTGACGATGAATCCTCGGAAGCTGTTATAACAAGGAAGTACAGATTAAAAAAAATTTCAAATTACTTAACAAATATTTTTTTACCATCTTTTTAAGTTTTGATTTTATTTTCATAAAATTTGGAATGACTCCACAAAATTCTGCAAAAATTATATATATTAAATTTCAAACCACTCGGTTGGGTAGTTCTTGTGCTGCTATACAGAAGGACCAGACAACGACTATAGGTGCTATGTATTTATATAATTACAAACGCATGTAAAAAGCTTTGGAGGATGCCAAAATTCTACCAAACTCTGATATTTTCGATACGAACACCGAATTTTGATATTATATTTGGCTTTTTTGGTAAATTTAACCTTATGATACCCAATGGGATGTTATTAGGTGAAGTAGTTTAGGAGTTAAATTTCCGATTTTAAACCTTCAATAATTCTTAAACTACTTGACTGACTGACTTCCCATTTATCATCTTAAGGTAAAATTTATTGTAAAAGCCAAATAGGATGTAAATGTTTGTATTGAAAATATCAGCGTTTGGTAGAATTTCAGCATAAAAAAAATCTCCACAGCTTTTTTTTTTTTTTACATAAATTTAAAAAAAAAAAAAAAAAAAAAAAAACGCAGACGAATGTCTATTTTTGTTTTTTTCTGTGGCATTTTGGAGATTAAAATATAAGTATGAGAGAGGGGGGGGAGCTCTTTTTAGGGCTTCGTTCATCTCACGAAACCCTATTGGTCCCGCTACATTGTCTGTCCATCACAGAGCTGGTTCTCAGAAACTATATAACTTACAGACTTGAAATTTTGTGTACTTATAGCTGAATACCTACTAAGGAACTGAAAATCATAAAATTAAAAAAAATTGTATTATTTTAATATAGAGAGATGAAAAACCAAAAATCTAACAGCATTTTCCTATTAAATTTAAACATTTTTCGTTATATCAGTTGTCGATAATTAAAAATCCACAATAAAATTCTTTCTACAATAATTAATTTTCTATTGAAAGATTTCCACGTGAAAAATGAAATAAAAAGTTTCACCAATTGAAAAAAAAAGATTAATATGATGTCATATTGGTAATAAAACGGAATTTTTCAAACATTTCTCAATAATACAAGGATTTATTAAAGAAAGGATTGAATTTCTTTTATTTATGCGATTTCTAATTTTTTTTTGCGTTCTGCGGCGATTTTTCCCGTTTAGTAAAAGGAATCTGGTTTCAATATTTTAACCCAATGTAGTAAATTTTGTCCTCTATTTCAATAAAGTTTATTTGAAATTCGTACAGCGATTTTTGAATTTTTCTCGATTTTTTATGCGATTTTTAACGTGTTTTTTTTTTTTTTTTTTTTTTTTTTTTTTTGCATTCTGAGGCGATATTTTGACATTCGTTAAAAGAATCCGGTTTCAATCTTTTAACCCAATATAATAAATTTTGTCGTTGGCGATTTTTGAATTTTTAACAATTTTTTAAGCAATTGTTAGCGTATTTTCACGTTTCGCGGCGATTTTTTGACAACCGTAAAACGAATCCGGTTTCAATCTTTTAGCCCAAAACAGTCAATTTTGTTCTTTTCGATTTTTGAAAAAATTTCGAAATTTTTATTCAATTGTGAAATTTTTTTCGCGCTCCGCGGTGACTTTTTGACATCCCCCCTCCTGAATCTAAAAGAACTGTCCAGTAAATTTTACTATTACAGTGCTTCAATTCAAATTATTAGAATGCCAAATTGGTTCCTATAGCAACGTGAGCAACGATGCTGAAAACTGGAATTTAATCTGAATCGAAATAAAAGTCACAATATTTCAAGGTTCATTTGATTCGAAACAGGTGCTGGCGTATTCTGCACACGTGCTGTCTCCAACCCCAGGTTCGTTTGGGAAAAAATAATTAAAACAACTTTTTTAAAAAAAAAAGAAAAACACACGAAATCCATAAAAATTATTCATTTTGTAGCGATAATGTTACATTTTGTTTATCGCATTTATTATTTCTACGGAATAGGCGAAATTTCAAGTTTAATTTTGCAGAGAGATTAAATATGAAACCATTCATCAAATATTGGCTTTTCTTGAAATGCTTATATACTGACAATCAAAACTGGCCGATATATAATAAATCAACCTCGACATAACTGGGACACATTTCCTTCTAAAGCACTAAACATGATTCCTAAAAAGAATTATTTTATTAGCGTAAGAATGAAGATCGTTAATTTTCTGAGTATTCAGCATCACGAAAGTATGAGCTAAACTAAATCATTTTGCATTTATCCTACGCAAAAATGATCAGCTATCGATATTCTAAGGACATGAATTTATAATGATGCATAGTTGAGCGCGAAAAAAAAAATGCTGGAAAGTTGCTTTGTCTATTTAATCTTGTAAATATGGCATCTTCCAAACGTCTTCAAAAATTATTCCGTAGTAAATCATCTTGTTAATAGTATGCAAAATAACTATATTCGTTAGATTTTATTAAGTGACATATTTGTTCAGTTTCCGTAAACCGTATTTTTTGTCACTACTTTGAATTTTTCTAAACCTAAAAGTAATTCTCCGCTCTCTCTCTCTCTCCCCAAAAATAATAGTAAATCGGATCCGAAAGGATTAAAAGAACAAAATAAAATACTAACCTGTATGAAAAAAAAACAGCTGATAGTGAACTGATTCCTTTATTGAATAACTCTCTCTAAAATGCCCATTTTTTTTTTCGTACTTTGGCAGATTAAAAATATATTTTATCAAATATCAAACAAACAGTTTATGTAGCAATGAACTATAGAAAATATATCATCTACTGTCTCTTGATGAATTTGTTCTAGAAAGTCAATCTCTCTCAATCTGATTACTGTCTTTATTCTCATCCGTTTCCACAATTTCCGCATCATCTTCATCTTCGTTGTGGTTGGACGGAAAACCCTTCCAGAAGTCATCTCCCATGAAAGAGGGATCCCCCAGTCTTTTCTGTAGCTCGTGGATCTGTTGGCGCATGGCTAGCATCTCGCTGAAGAACGACTTCAATTCTTTCTCCATGACCGCCAGAGTGGAGTTGTCGTAAGACAGATTTTGCACAAACAGTTCGTTGAAAGCCTTATCTTGAGTCTTGCAGATATCGTCGTCAACATCGGTTGTCGTTTCAGTCAACACTTCGCCCTTGTACGTGAAAACGTGGTCTGGTGTGCAAGAAAACAACGGGGAACCGTTTCTGGAACAGTTTGTACCTTCTGAATCTGAAGAACAAAACACCCGGTAGTAATCTGTATCATCCCGATACGCAATGGACAGGAGAGCCATACCGTTTCCCCCTTCTTCAGGGTACTGCATGTTGTTACACCATTCGACAAACTTTTTAACGCACTGAACTTTATCATCTTGACTGATTCCTTTCTCATCACCCTGTGACTCCTCTTTTTCTGTTTCAGAATGAACAGCGGCTACACACAGGAGTACCAGAAGACATAACATCTTCACTCTCGCCATCTTCGAAGAAACAACGCGCGAGCGGCTAATATTCAGGAAGACTTCCTTCTGTCTTAATTCTCGAAACAATCCCAAAAATATTGACTATTTTTATATGCAGCACGTGTATTCATGCGGCATAAGCTCTCGCGGGACCTTGAATTTTTGTCTATATATGTGTTTTTTTTTTTTGTTGTTGTTTTTTTTTTTTTGCGTCATCTTCCGCTTTCACTCTCTTGAAAAAAGTGTCGCAATAGTTGGCTAACGAGTTTTTCAGAAGGACGCATCTAAAATCATATTCGGAATAGAATTGTCAAAAGAAACAAAACATGAGTTGTGCATTTGAACTTCACGATAATATCATCTCTCTGGGAGAAAGAGAATTTTTTTCTTTGTCACATACATCTGCTTCTATTGACAGGTTGTCTCTGACATATACTGTCAAACGCAAGTGGCGAAATTTCTGCTGAAAATGAACGACGTGACTATTCTGCATGAGTTGGATTGATTTTACATCCGCGGTGCAATACCGCGACACAGTGATTTGGTTTAATGAACACCTTTTTTTTTTAATACAAATAATAAGCAGGAAGAAATAAGAATAATAATTAAATAATTTTCATAATTAAAAATATGTTTTTTTAATAAAACAATAATTAAACAAGAACGAAAAATAATGCGTCAAGTATAGATTATGAAACACTTTCCATCACATTCAAAATACTTAAAGAAAACTCCACAATTTACTAAGTACGCAATTTAGAAAACGCATAACACATTTGAAACCCAATACCTGCTATTACTACCAGTAGTCAAACAAAATATCCCAATTCTTTTGTGCAGCCCTGTATATGATCTATAGATATGGATGTATATTACACAGTATGCTAAAATTTAACTTCAGTTAGGAAATACATAGCGCAATTGAAAATTCCCCTTCAGCAATGTCCGTCAATAAACGGAAATGTACTTGAGATCTTTTGAGCAGCCCTGTATAGGATCTATAGAATTTATATGCACCAATTAATAACAAAAAAAAAACTACTTGCATTTAAAAGCGCGTACCACAACTGAAAACGAGCTACCAGTAATTATTTTTCATAGACAATACTGTAACCAAATTCTTTTGAGTGTCCTTGTAAATGAACGATACACTCTGTGCATACTATATTCTACAGTAAACACCTTGTAGTGCACCTCGGTGATATGTATAAATTTTAATAAGTTTTAAAATAGTGTAACATCATTAAAATACGCTGAGAACTATTTTTCCCCATAGACCGTAATGTAACGGAATTCTTTTACATGTCCCTATAAATGAACGATGCATTCTATGCATACCCTATTTACAGCAAGCTTCTTGTAGTAAACCTCAGTGATATGTATCAATCAGAATATGTTTAAAATAGTGTAACACTATTGAAATACGCCACAAATGATTTTCCCCATAGACCGTAATGTAAAGGAATTTTTTTAGTAGCCCTGTAAAAGAACCATAAATGCTATATATTTCATTTTCAATACGAAACATGCCATAGTTAACCACACTAACTTTATCAATTTCAAGGGAATCCGAGTATATTTACGCGAGTTACAGCACGGACAGGCTACAGACAGACAGGCAGACAAACCTAATTCATAAACACTTTTCAACTATGTTCGAAAGTGTTAAAAAAGCAAGAATGTAGTTTGGCTCCATTCATTATATTTGTCCTCCTCCCCTCAAAAAAAAAAAAATAATAATAATTAATTAAAAATATATATACAAGCATTTCTTGTTTCAATAATTATATTTTAATATTCATTTGTCTCTTATCTTATCGAAAAAAGTCTGGTAATACATACACAAAAATTTATGAAAATGAAAAGTTCTAATTAGCTTACGATCTTTAACGCTTGGTTACCAATGCCTGATTTACGGCAGGGCATTCGAGGCACGGGCCCGGACCCCCGACTTTCAGGGGCCCCCAAATGCTACTGGAGATTTTTCAATGGCCGAAATTTGATAAAGTTTTAACTATTAAAAAACAAAATTAATATAGATTTTTTTTTTCATTTTAAAATAACTACTTCAATCACGCGAAAACACCCGCTCGCTAATATTTATTCTATGGGAGAATTTTTTTTTTTAATATCTCGTTTGCATTTCAATATTTTTAAAAGATTGTTTTTTCATTGGACAGTTGAGGTCAATCTCTTACAAAGGCCGTTTTTTACTTTTTTTCGATTTTGTTTACAGGGTTTTTTATTAGGATACTTTCACTTTTGGAACCGATTTCAAAAAATCGTCAGCGAAATCGAATACTAAAGATTGATTATGAGTATGTTATAAAAACTTTTACTGCTAAAAAATTGAGAAAAAAAATTATAAAAAAATAATTAAATATCAGAAAATTATTAAAGTCAGTAATGGTTATTTATCCTAATTACCGCTTTCAATATGTTTTTTTTTTTTTACCCCTATAACCATCGATGCATGGAGGCCCCTATAATCATCTGTGCCCAGGGCCCCCAAAATTTGTAAATCGGTCCCTGTCGGTTACTATACTTTGTAAGATACAATGACTTTTTTTCTGGCTTCAGAGACGTCTTTGGAGACGCCAATTTGGTATATATATATTATTTTTGTGATTAAAGGCAAAAAGAACACACGCTTTTAGTCACTTACTACCTTTCACCGAAATATAGCTGTATAAAGTGTATAAATATGCAGATTACTTCATGTGTTCTGACAGAGTCACAGATACAACGACAGCAATAACGCAAGTTTTTTGAGGTTAGCAATCAAGTGTTAATTGGCTCTTTTGGATGATTATTTCCTAAAATTCTAGTTTTCGTAAAATAAATTTACTAAAAGAAAAGAAAAAGCATTTAAAGAGTGCTATTAAAATTTAATAAGAAAAGAATTAACCAAATTTAAAATAGAGTTTCTATTCCAAAGAAAACAAGTTGGAAATTGTACGTTAAACATGACAAATGAGGTGCGTTCGTTTCGTGCAATAACTAGTTTTACAATGTAAAATAGTCATCGTTTTATTATTTCAGTGAAATTAATTATATCGTTTACTATGAGCGAAATAAGGACGCCTTTATTTTTGTTATTACGTATGCCATGTTTACAGATGTGATTTTTTTTTTCGATACCAGACAGCGCTGTAAAATTCCTCATGGAGATCTTGCTTAGCGAATGATTATCTCCATGGTTTAATATTTCTATGACTCGCGATGAATGATTTTTTTGTTTATTTACTTTAATGCGTTGAGATATTCGGCTGTTAATCTAATTTCCACTGAAGTTATCTCAGAATCTATACATTTTTGAATGTAACTCATCTCTCAAACAAACAATTTTTTTGAACGATCTTTCTAAAAATGCTATTTTTATGTAGTTTTATTCGAAAAAAGTAATTTTGAATAAAAATGGGCCACTTGGCATATGCAAAATAAATGTGGTTAGCCCGTATTTGTTTTCCTCAGTCACATGACTTGCGCTTTTACTATATAGATGATAGGATTTAATAGAATAAAGAAAACTTTTATTAATATCTTTTTAATTTTTGATTCAATTTTCATAAAATTTGAAATGACTCGACAAAATTCTGCATCGATTATATATATTAAATTTCAAACCATTCAGTTGGGTAATTTTTGCGCTGTTATATGCGGGCGGACGGATAGACGGACGGACCAGACGACGACTATAGGTGCTACGTTTTTATGTAATTACGAACGCACCAAGTAAAAAAAAAAAAAAAGGTGCAAACAGGGCCCGCTTAAGACCTAGAAGTAGGGTAAGCCCGACGTCTCACAGGGTGCCCCCTATTCCTCTACCAATTGCTTTGTCATTTAATAAATCCGTTTTCCCCACACTTCAACAACTTAAAATTTTGCCATCAAAATTTCGAGTAAATGATACTTTTATTATTAAACTGAAACTAACTCCTATATACATATGGCAAATTATTTTATTATATATTTAATTATACATAACAAATTATATTTGTAAATGAATTCACAAATATGGAACTGACAGTTGTGACTAAATATCTTTTCTGCTTTACAAATTGCAACATTTGTCAATGCTAAGAACAGTGCAGGGACTACAAATATTTGAAAAGTAAATTTGGAGGCCCCTTCTCATTTCAGTAGGTAAGCCCGGGCTTCATGGGCCTATTCTATTCGGTAAACAGGCCCAGAGTGCAAAAGAAAATCAATAGGAATTAAATAATAATGGGGAGCTACAATTTAAAAACAATACGACATTTGTCTGATTTATTTTTAAATTGTCATTCGTTTCGAAGAATTGATAAAAATCGATAGTTTACTTCCCGTTTTTCGAAACACAAATATGCGATTGCTTAAGAAAACACACACGTTCATGGACAAACAATTACAACATTAAATTGTTGACTTATCTCTGGAGAAGTTTTGGATTTCTCTCGTGAAAATAAAGTTAATCGATTCATGGGAAAGCAATTAAATATACTGTTGAAACTTTCGATGCCTAAATGTAAATGAGTTTTTCTTTTTCTTTCTTTCTTTCTTTTTCTTTTTTTTTTTTTTTTTTTTTTTTTTTTTTTTTGTAATTTTAATAATACAGAGAGTATAATCATATATCCGGGGACGGCGAACCTTTTCATATCCGCGTGCCAAATTTTTTCAAAAAGGATTTTACGTGACCTTGGCGTGCCAACAACAACAACAACAAAAAGAGTCAAAATTACTTGAATTTTTGTTTATTAGAAATAAAAGATATGTAGGTAACATAGATGTAGGTATTACATTGTAATAATCTACTGTACAGCGTGGTCGAAAAGTCTCTGATAAGTTTTTAAATTTAATATAAAATCAAGTAATTGTCGTACGGGGGTGCGGTTTGGAGTAAAATGCTTCTTTCTCACAATGAAAAGTTCTATTGAAGAAATAAAAAAATAGTTCTAAACTTCGCCCACAGATGGCGCTACTGGTTCCTATGTTTGGTTTATAACATGTACACGAGAATCACACATGTAATCCAGTTTATTCCGCAATCACTGCTATCGAATTCGTAGATTGAATTGGAGCACCGTTTGGATGTGACTCGAACTACAAAGGGCGCACACATTGAAATATGGTAATGGATTGTACAAAATAAATGCTTTGTAATTATTTGTGACAAAATAAATGGTCTGTATCTGATTGTCTTGAGTTTTGGATGCTTCTTTCTAATAAATTAAGGTACAGCGTCATCTATGGGCGAAGTTTGGAACTAATTTTTTTATTCGCTTCAAGAAAATTTTTCATCGTGAGAAATATTGTAGTCTAAATCACACTTCCGTACGACAATGACTTAATTTTATATTAAATTTTAAAATGTGCCAGGGACTTTTGGACCACCCTGTATTTTAAAAAGTAATAAAAAGTATATTTCATCTTGAATGCCAAATAAGATTAAATTAATATAGATTTCATACCGAGTTACTTTTAACGGAATGCAAGCTGAATTGGAACATCATGATAAATAACCGGGTTAAAACTCGTTTTTATGCATGCAGAGGCCCCTTTCACCTGCCGAGACCAAAGTAAATTATAACATATATATATATATTTATATAAACTCAGCTTGTTTAAATCCATGTATTTTGTTTAATTTCATGTTATTTTGTTTCAGAGCCTCAATCAACGCCATGCAGAAAATATTCTGTCGTGCCATTGGTTCGCTGTCCCATGTTTAGAAGAACGTGAGTTAAAAGCGTTCGGAATGAAATTACCATTCACAAATCGGGTTGACCTTATTATAGAACTCTCTCCCATAGCTCGTTCCCTACGTAGAATGATGCGTTTTACAGTAAAACCTTCCAAAAAAATTATCTAACTGACAATGTAGGTCTAATAAAAATCCGTTTCGTAGAACGTGAGTTAAAAGCGTTCGGAATGAAATTTAGATTTGTATTTTACATATACAATAGATTAATTATCTGTATTTTTACTTTCTTTTATGTTTACAAGAAGAAAGTATTGGATTCATGAAAATTTCCGATTTCCTGTTTTCGATGTATTTATACGTTTTAGAAGGTTCTGAGTACGATTTGACTCTTTTTGGAAAATGTCTGCCTGTTTTTGTGGGCGCTCTGTCTCATGAACTAATGAACTTTTAATAAAACTTTAGATTCAGTTAGACCTTGATAGAAATTGGAGCTGATTAGTTTTTGGTGCATATCGCTCAACAGGTGGCGCTACTATGCTGCTTTTTTCACTATTTCCAAAATAGCTCTATCTGAAGAACTAATGTACGGACTTTCATCAAACTTCAGGTTCATTTAGACGTTGACATAAGTTGTTAGTTGATTAGTTTTTGGTATAAATCGCTAACAGGTGGCTTTGCTTTGCTGCTTTTTAGGGTTTCGTTCATCTCACGAAACCCTATTACTCCCGCTCCGTTGTCTGTCCGTCACAGAGCCATTCTCGAAAACTATATAACTTACAGAGTTTAAACTTCGTGTATATAGAAGAATACGAGCTTTAAAGAGCTCAAAATTTTAAAATTTTAAAAATTCGTATTATTTTAATAAATAGAGATAAAAAACCAAAATTCAAACAGCCTTTTCTATTAAATTTAAACATGTTTCGTTATAGCAGATGCCAAAGATTTAAAATCCACAATGAAATTCTTTCTACAATAATTAATTTTCTATCAGACGATTTCCACGTGAAAAAATGAAAATGAAATAAAAAGTTTCACCAATGGAAAAAAAGATAAATAGGAAATAAAACTGATTGACGTCATAGTCGTAATAAAACAGAAAATGTCTCAGATTTCTCAATAATATAAGGAGTATGAGTATGTGTAAGTACACAAAGCAGATTAATATCACGTCATTAGAGAATTAAAAAGAAAATATGGGAAGTCATATGGGAAGTTTAACGAATTTTTCAAATGTTTGAGAATAATACAAAGCGAGTATCAATATGAGTAATATAGAATAGTAAATATATGAGTTTGAGAAACATATTGAATCGTGATAAAAATCCGATTATGGAAATATTCGCATATTTTAACATTTTGAAGGTGTACAATTTGTTTAATTTTTAAATTATTTTTTTAAATATTGCATTTAGTCCGTATGACGGATATTATTATGACAGAATATAATAGCGCGCTTGGCTCGCTATCCGACTGGTTTAGATATTCGAAAAAACGAAAAAATAGACCGGTAAATTTTTACTTTATAAAAAAACATGACTTCTTTTTGTTGTTGTTGCTAAATGAAATTTGTTTGAATTTATTAAAGAAATGATAAAGTGTTTTGAAAGGAATATTAAACGAAACCCTTTGAGCGATCTTCGATCACACTTACCCACTTGTTTCATGATTTTTACGATAGCTATATCTCAAGAACTAATGTACAGAATTTCACCAAACTTCATTTTCTGTTAGACCTCAACATAAATAGACGCTGATTAAGTTTTAATGTAAATAGCCCAACAGGTGGCGCTGCTATGCTGCATTTTCACGATTTCCGCCATAGCTATATATCAAGAACTAATGCACGGAATTTCCCCAAACCTCATATTGTGTCAGACCTTAACAAAAATAGATCTTCATTAGATTTGGGGGTATACCACCTAACAGGTGTCGCTGCTATGCTTTGTTTTTGCGGTTTCTGCGATAGCTATATGTGAAAAACGTATAGATTGTCATTTAATTTTTGTTTCAGACGATTTGTTTAATATAGAAGAAAGTTTTCTGATGGCAACAACATACTAGTTTTGTTATTTCCTATGTTATAAATTTTGAGTTTTCATTTATTTTTCATGTAAATATTTCTTCACATCGTTTTGTACATTTCTAGGAAAATGAACCTTTTATTACCATTAATGTTTAAGAAAAGATAAATGTTTGAATTTACTCAAGTTACATTTAAATATTTATTGTTATTCTATGTCATAATGACACTATTTTGGGCATTACTGCATCACTTTATAGAATTTAATCAAACATAAAACGTATGATGACAACAGATAAAATAATTATCCCTAAATTAACACGAATGTGATTTTTCATGTATTCGAATTTCAAGAATTCGGTTAATGCGATGTATTCTTGGAATCAAATCGTGTTAAATGGGGTAAAGCAACCGGATGTTGCTTACAGCAGGCCTGCGCATGTTCTTTAGCGCATATATTTCTAGAAACGACATTTCGTATACTTTTAGATATACGAAGGTTATGCATAAATTTCAGACATGGACCGAAAGTTTATTTTCATGCTGTGCTTGATTTTTTATATTTGCGAAAATGTTTCTTTTTCCAAATCAGAAAGTCCTTTACTTATTAAGAAGATAGACTCATTGATAAGTAAGTTCATTTTAAATAAAATTTTATGTATGTTATCACCTTGCGGGAAAATAACTTTACCCAATGGCACAGATCAAACAATTATCCTTAAATAAAGAATAACAGATTTTTAATAAGAGGACATAATACGTAATAATAAATTATGTGTTACTACATAAAAATTCTGGTTAGAAATATGTTTAAATGAACACGAGACTTCGTCTGAAAGGTCTTTAGTTGTATATTGTACTTGTGGAATTTTAACTAGTGTTGCCTGTTTCCTTTTGTTTTGTTTTTTAATTCAGAATTATGGATTGCTAACACTTTTTTAAAATAGTATAATTTGCCTTATAATCTACTGTATATATAAAACACAAACGGAAATTTCGTTCCGTTCTTTTATAACTCGAGTTCCGCTTAATGGATTTTGATGGAATTTGCACTGTTCGATAGATAATTTTTCAGGGAAGGTTTTAATATATAACACAACGTTCTACGTATATTAGTTATATAATTATGATGGAAAGTTCTGTTATTTTGGGCGAAAAGATTACCATTGGTCTGTTTTTGGCGACCATTATCGTTGGTGAAAGAATTGAAATTGCTACATAAATTTGATAAAATCTGAGAAACAATTTTGTTTTTGATTTGTTCTTCTTTTTAAAATTTTTTTTTAAATAAATCTAACTCCTTCATCATGTGACTTACAGGAGAAACTTGCAGCTGCAATTATAAAAATGACTGTATTTGTGAGTTACATTTTATTTGTTTATTTACGATTCTGATTTTACTTTTGTCGCCAAAAAATTTGATTTTAAGCCAAAAAGGCATAAGCGTGACATCGGTCCGAGCGATGTTAAAATAAATGGTGTTTTTTCAAGTATACGACAGCATTTTTAGTGAAATTTTTTATATTCGAATGTATATTATATAAATATCAGTTAATATTATAAAAATGAAGTCAAATATATAAATTTTAGTGTAAAATATAACATATATTTAAAAAGTTTTTCACCATTCATTTCTTTTTAGTTTTCTTTGCATACCCTTTTTTTTCCCCCTTTTTGAAGGTTTTTAAAGGATATTAGAATACTCTTCTGTAATCGGGTCACCCGCCAATTAACGTATATATTATATTGTTGGAAATTTCAGAACAACTGTCGCAGACGCACCGGGGTCGGCGCCATATTTGTTTTCGCCATTTTGGCTCAGAAAAACCCAAAACCCGGTTTTTGCAATTGTTAGGCCTAGATTCCTAAAACAGCATGTTAGTTTGATTTTATTATGGAACACGCACAATTTTTATTATAAACACACACAAGTTATTTTATTTTAAAACACACACAATGATTAATTCAGTATAAAACTCACATTATTTAATTTATTATAAAACCAATAGAATCTACTCTACCGGATTGCCATACGAAGCAAAATCTCGCCAAAATCGGTTGATTGCCCAGGTATAAAATCACCATTTTGGCGCCAAACGGATACACCGGTGCGTATGCGACATCTGTACCGAAATTTCTTTTATATTTGAAGGGGACTTTGGACGGTAAATCCGATTGGAGAAAATTATACACGCAATTTGTACTAAGCAATTAGTAAATTTATGTATTTTCATTATGAAGCAAACGGAGAAAAGAAGATTTACTATTATATATTTTTTCACTGTCAGTTATTTTGCTATCACTAAACAAGCAATACTTGCAATGTACCAAAAATCTTGGACATGTCAATGGTGGCCAAGTAACAATATTTTAACAATCATTTTAGCATAGATAAGAAAAGAGTACCTGGAATTCAGATTAGAGCAGTCTTTGTATTATACTAAACTACGAAAAGTCCTTCTGGCCTGTACCGGCTTGGAAAAGATAACCTCCCTATTGCTTGGTTTTGAGATTTTAGCTAATTCTATTGAAAATACACGAAGCTAAAATACGCAGAACCCGATTACAGAAGAGTCATTCCCAGTTCTCATCCACATTGAATTTGAATGAGAATATCGCCAAATTAGACAGACATAGCCAAGTTGGCTACATATATGGCAACGTATTTTTGTCGCCAAATTTAGCGATATTTCACTAATTGTCGCCAAGCTTGGCGACATAACACCGCAGTAACCTTCCTTGGTTAAAAGTTAACATCATTGTTTATAACATGTCATTCAATTGTTAAATTATTAATTATTTCTGTTGCATTTTCCATTATAAATTACTATGAAAACTGATTTTGAAAAGTTAAAAAAAAAAAAAAGCTTTCTACTTAATCTTATTATGGTATGAAAACAAATTTTAATTGTACTGTGTCCATTTATACAGGGTTATTCTAAATGATGGACCCATTTTCAAAAAATTATATTTATTAAAGTACAAATCCAAAATGAACATTCTTTATGCCAATGAAAAGAGGAAGTTTCAAAGTTTTTTTAAGACATTATAAATGTTCAATGTGTCCACCGTTTGCTGCACGGCAACGAACTCAAGAACGCAGGAAACCTTGTGCTCCACAGTAGCCATCTCACTCACAACTGACAGCGAAACGAAATCGCGGCCTATTGCCGCGCGACCTCTACCGGCCGCCTCTGGAACCATCACCACTTTGAAAGCCGTGCACTCAGTAACACCAGATATGCTTTCTCGTATGTGGGACGAGTTTGGCTGTCGCGTAAATGTTTGCCGTGCAGCAAACGGTGGACACATTGAACATTTATAATGTCTTAAAAAAAAACTTTGAAACTTCCTCTTTTCATTGGCATAAAGATTGTTCATTTTGGATTTGTACTTTAATAAATATAATTTTTTTTAAATTGGTCCATCATTTAGAATAACCCTGTATAATTACAGGGACTGTGACATTATTATAAATACTAGGCTTCTACATTATTATAAATACCGGCCTTCCCGGGTTACAGAATATTACGTGAAAACCATTTTTTAAATTGAAAAACTAATAGTTTTTTTCCCTTACAGTTAATATATTTTTTGGATTACCAACTAACGACACCATAACTTTCTAACGCAGTTTGTCTAATAATTTTGTGAGAAATACTTTTCGAGCTATTAATTTTTGGTATTTTAGCTATTTATTTTTTATTTAATTCTTAATACATTTCAAAAAAGTCTCTTATGTAAGATATTTAGCAGGATATAAATTTAGGAATAAATACCGTCAGTGGCGAAGCGTGTAGATCGCTGGAAAAAATTTTCTATTCGACCTAAGTAGGAATGACTTTTTAAAAAAAGTTTTTATATTACTTGTTGATTCAGATAATTTCAGTGGTTTAAGCGCGTAGTTCGATTACATGGCCGTTAATTTAGTGTTTAGTTCATATCATTTTATTTATTGATTGATGAAGTATTAATTTAATTATGGAGTATTATACGGAAACAAATGCTGAATTATTTATATTAAGTGCAAAGGGTTAATCTTTTGTAATCGCCTGCACGTGATAGAGATGATCGATTAGGAAAGAAAAAAACATGCTTGAATTTTTTTTTAAACCGTAAAAAATTAGTAATTGTGATAGAGTTTTCAAACAAATTGTATTTGAAAGAAGATTTTTTTTTCTTATTCGACGGCGCAAAAATTTAATATGTGCTATGTTTAGAGGTTTAAAAAATTGCATTAAATGCGAAATTTAATCACCAAGTGTTGGTTACGTCGAAATAACGTCAGCGTTATTCACGAACACGTTTGTCTTTTATAATATAGAAGATAATCGAAATTCAAATTTTCCATTTTTTTTTCACAATATTTCAAAATTATTACAATTACGATATAATTTTGATTTCCTGGGAAAAAAAAAAAAAAAAAAGAATCATAATTTAAATTTTATTTATGCTTAATTTTCATATTTGGTCATGCTTAGAGTATGAAACTAAACCAACAATGAAAGCAACAATGAATAAATTCTGACTCCATCGCAGAATGAAGACCGACATTAAAATATAAAAAAACATAAATTTGATTAAAAAATATATACAATTGAAATTAATAAGTTATAATAATGGTTTATTGATAATTTTTAATACAGCAATAATTAAAATTTTAAAGTAAAAATTATTAAAAAAAAAACAACAACGTGAAATTGACTTCTTTTTACTCATTTAAATTGCTTTGAACTTATTATATTTTATTTTCCCAGAAAATCACTTAAAATTTCCATACAAAGTTTATTCATTTGAATTTATATAAAACACGCACACACACACACACACCACACAAAATAGACAAGTTTTTAAATTTCTGTTTAAAGGAAAGACAGCTATGAGTCCGAGCCCATTTCGGGCCCTGGTTTCGGACACGGGTTAAGCTCGTCTTAACTCTAGAGGACACCCTAATATAATCCAACAGATTATATTATCTACAAAATTTTCATTACCAAACTGTGGGGATTTCACAGCATTGACTGTATTGCTAGAAAGCCACTTTTGCGTGCAACGTAATTATTTTTCGCGTTTTGGAGAAGGAAAAAAAAAAGGAGAATGAATTATTCAAAGAAATATTCACACATACACGGAAAGATCAGGAAGAAAAACGCAATTTATTATTTTTGTGTTTTACCATGATCTTCATTTTCGATCTTATTTGCATCAACTTCACGAACCATGAAACCTTAATGTAATAGTAATTATTATTCTATAACTGCACGGAATATCTACCTGTTACAGGGAAACCACAACAGCTATTACAAGTTGCAAAATTGACCTTGGCAATGACACAAGAATAGAATATTCTTTTTTCTCCCCACAGACAGGTTGTTTCATTATTAAAAGAATAAGGCAGCGAAGCATCGTTTATATTGAGACATTTTTTCGTTTTTGTGATTTCAAATGATATGTTTTGAGTTTAATTCTCCAATTCTCCGCATCAGTTAGATGTGAAATTCTCTTTTCCAATGTTAATCCTACTGGTTTGGAATACATTTGTAATTTTCCAATTTCTCCTCAGACAAATTACATTTTTTTTTTCTGTATGCTCTTCTTAAAGGATGTTTCTTTGCATTTCGCTTGGAAAAATATTTCTAAAATATACTCTTAATTTTATTTTATGTATTAAAATCTTATCCAGCGCTCCACAGCTTCACTAAGATTTTAACACTTGAAGTATAAAATGAAGCATATATTTCACAAATATTTTTCCAAGCGAAATGCAAAGAAGTGCCTTTTAAGAAGAGTACACACACAGGGACATAAGAAAGGGGTGACTCGAAGGCTGAAGCCGCCCCCCCCCCTCAATTGGAAATCAAGTCTTTTTTCCCCCGTCAGATTACAGTGTTTTTTTTTTTTAAGTGAACTTCGAAACTCCATTAAAGTGAAAGTTCTATCAACTCAACTCTTCCAGTCTTAACAGCCACTCCGGAAAGAACATTTTGTTCACTGAGACTATTAAAAACGTATCTTAGGAACACTAATTGTCGGCTTTCTGGACTTGCATTAATGAACATCCATCGAGTAATCCGAATCCATTTTGAACGCAATGACAACGAAACGCACTTACCTTGTGTTAAGATGCCAAAATTTGTAAGTGCAATTTTAGGTGCGTTCGTAATTATATAAATACGTAGCGCCTATATTCGTTGTCTGGTCCATCCGTCTGTACGCATATAATAGCGCAAAAACTACCCAACCGAATGGTTGGAAATTTAATATATATAATCGTTGCAGAATTTTGTGAGTCATTTCAAATTTTATAAAAATCGAATCAAAACTTAAAAAGATATTAATAAAAGTTTTCTTTATACCATTAAATACTATTAATTCAATGATATCCCATGATAGGTAACGATTCTAGGTTGCCATGGTGATTACGTACTATATTTAAGATGGAGTCCTATTATTTCCGTATTACTGAATTTAAAAACCAAATTTGTATACTAAAATTGTTTAATTATAGCAATCCTATAATCTACCGACAGTTTTTTGGATGGATGTTTCCGCAGAAATAGATATTAAATGGAAAAAGTGTCTAAATAGTGATTTCAAGTTCTGAAAATTTCAAAGCTAGGCTTAACTTTCCCATTGGAATTTTCAGTAAATGTCAACAAAAGATAAAATGTTGCCAACTTAAAATGTACTTATTTTATTACGGAAATGAATCATATCATAATTACAGACGATATAGTTAATTTCACTGAAACTAGTTATAGTACGAATGCATCTCATTTGTCACGTTTAACGTACAATTTCCAACATGTTTAAATTATTACCTTTTCACAGATTTAACCATACCATGGCTCTTCTTTCTACCCTCTGCAGCCCTGCATTCCAATGATGCAGTTGTAAAAAAAAGAAAAAAAAAGTTTGCTATAAGCAAATGCTCTATACGCTATAGCTTTATTTGAAAAACAGAGGGTTTCCGATATTTCTTAAAAAAATTCAGATGGCATACCTCCAATACCCTCCGGTACATCTCTTCCGCACTCCCATATAAACTTGCCATTTTGAGAAAAGGTGATGACAGTGGATCACCGAGATCATGCGATTGAACATCACGAGACTTCGTGGATATCATAATTGCCATCGTACACGTTAAAAATCAAAATTAAAAACACTAAAATGTTCAAAATGTATTTATTTATTTAATTTAAGTTTAATACACCCTGAAGGTATCGTGGGATAACCCTGTACATATATTTTTTTATAATTAAGTGTTTTGTCACTAACCACGCTATAAAGCTGAATAAAAAAGTAAACTTTGGTCTTTTGCCGATTAAATTCCTACTTTTATTTCAGATGCATCTACTTCTGACGTTTTAAAGGCAAATCAGAGTGAAAATGTTTTTCCAGCAAGTCTGGAAAATGTGTCCAACTATTCTTGGAATTCCTCATCAAACTACACAAAGTCTCCCCAAGCGCATTTGGGAAGCAACAACACCATTGTAAATAAAGAAAAGGAAAAAGCTTTGACACGTAATGATTCTGGATTTGTCGAAAAATTATATGAGTACCTTTCTACTAATGCCGTGAATGTAAGTTTGTATGGTATTCCTGTTAATACAACGACCCCTGAGGAAGATGTTCAGCCGAAAATGGTGAATCACTATGCAGTGGGTCGGATTCGTGAAAAAGAAAACATCACGTCAAGCAGTACAAGATACGCCAACAGGATGGGAACCGAACCGACAAAAAAATCTCCTCTGGTGAAGAGAGGGGCCCGACTTATGACCGATTCAGTTGAGTCTGTCATGGACAAGCTATTCGGAGAAGACTTCTCGGAACCTGGCAAAAAACGTCAGAGACAAGGAGGTGAGTCAATTACTACGCAATTTCATTTTAGCCCCTTCAAGACGAGTGTCCCTATACGAGTTTTTTTGGATACACCCGTATTTCTGAATGCTAATTTTTGCTTTATTTAACCTCAGAAATTTTGAGGTTAGATAAGTCGAAGATTACTATTAGAAAGTAGTGATACTCAAAAGCAAATACTGTGCCTTGCACACCCTATATGAGACGTGTACGTGACACTTTTCCCCAAAAAAGTTAAGATGCTTAATCAATAATGTAATTAAAATTAATGTAAAATGTAGTAATGTAAAATTTAAAACACTAAAAAGTTCAATATATATATATGTTGTCAGTAACCACGCTATAAAGAGGGGAAATGTAAACTTTGATTTTTTGCCGATTAAATTCCTACTTTTATTTCAGATGTATCTGTTTCTGACATTTTAAAGGCAAATCAGAGTGAAAATGTTTTTTCACTCTGATATATTGTAAAATCATACATCAGAACAGTACTTAGCTGTTCAAAGGACAACAGTACTTATTTGTTCATTGAATCAAACATGTTACCATGTTTCATTCTTGAACATGGGTACAAGTTCACGAATCCTTAAGGGTTCGTGAAACGACTTCAAGGGGATCCGTCCACTTGATGGAGAAAAAAGTTAACTCATTATGTTTACTTTATGTGAAACATTATTTAATTGCGCCTTTTATTTCTAATGTGCGCTGTAAATGAGATTTGTAATAAATTTAATTGTTAGGAATAACAGCATTGCAGTTCTTATCTGCATGTCTAAAATATAGCTTGCATTTATCTGTGTGTGTTAGGATCACGCCCTTTTAAACTTCGACGCAACTTTGAAGCGAACTTGGGCGTGGCGTAGCAATGTTACTTGTTGGGGATGCTAAGGTAATTTTATGATTGCACAAGTTAATTATTAGCTATGTGGTATTCTGATTACACAATATCATTAATTATCTCTTTGAAGATTTTAGTAGAATGATATTAGAACTTGATATGTTTTTGAAATTCATAGATATTATAATTATATATATATATATATATATATATATGTTAGTTCAAATTTAAATTTCACTGTCTTATTGCCATGTACGCTAATGGCGATTGGTGCATGTAAAGTCCGTCGTGGGTGCAAAGTCCTCCAAGTTCCCTATGAATTATACCTCTGGAGGTGCCGAGTCAGGTGAAGGTCTCGTCACCTGATCAAGGTTCTAAATTACGAGACCAATTCCTTTATTCTTTAATTTTTGCTTTTTTAAATCTGCCAATTCACCAAAGTTAAATAGCAACCATGAATCGGCAAACGAAGAAAACTGTAGCAAACCATTGGAGAGCACTGCAGCGATGCCAACAAGCCACTTGTCAGGTGGATCAGGTGGATCGCCTGATCACAGCCAAGCTGTGATCAGGCGAATATCGCCCCGCGTCCAGGTACTAAATCGTCAAGCTAGGCACTCATTCCCGGCTGGTAGGTTCCTGGTTAGCGGTATTAAAAAAAAATTCCCTGTCTTATTACAAATAAATCTCGTTTAAAACAATCTTCGTGAAATGTGGTAAAAAATAACTGGCAGGCATATTTAAATTGATGGGCTGGTCTCACATGGTTCTCCCAAAATTCACCCATTTTACTCTATCTAGTATTATCTTCATTATCTCTATTCATTTTTTTTTATTCTCATAATTCTCTTTGCCGGAGAGAGTATCCCACATAACCTTTATCGCTAACGTAAATAAAGTTCTTAACTCAGAAATATAAGAAGAAAAATATATATATATATATATTCCAAGAAGAATAAATCAATCACAAAGTGAAAGCTCAAACTCATAACTCGAAGACAAGAACAACCCGAGATATACAAAATCGACCAACAGTCAACACACAAAAACAAGAAACTCACAACAAATAAAAATGATAACCCCATCAAATCAATCATACAAAGGACCGCCACTCCAACAATTATATGATATAGAAACAGGTAAAAGAAAAAACCTTAACGTTCACGAAATCCTCGCACAAGCAATCGGCCACTACAGAAGACACAAAGGAAGAAACAATGAAGGAGCAGACAAATACCTACAGTGGCTGCAAGTAGAAATAACAAAAAACATCGCATACATCAAAATAAATGCATCACAAACACAAGATTCAACCCAACAAACAAAAATAACAAACACACTGGAAATATTCAAAGATGTAGATCAAGACTTCATTGCCTACCTGCATAAGGACACCAACCGACAAAACGTGAAAGATTTCCTGGATACTAAGCCCACATTCAGAGCATCTTTTAGACAAATGTGCAAACACCTCAAACAACACTCACCAGCAGGCACTGAAGGGGCTAACACCTTGCAAGAAAGAATAGTAACTCATCTCAAAGATATGCACCAAATCAAAGAAGAACTAGAACAAATCAAGGAAGGCGAGGTCCAAACAGACAACATAGAAGAAGAGTCCAACCACAACACACATCACCAAATACAAGAAAACAACACGGCATCCCTAGAACACAGAATCCAATCCCTGGAAGAAGACACAGAACGACTACAAACCAACACACTGGAAAGAGAAAACAAACAGAAAGCAGACAGAAAACAACTGGAGGAAAGAATTGAACACCAACAAGCCACCATAAAAGAAAGAGAGGACAACATAGAAAAATTAACAGCAGAACACAAAAAAACCCTCGCAGATCTCTACTCCAAGATGGATCTCCTCACTCAAGACAATCAAAGACAAAAAGAAGAAATAAACCAACTGTATAAGCAGCAAGAAAAGCAACAAAACTGCCAGATCCCGAATGAAGACGAAATTGAGCGGATGACCAAAGAAGAAGTTCAACAACTCCTGATAAAAATAAAGAACCAACTCCCACACGTCCAGAACACCAGAATGCTGAAAGAAGCCATAATAAAACAAAACACCACAAACACAGAAAAAATATTTCAAAAAATAGCAGATCTGGAATCAAAAGTCTCAGCACTTATCAAGAAACACAAAACACCAGCAATAGAAACACCAGAAGATAACAGCACACACGACTCATACGCAGAAAAACTGAAACAATCAGAAACAGGCAGACCATCACAACCACAAACAAGATTAACAGCATCTTCAACAGCCAGGAGATACTCCAAAGGGGCAATTTTACTATCTAGAAAATCAAACACGTCTCTAACGATGTTCTCAATCAGAGAACAAATACACAAAGCCCTTAAAAAACACAAGAACGTCCCACCTATACATTGTACAATAGCAAGAAATAAAACAACATTAATAGTGAGATCAGAAACAGAAGAAAATGTCGACACCCTGTCGGATATAATACACCAATCAGAAGACATATCACGTCTGGTATCCCAAGAATATGTAACAGAAAAAAGGAAAAAGCTGATAATACTAGGCATCCCGAAGTCGATCACACATGACGAAGTATTACAAGAAATCAACAAAAAGACAAACGAAGACATCGAACAACGTTTACACATACATAAAGAAATTGACGGAAATTCCAATTAAAGGGTAATCTTCTATTCGGAATCAACTACTCTTCAATCGTCAGATAATAATAAAGTACTTTAAATTTGCAGTAAACAACTTTAATTATCTCGTCGGATATACCAACTCATAAACTGTTTTCAACTCAGCTAAGTACATGGAATAAACGCCCACGTGAAAGAATGATTACCACGTGCTATCATGTGCTTTTTCCCAGTGACGTCATCCAAGGCTACCAAGGACATGAAAAAACTCTTTAGATTTTAGTCAGTTGTTGTGTGAATTTCTTTATAAAATGTAGTGTGTGAAAATGTCAGAGCGATGTAAATGCTCTGTGTAATTATGTAATCAAAACGTATATTAAACCTAAATTTAATCGAAAGGAAATACTCTATTAATTCTACAGTGATTATTCAACGAAACTAATTTTATTATTTTGCAGAAGTGATCTTATAGATAATACGGAATACTCTAACGGATAATAATATACGTGAGGAAGTTGCAACACGTCACCAATCTATTTATTGGATACACTAAATACTTTCATCGCCCAATCAGGTAAGCGAATGCATGCTTACTTAACTCTATTTATGAAGTATTGGTTTTATACAATTAAAGAAACTATTTTACACATTAAATAAACTGCGCCGCCGACAGATTATTAAAGACTGATAGTATGTATTAAATAAAAATTTTAAGCACATTAGC